>RSEE01000018.1:0-600000 GCA_003971905.1 Moniliella sp. 'wahieum'
CCCTAAGGCGTACGGCATACGGCCTGCCGGGGGGCTGACCAGGGGCTGGAGCGCATCTGCCGGCACGACGCCTGGTTGCGCCTGGTCGTCGTTACTCAGCGCTTCAGCAGTGCGAGCATAACCGCAGCCCCTATCCCGCTGCCCCCACCTCTTCCCTCCTCCTGCCCCCCATCCCCACCACTCCCACCATCCCCAAGGCCCACCCCCGTTCTGCGCCATGGCCTATCGCGACAGTGGTCGTCGTTTCTCTGGGGCTGAACCAGTTCCTCCCCCACAGGACGGTCCTCCAGCCTGCGCCAACGCCCACCGCGCCGTCTGGCCAGCCCGCCGCGAGCCCCAACCCGTCGGCTGTCCACCCCGCTGGCGGCCGCGGGATGCCCCGCGCGCCGCGCCTGCCACCAGCCCCACCGCCTTCAACCTCGACACGCTGTCGCCTGACACGGCGCTACTTCACCGACCAGCTCGCCCTCTGGACCAATGCGTCCTTCTCCTTTGACGGCCCCACGGGCCATGCGCTGATTGCCGAAGGACAAGGAGAAGGAGAAGGCGCGGCAGGAAAAGAAAAGGAAGAGGAAGAGCGGCTACCGCCTCCCTCGTCTCTCCGCCTGGCCTGGACGCCGACGCAGAGCGCTACGCGGAGCAGGAGCGCCGGCTCCCGCGCGACCGTTCGCGCTACACCGCGAACCCTCGCGCCCTGCGCCCGAGCGGGCGCCCGCGGCTGCCGCGCCGGACGCTACGGTGGCCGCCGGGGTCGGGGCTGTGGCCGCAGGCGCTTGCCTCGCTCGTGGGTTCGGCGGCTGGCAAAGCGGCGGTGCGGTGCCGTGGCGACGCCCTCGCACGCAGGCGGCAGGAGCGCAGCCAGCCCACCGCACCAGCAACAACAACAGCAACAGCAACAGCAGCTGCTGCTCTCTGCGCTGCTCGAACCCGCTTGCGCTGCTGCAGCTGAGCCAGCTGCTGGGCTCGCTCAACGCGCTGGGCGGGCTGTCGAACCTGCCGGGGCTCGGGGGCTGGCGCACCTGGGGGGGCTGGGTGGCCTGGGCGGGCTGCAGGCGTGCCGGCGTTGCAGGGACTCCAAGGGCTGGCCAGCCTGGCTGGCCTGGCGGGGCTGCCGCACGGACAGGCACTGGGCCAGCCAGCTGCCGCGCAGGTCCGCCGCCGCAGCCGCAGCCACAGCCACAGCCGCAGCCGCAGCAGCCGCCGCTGCTGTCGCTGCTGCAGGCGCTGCAGGGGGGCAGGCGGCCGCAGCGGTGCCAGCCAGTGCCGGTGCATCCAATCCGCTCGCGCAGCTGCTGAGCCAGCTCCAGCCCGCCCGCCTCCCCGGCCGCCCCCCCGCCCCGCCCGCCCAGCGGCCCCGACTGGCTCCAGCGCATGCTCGCCTCCTCCCTCGATGCCCCCTCGGCCGCTCGCCCACCCCCGGCCCCGTCCCCCCCACCCCGCCCGCCGCCCCACCCCGCCCTCTGTCTCCGCCTCTGCCTCTGCCGCACCACACGCCAGCCCTGCTTCTGACCATCCTCAGGGGCACCGCAACCACAGCGCAACCGCAACCGCACGTCCAGCCCCCCCGCCGCTCCTCTTCCACCGCCCCCTCCTCCTCCGCTTCCCCACCTCGTCGGCAACGCCAGCACCGTCCCCACCGGTCCGTCGCCCCCCGACGAGCGCACCCCTCCGGCACCGTCCACCCCGGCCCCGGCCGCTTCCCGGTCCGGTCCGGCGCCCAAAGAAGCGGGGCGCGTCGCGTGCGGTCCCGGTCCCGGCCGGCAGCTCCAGTTCGGATGGCAGTGGCGAAGTCCCAGTTGCGCCTGCGAAGAGCAAGCGCGCGAGCCAAGGAGCAGCAGTGCGACCGCAGCGGCGGCAGCGGCGTTGGCGGCAGCGCATCGAGCCGACATTGATTCGTCCACCATCCCACCGCTTGCTGGTGGACACGGGCAATCCCGAAGCGGATGCGGAGGCGAATCGGCTTGCGATTGAGGAAGATAAGCGGCGGCGCAACACGGCGGCTAGTGCACGGTTCCGGTTCAAGAAGAAGCAGCGTGAGGCGGCGCTGGAAGCGGACCACAAGGAGTTGCGCGACAGGGTGGAAGAGTTGGAGGCGGAGAATGCCAAGTTGCACACGGAGAATGGCTGGCTGCGATCGTTCTTCACCTCGTCCGAGCCCGGTGCGGCTGGCGGCGAGGGCCCGTCGTTGCTGCCTTCGGACCGGTGGTGGAGAACCCATCCTCGGCGCCGACAGTGCCGATTGGCACGGCGCGCCCTCCCCCTGGCGCAGGACGGCGCAGCGCTTCGCCCGCTGCTGCGTCGCCCACCGAGCGGAGGGACTCGACCTCCACCCGTCTCAGCCACAAGCGGACACGGGAAGACTGATCCGGACGCACGAGCCAACCCTGTGATCGAAGGGTGGAGGTTGGCCTAGGTGGGTGGTCGTGTCGCCTTGGCTCCGCTTGGCTCTTGACTCGGCCGCCTGTCCCTTTTTCTCTCTATTTTGTGCTTGTGTGCTTTTTTGTTTTCTACTGCAGCTCATCCTCCAACGGACCGGCTGAAGCGATACCCCACCCTCCAACAGGGGGGTTCTATCTCGACCGACCTGATGTTGTGTTGGGCCTGGCTTGACTTGGCCTGACGCAGGTTACTACGCTCCGCGCCCGCCCCATCTTGACTTGGGGGGCTTGGGTTTGGGTCGCGAGGTACAGTGTAACAGTATATTTGAACGAAACGTGTGCTGGATTCAAACGGTCGGGTTGGGTGGGGACGGGTTGGGATGGGATGGCCCTGGGGGCATGAAGAACGACCGAATGCGGGTAGGAATCGTGCGGTAGTCATTCATGGCTGTAGGCAGGTCAGCGACGGGAAGCGGCAACCGTGGACCGTGAACCTGAACGATCAAAGCAAAGCCGGGGGTACGGGGGCGAGATCGCGTCGGGCCATCGTCCTAGCCGTGGTTGGACACCGAGATGAGAGACGTGGGCCGTGGGCGCACCGGCCGACCCCCGTGCGGACGTGGTTGTGCGCTCTGCGCGTCTGGAGACCCTGGGTCCCAGCATCTCTTTTGTTGCCCCTCCGAGCGAGGGAGGAGCAACGACGGAGACGCACGCGAGGAAGGAGCAACCCTATCGCTGCTCGCCCCGTTGGTCGGCATCACAGGCCCGGGGCCACTGTTGGTTCAGGGCCGATGGGGTTTGCCTATAGAGGACCTAGTCCCTCTGCTGGGTAGGCTACATGCGCTCCTACGCCGTACTGTGTTGCTGCTCGGACGCTCCTCCCAGCGCCCACCACCACCTTCCCCAATGCCAGCCCAGAGACGTGCGGCCCTGCCCTCCCCTCGACGCGGGCGTGTGAGCTAACCCCCCCGTGTGGGACAGAGGCCAATAAAGGTCGCGCCAACCGGAGCGGAGGGGACAATGGCTTGGAGCAGTGCCTGGCCTCGGCCACCGAGGCCGTTCGTCAGTTTGACGCCTCGAGCCAGGCCAAGATGGAAACAGTGCGGAAGGAGTGGTACGCCGTCTGCGCCTCCCTCCTGCCCAGTCGGGACGTTTGTGTTGACGAGCAGCTGTCTGAATCGCAACCACGTGTGGCTATGGGGCATCTGCTAAGCCACAAGGACTATGCTGCCTTTGTACGAGACCACGAGGCGGTAACCGAGCAGCTGCTGCGCAACGTGGCTGCCTTGCACGATGCATTGCAACAGGTCCGCGTCTCTCCGCTTGCCATCCGCCTGCAAGTCGTCCTAGCATGCACTGACTCCCAGCTGGATGCGCAGTTTGCCCGGCCGAGCATGGCGGCCAACCAAGGTGCCAGCACGCAGCTTCCCGAAGCATACCATGTTCACCTGCAAAACCTGGCACTGCTGGCGCGTGGTGAGTCTGTCGGTCTGCCTCTGGCTCTGCCTGTGCCTCTGCCGCGCTCCATGTCGAGCTTCTGACCACTGCCATCAGGTATCAACGATGCGTGCAAGGGAGCCGCACGTGCCTAGCCCGTCCCCCGCTCCTATGCATGTTGGCACCAAGCCAACGAGAATGAGGCTGCCCCGAGGTGGGAAAGGATGGGTGTGCGATATCGGTAGATCCACAGACAGGACCGTACAGGAGCTTAGAGGAAAAGACAGGTGGGCAGGTTAAGTAACCAGCACGCTCCACGGATGGGGGATCTTGCCGTATTGGATGCCCATGATGGTGTTGAGCATGGCCTTGGCCACGGCGCCCAGGCCATCGGGGCCGACGGGGACATGAATGTCTTTTCCCTGGAATCCAAGCCGGTCCACGGGGCTGACAATCGCGGCGGTGCCCGCGCCAAAGATTTCCACCAGACGGCCCTCTTGGCTCGCCTGGATCACCTCAGCCATATTGATCTCTCGCTCGCTCACCTTGAGCTCCTTGGCAGGCGGAAGCCCCTCCACCTCCATCTCTCCCTTGACGTGGGCCCGGGCCAAGTCGAGAATGGAATCGCGCGTGACACCAGCCAAGATCATGCCGTTCAGAGGCGGGGTGACCAGCTCGGTCGCTGGAAAGCAAAACACACACAGACACACACATTAGCTTAGCGCCAGCAGCTTCCCTGGACGAAGGCAAGGTACGTACTTCCATCCGCCTGCTTGAGCACGACAAACAAGTTCATCGTTCCCACCTCGGTGAGCCAGTGTTCCGGGCCAAAGAGCCAGAGGTTTTGTTGGTAGCCGCGGGCGGCGGCTTGCATCTGTGGCTGTACGCCCGGAGCATAGTTGGCGCCCAACTTGTACTCGCCCGTGCCGCCGGGCCAGGCGCGCACCTTGGACGGGTCGGCTTCGAGCGCGACGGGCTTGTACCCCGTCTCGTAGTACGGACCCACAGGGCTCGCAATGACAAAGAGGAGTGCGTCCTTGGGGGGTGCACGCCCAAGGCCGCTTCGGTGCCAATCATCGCAGGCCGGATGTAGAGCGAGGTGCCGGGCTTGCTCGGCACCCAGGCTGCGTCCTTGCGAAGCATCTGCTTGATCAGCTCGGTAAACTGGTCCGCATCGGGCACCTGGCAGGAGAGACGAAAAAAAGGGTCAGTAGGTCGGTCGTCTGGGCGGGAGCAACGGCGCTTCGTACGGAAGAGCAAGCCGAGCGGCACTCTTTTGCAAGCGCGCCATGTTTCTGTCGGGGCGGAAAAGACGGACGTGGCCCTGAGCATCCTTGTAGGCCTTCATGCCCTCAAAGAGCGAGGGCGCATAGTGGAAGATGGTAGCGCTCGGGTCGAGCACAAGGGGGCCATACGGCTTGATCTCGGGCGCGTCCCATCCGGTGGTCGCGTTCCACTTGGCACTGACCATGTGGTCGGTAAACTCCTTGCCAAATTTGAGGTTGTTGGGGTCGGGCAGCGGCTTGGGCGAGGTGGTGGTGGTGACCTTGGTCTGCGATGCGTCGCGAGGCGGACAGAGCAGGCACGCTGGTGCTGAGCAGCCTGCGCGGCGGCGCCAGGGGCAGCGCGCGCGGTGCGGCGAGCGCGGCGCGAGGGAGGGAGCGGAGGAGCATGGAGGCGGTGGGGGGATGGTGGGGGGGATGGTGGGTCGGATGGCGGACAGGGTGCGACGGAGATGGGGCAGGACGAAGAGCGGTGAAGCCGGTCAAGTCGCGAGGCTTCCCAGTTCCATTTGTCGCAGCATGCCGCGCTGTCCACGCCGAGTCACCGCAGCCACCCTGCCTGTGCGCATCTCCGGCACGGTCCACTGAACGTACGCATGTACGCATGGGGCCAACGAGGCCCTAGCCATGACAGGGCGCCCTGAACATTTCACGTCAAACTGCGCAGAGCGGCGGCAGCGCAGCCCAGCGTGCGCTCGTCGTGTGATGCGCATCGGAGGCTGCGCGTCCCGTGACCAATGTCAGTGGCTGCCCCACTCGTTGGGCTCTCTCCCTGGCAACCTGCGGCGCACCCACTAACCCCATTGCTGGTCGGCTTCGTCTGCCACCGCCGTCACCAGTGCGGTTGCATCACCCTCGGGGGCCATCCGGACGACGAACGTCACCAGCATGCTCACCACGGGGATTGGGGGCCGGGGGGAGGCATTCAAGGCACGCAAGCCACTCTTGTGCCGCGGTCACCGGTCCAGACGGCGTGCTGCAAGCGACCACCGGCGGGCCACCTGCAACGTTGAAACGCTGCCTTAGCTAACCTGGCCCAGGGAGAATGTGTGAGACTCGGCCGGGCCAGCAGGCGCCGAGCGCCGCTGTGGGGCCACCACCACATCCCGGCAGCCCGGCGTGCGATCCCGACGCAATGGTGAGTTTGTCCTCGGTTGCGCAGCTGCCTGGGCAGGACGAGGAGGTGCGGATTGCCCACGACCCGCACTCGCAGGATGCTGGCATCTACATCTCGGGTGTGCTGCGCAAGCAGGCCGCCAGCACCCACAATGCCATCCCGCCCGGAGCGACGGGCCGCAAACGCGTAGCGCTCATCCTCCACGGCGTCCAAGCGCACAAGAACCAGACCTACCACCGTGCCTTGGCCGGCGCGTTGCCGATTGACTCGCTGCGCATCGACTTTCGTGGGAACGGCGCGTCGTCCGGCGGGCCGTATGACCCGCGCCGCACCTGTCGGCCAAGGTCGAGTGGGACTATGGCTCGATGGCGCCCGAGGTGCGCGACGTGCGCCGTGCACTGCAATGGCTCGCCACGAGCGCGGGTACATTGTGGACCTGGTCATTGCCCACTCGCGCGGGTGTGCAGTGATGTGGGAGTACTTTACCGAGCCGGAACCGTTGGCGCACCAAGGCTACCTGCCCTTTTATGTGTCGGTCAGCGGTCGCTTTGACCAACGAGCTCAACTGCGTGCGTGTTAGTTGTCCCTGCTGGGTGGGGGTGGCGCTTGGCTAACGTGCATTTCGTGCCTGGGTGTGGGATAGAAAAATTCAAGACGCTCAAGCCGGGCGGGACGTACGAGTGGGTGGTACCGATTGGCCAGGGCGGCGTGCAGAAGCACATTGTCACGTACGAAAGTGTCCAGCGCGCCGCGCACCAGCTACGCCGCAACAAGCCGCCCTGTTCCCCCTGCAAAGTACGAGCGTGCTGTTGGTGCATGGTGACCATGACACTGTGGTGCCCCCCCAGGATGCATTGAAGTTTTACGATCTGCTGCGGGAGCGCCAAGCCCGCCTCGGCGGTGCGGCCGCCGATCCGTCCCTCGCCTTGCACATGGTCAAGCATGCCGACCACAACTTTCTCAACGTTGTCACTGACCAGCCCATCACTCTCTTCGATGACCTGATCACCACCATCCTAGCCTGGTACACACAGCGAGCTGGTATCCCATGCGGCCAATCGTCTCTGTAACCCCCCTCTGCGCCACAGCATCCAACCCAGCGCAAAGTGGTACAGCATTATGTGCTGACACTACGTGCGCCTGTCTAGCAGTTGAGCTTAGGGCGACTGGTTGGGTGCGCCTGTCTAGCAGTTGAGGTTAGGACGACTGACTGGGCTGTGTCAATGCACTGCATCAATCTTATGGAACGAAGAGGTGGTACCAGCCAAAAGACAATGGGGCTGGATGGAAAGGCGGTAGGGTTCGGGTAAGTTACTATTGATTGTTCCTGGAATGTAGTTGAAAAGACCAGAGTGTGGGGGCGGGATGGGGTCTCGCCTCTCGTCGGAGGCAGGGGGTAGATGACGAGGCCGAACGGAAGGGGAGGGGCAAGGGAACGTCCAGAATCGATAGTCCCAATCGACCGCCCCTGTGTATTGGACGCCCTCCCTTTCAGGCTAACCAGACTCACCGGGAACCGGGAACCACGGTAAATGTACATCGCATCAAGCTTCATGACCCAGGACAGAAAGAACAGCCGGGGGGGAGGGGGGGCAGTGTTGGACGTTGGTATTGGCCAAAGGAGGAGGATGTGCGGACATGATGACAGAGGGCGGGGTCGAAACAGATGCGATCGACGAGAAGAAACGGGGGGCGACAAAGGGAAGAGGAAAAAGAAGGAAAGAAAAGAAAAGAGAAGGGAAAGGCAAGGCCTAGTTCCCTCGACCGACATCGCGGAGCAAGTCCGAGTCGGACCTGGTTTGGGGGAACGGAGGCGGGGCGGGGAACGAGGGTCGTTTGAGAAATGGACGAGACCGAGACGTGCCCTAGAGCACCATGGAGGCGACCCAGGGGGGAGGGGAGGGAGAGCATTGGTTGACCCCATTTTGGCGTTACAGAACAATACAGCATCCAGAGCTTTCGGACGACCGCGTCCGACCCCTCCCCTTTTCGCCTGACCGAATGGCCGCGGCGGTGACTGGACCTTGTTGAATGTCCTGATCGCGGACAACAATGGCAGCCCGTGTGGCCGCTTCAAACACGGCATCGACACCTTCGTTGTGGAGCGCCGACGTTTCGAGGTAGACCTTGGCACCGATCGTCTTGGCCATGTCCTGTCCCTGCTTTTTGGTGACGCAGCTGTCGGGCGAAGGAGACTGGTCGCGCAAGTCGCGCTTGCAACCGACGAGGAGGACAGGATGCGCGGGCCACAGATCTGACGCACCTCGTCGTTCCACTTGTACCGCACATTCTCAAGGCTGTCAGGTGTGTCAAGGGCAAAGGCAATGAGGATGACGTGGGCGTGGGAGTAGCTCAAGGGGCGCAAGCGCTCATACTCCTCTTGGCCAGCCGTGTCCCAGAGGGCGAGCAGGATGGGCTTGCCGTCAAGACGGATCTCGGCGACATAGTTCTCGAAGATGGTGGGTTGGTACTGGTGCGGGAACTCGCCCAGGGCAAAGACACACAGCAACGACGTCTTGCCGCACGCACCATCGCCGACGATGACCAGCTTGCGGCGAATGGCAGCGGGCACGGGCGGCATGGCAGAGACACGAGGCGGCGGGGGGAGGGGGACGGGTGGGCGTTGTGCGCACGAGCGAGGCCGGGGCAGCAGGTGGCGGGGTGGCCGGGGCGGCGGCGAGGGCGAGGGTGAGGGGAGGACGCCCAACGCCAAGCACGCCTCGGCGGACACGTTCGAGCCAACGCCACGCAGCGACGGGCCCCACGTCGGGCCGTCTGATCTGGCCGGCGCTGGCTCCGCTGGCGGAGCTGCTCTGCTCTCTGCTCTTCTCTGCTCTGCTCTGCTCTGCTCTGCTCTGCTCTGCTCTGCTCTGCTCTGCTCTGCTCTGCTCTGCTCTGCTCTGCTCGCTCTCTCTCTGCTCTGCTCTGCTCTGCTCTGCTCTGCTCTGCTCTGCTCTGCTCTGCTCTGCTCTGCTCTGCTCTGCTCTGCGCTGCCGCGCCAGCCGCACAGGCGCCGGGTGGGTGATGCACGTGCTGGTGGCCAGCTGACGCGTGATGCGACCGGCCACAGCGCCTCAGCGCCTGAGCCTGTCGGTGCAACGCGGCAGACGCAGTGCGGATCACCGGTCACCCACACACCCAGTCGGCCACCCAGCACGACGCCACGGTGGAGCGCACTGGGCCTAACCCTAGCACGGGGATCGTGCTAGGTGCAGCCACCGGGGTCACCGGTCACTCTTCCGTCTGGCCACTTTCGACACGCGATGGTCCCCAGGCAGCGCGACCTGTGTTTGGCCGCTCCTCCTCCAGGCCTAGGGTTCCGTTGTTTCTCTCTCGCGTTTTCCTTGTTCCGCAGCTGAGCCCCTGGAGGCGACTCGCTGCTTGGTGTTCCGCTATAGGCGTTGCTACTACCATCAGTGCAATTATCACTTCTACAGTCCTTGCAGATGGACGGTTCGTGCAAGGCGATGGCATTGGCACTGTGTCTCTGTCTATCCATACCACGTCCATTTCATTGACAGAGCTTAAGGCTGGGACAGGGGGAACGCTACATCTAAACCTAACCGTTCATCTTGCGGGGGTTACTTGGAAGCGCCACCAAGGTTAGGGAACCAGGGGGATCGCCAGGATATCAGGACCCTCCGGTGGTTACCATCCGGTCCCGTACCCTAGGAAGCGCGTGTGGACACAGATGAACGTGTGTTGACATCCGAGCGAGGAACCATTTCCACTGAGATACCTACTATGATACCGGCTCTTCCCCATCCGTTCCACTCCCCAATCCTTCTATTTTGCTTCTTTTCCTTATAATTTGGTAAGTGCGTACCAGCTTTCGATGACCGGGATGGAGAATTTGTCGTGGCGTGGGCCATGGCACTGGCTAGCGGCTGACCGCACGGCTGACATTTCTCGCCTTGTTACGGGCGCTATTGGCTACAAAATTTTTGTCCAACAGTATCAAGCATGGCATGCTGTCTCATAATAGCTGCCACCTACTTAGTAGTACTGTTGCCACGTGGCTGGCTAGGTCTTCTTCAGTTAGCTTACCTACTCAGAAGGTTTTCTCTTCTTCTTGTAGCAACGCCCTGCATTTGCCTTACCACCACCTGGATCCCGCTCCCGCGTATACTCGATACTCCTCTCACTCTCTCTCTCCGCTGTATTCGCTGTCTGCAACGTATAGATACTGTTGTGTCTCTCGCTTGCGTTCTGGCATACTTGCCCGGCGCTACACTGCGACTAGGAGAATTCAGTGAATTTCGCTGTAGTTTTCGTTGGAATTACCGACTTGGTATCAAGCTACGAGAGTAAATAAGAGAATGTGAAAAGATGGGAGTGAAAAGAGGAAAAGATAAAGGGGGGTTGAAGAGGAGGAAAAGTGAGAACCAAAAAACATTTGCAATAAATAACCCCAAAGAAAAGGAGTGGTTGGTAGTGCTAGTAATAGTGAATCTCGTGCTGAGGTGACCAACAATGAAGGCCGGAAAGTAAAGGGTCCATTAGGATTGGAAGATGAAAGACTCGGTGTGCTCCTTGAATAGTGTCTGCTCATCGATGGTGGCCCCGTCCGAAGAACGGATAAAGCGGGAGGTGGCGTGGGTCCGGTGTGCACGGTGATCGTAGCAAATGCATAATCATCATCGTTGCCCCCACAAACCCAGTGGGCAAGTTAAGCAACTTTGCCAACCCTTCAATATTGCCTGCGCCACCCGCAACGAGGTAGGCGGGTGCCTTGGGGTTTTGGTACCCAGCTGGGTCGAGCTCGTTGGCGTGCATGGGCACGAATCGTTGGGAATTGTGCTGGTGACCAAACCAGGCGAGGTCAACTCCGTATTGGTAGATTATGTCCTCAAATGCGGCCGCGCATGCCTCGCACGGGGGGTTGAAAACGAAGTGGACGTGTACCACGGCCGGTGGCCACCAACAAAGAGCCAGGGCGTCACACTGCGGTCCACACTGGCCAAATCCGCCTTGAGCCAGTCAAGTTGTTGGCCCTGGAACCCAAAGGGACCCGAGGCCAGTTCGGTTCCCGGGCCATCCGGGCACCATCAAAGTCCGTCTCGGTATTGATCATTGCGATGTGGGCCAGGCCGTATCAATGAGTACCACATCGGCGGATTGGCCAGCGAGGCTGCCTTCTGCCGCAACGCCGCCGCTGTTTCGTTGGTGGAGGTCGAAGCAAATGCTGTAGGCATCGTGTTTCCGAATCGGCCACGGAACTCGGTAAAGTTGGAATAGCCATCGGACAGATATCCAGTTTGGCGCCCAATTCAAAGCAATCCGCCTCATGGTTCCCAGGGCCTACCATGTACGGAACTCGGCCGGCAATTGGCGCCAGCTGGTCGTAGAACCGCTCCTCCACCGCATCGTACGAAGGAACGCCCGCTTGCAGATCTTCGATGTTCATGACCCAGTCATCACTGTAGGCAAGGTCTCCTGCGTGAGCGACAAAATCCAAACCATTACCCAGGCCGGGATGTTCCCTTCATAGCTTGAGCGAGCGCGTCGATGGTGGTGTGGGTCGCGTTGGGCTCCAACCAGGGAATGCTCTGCTTGGTGAATGCATTCAAGCCTTGTCCGACGACTATACCAAACAGTGGCAGATCAGAGACGAAGGTGTGAGCAATCAAAAAGTAGAGGAAAAATGGGCACATGCGGTGACTAAGAAAACGTACCAAATCCTTCCGGCCATAAAGACCCAGGTCGGTTACCAGGGCAAATGTAAACTCCCCGCTCGCGCCGGGGGCCTTGGCGGTTTTGAAGGACCAGGTCGAGGAGTTGGTGGACTGGATCTTGTAAAAGTATTGTTGCTCCGTCTGGAGGCCAGGGAGACGGATGCTGTGCTGATACTGGCGCGTATTAGGATGGTGTGCGACTCGCCTCCACAAACAGTCGAGTTGAGAGCCTGCTCCGTCACGCCATATGCGACACACACCTGGTCCAAAGGTGCGTACGTGGCCCAGCAACAACCACAGTATCAGGCGCAAAGATGGAAATACGTTGGCCCGACGGGGTTGTGGGGTCGCTTGGGATAGGAGGAAAGACGGAGTCGCGTGGACCATCATAGACGACGCCGCTGCGAACAGGCTTGCAGCCACCAGTACCGTTGGTCGATACATAATGATAAGAGAGCGTACGCGAACAAAGAAGAGGAGAGGGGAGGTAGACGTGAGGGGAGGTTTTAATGAGAGGAAAGGGAGTAGCGCCTGCGGAAGTTCAATATATATACGTTTCCTCTGTTACAGAGGATGAGAGTCTATAATGTTGCTAATAGTATATCGAGTTAGGAAGACAGGCGGCAAGCCCACACTGTAAGTAAATGAGTATCCTTTAACGGTTAACCTCTCCAGAGAGCGTCTGTCGGAGTATGTGGCCAACCCCGTACCACCCTTTGAGCCCATGCCACAAAAAATTTAACCAGTTAAATTAGGTCCCGTTAGCGCGTGGGCCGAGGGGCCATGCATGCGGCGCGACAACAGTCGCCCCCGCCCGAGTCCAAGTCGGACGGCCTAATAAGGCCACCAAGTTTCCGGTGTGTTTGTTTGTGACGACTGTTGCCCCGTCACCGCGTCACCAAACACTTTTCTTTCCTCTGTGGCAACCAACCCCTCCTTTGACATGTCTTCCTTTCTTCACCCCTGTTGTATCCACGGGCGGGCGCAAAACATTGAAAGAGAGGTAAATGTGGGGTTGAAATATCGGTGGATCGGCTGGATCCCAGCGGAGCGGGCGGTGGGCAGGCACGTGCCAGAGACCGACGCTTGTCGCGACAGCGATGCTGCACTGAAACCCACACCTTATCGTTTGGCCTCTTCTCTACTATACTGCAACCTATACCGCAGCCATACTATCATTGACAAGCTAAGGCTGAGACAAAGAACCGCTGCGCCTAACCCGACCCGTTCATCCGGCGTGTGCTGCTTGTGAGCGCCAAAATCCCGTTTAAGGAACCGGGGAATCGCCAGGAGATCAGAACCCTCTGATGCCCTACTAATACATCTGTTCCCATATCCGAGGAAGCGCGTGTGGATACGGAAGAACTACTTACACAACATAGCTAATCGAAATTTGCGATCACGAAGAGGTTGCGGGGAGACTTTGCCACAAGCTTAAAGCTTGACTGTCGTTCCCGCTTCACTATCACCGGCATTGCCACAAACTTGCGACAAGGAAGCTACTGGCGGTTACAACATATTCATGTTGGAGTGTGGTGGCATGTGACATGTGACATGCATGTTACACTACTTGGTGTGATGGCTTGAATTAAGCTTGAAGCTTGAAGCTTGATCGGCCATGTCGCTCTGGTATAACCGGAACTGGCTACAGATAAGTTCCGCGTCTTACGCACTCCGGATTGTTGGTTACCGTCACGCTTCGTTCCCCTCCATTTTCTTCTCCCTTTTGCATTCAAGGCCAGACTAGCGTCAGTAGCTTACCAGAAACTATCTCTGACTGTTTTTGTCCTGCACCGTGAAATCGTCCTTAGCTTGGAGTAGCGTAGCTACTTCTCGGTTAACGGACAATCGCGTTTTGGACTCTCATTGGTATATTAGGCATGGATAATTAGCCGAGGAACAACAAAAGGCAACGACAGGTAGTTGTTACATGTGCCTCAGGCCAGCAGCCAGAGACTTCGCCTTCATCGCTTAATCGCGAAAGAAAAACATCATGGGACTACCGAGATGACGAGGAACCGAAGGGCAAAGATCAAGATCCAAGGGCCAAGGTGTCACAGGCGGATGAAGCGTCGTCGCGTTCGAAGAGGGAGAGAGAACTAGCAATGCGACCCATGCAGTGGATGATCTGTGCGTAAGCCCGTACATGCACCGTGGTCGTTGTTACAGCACTTGAGTGCCATCTCCAGTCATCCGTAGTAGTCAAGGCGTTATCAGTGTATGGGTGGATACAGACAAAACACTGATACTCACCGTCGAGCCCCGGTGGGAGCAACCGTCACCGTCGACCACCCGCTCCTAGCGCCCTCGTCGTTGACGTTCAACTCGCTGTTGGGAGGAGCAACCGACACCTTGACGCGACCGATACCAGGTAAGACCATGCCACCAGGTGTGGCCGACTCGGTACCAGCGGCTGCCCACAGACGAGGCCGTAATAGCTGGGCATCGTACTCTCCCCTATATGTGCCCAGGACCTGTTGACAAAGCCGTAATTCAGATTTTCATGGCCATCGCTACTATCATCGACCCTGCCATGCTAGTCTGTCGCGCCAAGTTCCCCTTTCTTATCCACCTCCCAAGCCGGTGCTGCTGTGGCCCCCCTCAAAAGCTAACACACAGCGTGAGGACGAGTTTGTCCGCGTTAGTATGCGCAATGCCGGCATTTTTACGAACCGCAAAGATATCTACGGGACTTGAACTACAAGGTGGCAGCACAGGAGAACCTGCAAGGCCTGCTATGCGGAGGGCGGGCGATCGAAATGCCCAGGGCAAAGCTCGTGATCCGCGATACAACTCCTCAGGTCAAGGTCACTTTGGCTCGCATCAGGGCTACCGGATCGGCATATTTTGACTTAGACAGACCCTGTGCGGTGCTGGCACTAGGCCAGTGCTCTGGCCGCACGCATGCGCCTTTTTTGTGCTCCTGGGTTCGCGGCCCCTCCTGTCTTCTCTCCACGACCGACACCGCTTCCACTCGGTACCTCGTTCACCTACCGTGTTCTTCGTGATGAGCTCTCTTGCTGTTTCAGTCAGTAGGGGTCATCCGATTGCGGCCAGTTGGTCCCGGTTATCCAGTGGAGCGTATCTCCCGGACGGGCACCAACCCTGCGAGGACATCGAATGGCTAATACATCGCTCTCTTCCCTCTCTCTCCCACCACTCCATCGCTCCTCCCTCTCGTCCGCCCGTCCGCCCTCCCCAAATTCCGTTGCTCCTACTGTTCGTCTGTCGTCCCGGCCCAGGTCCTAGGGGCCATCTAAATGCGGCCACAGTTGGTCACGGCGCAACACAGGCATCCATTAAGTGTGGGGATATTGCAGACATTATGTTGTGGGGATAATAATGTGAGCATGGTGGTGTCATGCAGCTGGCGGGCCCCAGACTGGCCGATTCACAATTTAGGGGTGCTGTCCCTTGGAGGAGGACAAACCACGGCCGGTGGATCGAGCTTGAACACTCCCATTTTCCAAAAGAACGTAAGTCTCAAAGCCCACACACCTACAGGGTTAAGGATAGTTTTTGTGCCACGACCGGCCACGACCGATTATGGGCGAATGGCTGCTGTGGAATGGGCACAAGTATGGAGGTCCGGAGACACTTGGCGACTTTCACACGGCTGGCTTACCTTCATTAACCTCAACGAAGCTTAGCTTCAAGCTTCATCTGGCCGCAGCCTATTATCCGCCACACGCTCGATGCTCACCGTGATATTTTCTATCCCTGTCGCGGTACCTCTCTCTGACATGTCAACAGGGACGAGAATTGTGGAATTCACGAGGGCAAGGGCCCGTTGGTATACGACATACACTGGACTTTCGTCTTCTATACCTCACGTCCCCAGCCAATTGATTTGAATGAAGAAAATGCAACCAAATGCAGTCGTTTGGATTATACATTCGGTGCCAGCAGCAGTAGAGAGAGATAGGCAAAACAAAAGCCTCTTGAACACACAAAGAGCACAGGATCAAAAAAGATGAAAACAAAAGAATAAAACACAAGCATGTCATGCGTATACCTGATCGGAAAAATCACTACGATTGGAACACGAAGACTCCTTATGCTCTTTGAACAGTGTCTGCTCATCAATCTTGGCTCCGTCCGACGAGCGGAAGAAGCGGGAAGTGACGTGGGTCTTGTTGTGTACGGTGAGCGTGGCAAGGCATAATCATGATCGTTGCCCCAGACAAAGCGTCGGGGAAAGTGAGTGATTTGGTCAAGCCTTCAATGTTGCCGGCAGCGCCGGCGACGAGGTAGACGGGGGCCTTGGGGTTGTTGTAGCCGGCCTTGTCGGTCTTGTTTCCGCGCAAGGGGAGGAACCGCTGGGAATTGTGCTCGTGGCCAAACCAGGCAAGGTCGACGCCATGTTGGTACAGGATTTCGTCAAACGCTGCGCCGCACGTCACACACGCATCGGTCGCGGAGTTGGTGGTGTACCACGGTCGGTGCCCACCAACAAAGATCCAGGGCGTCACGCTGCGGTCCACGCTGGCCAGATCGGCCTTGAGCCAGTCAAGTTGCTGGCCCTTGTAGCCAAACGGACCGGAGAACAGGTTGGCAGCCTCAATTCCATCGGGCGAATCCGGGAAATCGGTCTCGGTGTTGATCATGGCTACATGGGCCAGGCCGTAATCAAACGAGTACCACATGGGCGGGTTGGCCAGCGAAGCCGCCTTCTCTCGCAGTGCCACCGCCGTCTTGTTAGTTGAGGTGGAGGGGAACGCTTTGGGGATCGTTAGCCCGAAGCGACCGCGAAATTCGGTAAAGTTGGAAAAGCCCTCGGGACAAAGGCCCACCCAGTAGCCCGACTCGGTACAGTCTGCCTCGTGGTTCCCAGGACCTACCATGTAGGGCACCCGGCCCGAGATGGGCGCAAGCTGGTCGTAGAACCGTTCCTCCACCGCCTCGTACGATGAAACTCCCTCCCGGGCATCTTCTTTGTTCCAGTACCAATCGTCACTGTACGCAAGGTCGCCCGCATGCGCAACAAAGTCCAGCCCATTGCTCAGGTCGGGATTCCCCCCTCCAATGGCATGGGCGAGCGCGTCGATTGTTGTGTGGGTCAGGTTGGGCTCGATCCAAGGAATGTCCCGCTTGGAGAGAGTGTTGAACCCTTGCCCAATGACTAACGAATACCATGATGGGGAGAAGAGAATATAAAAGGCAACATGATGTGAGTAATTTCAAGTTGTGAATAAAAACGGACGCGTCGCGACCAAGGAAAAAGAACGTACCGAATCCTTCTGAACCATACAGACCCATGTCGGTGACGAGGGCAAACGTAAACTCCCCGCTCGCGCCAGGAGCCTGGCAGTTTTGAAGGTCCAAGCCGACGAGTTGGTGGACTGGATCTTGTAAAAGTATTTCTGGTCCGACTCGAGACCCTTGAGGTGGACGCTGTGCTGATACTGGCGCGTATCAGGGATCGTGTGCGTCTCCCCCTCACAAGCAGTGGTGTTGAGGGATTGTTCTTCCGTGCCGTACGCAACACACACTTTGTCCAAGGGCTCGTACGTGGCCCAGGCCACCACCACAGTATGCGGCGCAAACAGAGAGAGTCGTTGGCCTGACGGGGTTGTCTTGTCTTCCGGGAGGGGGGAAAGACGGTGTCGGCGTGGACCATCATCGACGACGCTGCCAACAGGCTTGCAGCCACCAGTGCCAGTGACGGATACATGATGTGGGGAGTGAGTGTGGCAGAAGAGGGACGCGGGTTGGGGTTCGGGTATAAGAGCGGGCAAAGGCGTGGGTTGGTGGGGTAGTTGCTTATATACGTCTCCTCTTTGCTGAGATGTGGGCTGTCCCATTTTGCCAGTATCGGAGGGAGAGAGGGGGTGCCCCGGGAGAGGGAAAGCAAGGTAGGAAAAAGAATTCCATTACGGTATAGAATCCCAAAGACTGGTCGTATGTGGGAAGAGGATTCGATGGGCGAGCACGGGCCATTCTATAGCGCCCGTGCCATACCGTCTGCGCTTCTTTTTCGGGTCCCGCGCTCCATCACTGGCTGGGGGCATATGGATTTGCCATCTGCTTGAAATTCTGCTGCTCGTCAACGCAACGTACTGACTTGTTTCGCTGCCCCATCCGCCGGGATTCCATATGTTGTTACAAAAGATCTGCCCCAACGTCAGCTGCCAGTGGGGGAAGTATAGAACTGATGCTGAGCAGCAGGCAACCGGCGCAACCTACAAAATGGACGAATGAGCGCACGTGCGTGCTGTGCGAAGAAGCAGACGCACGAGTGCGTTCTGCTACCCATCAGCTGCTCCACACCTGCTCGCCCGCAAATATCCCGGGGCGGGGCGAGCTGGTGCAAAGTGTTATGATTAGCAGCGGATTAGTAACCGCAGGGTGTCTGTGCTCAGCGGGTGCACCCCTGTAAGTAAGGGATGGATGTGACATGTGGTGTGATGTGATGTGCGGCATGTGGCATGTGGCATGCGAGCGGGGGCCTACGTGCGGGTGCTCGGCGCAACGCGTCACGTGCACATTCCGCTTGAAATGTAAAGATGGCTTACGCCGGCTGGGTTAAGCTTTCGGCTGGGGACGCCCATTTAAGCTTTGGGCAGATCGAAGCCAGGGTGGATGTCGTGTATGTACCCCCGACACCTCCCAGCACGCCTCGGGCTGATCTGAGGGCGGGGGTCAGGCGGCCAGGCCAGCCTCAGGCTCTCTGGGCGCCTGGGCAGCCTCCCACGCACGCCCCCACGCCCACGCCTCTGCCCGCTGCCTTCCACCTCCCCTTGCCACCACCGCCTTCTGCCATGTGCCCCACCTCCTCCACCGCGGCCCTGCCCATCGCTGCGCGCTACACTGCCCAGCGCGAGGCCGACGAGCGCGAGGCACTTCGTCGCCAGCAGACCAGTGGCCGCCGTCCCTATCTTCCCATCGATGCCCTGCCCACGCACGCTACTGGACAGCCTGGCCACCACTCGCCCCGCCCGTCACCTTCACCCCCATCTCCCACCCGCCTCGCGCCCCGCCCAGCACCCGTCCGCGGGCCTTGTCTCTGCAGCGCCGTGGAGTCGCCGTAGATCCTCCTCCTCTTCGCTCCGCTGCCACCGCCGCCACCGCCGCCACCGCCGTAGCGTCGGCGTCCGCGTTGCCCTCCACGCCAGCTCGTTCCATTCTTCGTTCGCCAGCTGCCAGCTCGCTTTCGCAGCTGTCCGATCTACCCGCTGCCTCGGGCACTGCCTCCCTACGCCCACCTCCCCCCGGGCCGGGTGGGGTTGGGCCCCCAGATCACGTGGCACGACCGCGATAGTGTGGCCGCTTTGATGGGGGGGAACAGGGTGAGGCGACTGGCCCCCGCCTCGGCCTCGGCGGAACAGCAGTCTGCGCTCCTTGGCTTCGTCTCGTCCCAAGGAGCCACGGGAGAAACAGGGCGCGGAGCCGGCTTCGGTGCAGACCCCTCGTAAAGGGTGGAAGGTTGCTAACATTTTCCAAGCCGCGTAGGAACAAATCCGTATCTAGCGCTGAGCTGCCTACCCGTGCCGCTACTGGTCTCCCAGCACGTAGCGCCTCGCACGACCATACCTCATCACGAGGTGATGGGGTTCCACCGATCGCTGCCACTTCCAAGGGTGCTGCCCAGCCTCCCCGCCACTCCCATCGTCCACCTCGGCCTCGCGCACCCAGGCTACCTCCAAGGCGCACCAACCAGGCACGGCCAACGTCGGGTTCGGTCTCTCCTCGTCCCATGGAGGGAACGCCTGACGCACGTCCTTCAGGGGAGGCGGTGGCCGAGCCCGAACTTGGAGATGATCCAATTCATCACGCGAACTCGCGCGAGGATTCGTCCCTACCTGTCCAGCTCGCTGGTCCGCACGCCACGTCTCTTCCCGGACTGCCCCGGCTGGCGCCGCGCCGGGGCCCTCGCCTTCTGCGTCTGCGTCTGCGTCTCCATCTCCATATCACCATGGCATGGTGGCCGCTGACCAACTTTCTTCCCCGCCCATGCCACCTCGGTCGTCCCTACGACCGGGCCCAATACCTTGCCCGTGTTGCGACGTCGTCAGAAGGTGCCGTCTTCGTCCCGCTCCAGGCGGCGGGCGGGGCGATCGCTTCGAATGATATGGTGCGTAGTGTGCTTGTTACCTGGTACCGTGGTGTGGTGTGGAGTCCTGGCGGACTGCCGAATCTCGGCGGTGGGATTGTTTTTCTTTGCTTGTCTGGACTTATGCTGACATGTGACTTGCTGTTGGGTGGGTGTAGGATGCCTGGGTGTCCTTTTGGATCGGCAAGAGGACTTGTCTGAGCTGGACTCGGTCGGTTCGCGCTCTTATTCAGGGGCGTCGACGGTGGCGCCTGACAGCCCGGCCGATCTGCCGCTGCGGGCTGGCACGGTTGACCCAGTACCCGCGCTCTGCGCTTCGGCTTGGTGGGGGTGCCAAGCGATACCGTCGACGGAGGCAACTCCGTTTCCCTCGCCGCCTCGCTCCACGCCCGATCCTGGGGCATCCACGGTTCCGCCTAACCAGTACGGGGGCAGCTTGACCCATCAGACTGCTGCGGCGCCGTTGTCGCCTCCACTCCGCCTCCACCTCCGCTTCCGCCTTTCCCCCGGCCCTCCTGCGCGCTTCCGGTCCCGATATCCAGGCCGGACCGAGCGACGACAGGGGAGCCGAGGAGGGAGACGCGGAAGCGGAGGCGGAGGTGGAAACGGAAAGGGACGCGGAAACGGAAGGCGTGTCGGAAGCGAGTCTACCGCGGTGGACGGACGAACAGTGCGGGCTACGCGGCCAGTGGCAGCGAATCGACCGATACCGTTCGCACGCCTGTGCCTAGCATTGAGCGAGCGGCGCAAGAAGCGCAACCTCGTTTTGCGCTGGCTGCGACTGGGGGCGCGGTACCGCGGGCGGCCATGGTACCAGCTGCTGCTGCGCCGTGGAGAGGGTGAGCGTTGCGCTGTCGGCCATGGGCCCGGGGATCGGTTGTCGGGGTTGCATGTGCGTGGGGCGCTGAGCAGGTCGGTGCCAGGGGCAGGAAGACGGGTCGGGGTTGGCAGGCAAACACGATGCCTCGGTTCGGTAGCGCCGACGCGACCCGCGCGCCGCCGACCGAGAGGCACGGAAGGTGGGCGTGACTCGGCTGTTCACGCTCCGTATGCCGGCGGACTTCCGGTGATGGTGGTGCCGATGGACGAGCGTCGGTCGCCCGAGCCCGAGACGGCGGAGGAGCAGCTGCTCGTCTCGCCCGACTCGTCGCCTCGCAACGCGACCGCGTTGGCCAGTTCAGATGTTCCTGTGGCTGAGTGCTGGCGATGGGTACGGAGGTGCGGCGCTGGCGCAGGCACTGCCCCCAGCGTGCTTCCGCCCCAGCGCCCAGTCGGCCCAGTCGGCCGCTGAGATGGGCCGGATCCAAGTGGACTTGGCTGCGCTGCGCCGGGTGGGGCAGGGGGGCGTGTCGGATTTGAAGGGGGCACGCAGGCCAGCTTGGATGCGCTGTACGTGCGCGACGGGGATGCGAAGCGGTGCGGCCGAAGAATGCGTACCTGGTATCGGAGGCGTTTGCGTACGAGCGCATGATGGGTGCGCCGCGGGACGAGGCGGCACGGCTGGACGGGAGCTGTGGCGGAGGCGGACGGACCAAAGGGTGGCAGTGGCGCCGAGGTGGGTCGGGCCTGCGTGTGGTTCGGGGAGGACGGGGAGCAGTGAGCCCGCTGGTTCGGGCATGCCCGTGGCCATGTGGGACGAGGACGAGGACGAGGAAGGAGCGACGGGTGGGCCGGTGGGTTGGCTCAGTTTGGCCTCGGTCGCTTTACCGCCCGAAGCGGCTCCGTCCGTGTCGACGCTCCAGTCGGACGATCGACGGAGCTGGAGACGCCTAGGCCCATCGCCTCGCCCCCGCGCCGGCCCCGCCACCTGGGTGGGGGCCGCGCGACATTGCCCTTGGCGTACCATTTCCTGGGACGCCGATCCGCCCCCCATCATTACTGATATAGTACTGATACTGAACGCGTTTTTGTACCTCATCTTGGTTTCGTTTCTCGCTCCTTGGTAGTATCGGTATCATCAGGCCTCTATCTGGTTGTCCCGTTTGCTTTGCTTTGCTTTGCTTTGCTTTGCTTTGCTTTGCTTTGCTTTGCTTTGCTTTGCTTTGCTTTGCTTTGCTTTTCCCCCATTAGTGTCCACAGGTTGTTACTCATCTGCTGCGAGATAGCTCTCGATAGCCTAGCAATTCTCACTGAGAGGAAGCGACGTGAGCTGGAGCACAGCGGCCTAAAACAAACTCGCGGTTACATGGCAAAAGTCTTCCCCCCCTTTGCCTGGCAAACAAAATGCTGAGAGTAGAGCGCTGGGAGGGCATCAGGCATCAGCAGCGCCAACCACAATGAATTAGCAAGACGTCATCATAAAGTGGCAGTACACTGGATACGTGCGTGGCAAGTTATGCTACCGGAGTCCGCTGGGGCAGTGGTGGGGCCTCCGAAGCCGCCGGGGGGGGCGGCGGCGAGCCCGCTGCCAAAGCGACGGGCGGGGGTCCGAGGGCGGCGGTCGGGGGCATCGTGGCCCTGGAGGAGCGCGCGGGTCTTGTCGCGGTACGCGGCCAACGTCAGGCTGGGCCAGCCTCGGGCGGGAGGAAGCGCAGGTTGGGTTGGGCGAGCCAGTGGGCGACGTAGGTAGGTCGCGGTTCGGACGTGGGCGTGAGGTGGCGGTACAGCTCCAAGGGACGCAAGTCGATGCGCAGGCCGGTTGGCGGGTAAGGGGGCTGGGGACGGGGGCTGGTCGGGTCGGGGCTGTGGGTGCGGCGGCAGGAACGAGGCCGGGTGACGCTCGTCTTGCAATAGTTTGGCCTCCAACTCGTCCACCACCCGACCATTTCCTCCGTCCGTTGTCTGCCCTGCTTCTCCGGGCGGAACTCGGCATTGCCCAGACGCGGGCGCAGTTCCGGATGGTGGGCGAGCGCGGCAGAGAGCATGCGGAACAAGTGCATACGCACCGCGCCTCCCGGAGCGGGCGTCTTGAGCGTTTCGAGGATGGTCAGGTACTCGCGCCCAACGCCACCACGTGCGGGTGGGTGGGCGTGGGAGCGTGAATATGAGAGCTGGGTGTTGGCACAGGAAGCGGGGTGGCAAAGATGGCTGGGTTGGCCAGGTGCCCTTCAGCGGCCATGATGGCGTCGGCTCCCGTAGCTTGCAAGGCATCGTCCATGTCCTGGGGGAGGAGCACGTTTCCGTTGGCCACGACGGGGATGCTCACGCTCTGCTTGACAAGGCGGATCTGGTCCCAATCCGCGAGACCCGAAAGCTGCGCGCGCATCTCCCTCGTTCGCCCATGCACCGTGAGGATTTGCGCGCCGGCCGCTCGAGCATGCGCGCATACGCCACTGTCCGTTCTGGGTCGGGGAACACACGCATCTGACCGTGACGGGGACCTTGGCGCGCCGATGCAGTGCGCTGACCAACTGGAAGATCAGGGGCCATTCGTCAAAAACGCGCCGTAGTGGCCCTTTTTCGCAATGCCCTGAGGACAGCCGAGGTTGAGATCGACAGCATCGCACTTGTCGGCCAGGTCGTTGGCAGCGCCCACGAGCAGCTCGGGGTCGTCGCCACAGAACTGGACCACGAGCGGCCGGTCCGTATCGGGGAGGCGACGGCCGAGGTCGATGTGGGCCGCGCCCTCTTCGCCGAGGTGCTGGTTAAAGGCACCTTGGCGGAACTTGGCCTTGCCGGGGTTGTGGGCCGCGTACAGGCGGGAGTGGATCATGGGCGTGTAGCACAGGTCGGCGCCGTGGCGGCGGGCGAGGACACGCCAGGCAAGCTCGCTGCCGTCGACATGGGCGCGACAATCTTCGTGGGCTGGCCGAGGGCACGCCACAGGTGCCAGGAGGCGAGCTTGGGGTGCTCGGGCGCGGCGGGGGGCGGGAAGGCGTCGAGGGGCAGGATGGGCGGGGAGGGCGGGGCGGTGGTGGGCACCTTGTGCTTGCGGGCGGCGGGCGTGGTGTGGAGGCGGCGCCGCAGCCCATCGCGGCCGACGGCAGGAGGCGCGTGGCGGAGCGCAGGCCGGCACATGCTGCTCCCGGCGCTCGACTGGGGCGGGCAGGGCCAGGGCCAGAGGTGGTGTGGTGGGCCGCACGAGAAGAACATTAGGATGAACGTTTCATGTGGCGTTTTCAACCCTACGGCTGTGGCAGAGACCAACATCCAGCTGGATGACGTAATGCCCCGCCCCCCGCTCCCCGCTGCCCGCCCCCGGCCGACGCGACGCGCCGCCCGAGGCGTTTCGCCCGGCGCGGCAGACACGCCCACCATCGGCAGGGAGTTGTGCTGGGATGGCTGTCTGCTCGTCGCCCGAGCCACTGGCCTGCCCTCGCCTGCAGCCTGAGTGCGCCGGCTCTCCGACGCTGGCGCCTCCTCCCCGCCGCTGCGCTCCTCCTCCCCGCCGCTGGCGCCTCCTCCCCGCCGCGCCTGCAGCGCGCGCGCAAGCGCACCCGCCTTGCCGAGCAGGTGCGTCTCGCCCATGCCTCCGCGCTCCGCGCCCCCGCCGTCGCTCGTGCTGCCCCGCCCGCCGCAGCCGCAGCCGCAGCGCAGCATGCAGCGCTCTCGACGACGACGCGCTCTTCCCTCCAGCCGCCCTCCAGCCCCGTGCCCAACCCCTTCGCTGCGCGCCCCCCGCGCCTCGCCTCGCCCCCCCCGCCTCCCCGCCAAGCGCAACCAGCCCAGCACACGCCGTCCCAGCCTGCCTCGACGCCCAAGGGCCGGGTGCGGGGCACGAGGAAGCGCGCGCCGCTCACCGCCCACCTCCACACGCTCCCTTGACCAGCTACTTTGCCCGCCCCCCTCCTGCCCCCCCGCCGCTTCGTCCCCTGCGTTCGGCAGCCTCCGCTGCTCCCCTGGCCCCGACGCGCCCGACCCGCCGTCATCGCCCAGCCAGCGAACGCACGCCGCTCGCCGCGACCGCGCAGCATCCACGCTCCTGCTTCCTGCTGTCGCGCCCACAGCATCGACCGCAGCCGCCGCTCCGCCATCCACCCCGCATCTGCACCTACCGCTTCAACGGCACCAGCCGTGGTTGTATCGACATCCAGCCATGCCGATGGCGCGGGAGATTCGACAAGTGCCCAGCACACGTGGAGCCGAAGACACCATGGCCCTTTCCCAAGATGCGCCGCCAGCTCCACCAGGTCAGGAGGGTATCAACATGTCCTTGTCACCCGACGAGGAGCACGAGCCCAATACCAGCATGCCCTTGCCGCCCGACGAGGAGCAGGAGCCCAATCCCCTTGGCACCGCTGAGGACGAGGGTCAAAGTGTTCTGTCCTCCGTTGTCCACAATCCGAACCAATCCCAACTGAAACTGAACCCGGTTTAGGCATCAACCAGGCCGAACCCACGTCGCCCTGCCAGCTCAACGAGCCCACTTTGATGCTGCAACAACCCACGGATCCTTCCAAACCGCCACTGACGGACCTGCCTGCGCTTGGCACCGCATCAAACTCCTTCCTAGCAGGCCAATCGCCCGCGAGCAGTCTCACCTCCATATCTTCCTCATTCGAGGATAGCAGTCCCCGCCTCTCACAGGATGAACCTCAAGACGAAGCAGTCAAATCGGTTGGACCTGTTGGCCCTCGATGCGCCACCTTCCCCAAGCATTCAGGGTGGCCCCTCACTATCGGATACCAATACAGAGAAAGACGTCTTGCGCCCTCCCCCCAAGCCGTCCTCCCCTGTCCACAACGGGACACTGACACCCTCAATTGGAGGCAGAGTTGAGCTTTAGTGACGAGGGTATCCTCTCACCGATGCTTTCGAAGCGGAGTCATCGGCCTCACCTTTCAAGGAGCCTAGTACGCGAAAAACGACACCACGGTTGACTGAGAGCGACAGTGACAGCGACGACGACGGGTTTGTTCTTCCAGCTTCGTTTCTACCCAAGGCACTTTCTCCAGTCCCAGACCCAGTCTCCGCTCCCCCCATCGCCCCGCCCAGGTCGGGAGAGTCATTCTTGGAAGCTATGCGGGCCCGTGCCGCGGCGCAACGGCGGCTCAAGTGTCTGCTACTTTGCCCGCCACGGCCGATCCGACGGAAGATTTGTTGGCCAAGTTTCGAACGCAGGCGGCTGCGCGTGTCGCGCGCGCAGAGCAGCCAGCCCATTCCGATCGTGCCCCCTCCCAGCGTGCTCGAGTCTTCCATCGAAGGGGGTGCACGACGTTCCACGCGGACCCGTATGGCTCCTTCTCAAGCTCCTTCCACCCTGACTCAACCCTCCAAACCGTCCACTTCTCGTTTCTGGATCGGCTCTTGGCTCAGCCCAAAGGAGCGCACTTCTGGGACCGAATCCTCGGCCATGGACGAGTTTAGTGCCCGCGTCTTGGCAGATGTCGAAGCAGGTCGTCACTTGGAGGACGAGGAGGAACAGGAGCCGCAGCGGCAATCCGAACTGATGGTCCTGCACCAAGAGCAGGCGCGGATCCGTGCGAGCTTCTTATGCTCGGTGGTCCCAGCTGGGCATGTTGGATGAAAGGACCGATGAGGGGGACCAGGCATGTGCCCCCAAGGAGGACCTGCCCGAGACTGGGGTTGAACCCGAATCCAATATGCGCGCGCTGCTGGCGCTTCAAGCCCACGCATTTTCAAGCGCAAGCGTCTGGCTGACTCTTCTCCGACGGGAAACGAGCAGTACGAGTGCGACCGAAACGTCGCCGCTCCGCCGACCCAGGAAGCGCACCACTAAATCTACCAACGAGGTAGATGTGGTGAAGCTGGTTCAGCAAGACGCTAGGACCCTCTCTGGTCCGAGTAGCGAGTCAGCCCTAGCAACCTTGTCGACCGCTGTTCTTTGGTCCACATCCTGTCCACCTACCCCGACCAACTCCCATCTTTCCCCTCGGTGGAGGTGGACGGAGCCGCTCAAGAAGAGTGGAATCGACTTGGGTCAAATGCTCCGGTACGTGCGATTTTCCTATCTTCCCTTGCGGGACCTGCATTCTGACGCTCTCTATCTGTTGACAGATCCAGTCTTTCTGTGCTTACCTCGAGATGGGCTTCTTGACTGTGGATCGCCTCGCTCTGGCGAACAACCTTGGTCCGACGGGCCAATTGGGAGGCTGGCTGTTATCGCTTAGCCTACTGGCTCCCAATCCCTTGGCTACTGTGGTGGCCAACGCACTGCATACACTTACTCTTTCGTCATCAGGCCCTGTACGGGAAGCGCTACTCCAAGGCCTATTGACCCCTACCTAGTGCGCTCTTTGCCATGGGAGCAACGGTCGAGGCCATCCGCGTTGTGTTCCCACACAGTATGATTGGGAACAGCGCTGCTCCGCCCACCCCTTCTTCCGGGGACAAGGGAATCGTCCTTACTCGCCCGGAGCGGACCGCCCGCATGGCACGTGCCTTAAACGTGGTGCAGGATGTAGCCCGGTTCAGTCTCTTGCCTCATTCGAGGGTGGACTTGGCAGTTTTCACCTTGCGTCTTGATGGACCATTCGAGGCGCCCGCTCACCCGCTGCCGCTCTGTATGCCAAGATTTGGTCGACGGGCCCGAGACAAGGGTGCCACCCCGGTGGAGATGACCGCCGACCAAGTGGAACAGTTGCTTCACCGCACCTCACACTTTTTCCGCCAGTTGCCCCTGACCGAAGTCTGTTTCGCTGCGCTGCACTGCTTCCACTTAGCTCGGACCAGTGCAGAACGATGACGCGACGACTGAGCGCATTGTGTCTCTTGTCGAACGACATTTCGTGCGATTCGGCGGTGGATCCGGATGCTGCCACTATCACGCGGCTTGCGGTTCTGTCGGAGCAGGCGGCGCACAATGCGCAACTACGAGGCAACCCGTACGCGCCGCCCACCGCGCAGGACGAGGAACCGGATTGGGCTCAGATTCGTGCCGCAGCGCACCTCACCACCTTTGTTGTGGGGGACGTTCGGGCGTTGCGCCCCAGCAGTCCGCCAGCTCGACCCGGCCGTAAGTCGCGCGCGACCCAGCCAAGCGCCACTGCGCCTGCCCTCGTTGGCGCCGGCGAGGATGGAGCGAGGACGGAGGCGATAGAGGCGATGGAGGCCCAGAAGGCGGCTCTCGTCCGTCTCGAGGCCGCGCTCCGGTTCCACAACGGAAGCATTACGGATCACAATGGGGCGGTGTTGGAAAAGTCGATGGCGCGCGATGCGCTGCTGCGAGCCTCGCTGCAGTTGCGATACCTCTTGCGCGCTGTGGGTGCAACCCACGGGGGATCAACTAAAAGCGTATGGCCCGTTGGATGGGTCACTTGGCCATTGGCCACTCGGGACACGATGTCCTTTCTTGTGTAGTCCTTATCTACCTCGTCTCATTCTCTTTTGCGTTGGCGATGGCAATTTTCTTTGCTTATAGGATGGGCACAGCTGTCTGCAAACAATTGGTAGGTAATAAGGAAATGGGAAAGGGAGATGGATGAGTCGAGTGGCATGTACGGTAGGTTACTCGAGAATGATGTACTTTTGCAAGTGGGCAGGAATGGCGTCCAGCAGGCCCTTGGATTCGAGCCATTTGCGGGAAAAGAGGCGGGTCTGGTACCGGTACGCGCCATCGCACAAGATGGTGACGACGATCTTGCCCTTGCCCAATGCCTCGCCCATCTTCTTGGCCGCCACCACATTCAGCGCCGACGACGCACCAATGTAGATCCCCTCTTCGTCGAGGCAGCGGTACACCATTTCGATCGTCTCAGCGTCGGGGATGCTGACACTGTTGTCCAGTAGCTCGAGGTCGGGGCGCAAGTTGTCGGTAATGCGACCTTGGCCAATACCCTCGGTGATCGAGCCGCCAGTACGGTCCATCAGCTTTCCGCCCGATTGGATGTACGAGTGGAGCACGCTGCCGGGAGGATCGGCGAGCCAGCATTGGACCTTGCCCTCGGAAATGTCCTTGAGGTAACGCGTTGTGCCAGCCAGCGTGCCGCCCGTGCCGGTCGCCGCGACAAACCCATCGACCTTACCGTTTGTCTGGGCCCAAATTTCGGGTCCGGTCGAGTCAATGTGGGCCTGCCGGTTGGCCACATTGTCAAACTGGTTGGTCCACACTGCATTGTCCAGCGCTTCGGCGTGCCGACGCGCCTGGTGGTTGTAGTTGTCGGGGTTGTCAAACGCCACGGCGGGCACGGGGTGAACTTCGGCGCCCAGCATGCGCAGTAGATCAATCTCTTTTCCTGGCTCTGGGTTGGGCATGTAAATCACGCACTTGTACCCCTTGGCGCGGCACACATGCGCCAATCCGATCCCCGTGTTGCCCGCCGTACCTTCCACCACGGTCCCGCCCGGCTGGATCAAGCCTTTCTTCTCTGCATCCTCCACAATCCACAACGCCGCCCGGTCCTTGACGCTTCCTCCCGGCTCCATAAACTCGGCCTTGCCGTAAATCTCGCGCCCGTCTCTTGGCTCAGCTTGGCCAGGCGCATCAACGGCGTGTTGCCCACTGCGCCCACAAAGCCGGCACAGGCTGGGCGTACTTGCTCGCCACGTCCGCCGAGCGCACCGCGCCGACGTGGACAGCAGACGCGAGGCAGGCAAGCCCGCCCGCGCAGCGCAAGCGAAGCGAACCGCGCGCTGAGTGTACGTCCGAGCACCGAAGCAGCCATCGTCCCCAGCAGGAGTTGGTTGAGTGGTGGCACAACGAGCAGAGCGCAGAGCAACGCCCGAATCTTCCGGTGGCTTTGGCGGAGATATTGGTTGACACCGAGGGACGGTGCCCGTCAATGACGCCATCGAAGGCAGCCGCCCGAATCCCCCAACGTTGCAAGTTGCACCAAAGCCCCCGTTCCGCCGCCAATCATTAATCAGTCCCAGGCATCGGCGTAATCAACGTAATCAACGTAATCATCGTAATCAACCGGGTGATATTGAGTCCACTTTTTTGTAAAATTTCCCCTCCGGCACGAGATGCGCTCGAACAACCAACCCCATCTCACCCCCCGACCTTGGACACGCCGGACAGCCTGCCTCCCCATGCGACGCGCGACACGCCTGCTCTTTTGGCTCACATTCCAGCTGCAAGCCTACCACCCACCTTGCGTAGTACCCCGCACAGAGGCCCTTTTAGAAGAGCTGGGAACCTGACCAACAGAGTACATACAACATGCAATCATGGCATTGGGAGAACAATCGATGTGGCGAGGATGAGGGAGGGGAGAAGATCCGATGTGAGCGTGTAGAAACACAGGTTATGCAATGCAGAGCGGGAGGAGGGGTACCAGGCTTGGGAGAGGAGGGCTGAATGGGGAGGTAGCATGCGCTGCTGGAGCGTATCAGCTGCTGAAGGGGACCAGACGCCGCAACAGTTCCGAGCCGGCGAGGTTACGCTCGATCTGAGCTGCGCCCTTGACCTTGTTGCCATTCTCGTCGGTAGAGCCCGACATGACCGACTTGTTCTCAATCGAGCGGCGGACAAGGTAAGGCATGACGAGGTTGAGCGGGCCATAGGGGATGTACTTGAGGACCATGTGCGGTCCCGCCCCGCCCGAATACGGGTCAAACGCAAGCTGCAGACGGCGAGTCAGGCCATCGGCCATGCCAAGCAGTTGGCCAAACACGATCCTGCCACGGATGTGCGGCTCGAGCTGGAGCATGACCAGCTCAGGCTTGTCCGTCGCAGGTACCACCTGGGCATCCGGCTGCTCGTAGTGGTCTTCCACCTCTTTGAGCCGCTGCGTTGGGGGGCGAGGCCAAGCCCAGATCGACCATACGACGGGCGACCTTCATGCTGCTCTGCCAGTTGTGCGTGGCAAAAATGACGCTGATCCTAGGCCAGTGGTCATCATTCACCGCAATGTCCGACGCAATCTCGTCAATCAACCGAACTGCACACCCATCAAAGCAGCGGTCCGTCAACGTCTTGTTGCGCCACACGGGCGACCGCCATTCCGACTCCTCCTCCCCACTCTTCGTCTCGGCGCGCACGAGAGCTTCAGCCTCGTCGAAGCAGGCGGCGTCAGAACATCCTTCTTAGCCCACTGCTTGTTCTCCGACTCGACGTACGCCCCGCGCACCAGCTTGACGCCCACAGTGTATCCTTGTGCGCGAGCCCGCTCAATCGAGGAGGCCAGGTACGAAGGCGTGCGGCGCAGGTACGCCTGGTACGTGTTGAAGACCAGGGGTCCGGGCACATCCTCGCTCGGCACAGGCGGGGCTGGGTCCGACGAGCTGGATGAGCTTCCCCAGGGGAGCATACGCCTGTACCACGCGTCGCGTGCGTTGCCCCCCGCTGCGAAGCAGGAGGAATCCGATTAAACTCGTTGGCCAACGCCTCGTACATGGCATCAATCGCAGGTTGGAACCAACTGTACTCTGCATCCACCACCAGTCGCACATTGCCCACGTCGCGCGCCTTGATGGCCAACTGACGGAGACTCTGGTACAGTTCCTTGAGCGATTCCTGGTCTGCCCGGGGCAGGCCAGCAATGGGGATGGCCAGGCCGGCCGCGGCCAAAAGCCGCCGTTCACATTGAAAGGAGGTGCCGGCGTAGGCGGGGAAGAAAAGTGCTCGCGCGGAACGATGACGCTGCTGGCTCGCTCGAGCACAGTGGGATTTGAGCGCGCCTGAGAGTTTGATGGCAATCATGGTGGAGCCATTGCGTGAAGGACGATCTTTCAACTCTTGTGCTTCTTCCGCAGAAAGAGCGCCTTGCGAATCTGGGATGTGGGCAAAGCGGCCAGCCACTTCAACCGACTCCATCAAGTCGTCGATGATCGAGTCGTAGATAAACCGATACTTGGGCGGAGCAGGATTGGCTGCTTCAGCCAACGCGGCCTCAGCCTCCTTGCCCCCGCGGCGCATGCGGATGCGGTGTTTGGCCTGGCGAGTCATGGCGTCCAGGTCGGTCGTCGACCCATCCGTCGAATGGATCATCTCGACGCTAAAGTTGAGCAGTGCGCCAAGATTGTCGCGGGACAGGTTTTGCATCAAGGGGATACAATCCTCGGCACATTCCGCGCCGACAAACTGATCAGAGAAGAAGATGTGAGTTCATTGGAAGAACAAAGCGGACGAAAAAGCAGGCATATTGGGGACGTACTTGCTTGAAGAATGTTTGTTCGATAAGCCACGTCGTAGCCATGCTGACACCAGGAATCGACGTGGTCAGCCCCCAATCAAGCAACCCGGGCGCAACGTCAATCAGCTGGGGAATGCAGCACATGGAGTAGACAGCAAAGCGAGAGAGCAGATCGCTGGTCGACATGTGGCGGAAGGGGCGTGGGTCGACATAGGTAAGAGCTTCGCCGTTGACAGGGATGAGATGCGCCTCTTCAAAGGGCACCCTAGAAGCGCCGAGACCCGAGAGGGCATTGCGGTTCTTGATGACCGACTCTTGCGCTGTTTCGGGGGAGATATTGTTCTCGGTTTCAAGATCGAGCAGGTCGAGCTTGGGTTGCTGGGCTGACTCGGCAAAGAGCACACCGCCCGACTGGACGGTCGCCAGCAGCACCGCGAGCGTTGCGGCGCCAGTGCCCCAGCGAACATAGTCCGTCCGCCAGGGAAGGGCGAGGGGGGGCGGTGGAGGCGTGGCGAAGGACGAGGTGAGCGCGGCGGCCAGCGACAAGGCCAGCGCGGCGCGCAGTGGCACTCACAGGGAAGAGCATCCTCGCAAACAGCTGCAGCAGGGGGCTGGGGCGGGGGGGGCGATGGAAGGACGGCGTTTTATACGCGGTCACCCCCCGCCCGTTCGAACGCAACGCCAATTAAACCGAGATAAATTGATAGCCCGTCCAAGGCTTGCAAAGGCGTATAACCCGCCCCTGCTATTTACCCGTCCCACCCGGCGCCCGAGCAGTGTGCGAAATCAGCCGCCGCTGGGCCAGTGCCCGGCACGCAGGCACAACACTGCCCCCCTGCGCCAGCAACCAGCAGTCACGCTAGGGTTAGTCACGCCTGCTGTCTCTCAGATCTCGCATCTCAGTCTCAGTGCGACGGTCGGAAATGTCAGATTCCCATTTTTCCCAGACCATCTCGAGTATCCTCGACCGCGTGCGCTGCGCGTGGCAGCACACGTCAGATAGTGCGCCGGTCGCCCTGCGGCAAATTTCACCCATTCACCCGACCCGCAGGCTCAGCAGGGCGCAGCTTGGCAGCACCAGCCTCCCGCACATCTCCATCCCCGCCCTCGGATCTCGTTGCATCCCACAGATCTCCTCGGCCGAAACACAACCCGGAAGTTTGCCATCCACCACACGCCTCCTGTGCCGCCCCGCCCCTCGTCGCTGCCCATGCCCACCGACTCTCCTCGAGGCAGTCAACCTGTGCCACAACCACGACCCGTGGTCTGACCCTGGCTTTATCAAGCTCGTTCATGATCCCACAGGCCGCCACCTCGTCCCCCCGCGCCACGCCACCTTGGCCGCCGAGCGGCCCGAAGCGACCGCCAGCGTTATTGGCTTTGTTTCGCGCCATGTTCTCCCCAACCTCATCCGCGCCGGTATCGCCGCCGCGTCGGAGCCAGCAAGCGATGCAGGCACCCCCACCAGTCTCGCTTTGGTGCAGGCGTCATCCCCCAAGGGGGAGGAGGCCCTGTTCCTCTACCCTTCTAACCTGAGCTACGAGGCGCGGACACAGCAAATGGCCTCGGTAAGTGCCGCTCTTCGCGCTGGGCCAGAGTTCCCCTTTGTGGCCAAAGGATGGCGAGACGAGTTGTACACCATTTATGGCCCCACTCCAGGTCAAAACTCTTCTCGATGGAGCGGAGCGTTTGCTCCTTGTTTGGCTTTGTCACCTTTGGTGTTCATGCCACCGCGTACACATTGGGTGCCGATGCTCAATTCCATTTCTGGGTCCCGCGCCGGTCCGCCACCAAGCAGACCTGGCCGGGTATGCTGGACAATACGGTCGCTGGTGGTTTATCGGCCGGGGAGCGGCAAGTGGATGCGATGGTGCGCGAGTGCGAGGAGGAAGCCGGCCTCCCTGCTGACTTGGTAATCCCCCGTCTCAAGTCGGTAGGGACGATGTCCTACTTTTACCTCTCGGGCCAAGGTGCTGGCGGGCTGGGCCTGTCGCAGCCAGAAGTGCAGTACTTGTACGACATTGAGTTGCCGGACGACGTGCGGCCGCACCCGGTGGATGGGGAGGCGGAGGAGTTTACGCTGTTCTCAGCTTCCCAGGTGCTTGAGGCGATTCGGACGCGCCAGTTCAAGCCCAATTGTGCTCTGGTGTTCATCGACTTTTTCCTCCGCCATGGCCTGCTGACCCCCGAGACGGAGCGGGACTATGCATTGCTCCCCCGCGTCTTCACGCCGACCTGGGCATGGCCACGCCATAACCCAACCTCATGGCGTATATCTTCATAATCTGCTCTGGTACGGATGTTATGCTATGCTAGGTAGGTTACTGTGGCCGGCCACCATGGATGGCGGGCAAGGCATCTTGGTAAGGAAGTGTAGGGACATGCAGCAACGATGATTTACGATGGATGATGGATGAGTCGACGAGACTCCCTGAGGCCTGGGGCCCCTGCGGCCTGAGGGTTTCCGCGCTAGTTTCCGCAGCTGCGAAACCGTCCGTTGAAATTACGTCATGTCTGCGTCCACTGGCTTGGTGCGCGAGCTGGATTTTTTTCTTCGCCCCGCTGCGTAACCCAACACGCTCCCTCGCGACCAACCCCCGACGCTCCTTGCCCTTGTCCACCGCTTGCCCACCATGAGTACCACCGTCCAGAAGATCGCTGAGATCGAGTCCGAAATTGCTCGGACCCAGAAGAACAAGGCTACTTCCTACCATCTTGGCCAGCTGCGTGCCAAGCTGGCCAAGTTGAAGCGTGAGCTCATTACGCCTTCGGCGGCGGCGGTGGCGGCGGTGCTGGTTTCGATGTTGCGCGTACAGGCATTGCCTCGGTCGGATTCGTTGGATTTCCCTCAGTAGGAAAATCGACATTGATGTCCGGGTTAACTGGCACGACCTCCGAAGCGGCTTCGTACGAGTTCACTACGCGTACGTCTCCGCCCCTCTCGCCCCTGAGTTGGACTCTTCAGTTACTGACCCTGCTTGTAGTGACGACGGTCCCGGTACGATGCTGGTGCATGGTGCGCGAGTTCAGATTCTTGATCTGCCTGGTATCATTGAGGGTGCTAAGGACGGAAAAGGTCGTGGTAAGCAGGTCATTGCCGTCGCACGAACCTGCAACCTGATCTTTATTGTGCTAGACGTGCTCAAGCCCATTTCTCACAAGGCCATCATTGAGCGCGAATTGGAAGGTTTTGGAATTCGGCTCAACAAGAAACCCCCCCTCATCTCCGTCAAGAAAAAGGAGAAAGGGGGGATCAACATTACCCACACGGTGCCGCTCACCAAAATTGACCCTGACGAGGTGCGTGCGGTGCTGTCCGAGTACCGCATTTCCAATGCTGAGGTGGCATTTAAGGAAGCTACGCTGGAAGATCTGATTGACGGTTGAGGGCAACCGGATGTACGTGCCGGTCATCTATGTGCTGAACAAGATTGACGGCATCTCGATTGAGGAGCTGGACCTGCTGTACAAGATCCCACATGCCTGCCCCATTTCGAGTCGCCTTTGGCTCAATGTGGACGAGCTGATCGAGCAGATGTGGGATCGGCTAAACCTGGTGCGGGTGTACACGCGACCCAAGGGCCTGGCGCCCGACTACACGGCACCAGTTGTGCTCCGCACTGGGCGTTCGACTGTCGAGGACTTTTGCAATGTGGTACACAAGGATATCATCAAAGAGTTCAAATACGCTATGGTCTGGGGCAAATCGGCCAAACATCCCAAGGGCCAACGGGTGGGCGCGGACCACATCCTCCAAGACGAAGACATTGTCTGCATTTTCAAAAGTAACCGCTGCCGGCCAGCTGGCGTGATGATTGGGGGGAAGGGGGGGTAACTGCTCAAGCGCTGACTCTGTACCCTGTCTTCCCCTCCGAGTCCTTTATGCATTGTACATGCTCTACATGGTGTACGGATATGCGCAAATGTGAGGCATTGCAGCCATAGGCGGCGCAAGGGAGGTGAGGATTGAGACTTTGCCGGGTTTCTCCAATACGGCTACTTGCAGCGGGAAATCCACATGCGCCCTTTAGGTCCATAGGAAAATTAGGGAAGTTACCATCGTGTTCTATTAGCTCAGTTGGCTAGAGCGTCCGACTGTTATACACACGGCCTGTGCCCTATGGCATCGGGAGGTCGTTGGTTCGAGCCCAACATGGAACGCTTTTTTGCCAACAAAGACAAATTCTTCTTCACTCCCTTGGACCACCATCAACAAACCCACTGTCCATGGCTCCTCCGGCTCCCTGTCGGCAGATCAGGTTCGCCTCGGTCCTTCGGCTTCCACCTGCGGTATCGTCCCAGCGTGACAGATTGCCCCTGTGTGCCTCACTGGCCCCGTGCCTGGTCCGGCCTCCTACACAGATGCCTCTGTACCCAGGTCCGACTCAAGCTTCAAGCTTCAACCATCCATCACCATCTCCTGATCCGGATCCCTAGTAGGCCATCAACTACTGGACTTAAGCTACAAACTGCATGTTGTGGGCAGGGAAACGAACTCATAGGATTAAATGTCCCTCAATTCACATTGAAAGACGACGGAAGGCACCGTGGTCATAATTAAGCACTACCGTGCACCTTGAGCACCTTCGTCCAAAACTTCTCCCAGCGGGCATCAAGGTGAGCAAGCAGTTGAGTCTTTGTCGCAGGCTTCATCCGAGCATGCGTAGCGACTGGCGCGTGATCTCGCGCAGCGTGATCAGCGACATGTTCTCCAGCGACTGTAGGTGAAGAACAAGTCGGGCGTCAAGCCCGTGTTACCAAACTGAGTGCAGTCGTCGCTGGCCAGCGCGATGGGGAGGCCATTGGCAATGAAATCGACCAATGGGTGGGCCATCAACGTATTCGTAAACCGCAGACTTCATTGCTGATCGGGCAACATTCGATCAGAATGTCTTTCTCCTTGACTAGCTCCATCAGCAACGGGTGCTTGTGCAGCGAAAAGCCGTGCCCGATCCGACGAGTACCGAGCAAAATCGCGTCGTACAGGTTATTGTCGGCCGGCTGGAAAGAGAAAGAGAAGACAAAAGTTAGATCGTTGGAACACAGACTCGAAGGAGGCACGTACCCCACCGACTCGAGCGTCTCGCCGGCATGGAACAAACGGAAGGCTTGCCTCGCCCATTGCATCGAACTTATCAGGCTGGGACGAGTCCCACCAACCACGCTGCTTGACCTGTTCAGAGAACCACAGCAGCTCAGGCAGATATTCCTGAAGCGAAGCGCCCATATCCTCGTGGCCAACCAAGTCGTACCCCACAATGAGATTCGGATACGCCTCCTTGCACTTGAGGCACTCTGCCATACTCTCCCGCAATGTAGGTGCATCAACAAAGCGGATGGTGGTAAAGATGAGTTTGGCGGCATGGAAATAGAGCTGGTCATCAGATGTGCGAGTCTGATTGGCCTTGGCCACTTCCGCCTTGACCTCGGCTTCAGCCTGAGACATTGTACTGGTCAGCAACCCAGATCTCATTCAAAAAAGATTGTCACTCAGTAACTCAGTACTCACCTCCAACCAGATCCGGCACCACTCCGTATGCGGAAGTTCGGTTTTCATATCTTTGGCGAGGATGCTCTTGGGCAAGAAGTTGGCCCGAACCTCCATGTACGGCACTCCATCCAACACATGGTCCCACATGACCTGCTTGGCCGCGGCGAAAAAGTTAGGTTCGTAGTTGATTAGCCCGCTGATGACAAAAAAGGTGCTGCTGAAATGCGCCCAGGCCAAGATGGACGTCTGCCGATCAGCCACATAGGGGGGGGTCATAGTCAAACGGCTAGGTCACGCGTCCATGTTAGTGCATTGCTCGGATGAAAGTGGTCTGGGTAAGCGTACCTGTGCAGCCAAGCGTCAAACGCATCTTGCTCCGGCTTGAACTTGCCGGGATGGGGGTGTGATGCATGCGATCCAGCGCACGAAAGCGAGCCGTGATGGCCGGCGTATCGTAGTGTCAGGGTGTGGGAACGAATCGCGCGACAGAGCCGAAGAGCCCAGGTGTTAGGTTCATACAGAGACGACCAAATCAAATTGGAGGCTTTGGTGTACTCGTCGCTGGATCCCCACTTGTCGGGGTGAATGACTTTGAACTCAATACGTGCTTGGTACAATTGGGACACAGTATGCAGCGGCCGGTCGGAACGAAGGTACAACTCGGGAGTAGTCGCTGCAAATTTGAGGTAAAGATGAGGATCAACAGAGCCCTCGAAATGACAGTGAAGGTCACCTCCCTTGGGAATGGACTTGAAGAGACGGTATACGGAGACAGGTCGCTCAGCAGACCAGAGCGCATCGCCTGGAAGATGCCATACCACGGTACACTTCATCTTCTTTGGCTGGCCGTACAGAAGAAAACTCATGCTGCTCTTCATCATGATACTGCAGCTCAGCTGAAGGCAACGGCTCATCGTTCATGTTGGACAAACTTTCCTTGCGCCGCAGCACGGTCGAGATGGGGGACGACAGGGCATCGTTGGGTTGCTCCACCTGATTCATATCGCCAGTCTCTTGGACCAGGTGTCGGCGGGGGTTATTGAGGCCAGGGGATGTAATAAAGGGAGTACGTTCCATGTCGCCCTTGTGTGACTTGGCAAATGCCTCCCACTCGGCGGTGCGCATTTGGGCCAAAGCGGCGTTGGCAGCCCTCTCGAGCGCCGAGGCCTGCTGAACGGCGGAGGCATCAAGGCGACGCGCATGCTCAGCCTCTATGAGCGTTCGCCGGGCATCAAGGTAGGACTGAGCATCGCTTGTGTTATAGGAACGCAGACTGCCAGAACCGTCTTGCATGGCACAAGCGGATCAGAGAGGCAATGGTGGTGGTGGTGGATGCCGTGATCGCGTGGTCAGGGGATTGTGCCTGGTAGTGCTTCGAACAGACAGGCGTTGGGCCGGAAATTGAAATGTGCGTCGGCTTTTATCATCGTAACGCCGAAGTCCGAAAAGTCCAAGCCAGCTACTGCCTGCTGCTATCTGCTACTGTGCCTACTGCGCGTACTGCGCGTCGTACTTGACTGCAAGCAAAGGGGAAAAACAAGTACATCCATATCAGACCCGATCCTTGTTAGAGGATGACGGGGGCGGTGGGAGCGATGCGGAGGGCTGGGAGCCGTTGGCGCGGACGCGAAGCGCGTTGAGTTCCGTAGAGGCCCGGTCCAAATTCTTCTTCAACTCGAGTGCCGTCGTGATGGCGCCCAGCAAACCCTCCCACTTCTCTACATTGCGGGCTGTGGGGAAAACGAGGCGCTGGGACGTCATAGGGGGGTGTCCAGCGCACAGCACCGCCGCCGTCCTGGGGGCCAAGTTGGTCCGGGGAACGAGGATCCGACTCGAGCGCACATACGCCCCGTGCGAGTGCCCCGAACCCGTACCCAACGGAGGTTGGGTCGATGGTGTACCTGTCAGCAGCGGGTATGGTCCACGAGATGGAGGGCCTTGGGTAGGGTCAAAGCGTTGAATGTAGTGCTTTTCATCAAAGGCGGCATCAATAGTTTCGCGAGGAGCCTCGGAATTGGCCGCAGCCGGAGTCTCAGGGGGAAGGAAGGGAAGAGGAATCGCTCGACCTGCTTCGGCCTTGATGGGCGCAGATGTTGCACGGAAGTAGCAGCCGGAGCATTTTCGCCCGATGGGGTAGGGCCCTCGGTAGTTGAGTCCGACGCTTTTCGAAGCAGGCTCGGGGGGGACTTCAATCCCCGCGCCCGCAGCGGCGATGGAGGCTGGCGTGGCATCCAAAAGGCGTTCCCAACCCCCGAGTAGACGCAACAGGTCTTCTCTGTCGGAAGCAAAACGTGCTTGTTGTTGCTCAATCCGACGCGCTTCGATGTACAGAGCCTCCTCCTCCGCCAAGGCTTCGGGTGACCTAGCATACAATGCTGCGACGGCCGCCCGGCGCGCTGTCTCGGCGCGTGCATCGTACGCGTATCTTTCAAGAAGACGTTGACGTGAAGCCGTATCATCGACAGATATGCGGCTGCGGATCAATCTGCGACACACAGCATAGTACGCGCTGGAGGTCCTCCGAAGAGCGTGGCTTGACAACCGAGGTGTTGCCCAAGTAGGCGGCCGCGTTGGCAGGCCAGTCATAGCGATCATAGATCACAGGCCAGCGCAAGTCGTAATCGGCAGCAATGTCCATCAGGTAATCGGTCTCCTCCTTGGTCCACGCCTCATCGCGAAGATGGGCGCTGTATTCATCGTTGCTGTACGAATAAACGCCGCTGCTAGTATTGAAGGCCGCAAAGCGGTACTCTGGAACATGGCCAAAATACCTTGTCAGTGAACCGAGGGGAAAAGAGGATGGTACGAAAAGAATCAACATACCCAATTCCTCTTCTGGGTCTTGTGGTGTCTCCCTGGGGCAGGAGCAGGCAGATGCGAGACAGTGAGTGAGGACCAGGTCGTCCTGGCGTGCCGGGTTGCGGAACGGGGTGGGGGCCCAGTGGTGGGCAACACGCGCATGGCCTCGGTGCGAAGTCTGGGGTTGTATTTCTTTCCGCTCGTCTCACGAGGACGATGCTCAGAGGCGAGGGCAAGCGAGGGCGCGTGGAGCGAGCAGGGCGGCGTAGAGCTCACGTGTGATGCCGTCCACACGGGGTCTGGGGCGGCGGCAGCGGTGGGCAGCACGCGGCACCTGGGAAGACCCAGCGGGTGAGTGCTCCCCTCAGCGGGAAGCTCGAGGATGTCGCGCACGTCCCGTGCTGACGCCATATGTGGAGAAGACCGCGATGGTGGTGATGGTGGGTGGTGCTCATGCCTGGGCCGCACGCAGGTAGCGAGCGGAATCCCCGAGAATTCCGCCCACCATTATTTTGGGCCAGCCTACTCCAGCACGACGGCCTCTGCGCCACCAGGATGTCGCTCGACGCGCTCACGCCCTTGCCCTCGAGGTCAAAACGCCCCCACCGGCGCTCTCCAGGCCTATTTGAACGGAGACGCCGCTCGCGCATGGAAGTCCATTGACGACTCCGTTAAGAGCAAACCGACGACATCGAACCACCGTGCCGCATTCGCATTGGAGAGGAACTCGACGAAGTAGAGCGCATCATCCCATCTATTACTACTTAACTACTTAGGCGTTATTCCCTTTGAGGCGACTGGCGAAGAGCCCAGGGATTGCCCTCCTCGCCTTATCATGTTGTGGTGGTTCCTCTTCTTACATTGTATGCTGGCATGCTGGGATTTTCAGGGAAGAGGGCAAAAGGCCGAAAACCATAGGTACTACAAACCTATACTTACCATGGAGTCCTTCATCCAACCTTCCTACCCCCTCTTAAGTTTCTCGGTCGACCCCGACCGACACGTTTTCTTTCACTGGCCGCATTGGTGGCAATGTCATTAAGTTTTTGTAAGGGAAAGGAAGATAGAGCAATCTGCATGGCGATTATGGCGGTATGCTTTAACTGGTCTGAAGGTTGAAGCCAAAAGTTGGGGAGGAGGCACACTACATGGAACCCACATGGCAGTCGCTTTTGCCCACACCTAGCACAACTCATCAAGCTGCCTACTCGTCAACCTTCAACAAACGTGTCTCGGCTGCCTGTTTTAGTGCTGGACCCTGGGAGATTCCGGTTCCGCACGTTTGAAGAGAGGCTGCTCCTCTGCCATAATGCACTTATCGATGCGGTAGACTTTTCCGTCATGCGCGTCATGGCCGGTGCCGGTGGTGGCGATGGGCAGACCTGGCTCTGCCTAAGCCGCAAAGGGCGATCCGGCTGATCGATACTTAGCCTCTCATTCTCAATTAGGTAGAGTGAGCCCGAGGACCAGCTGGTGCGTGGCCGGCGCTGGAGGGTGGGCTCTGCTTTTCCCGGGCGTGGTATTGTCAGTAATCGGAGCGTCAGCAGAAAAACGCATGGCGCCAGTGTCGGAAGAAATGTGCTAAGCGCGCTTAACCGCGGTGGCTGCCACGCACGCCGCCAGTGCGCTCGGGCCAAGGCGGATGTATCGACAATCTCATCTCCGCCCGACGGCTGGCATGGCTACTTGAGCGCCGCAGCGACATCTTGCTTCTCTCCCATCTTTGACCACCACCACCCCTCCCCTGCTCCGCCTCGACGCCCACGTTCGATCACCATGTGCCCTCGAGTCCAAAAGCTCCAACAAGGCGTGCGTCCCTCCTCTCCCCCCTTCTCACCCTCCTTTCCTTGGAGCACGTAGCTGACATGGCGCTTCGCCCAGCTTTGGTGGTACGATCACCAAGTACACCTTCCCTTCCGCCGCTCTCGGCGGCCTGCCGACCAACTTCAACATCTTTGTTCCTGCCGGCGAGTGTTGACAAGCCCGTTCCCTTTCTACCTCTCTGGCTTGACCTGCACCGAGGACAATGCGACGCAGAAGGCGCCAACGCTGTTTGAGGCGGCATCGCAGGAGGGCTTGGCCATTGTCCTGCCTGACACATCGCCTCGTGGTGCTGGGGTCGAAGGAGAGGAGGATGGGTGGGACTTTGGCACGGGGGCTGGGTTCTACCTCAACGCGACCAAGGAGCCATTCAAAAAGAACTACAATATGGAAGAGCTTGTGACCAAGGAGCTTCCGGCTGTCTTGAAGGAGAACAAGTTGCCGCTCGATTTTGAACGAGTGGGCTGCTGGGCCACAGCATGGGCGGGCACGGTGCGCTGTCGACCTACCTCGCGCGCCGGCTGGGACGTACAAGTCGGCATCGGCGTTTTCCCCAATTTGCAACCCTACGCCTGCCCCTGGGGGGAGAAGGCGTTCAAGGGGTACCTGGCCGGTGGCGTGGAGGAGGGCAAGGCGTACGATTCGACGCTACTGCTCAAGGACGCGCTGGACAAGGGCCGCAAGGTGGACATCTTCATTGATTATGGCACAGGCGACAACTTTTACAAGGCAGGTCAGCTGCTGCCGGAGCACCTCGCCGAGGTGGCCAAGGGCAATCCTGGCGTGACTGTGCGCGGTCAGGAGGGCTATGATCACAGCTGTACGTTTGGTTCTGTTACGGATGAGAGAAACACTACAACAAGCATGTGCCCCCAGACTTCTTTGTCTCCACGTTTGCTGGGGGCATGTTCACTGGCACGCCAAGTACCTCAAGGCATGACTATCACGGCTTTGAAAGGCATTGTACTGGTACCCCCCATGAATTGCATGCGCATCACAACCACATTCAGGCCCGGTTGGGGTGGAGCCGCAATACGAGTGAGGGTCTAGTCTGAGATAAGCATGCTAGCGTCCCATGCGAAGGAAGGGGTAAAGAACTATTACCCCAGTCTAGACTTTGAAAAGAGAACCATGGACCCAGCCAATTACTTCCTTCCCAGACGCTCTGATGGACGAGTCTCTGCCAGGTTTCCGTCCAACATTCCTGGAAGCGCGCGACACTACCAATAATGCACTTGGACGAAGAGGGGTTCATTAAAACATTCCGAACAGTCTTCCACGGCCAGACAGTGGCCGGTCAGGGTGGAAGAGTGTGGTAGAAGAAGTACGATAACAAGGTGTCAACGCTGCCCTCTGTTGTGCCAGCAGCTTGCCCTGATTGATGATCAGCGAGACGTCCAAAACTTGTCGCCCCCTGCAGCCGAAGACGGCTGGTGAAAGGGCGGTGGGTCTTGGAGGACGGGGGCAGCGACGGCGCTGAGGGCTGGCTGCCGTGTCGGGAGGAAGGAAGAGTGACAAACGGATTGCACCGTGGGAAGACGGGGTGAAGGAGTGCGCCACAGGGTCTGAGGGCAAGATGCCAACCGGGGCCGGAGCAAGATCAAAGGTTGAAGGTGCACTGGCGCGGAAGGAGGAAGGTGTGCCAGTGGGTAAAGGATGTACTTCCGGAATCAGCATGGGCGGTGGGGAGGTGGGTCGGGGCATCCGGCCTCCGAGTTGGTCAAAGGGGGGAGAGGAAGACTTGGGGATTACCGTGCCGCCCCCGGGCACGGCAATCGAGATGGGCGCAGAGGGAGGGTAGGCGAGGGGATCGGGACCGCTCCCGAAACGACGGTGCGGGATGGTCCAAAGGCCCGTCGATCCGAGTAGGTGGTCACATTGGCCGAGCGAAGATGTGCTGCGCCGGTGCCTTGGTGCGGTAGCCTACCCCTGCAACATTGGGGCTCGGCGGCACTGGAAAGCGAGGGGCTTCCGACTGGCGGGTGCTCCACTCATGTATCCGGGCCTCTGCTCCAGCATGATTGGCTGATGGCCCGGTTCTGGAATACCATTTGCTTCCGTGAAGATATCGGGGACGAGGCGAAATGGTGGGGTTGGCCTGTCCCCACCAGAGTAGGGCCCTAGGGACGGGCAGACCAGAATACGGCGCAGTGGACTCCCCTGTTGGAGCAGAGTAGGTGGAAATGGAGTTCAGCTGTCCCGCCGAGTAGATCAGAGCTCGTAGGTAGGTGTTCTCTTCACGCAGGTGACTAACATCGGCTGTGAGAGGTGGCCACAAAGGAATATCGTGACGGTTAGCCACGGCACTCTTTTCTCGCCAGTCCCACAAAAGGGATCCAAAGAGGGGAGCGTACCTTCAAGATCAGCAATATGCTTCCTGCGACGCTCACGGAAGGCGCGCTGGACTTCCTGGGCGCGGGTGACGGGCGGCTGAATAGGGCGGGATTGACCATGGCGTCCTCGTGTCATAGTGGCGGCGAAAGCAAACAGGGGCGAGAAGGGCGAAGAGGATTAATGGAGTGGCGGGACCAAAAGGAGTTGGCCAACGACGGATAACTGAAGGGAGGAGGAAGTGCTGAGGCTGGGTGGCGGTAAGGAGAGAGAGAGCAAAAGGCGCGTAGTGAGTTGCTTGAAATGTATGCCTGTGCTGGGGGCGGGGGGAGGGAAGAGGAGCAGTAGAGCAGCACGGGGGGCGAAAACGGGCGGGGGAGGGGTAAGAGGGTTGGAGGGCGGGGAGAAGAGGCGTGGGGTGATGTGGGCGGGCAGGCAGAGAAGAGGAACGAAGGAGGAGGAACCGAGTGCCGCCACCGGCTAGAGGGCGGCCTAGTAACTGTCTCCGACGGTAAGAGAGGGCGCCCCCCTAGTAAGGGACTGTGCCATGCGCGCTGACTCAGATCAAGAGGAAGCTGCTTGTGGAGGCTGACGCGCGGCCAGACTTCTATGTTGTTGATCTGGGATCTCAGATCTAACCCGCCATGTCCCGCGGGCGGTGGGCTTCTCAGCGCCCCTCCTGGGCAGGACGCTGACGCGTCGACCCCACTGGGCGCCCAGGCTGGGCGCAGATACGCCCAGCGCAGACACGCTGACACAGCAAAAACTGTCGGCGTGTCTGCCAGAACGGCGGGTCCGCTGAGAGTGGGTTGAACGTCGGCCCCTGTTGGCCCACACCAGCGGATAGGGTCATATGTCGTCATTCATTATCGACTCACCGACTCATCGACCTCTCTTAGATCTTACTGGTGATCATCCATGTGTACACACAATCGGAAGCAGCCCGCGACGCAAACATCGGCCCTGTCGCGGGTCCGCCTACCGCGCCTACCCTTCCACTGCTCGGAAGACCCTGTTTCTGCCCTCAACCGGTCACCGGTCCCTGGCGCAGGGGTGTAGCAACGGACGCTGACGAGCAGCCCTAGACTAGCACCTTGTGGCAAGCACTTCCATGTGTTTTTTTCTGCGGCATACTAAAAGCAGGCGTTGTGTCGCAAAAAATTGCCGAGTGTCCCCCCCCACAGCGTGTGACCAGCCGCCTGTTTGCCTTCTAGTCTTGCCCGATTCGTATAGTACGGCAGTCGAAGGAAGTATACTGACATAAGCACCCAAAGCAGGGTGCCGATCGACCTTTGGGTGGCCCACCTGTCACAGGTCATTGCGCGCCGCAATATACATGTACCGTTGCGCATCGCTCTCCCGTCCAACATCTGCTCGGTGTTGCAACTTTGTACGAATGGCGTATCGTCATAGCCATCACGGGGCGGACTCAAGAGACGAACTGCGCAGCCTTTTCTATAGTATGTGCTGTCCAAGAGATCTTTTGCGCCAGCTGTCGATGACAGTTGAGGCGAGACAAAGGTATGATCATTACATCGTACTGCCGACTGGAGCCCCTGCAGCGGGGGAATGGCATGCATGACAGATGATCGATTGCGGGGGAGAGAAGCCAAGTGAATGAAACGAAAAACAGTAACGACCCGGAGCAAGGGTTCATGAGGAGATGCAAACTGCTAGGAAAGCAGAGAGCGACATGATGCACATGAACGACGTCCAGCATCGCAAAGGGAGCGAGCTCCATATCGTCGCTACTCGCGGGCCTCTCCCGAACTGGCACCCTGGACGCACAAGTTGGGTAGTACGTATATCAAGCGGAAGCACGCATATCTAGCCCGTGTGGTTCATACATCCGTGCTACACCAATAAGATCTCGTCCTCTTCCATCTCACAAAACGTCCAGCTGCTCTTGCTCATACGCCTCCGCCCACACGCATCGTACTCCGATCCCAAATCGTCTCCATCGACACTGAGCTTGTCAGGGTCAACCAGGAAGGTAGATGGGATCATGGTCGGGTCCGAGGCAGGATCCGCAGCAGAGGGAGCCGATCCAGGCAGCATCCACTTGGTCTCGGCCAAAGTCACCTCTCCACCCAGAGCGAAAGAGGAGCCGATCCCATCGACATCTTCATCACCTTTGGTACTCAGGCACTGTTTCACCCCATCATTGTACCCCAACCAACGTCTTGTCCCCATGGCCAGGCAGTAGTTTCCCATCCCCATCGTCGGATCCCGATATTGACTCTGGTACCCAGACGCGACACTGGCGGGCACACATGCGGGAGCGGCTGGCACGTGAATTGTGGCGGTTCGTCAGACCTTGATTCCGCTTCGCTCCGTTTCGCCTGCTCTACTGCCCCTGCCTCAGCTTCAGAGGGAGAATGCTTGATCCGGCACCCCTGGCTTTCCACCACTCTCCAACGCAGTATCGTTTAACGGCCTCATAGTAGGTGGGGGAGGGCTCCTTGCTTCAACGACGATCCCACTGGATCTTGGCCAGGCGATACTAGTGGGGTTGTTCCAGATGGCGCGCTTTGGGAAGGGCTGCCAGGGGATGCAGCGTGAGTCTCTACATCCGCGATGGGCTGGGTTGTGAAGGGATGTAGTAGCCGGAATAGCCGCACCAGACGGAGAGGGTAGAGAAGACGGCAAGCCGGCCAAAATAGAAGGCGATACTCGTTGGGATCTGACAGGCGACAATGCTTCCGACCTGCCCGGCGACACCGGGGGGCTCGGCCCGGTGACAGAGGGCGCTCTGCCAGGCGACACGACAGGATCACGATTAGATGGGCTTCTGGAGCCCCCACCTCCTGGACAGAGTGTGCGTCGGGATGAGCAACAGCGGTGAGGCGGTATCACCAGGGGGAGAGGACGGAGGAGGCAAGGATCGAGACGAGATCGAAGACGGTCGAGGTGCCGAGGCAGCGATGCGGCCCGCCCCCTCGGATGCAAGGTCCTGCTTGAAGGGCAAAGCAGCTGTAGGGCTAGGCAGCACAGCAGGCTGGGATGCTCCTGCTGAGCAATGGGCTGCTCAGGCACTGGTTTGGCCTCCTTGGCAGACTTGGTATGGAAGCCAACTCGTCCTCCTCCTCTTCGTCGCCTTGAGGATGTTTCGTATCCTCTTGAAGATCGTCGAGGTTGAACGGCTTGGGCGGGACGGATTCGTTTCCGCGTCTCTGGCTTGCTGCTTTCGAGAGGTGGGGGCGCGTTCGACGAAACAGGGGCAGCGGCACTGGATGAACATTTCATCATCCCATCCGCATCGTTGGTAGAGGTGGTAACCTAGTGACAGCGTCGGTGGCGGTGCGGACTCAGTAGCCGCCGCCGCCGCCGCTGCAGCAGCAGCAGCAGCAGCTCGTAAACTTGTTCTCGTCTTCCGGCCTTGAGAAAGGTCGGGAACGGCAGCGGGCGAAGATGAATGGGCGGAGGGCTGGTCTTGAGGGGTAGCTTGGCCTCGGAGCGAGCGGCAAGAGATGGTTTGTTATTCGAGTTGCCCGGACGCGGTGGGTGGGACAAGCGGCCATAGGTTGCATGGACTTTACGTCGTTTCCGTGGCTCCAATGGCAATGGGTGCGCGTGCGATGCCAGCTGGGACGCGATGTCACTGGGTTGTTCAGGTACGGGGGGGATCTGCCGTGCCCGGTTTCAGAGAGAGACAAGGTGTGCAAGAGAGGAGCTCACCACCTTGCTCACCCGGGGGGAGGTCGGCGGATCAGCTGGGACGGCTGGCCTGCGACCCATGCTTGGCCTGTGCTCAACACATCCTCACCCGGTCGGGGCAGGGGGGCTGGGGGCACTCGAATCGGACCCTCGTTCGGGAGGGGGCGGGTGCGTCGTTGGTATGCGTGCTGAGAAGGTCATGGAAGGCCCAGGGGAACGCAAGGTCGGAGGAGGTGGATGCGCGGGAGGGCGACAAGGCAGCTGCCTGACCACCGGCCATGCTGGAGAGCTCTGAACAGGACAGGTCGTCGCCGGCAGCCCGGCGGCTGGTGCGCCGCGCTCTCGGCGACACGGGGCTGCTGCAGCTGGCGCGGAGGGGCGAAGGCGCGACGCGCACCACGCGAGGCGATGGACAGGGCACGAGGCGGGCGGGGGCGGCATGCCGTCGTCGGGGAGCCGCGGATCCAGCGCACGACGTGGGGCGTGGTGGGCGACGAGGCGGGTGCGGGCGCGTGGCGTGGGTCGAGGAGGCGGACATGGGTCGAGGAGAGCGGGAGCGGCTGTGTGTCGGCCGGCGGGGCCAGCAGTGACGCCGTGGACGGACGCAGGAGCGCCGGCGACGGCGGGGGTGGCGGTCCGGGCAGCTCCATTGGCCCGCCGATGGTGGCGCTGCCTGGGGGACTGGCGATGGTGGCGTGGTTTGGGGGATGGCGATGGTGGCGCTGCTGGGCGGTGTGCTTAATGCGGTTCACCAGTCACTAGTCACTCTTCATTGCTTTTGGGGCCCGCCGCGACGCGCCGCGGACTGAAATGTTGAGAGCGACGGTCGATTGCCTGTCCAGCCGCCGCGATAATCGATAACCATTTGCCCCGCTAATGATTCCCACACATCTCTCCATTCTCCCGTTGCAAATAACATCGCATTTCTGTCCACCCCATTCCCTCCCCGTACCCCTCACAGCCGGCGGCGCGACGGCGCACAAACGTGAACCGCGCCGACGGCGTCGGAGCCGGTGGTGCCGCAGTTGGCGGCGGCGCACTCAAGCGCTTCGGCCCCTCGGTGCGCGCCGCGGCAACGGCACCGGGTTGCTGCGCTCGCCCCCGCCGGCTTCTTCTTTTTGCGCTTCGGCCCCGATGGTTGGCCTCTGGGAAGGCGGCGAGGTAGGCCGAGTAGATCTGCACACCCTCTTCCAGCTGCCGCTGCTCCTTACTCAATGCCCACACACCCAGCTCCGCCTCGGAGCACACATCTGCCAACGGATCGTCGTCCAGCAGCTTCCCCATCGATACCATCTTGCCCGTCTCCGCCCCATAGTCCTCCTCAAACTCCATCTCCTGCTCCGCCGATGGCGAGGAAGGGGAAAGAAGGGTGTCGCTCGTCTCTGGTGCAGGCACGCGCGCATTCTCCAAAAGTTGTTGATCACCGTCACCCCTTCGGGCAGGGCAAGCGGCAAGGACTCGTGTGCCTGCCCTGGCGGCATCACGTGTGGGCCCTGCCCGTTGCTCATCGTCGCAGCCTGCTGGAGGATGAGAGAGGCACGCGAATCTTCGCTCCAATCCAGCAAGTTCTTCCACCCGTACAGTTGTCCCTGCTTTCCTTCCTCTGCCAGGCCGGTAAACAGCCCGGTGGGCAGCACCAACCCTTCCGACTCGAGCACTTGCCCCGAATGCACCGTTTTGCTCATCTGGCGCTCGTATTGCCGTTCTTCAATCGTGCCCTGGGCGATCAGACGGTACACCTCGACCGGCCGAGTTTGCCCCGTTCGATGGGCCCGGTCCATGGCCTGGGCATCAATCGCAGGTTTCCAATCCGGGTCAAAGATGATCACCTTATTGGCCGAAGTCAAGTTGAGACCCACGCCTCCGGCCATCGTCGAGATAAGAAAGACAAAGATATCATTGTGGCCATTGAACTGATCCACCAGCCCTTGACGCTCCTTGGCCTGCGTCGAGCCGTCGAGCAACAGCCATTTCCATCCGCGCGTAAACTCAACCACGACCCAATCATCTCCAAAACCTTAGGACGGTGGGAAAAGATAAGCACCTTGTTGGGCCGTGGCGGGGCAACCCTAGGGTGGGGGAGAAGATCTTACCCTCTCCCGGAGCTTGTGGTCCCGCCCAAGCCCACGCCGGCTCGGCGTGCCATTGCGTTAGCAGCGACTCGAGGATGGGCCACTTGCCGCAGTACCTTGATTGGGCCAGTTCATGCCCACGCAGCTTGACACGCTCTGCCAGTCGCCAGGGTAAATGGCCTGGATGTAGGCTTGCTGGCGCTCATGCCGCTCGGCATCGCGGCGCTGCTCGAGTTGCTTTTCCAAATTGGCCGCTTGGGCAAGATGGGCTCGTTTGCGATGCCGCAAGCTATCGGCTTCGATTGGGGATGTTCCCCGCGCGGCTCGATGGGACAAAGGGGAAGGGAAGGACAAGGCCAAATGGTTCGCAATGTCAAGGAATGTAGTTTGGTACGCCATCGGATGCTTGGCCATTCCCAATCGACAAGTCTTGGCCTGCATCAGCGACGGGTCCTCGCCCCCTTCCACCATGGCTTGGCGTACTTCCATAGCGGGAGGCAGACTGTCATCCTCCTCATCCCAATCTTGTTCCATGATGGGCGTGAAGAACATGCGATCACAGCAATCTTTCCGCTTGAGATGCTCGATTTGCCCCAGCGCATTGCGCCTCGTGTTGCCACAGCTGCACAGTTCCTCCCCATGAATGATGGCTTGTAGCTCGGGCTCGGACCAGACCCGATATACATCCGTCGTTGGTCCTGCGATAGGGGACAGAGCACAATCCTATCCCGTTTGGGTGGTAGCACACTGGCCAGCAACGTTTTCGTCCGTCGTAGGAACCTAGCATGGACAAACAGACGCTCGCGCAACCGACGGGCGACCAATTGCGACACTGCTATCTGCAACGGCGAGGCGCGCGCCTCAGCGCCTTGAAGCAGCACGTCACTCACCTCAATCTTCCAGGCCTTGAGACTGGTGAAACTGGCGGGATCAATCCAATGAAACTGCTGCCACAGGTCGTCGTATCCGTTCAAAAATGGCGTTCCGGTCAGAGCAAAGCGAACGGGGGCCTGAAGCTGGTGCAGCGCTTTGGCTAACGAAGTGGTGCTGGATTTCATCCGGTGCGCCTCGTCCAAGATCACCGCTGACCAGGGCACTTCGTTCAGACGGGCCACTGCCTCGCGCACCAGCTCCAGGTTGAGTACCACAACATCAATCCTCCTTTTGGAAGCGAGTTCGACGGCCTGGGCTACAGACTTCTTGTCCTTAACCACAGCAACCTCGAGGTACCCCCAATGGTTCATCTCATGCGCCCAGTTGTCCACCAACGTCGTGGGGGCAATCACAAGTGCCAGGGGCCAGATTTGGACAATATGGTTGAAGGCCTCAATGGTTGGGGCCGCCTCGAGGACCCGACGTCGCCGATGCTCATCATTCCGTGCCGGCCGGTACGATGCATGATGGCCAGCAAGAAGCCGATCACTTGTGCCGTTTTCCCTAGACCCATGTCATCCGCCAAGATGGCGCCCTTGCCAGCCTTGTACGCCTCGTACAAATGTTTGATGCCCTGTCGCTGATGGGGGTAGAGGCGCTGGTTGAGCGGCGCGGGAATTGCCACGGGAGGGGTCACCCACATGTCCAACAATTCCGGGGTGGGATGTGCGGTGGTTCCATCGGATTTGCTGGGTAATGGAGGGCGCAGCTCGTCCTCTTTCTCGGGTTCCAAAGGAGGGAGGGGGAAAGGACCCAGATAGGAACCCAAATCTCTGTCATTTAACGAGGAAGGGTTGATCTGTTCCATATCACTGTCGGTCTCCTCGGCATCGGCCTCCCAGGAGAGGGCTTTGGGTTTTTTCATTGGAACACCTTCCCTCAGGGGAAGATCATGTTTCTTGTCCTCAGACGAGGGAGAATGAACCGGTTCAGGTTGCGATGGACAAGGGCAAAGCTGCGAAGAGGGAAGTGAAGTGGCACTCGAATGGAATTGGCCAGTGGTCAAGCCAGACGAGGATGGAGGTCCACGAGCCCTATGGTCCACGGACGTGAACCAAGTCTGGATCACTTTTTTCCCGCTCTGGACCAGAATCTCATCCTCGCTCGAATCCGACTCATCCCACACCAGCTCCCTGGCTCTTGGTGCCGGTACTCCTTGGGTGTGAAAGAGCAGGAGACAAAGACCGCCGAGGTTCCGAGGACAAACGCGGATTGGAAGGGGGGTCAAACAAGTGTGGATGGGAGGCCAAATACTTCTGGGCGTTTAAGCGAAGCAAGGGATCATCCTCATCACTCTCTGATTCTTGACCCTCCACTGCATCTTGACTCGGGACGGGCGCCAACGTCGGTGAGGAAGGTGGTAAAGAGGGCTTGGTGCTACTTTTGCTGCTTGGGTATGTGGATAGGGGAACAGCAGGTATCAACTCAGGCTCAGAATCATCGCTGGTAATCACCTCTTCGCTCTCGGTAGCATCTGAAGAGTTGCTCTGCTGCGACTGGTCATCTCGGGTATCGTCCGGGTCGTTGAGCACGGCCACTTCGCCCTCAGTCTCAGGCGCCGCGTCGAGGCAGATCTGCCGGGCGGCGTCCATGGTGCAACCAAAGCCGAGCTGGCGCAGGAGCGTGCGACGAGCAGCATTCGTCTCCTGTGTTGTTTCACGGGCCGCCTTGGGACCCAGATGCTTCCAGCGGTACTTGAGGTGGGCGGCGGTGTGGGTGCGCTGGCTGCGCACCTGTGCTTCGTTGTGCTTGCGGCGCTCGACGACGGTGCGGTGCAGATTCTCACTGAGGAGGCGGGAAAATCGCTCAGTGTCCTCATCCTCAGCGCGCTGGCGCAACTCCTCCTCGGTCAGGGGGGTTCGCCGCGCCTGCGACGGCGGCATGGCGGGGAAAGAGGCAGTGGTGGTGGTGTGGGTTATATGGTGGTGGTGGCGGTAGCCCTTGCCTCCTCGGTCATCTGGTTGATGGTTGATCACCATGATCCGTCTGCTTTTTTTGGGACGGCCGGAATGAACGTTTCACCTCGTCAGCCCCACCATAGAGTAGCGCCAGGCGGATTATGGCTCCGCCCGCCGCCTTGGGCTGCACTCGCAACGACCATCGGCGGCCCATGTCGGTCACCAGCGCCAGTGCCGCGGACGTGCGTGCGGCCCAGGCTGCGTCCAGGGCGCGCAGCGAAGCCATTCGCGCCGAGCTTGTTGCCCGCCTCGCCGCCGCCGACACCACGCTGGCTGCCGCGCACGAGCGGCTGGCAGCCCACCAGCCCACGGCGCTGGTCGTGCGCGACGAGGCCGACGTTCTGGCTCAGCGGCTTGCCCGGACTGCCGAGACCGCGGAGCGGGTCAGCGCGCGCATCCGTGCCCTGGATGAGGAGCAGCGTCGCCTGACTCTCGCGACCGAGTGGGCTCGCCAAGCGGCCGAACTCAAGGCTTCCCTGGTCGCGCTCAACGATGCGATCGATCAAGGCGACTGGGACGCGGCCGTGCTGCACGTTCAAGCCGCTATGGCCATCCCAGACCATGTGCTCAACTCCAAGTTTGCTGCGAGTGTGGTGCCGACGGCTACGCTTCCCGATGCGCCCCCCGCCACCCTGTTGGCCTTGCGTGTGCGACTGAAGCACATCTTTGAACGGGCCTACCGCTCCGCCACGTCCAGCAAAGACGTGGCGGCAGCAACCAAGTTCTTCAAGCTGTTTCCCCAGGTTGGGTGGAGAGATGAGGGCCTGGCTGTTTATGCCGAGTCAGCATGTGACTTGGTCCGTGCCATTGCGGTCGATCTGAATGATGGTCTAGCCGCTGCGGCTGCCGGGGCGCAAGCGTTTGTGTTTTCTAGCTTACTCACCCGGCTGTTTGAGCATATGGCGCTCCTGGTCGATCGGCACGAGGTGTTGGTCAACAAGTACTATGGCGCTGGCTCGTTTGGCAAGGGCGTGATGCCCCATCTGCAAGCCGAGTGCGATCGCCTGGGCACGCGAATCGTGGATACCTGGTTGGAGACGCGTCATTCAGCTCGTCTGTTGGATCAATCTAAATCCTTGTCTTCTTCTTCCATTCGGCTGCAGCTGGCGCAGTCCCGCGCCCCCTCGCCCATGCCTACCCTTCACGCCAGCACCCCCGCCCCCGAGGCCGAAGACGACGCGGACACCCAACTACGACGGGATGCCGACCAATTCCTTGCCGAAGGCGCAGCGATGAGTGCAGCGTGGACGACATACAAGGGGTTTCTGTACGATCGGCTGGGCACGGCCTTTGTTTCTGATGCTGATACTAATACGGATCCTGATACTGATACTGGCACTGTACCCGCCCGGCCGGAAGCAGGATCCGGGCCGGAGATTGTGCGTGCGTCCAAGCTGGGGCAGCAGCTGCGAAGCTTTTTGCGTGGCCCCTACCTTCAGCTTGAGGCCGTCCATCTCCGCCGCTCTCTCACGCGCGCGTGGAACTTGGCAGTGACCGACCCGCACACTCGTCCTTTGACATCGTCCTTCCTCGACGATAGCTTTACATTCTGCGTGCTGCGCTCACGCGCTCGCTTTCCACTTCAGACGTTGCCACGGCGCGCTTAGCGTGCGATGCAGCGGGTCAGATGGTGCAGGACGAGGTGCTATCGCGAATTCGAGGCAAGCTGGATGCGGTGGCCCGGGCGTCCATCCCCATGATGACCGTTGATGGTCCGCGGAAGGAGACGGCGACACGGGAGATGCGAACGGCGTTTGTGGTTTGGCTCAACGGCCTCCATACGGGGGTACTGTACACTGACCGGATGCGCCACGACCTGTCGGACCCGGACTTTCTTGCCCAGTACTACGACCCGGACCAGGACCCGGATCGGGAGGAAGACGACGAGGCGACCGAGGGGGCTCGGACGCAGGTGGAACAGGTGCGCAAGGCCCTGCAGTGCGCGCTGGAACCGCCCCATGGCCAACTGCGCGCCACGCTGTCGTCCGAGCTGGAGCGGCTGTTCAACACGCTGACCCGGCCGCGCGTGCGGACGCTGCTGACGGATGCGTACAAGGACGTGAGCTACGTGCTGGACGATGGGGGCTATGCGCTGGCGGAGGAAAAAGATGTGGTGCGTCGGCGGTTTGCGGCGGCGTGGGACCGGCTGTGGTCGGTGTTTAAAGATACGTTTGAGCCGGCCAACTTTGATGCGTACCATGGCCTGGCCATCGAGGCTCTGGTGCGGCCGTGGGAGAAGCTGGTGCTGTCGATGCGCTTCACGGGGCTGGGCGCGCTGCGGTTCGACCACGACCTGCGCGCGGTCAGCGCGCATGTCACCCACTCGGCCATGGGGCGCACACGCGGCATGGGCGCGCGCGAGCAGTTTATCCGCCTGCAGCAGATGAGCTACCTCCTGACGCTCGACCCGGACGAGGACGAAGAGTCGGCGTACGAGACGGCGGCGGCGTCCGGCATGAGCTGGCGGCTGTCGAGCTCGGAGGTGAGGCAGGTCCGCAGCCTGCGTCTTGCGTAGCGGCGCATCCGTCGCCGTCGCCGCCGTCCTCGGCCTGCACATCGCCAAGTCGAGGAAGAGGCGTGGAGGGGGCCAAATAAAGCATGGCCGTCATCGATCATCAGGCAGCAGCCATTAACCATTGATTAATTAATGATTGCCAGATCTCAGAGACAGACACGACGATCACGGGTGGGACGTAGCCGTCACCGGTCCCCCCGCCCGGAATTGGGCAGGCTCGGTGGGAGCACGGCGGAATCGGGTGTGGCGCGCGTGTGCGGAAGCACGGAAGGCAGCCGAAGGCCGCCACGCCAAAAACCAACGCAGTGAATGTGGCGGCGAGGGCAGCCGCTTGCTTGCTTGCTTGCTTGCTTGCTTGCTTGCTTCGCGTCGCGGCCCTCCCCACCACCAGCCATGTCGGCCCCCATCTTTGCCGCCGAGGCCACCGAGGAGCGAGCTGAGAATGCGCGTCTGTCCAGCTTTGTTGGGCCACGGCGCTGGGTGACCTGGTCAAGACGACCCTGGGCCCCAAGGGCATGAACAAGATGCTGCAGTCCATCAGCTCCAACAACAACGACATTGTCGTCACCAACGATGGTGCGACCATTCTGCGCTCCATCCACATTGACAATGCCGCCGCCAAGATCCTCGTCAACATCTCCAAGGTCCAGGACGACGAAGTGGGCGATGGAACGACGTCGGTGTGTGTGCTGGCTTCCGAACTGCTACGTGAGGCGGAACGTCTGGTGGAGCGCCGCATCCACCCGCAAACCATTGTTGATGGCTACCGTATCGCATCTAAGGCCGCCCTGGCCAGCTTGGACGCTCAAGCGCAGGACCATGCCAGTGACCCGGCTCTGTTCCGCCGGGACCTGCTCAACATTGCCCGCACAACGCTCAGCAGCAAGGTCCTGGCCGATGATCAGGATTACTTTGCCAAGTTGGCGGTTGAAGCGGTGCTGCGCCTCAAAGGCTCGACCAACTTGGAACACATCCAGATCATTAAAAAGGTCGGTGGCAAGCTCACCGACAGCTTCCTCTCCGATGGGTTTATCCTGGATAAGAAGATGGCGCCTGGTGGACCCAAGGTGCTGCACGATGCCAACATTTTGATTGCCAACCCAGCATGGACACCGACAAGATCAAGGTGTTTGGTGCCCGGGTGCGGGTGGAAGGTACGGCCAAGCTGGCCGAGCTGGAGCGAGCGGAGAGGGACAAGATGCGCGCCAAGGTGGACCGGATCAAGGCGCACGGGATCAACTGTTTTGTCAATCGCCAACTCATCTACAACTACCCCGAGTCGCTTCTGTCTGAGGCAGGTGTGATGAGCATCGAACACGCCGACTTTGAAGGCGTGGAGCGTCTGGCGCTCGTCACAGGAGGCGAGATTGCATCGACGTTTGACCGTCCTGACCTGGTCCGCCTGGGCCACTGCAAGACCATTGAGGAGATTATGATTGGGGAGGACAAGCTGATTCGGTTTTCGGGTGTGGCTGCGGGCGAGGCGTGCACTGTGGTGTTGCGTGGCGCGACGACGCAGATGGTGGACGAGGCGGAGCGGTCGCTGCACGACGCCCTCTCGGTTCTGTCCCAGACGGTGCAGGAGACGAGGATCGTATATGGCGGCGGGTGTGCCGAGATGGAAATGTCGGGCGCGGTGGACGAAGCGGCGGTGCGGGTGGAGGGAAAGAAGGCATTGGCAGCCGAAGCGTTTGCGCGTGCGTTGCGCCAACTGCCAACCATCTTGGCGGACAATGCTGGGCTGGACTCGGCGGACCTGGTGGCGCGGTTGCGTGCGGCCCATGCGGCGGGGGACTCGACGGCAGGGCTGGACCTGGACCACGGAGTGGTGGCGAGCATGGTGGAGCGCGGGACGACGGAGTCACACAAGCTCAAGCGTCTGGTCGTCAGCTCAGCGTCCGAGGCAGCAGAGATGGTGTTGCGCGTGGACGACATTCTCAAGGCGGCGCCCCGCCAGAGGGACGCGCACTAAGGAGCGGGTTGTGGCGAATGATGATGCTGTGGCGATGTAGCAGAGGGCTGGAAGGTGGGGTATGATGTATGAGGATGTAGCCTATGGGGTTCCCGCGTTCCCATGTCAGCGCCAGCGCGAATCCAAACGACATGGCGGCTACAACGCGTCCACGCGTCTAAGGTCCAAAGGCCAGCCAAAAGCGCTTCGGACGCACATCACGTGACGCAGCCGAAGACGCGCCCATGGTGTCTGGATGGGCGACGAGCGATCGGCAGCTGCGATGATCGAGGGTCGATCATCGATCATCCTTGCTGTCTGCGCTGCTGTGCCTGAGCGCTTAAAGCCGAAAGCTTAACCACACCTCAGACAGCATCGATCAGGTCCAATCTCAGCCACTCGTCGGAGCTGCGTCCTATCTTGCGCGCTCTTTGTCCATCCATCTTCCTGTGCGCTGCTCCCGCCCGCCTCCATCCCCCCCCCCCGCCGCCGCGCGCTGCATGCCCCCCCGCTCTGACGCGGCCCAGGCTCCGTCGGCCGCACCAGTGGGATCTCTTTGTCGACACGCGCGACGCCCGCATTGTTGAGGACGAGCCGGAGGATGTTGTGCATGACGCGCCCCACGACCGCCACTCCTTGTCCGACCACAGCAAGACCGACGAGACCCGGTCCCATCCGCCACCTCTGTCTTCCGCTAGCCGCGATGGACGCGACATTTACCTGCCGTACCACGTTGAAAACGTCTCGCCCATTGCCATTGACATTGGCGGCTCGCTGGCCAAAGGGGTGTACTTTACCTCTTCCGCCCGCTCCGCTGCGTCCCATCCTATCCTCTCCCCGCCCGGATCCAGTACGCCCGCCAGCCACCGTTCCCTTCTGCCCTCTCGCCTTCGGGCAGCCGCCAGCCCAGTCCGCCACGGGGCTCCGTGCCATCCTGTGGCGTCGTGAGCTCGCCGCAACCCGAGGGGCGTGACGGCTCTGAGTCCGCTGGAGACGCACCCGAGCTCATGTGTCCTGCCCGCTGCTCACCTCAAGCGACGTCGATGGACGTGCGGCTGTTGCGGCGGCGGAGTCTGCCGGCGCCGCTACCGGGCGGCCGGCTGAACTTTATCAAGTTTGAGACGGACAAGATGGACGAGTGTATTGGGTTTCTGGGCGAGCTGATTGAGCGTTCGGTGGAGGCGCATGGGATTTCGGTCGAGGAGATGGGCATGGGCGTTCGCCTCATGGCCACTGGCGGGGGCGCGCATAAGTTTGAGCGTCGGTTGCAAGACCACTTGGGGGTCCAAGTGTGCAAGGCGGACGAGATGGCGTGCCTGATCACCGGGTTCAACTTTATACGCTCATCCCCAATGAAGTGTATTGTTACTCGGACCAACTCGTCTCGGCTCTCCATGCACCGCATCCTACCCCCTTCCTGGTAGGACGCCCCTAGCCCCAGCAGCAGGTTCCAGCGTGGCTGGGGGGGCAGGCCAGGGGATAGAGGCAACCCGGGCCGCTCTGGACTACGGCCGGATGAGCGGCGGTCGTGGATGGACCTTAGGCGGGTATAGGTTAAGCGCCACGTACTTCAGACAGAAATCAGAAAGCAGTGTACTATACCTTGGTAGCCATGCGCGTCGGCGCTCGCTCGCGCGTGTGATGCGCCCTGCCTGCTATCAGGCAAAGAGAGCAGAGAGGTAAGGGATCGGTGACCTGCACAAGAGGTAGATGCCTGCGGCCGCCGTCGACGCGAACGAGACGGGGACAATGTTGATCGTTGGATCGGGAGGGAGGCGTTGTGGTCTGTCTGGTGTACCGGCGCACCCAGCGTCGTCTACGGTCTAAGTCTACCTAGCCGAGCCAAGTCTAGCGCGGCTGTGCACTTGTTAGTTGGTCTCTCTGTCGATGGTCCGCCCCTCGTCGTTGACACGTGGCGTGGCTCAACATTTTTGATGTGGGGGAGTAGGGGGAGGGGGGGGGGGGGGGGTGATATCGGGCAAGTGGCAACGGTGGGGGGGAGTAGCGCTGGGTGGAGCATTCTGGTCGCCACAGGGCAACCACCGATAAGGAGATGAAGGAACGAGGGGGTGAGGGAGCGTGAGATCTGAGGCGAGGGACCGTGGGAGCGGGGGAGCAACGTTAGACAATGATCAAATCGCCCTTGCATGCCAGACAATGGTACACATGATTCCAGTCTCGGCCGCGGCGGCAGAGCCGGTGGGCCAAATGGACTACTGTGTGCTCCGCGTCGGGTTCGCCGGGAGGAGAGAGGGTGACGGTGGGAACGGGCGCGGGCAAATCCAATGGCGACGACGAGGGCAACGGCGCTGGCACCGGCTGCGCTGGACCGGATTCCTCACCAATGCGGGTCCGGAGCATGCTCAAGCTTTCGGCGCGGCGGTGGCGCTGCGGGGGGGCAGGTCGGCCGGGTTGGTGATGGCGTGCAACCCCCTGCGTGGGCGGGCGGAGGGAAGGACAGCGTCCAACGGCGCCGAGCTCACACGCGCGGAGGTGGTGGCACTGCGACGGTGGTGCAAGTGGGCATTGTCGATGGCAGCAGCGGCCGAAGCAGAAGGAGCAGCGTTGACCATCTTCCTCTCTCGCTCATGCGCCAACGTGGTCTGCACCCGCTCCAACTCAGCATGAGCCTCGCGCAGCGCAGCCAAAAGCTCCGTCCGTTCCGGACCATCGGACGGCGCCGTCTTGGCTTCCAGCTCAGCCAGAGGGATTCGGCCTGCTGCTGCGACACCCGACTTGCTTCGGCGTCGGTCCTAGCTTGGTCCAAAGCCGCTTGCGCCGCAGCCAAATTCGGCCTCAAGGGCGGTTGTGCGATCATCCGTTCCCCGGGCCGCTCCGAGGAGACAGATGAAAGACGAGCTTGGGCCAGTGCCTCTGTCAGCTCATCCGCTCCTTTTGGTGAGCAGCGGCCTGCTCGGTCAGTTCAGTTGCAGCTGCTCCACCAGCGCTTGGGACGCACTGGCCTGGGCCTGGACTTGGGCCAAACGCTCCGCCTCCATCTCACGTTCGCCAGCGTGGGACGAAGCAGGCTGGCCCACTCGTCCTTGGCCTCGGCAAATTGGGCACGGGCCGTTTCCAAGTCGGATTGCGCCTGTTGCACGGCAAGATTGGCGGTCTTAGTGGCGGTTTGAGCTTCGGTTAGTGTTCGCGCATCTGCGCCAGCTCTGTACCCGCCGCGTCCAGTGGCCAGCGTTTCAGCGGTAAGCTGATCCAGCTCGCCAATCGCGTTTCCAGCTCGGATCGGTGGGAGACCAACTTGTCCATCTCCTGCTTCAGCGCGGCGAGTTGGGCTTGGGAGTGGTCCAAGTCGAGGCCCAGCTGCATGGCACGGTGGGTCTCGTGGTCAAGATCGGCTGAGGTTGGATCGGTCCGGTTGAGATTGGGCAAGAGAGGCAGCCTGTTCGACCGCTTGGGCAGACGCCGCAACTGCCTCGGCTCGGAGGGCGTCTCGCTCCTGCTCCAGGGCAGTGGCGTGATCACGGAGCTTGGTCAACTCCTGCTGGACTGCGCGCTCAGCATCCGCCTTGGCTTGGTCCAAGGCACTGTCCCAAGTCTGGACCATGCGCTGGGCTTCCGCACGCGCCTCGTCCCTCTTTCTCGGCTTGGTGCCGCAACAGCTCGGCATCGGCCGTTTGGGCATCGGCCGCGACGACCACCTTGGCCTGGCGCGCAAGTTGGGCCTGCATGTCGGTCACTTGTTCCTCGGAACGGGCCAGACGGAGTTGGAGGTCCTGAACCTCCCTCTCGAGCGTGGACACTGCAGGAGGATCGGAACCAGCATCCCGGGCACGAGGGACTTCTTTCGATCCCGACCGAGTCGCCATGCCAGGAATCGTCATGGGAGGCGTAGGGCGCGGCGGGCCCCACAGAGGTTGAAGCGGCGTGGGAGGGGAAACCGGGGAAACCAACGTGGCATCGGGAGTGGGAAGCGCATTTGCCGGAGCGGACACAGTAGTCGACTGGGAAAGAGCGCCAGCACTGGGCTCCTTGACAGACAAAGGGGTGGGCTCGGACTTGGATGCTTGCTCAGGCGTGGGTGAGGGCAGGCGCTCGGGCTCCGGCCCAGTCGTCCCGTTCTCCCTCGCAGGAGTGGGATGGGACAAGAGCTCAGACTCTGAAACGTGCATGAGGGGAGGCAACCTCATCGTGGGTCGATGGCTGGATCTCATCCAAACGAGCGTCCGGCTCGGGTTTCAGGTGGCTCGCCAACGGCAACAGTTGTTGGGGCAGGATAGCATGTGAAGGCTCTGGTACGGTCCCCTCTTCCAGCTGGGGAGGGGAAAGGTCCTGCACCCCATCAGGCGCAAGCGCAGCCGAGATAGATGAGCCGGGACCAACGGTCTCCACCACCTTTAGGTCCGTGACAGTCGCGGCCGAATCCCAGCGCACCGGATCGGACCTGTCCGCAGGCTTTCGATCCACAGCAAACAATTCACTTGCATTTCCTAGAGCAGGTGCCTCCCTCGCCGCAGCACCCAGGGGGGAGCCCCCCTTGATTCCCAGAAGCGCCGCCCCTGCGGACCTCGGCAGAAGGTACAGCGTCCGCGGAAGAACCGAAATTTGGGGTTGCCCCGCCAGATGTTGGGGCCGCCTCTTGTCCCACTGACGGATCAGGCGCAGAGAATGGCGCGTCGACCGCGTCTTCTCCGTTAGGGGTTGCATCATCCTCTTCTTCGGAAAGGTCGGATTCTAGTACGGGGGGAAGGCTGTATCCCTCTGTAGGTGGGTCCGGATTCAAGTCAATATGGCAGACCTTCGTCCGAAACAGTGTCCGAAGGATAGACGGCATTGACACCCCTTCAATAGGAGGCAGAGACTCGGCCTGGCCCCCATCAGGTCCAACTGGTGCAGGAGTCGTGCCGCTAAGCCCCGGGCTTGTGTCCTCTTCTCCGGAAAGCTCAGATTCTAGTACAGGAGACAGGCTGTACCCATCCGTAGGTGGGTCCGGGTTCAAGTCAATATCGTGCAGACCCTCGTCCGAAACAGTGTCCGATGGATAGACGGCATTGACGCCGCCTTCAATAGGGGCAGAGGCTCGGATCCAACTGGTGGAGCGGCCGCGCTGTTAAGCCCGCGCGGTGTGTCCTCTTCTCCGGAAAAGTCAGACTCTAGTACGGGGGAAAGGCTGCATCCCTCCGTAGGTGGAGCGGGACTCAAGTCAAGCTCGTGCAAGCCTTCGTCGGGAACGGTGTCCGAAGGGTATACCGCGTTGAGGCCCCCTTCAATATGAGCGAGTGGCACCTTCTCGTCGGCATCTGAGTGAACCGATGCATCAACAGCAGTGGAATCTGTGCCGTTCCTCACATCGTTAGTGCTAAACTCGCCTTGGAACGCACCCGTACCAAAGGGATCGAGGGACTGGATAGACTGCGCCTGGGCGTATTGGTCCTGCGGCTGACCCAGCCGACTGCCTGGCAGAGACGGGGCAAAGAGAGTACTCGTATCCCCCGGTGCGAGCTGCGCCTGGGGTGGGGGTTGATCCGTGTCGCTTCCCCCTTGGGCGTGAGCGGCATGGTATGGGCTCGAGTCCGGCTCGGGCTGGGTGATGGGCGCGGCAAACTGGGCGAGGTCATGGGCGACTTCCTGGGCGATGCCACCAAAGGCGGTGAAGAAACCCGAGAGACGGCTGGGCCGCTGTGTGGGCGGGCGCGGCGCAGACGGCGAGGCAGGGCCGGTCGCTGCTGCCTGCAGGGGGGGCAGCGGTGTGGGCGGCGGGGGGCAAGCCGGGGTCGATGCTGGCGGCGGGCGCCGTGGGGGGCGGCAGAGCAGCGGCGGGAGCGGTGGACGCGGCCGCGCGGCCTCGAGGGCGGCCTTGCGGCGCTTGGCCAGCTGCTTCTTGGCGCGGGAGGCCGCCGCAGCGCGATCGGACGCATCCATCGCCTGCATGGGCGGGCAGCGGGGCGGCGAGGGGCGGTGGGGTGGTGCAGGCGGCTCCCGTGCGGAGCACAGGGCGGAACCATCAAAACTCCGTCACGTGGTGCACGTGACGCGCGGTGCGTGACGCGTGCAGCAGCCTGTCCACGTGACTGTGTGGCGCCGCGTGCGGGCGCGGGGGCAGTGTGGTCGGTCGGCGGCCAGCACGACCCGGTGGCACCGACAGCGGCGCCGCAGACCAGAGGGCAGCCACCTCCATCCGCCTCCTCGCGCATGCCAACGGCGCGGCTTCCCTCTCTGGCGGCGGGCTCCTCCTGCTGGCCGTATGCGTGGTCGAGGTGCTGATCAGCGTCGGCGTGCCCGTCTGGAAGAGCGTCTACTTGGCCCGTCTCGCCGCGCCCCAATCCACCCCCGTCGACGTGGGCATCTGGGGCCTGTGCACCACCCATCGCCACTGCACCAACGCTGCCGTCGGCCTGGTCTGGGACCCGAGCCAGCTCGACTCGACCCCCGCCTGCGGGCAATGTGCTGCTCAAGGGTCTGACCGGTGCGCTGCTTCTTCATCCCATCGCCGCCGCCGCTGCTGCGATGGCAGCGCTGTTCGCTCTCGTCGCCGCCTTGCGCACCCCGCGGCCCAAGGCGCTGTGGGGCAGTGTGGTCGGTGCCTTCTTCTCCTGCGCCGTTACGCTCGCCGCCTTGGCTGTCACGCTCGCCGTCGTTCTCTTGGTCCGGGCCCGGTACATGGGGACCGTGTCCTTTGGCCCGGCGCTGTGGATGTCGGTGGGGGCATCAGCGGGGGCGGTGCTGGCGGTCCTAGTGGCCGTGTGGGCCGCCGGGATCGGGTCTCTGCCCACTTCGTCCGAGTACGCTTCGCCCCCCTACCCTTACCCCACCGCCTCGGCTGCCGACCGTAACTGGTCCGATCCTTCGGTGCTCGTTACCAAAGACGGCGACGACGGCCAAGCGATGGCCTACTTTGCCCAGAGCGCCGACCCTGTGGCCGCAACCTCGCGCACCCAGCTCAATCCAGAGGGCAATCGCGAGGAGCAGGGGTACGCGTATGACCCAACAGGCTACGCCACCTATCCCCAGTCCTACGAGCCCTACTATCCTACCCCAGCACCGGCATCGGCCCCTGGCGTCTGGGACGCACCTGGCTACACGAACCAGACCGAGGGCTCGTGGGGGGACCAGTACCCCACTGGTCGGTCCGTATCTGGAGCGCGGTACCTCGCTGACCATCCCCTGGCTGGCAAGCTTACCCTGCGCACGATCCAACACAGACCGGTACGGGGTCTGTAGCCACCTCGGCTCCTGAGGCGGTGCCTTCTGGTGGGGCTGTGGCGGTGCAGTATGGTGTGGCCTATGGAGACCCGACTGAAGGCGATCCCGCCCGCCTCACCAGCGGTGCAGACGGGTACGAGGCCTACGATCCAGCCTACGATCCAACCCGCACTGCGCCGCTCCACACGCCCGCGAGCTTCTCCCTTAACCCGCCCGGGGAAGGCAAGCCTCCACTGCAGGATGGCTACGTCCATGCAGGAGGATAACATGCCGGCACCATACCACGCGCTGCACCAACCAGCCGTGCCTGACTCTTCGTCCCGCGCTAACGATCCGGGGACGCAGCCGATGCCTTCTTTACGGTAAATGTCGGCACACAGCCGAGCTAGCGCCCCGGCCCCAATCTTTACCCGTTACGACCCTGCTGACGCCTCACAAGAAGTTATTATTACCCGGCCTGAAGGTATCTCTGATCGCTCGTCCCTCCTTTCTGTTCTGATTTGCACCGCCCGCGCCCGTGATGGCTTGATGCCCATCAGCTCCTGTACAATTCGTGTATTGTCACCTTGCCTCGTTCTGTTCCATCTGCTTTGATCTACGCTTAGAGGCAGGTTTCTACTAGCCTCCCACGACTCTTGCTTCCATGGAAAGCCCCGATCCAACCAGCCTTGCGCGCACGCCAGGCATACCTGTGTTCCCTGCCAGCCTGATCCGGATCCTTCTCCCATCTGAGTCCCTCGCTTTCTGGTGGCAGGCCAAGACAGACAAGACAGGAAGATGGATGTGCCAGCTATAGCGTGCAAGGGGTAGTACAGCCAACGTGAAGCAGGTTCGCACCACCCAGCACCCGGTCCAGCCAACCTGAAACGTCCCATGCCCACTACCCATCGTCCACTGCCCACTGCCCACCGCCGGCCCCGTCCCTCGTAGCGCATTAACCATGGCAATGCTCGCCCCCTCCCCCCACATACGCAAGCCCAGTCTAGCCGGCACAGCAGGAGAGATGAGCAGTCTATGCGCCGCCGCTGCCGGCCACGCAACCCCACCGCGTGTCAGTGGGTCTAGCTCCGACACACACAAGAAGGATGCGCGCACGTACACAAGGATGTTGTTAATAGGGATGTGGATGAGCTTGACAAAGTAGCCAATGAAGCCCATCACGACAAAGCCCACGCCGACGGCGCGGCAGATCTGCAAGTACTCTGCAGGGCGGTGTGAGTACCGCGAGCAGACGGAGGGAGAAAGGGGAGGGGAGGGAGGGAGAACGTACCCTGCTCGTTGGGCTTCTTGCACCGGTTCATGAACTGGGTGCCCTCCTTGACAAACTGCTTGGTGTCGTTGATGGTCTCCTGCACGGGGTTGGCCATGGTGGGTGGTGGGGAGAGGCGAGGCGGCAAAGGGGCAACGTGGCGTGCCGTTGCGAGAAGAACGGAGCTGGAATCCGGCGCCGAGTCGAGTCGAGTAGTGGGGGAGTCTCGACGGGTCACGCTTGGGGTTCTGAAACGTTGTCGTTGCCTTGCTTTTTTCGCGTTCGCGTTTCCGGGCGCCGCCGACGCCTCTTGGATTCAATATTCACCAACCAACAGTCCCCCCGCCCGCGCCTCTCCTCCATCCTGCCCGGCTTGTGCGCCATGCCGCCCGGCCAGGAGGCCAGTCCGGGCCCCAGCTCCCGCTCCGTCCCCGTCCCCTCTCCTCCACCTCCGCCCCGCCGCCGCCCAGCAAGGCGCTGCTCGATGCGCTGGCCCAGCTGGCCCGCGCTGATCTGGCGCGCTACGTGCAGATCGCCCACCGCAGCCCCGAGTCCGAGACCCGCTTCGTTCCCTTCCTCAATGCCCGCGCGCACGACATGAGCACGCTCGACAACCATTGGCCCTTGTGCGTTCCCCCCGTCGCGCCGTCCCGTCGCCCTGTCTAACCCCCCCCCCCCTCTGCCTCCTCTTCCCCTTAGCTGCCAGGTGTGCTCGCTGCCGCCCACGTATGAATCGCAGTGCACGATGATCGAACAAGGTGTGGACCAAGAGCTTCCGCCCGGTGCGCGAGGCAAGGATGCAGATGCGCAGGGTGCGTGGTTGTGCTGTCGAGTGCACCGCAGCGTTGCACTTCAATTGTCTGCAGAAGCATCGCCAAGCGACGATCGTTGAAGAAATCAATGCGGAGAACCAAGAGCAGGCAGCAGCGCGCCTTTGCTGACGCGTCTGCCGCCGAACATATTCGGGAGGACACACCGTGCATGGTGTGCTACGAGGAACCGGCGCTATGTTTTCTGTGTGGCTTGGACCCCGTTGGTCGGACGGCAAAGGAAGCGGAGGACAACTGGGGCCACGAGAGCGACGACGACCTGAGCCAGCTGGACAAGTATGCGCGTCCTGTGTTTCGCTGTCGGCGGTGCAAGCGCTGTGCGCACTACGAGTGCCTGGCGACAAAGTACGATGGATACAGGACGAATCTGCATGCGGTCGCGTTCCGGGCGCAAGTGGTCGACGCATGGAACTGTCCCGACTGCATCCGCTGGCCGGCAGTGGACCGTATCTTGGCCTCGCGACCTGTGCCGGCTGCCGAGGCAGATCGGGCGCTGCAAATGAACGCTGGCAAAGTCAGTATCGACCCTAACGAACTGACCCACCAGTACCTGGTCAAGTTCCACTACCACTCGTGGCGCGACCTGGCCTGGGTGTCGTACGACTGGCTGCGCTCCACGTCGCCTTCGGCCCTGCGTCTCTTCCCGTCCCAAGCGCCCTTTTGTCCCGACCCACCACCGACCCTGCCCCCGATCCCAGATTGGACGCCAACTACCTACCAAACTGTGCACAAGGCAGACACATGGGAAATCCTCGACCACGACCCTACCCAGCCTTGGCTGCACTACCCTCACCCTGCTTCTTCTTCGCCCCTTGGAAGGGAGACGCCGTCGCGCGCTACGTCGGACGCGCGCACGCCTTCCTGGCCCGCCCCGACCCGACGGCCGCGACGCGAGTCCCGCCCAGCTGGTTGGAGCCCGAGCGGGTGTTGGACGCGTTTTACCGTCCTTCCATTCTGCCCTCTACCGACCGCGCCGCCGAGGCAGTCAAGGCGACCGAAGCACAGCGGGACAAGCTCTGGAGCCGGCCGAACGGTCTGCTCCTCCCGCTCAATGGGCTCATACATGCGTCCCAGCTGGCTGGGAGCGACTTGCTGCTTCCCTCCGAGGCCGGCCGCACGGTGACCCATCTGGCCTGGGTGCTGGTCAAGTGGGTCGGGTTGGAGTACGACCAAACTTCCTGGACGGCAGTGCGGTGGGAGTCGATTCGCGATAAGGGATATGCGAACGGGTTGGTGCGAGCGTACTGTGCCTATCTCCATGCGCGCGACGTGATTATTCGTTTGCCCAAGGACCGAACGCCGCGTCTGCCCGCGACGGTCGAGGAGGAGTTGAGTCGTCTGGCTGCGCTCAGTGGGAACCGACGCTTGGCCAAGTCCCAAACAGCAGCGGTCAAACAGATGATCGCTCGGTGGAACATGAACGCATCGTTTATCTTGGCCGACGAGCCCGGGCTGGGAAAGACGGTGGAGATCATAACGTTTCTTGGCTGGTTGTTTGTCTGTCGCCAAGCCGCTCCGTTTCTCTGCTCGTGCCGCAGCACACGATGGGCCATTGGAATCGGCTGTTGCAGACCTGGTTACCTGGTATCAATACCGTCGTATACGACGGCGGGGTAGAGGGGCGCAGGGTGATTGAGGCGTACGAGCTCTTCCATTCTCGTTTGGACCGCACACAAGAGAGGCGAGACGCATGCAAGATGAAGGCCGAAGTGGTAGTGGCCGATGTACGGGACCAAGATGCGATCGCAACGTTGCGCAAATTGGTGCCGCGATGGGAGGTGGTGGTGGCGGATCTGTTGGCCATGTTGGATGCCTCGTCGGTACCTGCAGCAATCGGCTCGCTGGTCAGCGGCTGCCGCATCCTCTTGGCCGACGCCCCCGTCCTTCCCGCCTGGGCCGAGTCGTCCAAGGCGCTCACCACGTTTCTTCAATCGGATTTGGCCAACGCCAAGGGAGAAGAGAACCAGAGTATGGCACGTTCCTTGCCCTTCTCCCTCTCGGCGCGGGTCATCGCTCGTACCCGCTCCTCGGAGCTACTCAATCCGCCCAGGGTGACGCAGGTTGTGGTGCCCACACCCTTGTTCCCCGTGCAAAGGAAACTGTTCCAATCCGTCCTGCGTGCCCACCTAGATCTCATCAAAACACTGTCCGACGGCAAGAAATTGCCGCAACAAGTGGTGGGGGATGGGTACGCAGTGATCCTGTTGGACATGTTGCGCGTGTGTCAGGGTACCTTTCTCTGTGGAAACCCGGAGCTCAACCCGGGGCATGTGCCCAACCCTTCAACCGAGGCTCTGTTGCAGAGCAGTTCCAAGCTCTCTCTGCTTGAGCGTCTGCTCCGCTCGCTCATCGCCAAGGGCCACCGCACCGTCGTTGTTTCCTCCTTCACCATGGACTTGGATATGATTGAGGAAGTGATGCTGGACCGCGGCTACGACTACATCCGCATCGATCGCGATTCGGGGCCGCGCGAGATTGTACGTGCTGAACGCGCGTGGAACCAAGAAGGCGCAACGTATTCTGTCGCGCTCCTCCACGCCCGGACCAACGCAGTGCTCAGCCTGGTGGCGGCGGATACGATGATTGTATGTGGGTGCTGTGTGGGGTGTGGTGCTGGATTGAATATTGACCTGCTTGATGCTGACGCGCGTGTTTCTCCTCCCAGTTCTTTGGTCAAGACCCTGCCCCCTATGTCCACAGTTGCAACCTAGGCCACGTGTGGCGTATTGGACAGACCAAGGTACGTTACGCTTTACGTTCGCTCCTCCTTTTCTGCCACAGCTCTCTCTGACAGTTCGGGCAGCCGCTATTGATCATGCACCTCGTCGCCGCCCGGTCCCCCGAGGTAGGCCTGCTGGAAGCCAAGTTGGGCGACAGCAAGGCCGGGCGCGAGAGCCAGCTGCACGCGTTTGCGCCATCGGTATTGGACGCCGCTATCAAACGCAGCCGCTTTGCCTGGGCCACCCCGCTCACCCCCTCGTCTTCGACCGCGACTCGGCCTACACGGCGGACGAAGTGGAGCAGCTGGTGGACCAACGCGGTGGCAAGGCGGTCCCATCCAGCCTACGCGCCCGAGGCGTCACCCTTGTTCCTCCCTAAAGCAAGAGCCTTGAAGTTGAACGTTGAACGCCCACGTAACTTTGACCTCGCCGGTCTGTTGACACTGTACTTGTGTGCTAGGCGGGTAGAGGTGTTGGGGTGAGAACGCCGATCCTACTTTCTCACCCCTTTTTCTCAAAGTCGCCGTGTGCATACCTTACACTTACACTTACAACCCCACAGCTGTCTTCTTTCCTGTCCATGCTCGCCCTGCCACATCCCCCAGAAAGCTCGTCTGGCTGCGCCACACCGCCGCACAGCCGTGCAGGGCGACCTGTGAGACACACGGCACGCAATGCCTATTGTACTGTACTCGACCCGACGGAAGCGCACGCGGGGTTAGGTCTTAGGAGGGCTGCTGGTGGGTGATGCTGGGTGTGTGCGTTCGGATGGGGGAGGATGGGCAGGGAGTACGTAGGCCATGCCTCGCGCTACGGCGGAGCGCGGGGCCCCAAAGCAGGCGAGAAGCGGGGAGAAGCGTGGAGACAGACGCAGGAGGAGGCGAGCGAGCAGGGTAGTCGCCGTACGTAGTGCTTAGCTAAGCGGCGTTGGGGAGGCGGCATCCCCGCAAATGCGGGGGACGCGCTGTGATGCGGGGCCAGGGCGGTGGAGCGTCCCAACCAAAATGCCGGCGGGAGCGCACCACTGCCCCCGTGGCAGCTGACAAGCCGGCGGGAGAGAGAAAGGGGTGGGCGGGGGCGGGCGCAGGGCTGGGCGGTGGCCGGTGAGGGTCCCGGCGGGAGAGCGCGCCGCAAGGGAGGTGGGCACGAGCTAGCAGCGGGCAACTAGTACGGACCAGTGGGCAGTGACCAGTGACCTAGTAACTAATATCCACAGGGCAGCCGAGAGGGCCCAGGGCGTGGGGCTGGGGCGTGCCTGGGTGCGTTGCGGCGCAGGCACAGCGCCGCTGTCGTGCTGCGCGCTGGACTGGGCGGCAGTTGCGCGGCTCACCGAACGTGCCTTCTGGTTGGGACGAGCGCATTCGCTTGGGAACAGGGGCGTGTGATGCGTGATGGGGGCGATTCTGATTATGCGCTCTCGATGAGGTTCTCCCTCATGCTCAGCACGCCCACCCCATTCTTCTCTCCTGGCGAGGGGCTGGAACAAAGGGCAGGAGCGCGAGATGGGTTTAGTACCGGCCGATCGAGCTTCGAGCTTGGCGGCCCTCCGTCCATGTCATTTGCATGGCATTAGTCATTGGTCCTAGCTCCAGTTCACTGCAGTAACCCATGCAGGGAGGGTGCGCTGGTGCCCCCCCCCAGCGGCTGCTGCGCTGCCAGGCCTGGCCCCAGACTGCGCAGAGTCCGCAGCAGGCGCACCAGGGCGCAGGCGCCCTGCCCGCACCTGGCCTGCCTTCCCCGGCAGGCGCCCTGGCGCCCACACGGGCACTTTGCTGGGCGTGTGAGCGCTGTGGGCGCTGGTGCCGGCGGCCTGACACATGACACAGAACACGTCACACCAGCGGCGGGCACGCGGCCAGTGTTCCTGCAGCCGTGCCTGCGCCCTGCACGCACAACCCACAACCCAGCCGTCTGACAGTCGCCGACTGCCGCCTCCGAATCAGACACCAGCGTCCATGTCGCAGGTCGCATGCCACATGTCACATGGCACATGTCACCCAGGGCGACTGCACCCATCTGCCTGCCCTCACGCCTCCCGCCGCACGCCGCACGCGCCGCACGCTCACGCCTCGCCCGCAGCGAACCACACCCCGCCAGCGGTATAAAAGCCCCCCCCTCCCTCGCTGCTCCCCTGCCCGACCTCCCCCGCCCCCCCCTCCATCCCTTCCTTCCCCCCCATGCTCGCTCCCCTTGCCCGCTCTGCCTCTGCATCGGCGTCCAGCCGCCCGCTCGCCCTGCGCCCGCTTGGCTACCGCCTCCTCTCCACCTCCGCGCCCGCGCCAAGATCAACAAGGTCTGGCCCTCGGCCGCCGAGGCAGTCAAGGACATCAAGTCCGGCTCCGTCCTGGTCGCCGGCGGGTTTGGCCTGTGTGGCTCGCCGTTTACGCTGATTGATGCGATTGCCAAGTACCCCGAGAAGAAGGACTTGGTCCTGGTTTCCAACAACTCGGGCTTGGGCGCTGAGGGTTTGGGTACGTGCCGATCGCCGGCTGTTGGTCGTGTGCCTACAGAGTACTGAGTATGAGTACTGACCCTTCCCTTTTTTTTTCTCGCTAGGCGAGCTGATCGACAATGGCCAGGTGAGCAAGTGCGTGTCGTCGTACATTGGCAACAACAAGTACTTTGAAAGAAGTTCCTGGACGGCGAGGTGGGTCTGGAGCTGACGCCGCAAGGCTCGCTGGCCGAACGCATTCGCGCCGGTGCGTTTGGTATTCCAGCCTTTTACACGCCTACTGGGTACGGCACGCTGGTCCAGCATGGCGGGCTGCCCATCCGGTTCGCCAAGCGCGACCCCAACTCCAAGGAGCCATCCAAGGTGATTGAGGAGGCCAAGCCGCGCGAAGAGCGCGAGTTTTAATGGCAAGAAGTACATTCTCGAGGAGGCGATCAAGGCGGATGTGGGCCTGATCCACGCATGGAAGGCGATGCAGGGCAACCTCGTCTTCCGCTACACGGCCGCCAACTTCTCAGCGCCCATGGCCAAGAATGCCAAGTTGACCATCGTCGAGGCGGAAGAGATTGTGCCGACGGGCTCGCTAGAGCCGAACCAGATCCACGTGCCCTCGGTGTTTGTCGACCGGATCGTCAAGGCGACGCACCCTAAGATGATTGAGAAGGTCATGCTGGCCAAGTCGCCCGAGAGCAAGACCGAGGTCTCGGAGGCGCAAAACGCCGCGAGGTGATTGCCAAGCGGGCCGCCAAGTTTAACAATGGCGACTATGTCAACTTGGGCGTCGGCTTGCCCACCTTGGCCCCAACTTTGTTCCCGAGGCATCCATTGTGCTGCAGTCGGAGAATGGGATTTTGGCATGGGGCCCTACCCCACCAGCCCCTCGTTGACGCGGACATTGTCAATGCGGGCAAGGAGACGGTACTGCTCAACCCAGGCGCATCGACCTTGACTCGTCCGAATCCTTTGGCCAGATTCGCGGCGGCCACATGGACGTGACCATGCTGGTGCTTTGCAGGTCGGTGCCAATGGCGATTTGGCCAACTACTTTATTCCGGGCAAGGTGGTCAAGGGTATGGCGGTGCGATGGACCTCGTCTCCTCGCCTGAAAGCACACGTGTCATTGTGCTCACCGACCATACCGACAAGTACGGTCACCCAAAGATTGTGGCCAACTGCGACTTGCCCCTGACTGGCTCTCGGGTCGCCTCGCGCATCATCACCAACTTGGCTGTCTTTGACGTCGACCGCACCTCGCCCGAGGGTGGCTTGACCCTCATCGAGCTCCACCCGGCGCGACGCTGGAGGAGGTGAAGGCCAAAACGGGTGCCCCCTTCAAGGTGGCCCTCAAGTCGGAATAAACGTTGGGCTTCCCCCTCTATATCGTCCCCTCCATGCTCTCTCCTCCTTCCCTCTCCCTCTCCCTCCCCCATCCCCACCCAAGCCCCGATTGTACACGATTTTCTATCGTCAGTTGCTGTTTCTCTCTTGTCATCCGATCTTGCCACCCTGTTGCTCTTTGCCCTTTTTTGGATCCACATAGCCCCTGCCCCGCCCGGTCCCTCGCCCCTCGCCTGGCCCCCAGATGAGCGGAGAGGCTGTCCTGGCACCCCAGCCTACCTCACATGCCCCTATCCTCTATGCTCTCATCCTTTGGGTTGCAAGCCAAACGATGACCTTTCTAGGACGGGTCGAGTGCGGAAAGCCGTTACAGTGGCGAACGGGGCAAGAAAGGTAGTAAGAAGTCGCGGCGCGCCATGAACGAAGGAAGTAGATTGCACACAGTTGCAACCCATCTCAGGCAACGGGGATGTGCCCGGAGGCTGGTGAGTCGCACAACATGGCCACAAGTGCTGTAATGGTAACCGCGTAATAACCGGTAACCACCTCAACTGCGTGCAGTCGGGCTAGTCCGGATAGACCGTACTCGGAGGAATCTGCGATGGGTTTTGTGGAGGATCTGAGAGAGGCCTGGGGCCGCCGGCTGGGCGGAGTGTCACTCGCAGGTCACAGTCACTGGTCGCGGGGGTCACCGGTCAACCGGTCAATATGCCACTGCATTTGTCGCATCACATGACATTGACATGTGAATGTGACACGTCATGTACCGCGTAACGCCCGCCTCCGTCTTCCACCCCGTTCGCCCGCCTTATCTCCGTCGTGGCGCTGCCGATACCACAAGTGCAAATTGCACATGGCGTCGTTTGCAATTTCCAGTTTAGTTTGCAATTGACCACGTGACCGTCACGTGGCACGACGGGGTCAAAACACCACCGCGGCAAGTAGCACCTGAGGGGGAAAGCAAGGACTGGTGAGGCGGTGAGCAGCGGCCCGAGAGGGGGGGAAGTATACTTTCCATGTACAGGGCAAGAACACAAGAGGGAAGTCGAGTGGGTCCAAAATATAGGAACGCAGCGCAATGTCAGTGGAAGCGAAAAGACAAATAGGAAAGGCGTGACTACTATAACGTTTTTATACGCAGGTTAGTGGCCACCTCTGCCATCGGTCACGAGAAACATCAAATGACGATATGTTGGTGACTGAAGTTGGGGTCGGAACTGGAGAAAAAGTACGTCCGGAGGTGGACCAGGTCGGGTTAGGAAAGCAAAGGGGGTGTGGGGCTCACCTGGGCTCACCCTTTTCACCCGCGAATCACTGTTGGTGTGGAAAGGGCATCTGGAGCGGCGATGCAAAACACACGCACTGTCAACAAAGGCGCTTTATTGCCATGTGGTTGAACACAGCAACGCGCTGAGCCACACTGGCTCCGCCATTCATCCGTCCCGTGCCTCAAACTCTCTGACCAGCAGGTCCAGGTTGGTCTCCAGCTCCGCACGCTGTGCCACACCACGGCAGCATTGCAAGTGCGGCGTCATGTCCTCGCTGTGGAGCACATCATCATGTCTTGCACCCGCACCCAGGCCAAATTTGGTGCGTTGCATGAGGCAGTGCGGGAGCCCATTCTCCAGTTCATACCCTCCATCCCCGACACCCACGTCCGCAACGAACCTATGGTGGAGGAAGAGGAGGGACGAGGCGCGGACGGGGGCACAGCGCACCGACTACCGCGTGATGGGGCCCGGAGCACTCGGAGGATCAGGAGGAGGTAGACCACACGCTGCGCGACACGGATCACTGGCGGCGCAGAGCGCGTTCGGAGGGTGGTGCATGAGAACACCGCAACCCACTTGGAACGCCGGGGAGAAGGAGCTGCTTCGGCTGCTTGAACAAGCAGAATGCGACAAGAACGCCAAGTACCAGGGACGCACTCAAGAGCCGTTTTCCCTCTGGTTTTGACGACGCGAGGATACTACGGCACCAAGACGGCGGCAAGTTTTGCGCATTGGGAGGACTTGGTACTAAGTCTCAATGGAAATGGTTCCTCGCTCGGTGTCAACCACGTTCATCCGTGTCTACACGCGCTTCTAGGGTACGGGACCGGATGGCGACCACGGAGGGTCTGATATCCTGGGCGATCCCCATGGTTCCTTGACCGTGGTGGCGTTCCAAGTAACCCCCGCAAGATGACGGTTCGGTTTAGACGTAGCGTTCCCTTGTCCAGGCTTAAGCTCTATCAATGATATGGATTCAATGGGCCACTGAGAAGCTCTACTTTGCGAAGTTTTTGTCCAAGCCGAGCGAAAGGAAGAGAAAAGACGGTGGTGGCGAGCCGATCATGGTAACTTCCTTGGTAGCGAGGGGGAGAGCGCACCCTGGGGATACCACTCAATCTCATGACGCTTAATAGTCGCGATATAGAAGAAGTCGTAGTCGCGAATCACAACATGAGAGCTACACATGCACCGCTGTTGTAAATGCAGTATTGGTGCGTGGCCGCTGCAGATCATGCTGGGATATCCACCTCTGGGGACCCGAGAAAAAAGCGAAGGTCTCTTGGAAGAATAAGGACGCCAAAGAGGTCAGGGGCAAGAGTGTGGTCGAAAATACCGACGTCATTAGGGATCGAAACACTTAGAGGTGTTCTTACAGGGAAGGCCCTCTTTGGGAGAGTGGGAGAATATCATGGTAACACCATATTCCACCTGCAAAATGCCAGAGCATATTTGACAGTCTGCAGCTGCAGTGCCAGAGACGATGTTGGTCTTCAGTCAATGGAAATGCTGGTTGTATATAATAAAGAAGAACCTCTGGAGAGGGTTAGAGAGATAGGTCTAGTTTAATCCGACACTCAGTACGTCACACGAAACGCGAGGTTTTGCATGCAACCATGGTAACGAAAGCAACGGTGACTTCATGCGCATCTAGACCTCGATAAGTGGTATTACAGTCCCTCATTATGAATTGTACTACATATTATGCTTAACGAGTATTCCATATAGTAATCAATAGGCATTCTGACTATATTATTCACGAAATCCTGAGGTCAAAGGCTCGTCTGACGTATAGGCTGCGGAACGCCGCACGTTTGTGAAGAAGAAGAGTTGACAAAGAAGACGCGATGCGTAAATTAAATGCAATGACACGCACGCACCTTAACATGAAGACATGGGACCTTGTACCTCCCTGGGAGTATTTGTGATTTGTTAAACAAGCTACACACCTTTTCGACCATTGGCCTATACCACAGTGTGAGAACCTTCGAATAAGTCACTGGCACTACCGCACGCCTCACGTGAATCAGCTTCTGGGCACACCCCCTCGGTTCGATGCTGGACAAAAATGGTTGTATGTCATAGTATGGCTGATCTCGCTCTCATATCCAGTATCTTGGTCCCTCAAGCATCTCGTGCATCCTTTGTTCTTCTGCATCTGGCACTGTGTCCTCTGTTTGTTTTCCCCGAAACGATGCTATACATGCCTCGACCTTGTCTCGACTCTCTGGTCTCCTTCGCCTTAGCCCCGACTGTGACAGTATATGTGCGAGCAGGTGTTACGCGTTATTCCTGTATCAGTTACGCATACTTCCACACCGAGGGTTTATGGACGACAAAATGTGGGTTGTGTGAGTAAGCACAGTGTCCATTTCTTCTCTGTCGTATGCACCGTTTTCCATGCAGAACGCGTGTCTGGCCGCAAGTGTCTATAGTGAGGCCAGATCATATCAGCACTAATACACTGTTACGGAAGACTGATCGAAGTTTCTGTCCAATTTCCAATTCCGCATACTGCGCATGTCATTCTTCTCCTTACCGACGGTTACTTTTCCTCTTGCTTCTTGTCGGATGCCTCCTGATTGTGTCCTCCCACACATGCAATCTTATCATTTTCTTCCCGTCTCTGATAGGACCTTGGCCTCTCCCGTGCCTACTAGCTAGGTCTATACTACCGAGACTCTAAAGACACACACAGAGCACACACATCCAAATCGACCCGACTGTCTCTTATCTGTTGCAGATAATAAGTGATACTTATTGAGAGACTGTGAAACCCGCGTGACCATATATTGTACTAGTAACGTTATCTCTGAGACTGTGTGTTGTCGATCATCAATCATCTCTATGTCATGGTAAATCAATGTGAATTGGTCCTCTTCTTTATAAAGCTGGCATATAACCCGTTGTTTTCCTCAGGCTTCTGGCCTCATTATGGCAACAGGCCTCTCATGTCTCATGTCTCAGACCTCATGTGGCCTCATCCTCTTATAAGCGAATCTGTAGGCTTCACTTCTCCATGTGTTGTCTCGCGCGCACGCGCCTCGCCCATGACATGGCGCGCGCGATGTTCATGGGTGGACGCATAGGTGAAGACTTGGGGAGCTAAGGCTTTTGATCTCTGATACTCTGATGCACACTTCTGACTCATAATATACCCTAACCTCTAACAGTGTATAGATCTCTGCTCTTGCTCTCAGTAAGATTCTTTTTTGGATCTGGCCACTTGAAGCTTGACGACTGGAGTGTGGGCCATAGTAGTGGGAAATGCAGGGCTCAAGTCCTTGTCTTAGAGGCCTATCTCGACTTGGTGTCGCCAATGGCGCTTGGGCTCAGGCTGTGCTTAAGCAGTGCTTAGAGTCCGCCAGGCGTCTTATATGCGGCAGGCGATGGGCCGTCTCTGAGATGATCGATGATAGAGATCGATCTGAGACCTGAGAAATGATGTGAACCACCAAATGCCCGAACAGGCCGGACAGGCCCCTTGCACCGCCGCTTCCGAATCATTCAATCAGGGCCCCACCAGGCAAAGAGGCGCCGCAAACAAATGTCATGCATGTCATCGATCGTCGATCACCCGTACATCATCGATGATTCACGCCAGGACTCTTCATTTCATTCGGTGTCGCTGCAATAATGGCTTCGTGCGTTGAATAGGCCGCCAGCTCAGCGCCCCCCAACTTGCTCAACTTGACCGCGATGCGGCATCCGTTCATGACGTTCTGTAGACACAAGCTCCCAAATTTTAGCTCATGCGTAAACTAATGCGTTCCTCCGTTTCGATGGCGTGCAGCACAGATGATGTGCCGATAATCGATAAGCTTGAAGTTAATAGGATACTCATCGCTTTTTGAGGCGGAAATAAGCGGCCCGATGCATGCATGAGATGCACAACATTTCCTCTGAAGCGTGGAACGGTGGACTGGGGAATGGTGGCTACGGTAGCGATGGGGGAACGGTGGCTACTATACGGTGCGACGGTGGAACGATGGCTACGGTGGCGATGGTGGCAACGGTGGAACGGTGGCTACGGTGGCGACCAAGCACCAACAAGCACCAAGCTGGGGCGAAGCCCCAGTTGACCCGGCCCTCTAGTGGACTCATTTTACAGGCTTCAGATGCAGCGTGGAAACCGAAGCTTGGTCCACTTTAATTACATTAAAGCACGGTTGTGCAACAGGTCATGTGAGAGAGAGGCCAATATCGGGTTTAAAAACTTTAAGAAGGGGCGCTAGACGCATCCAGAACCATCTCAGGAACCCATCATCGCATCATCTCTCCTATTATATAGTTAGGGCATATAAGAATGCAGTGTAGCCCACCCCATAGCCAATACTATGATACCAAGGAGAGAAGTTCTTTCATGCTATGCCTTTACTCCTCTCTTACTACCTCCCTTAAAATTAAGCAAGATGCTGAGAAATTATCGGTCTTCGTTCCTGCATACGGTTGAAAAGCTGTTTCGACGCTCAGTACCATGCCCAAGATCCGTTCAAGTTACATGTTCAAAAACTTCAAATCCGAATGGCTTCGTCAACATCATCGTCATCCGAGTGGACGAGGCTTTTTTGCGAGATGAGCGCGGCCACGAGTCACTAATGACTGAGTGCTGAGTTACTGAGTACTGAGAGAGTACTGAGTATACTGACCGTATTGACCGGGGGAGTGTTCAGGCCTCCGGCTACTGAGTGTCCTTGGGGCTAACGCGTAACGGTTAAACGTTAAAGAGACTAAGTAGGGAGTTGGTCCCCGGCGGCTTTAAAACGACCGCGCGGAGCGAAACGGGTCTCATTATCTCAGACAGTGCAGCTTATAGTGCAGCCCGGAAATAGGGATTGGAGGGGATCGATGATACTTCATGCATTCATCACGGTGCATGATACGTGATCACTGCATCATCGACTGGGAGCGTGAACGTGGGAAAAGGTCAGACCCTCTCAGGGTCTCACAGCCTGAGGTCAGGCGGTCAGGCTCAGTCCCAGGTCTGAGCCTCAGGGGGAAAGCAAAGTGAGACCAGGAAAGAGGTGGGAGGCCATGGCGAGGCCGGTAAGGCCGGTAAGGCCGGTAAGGCCTAAGGCCTAAGGCCTGAGCACGCGGAGACGGACATTTGTGGGGAATGTTGAACGTTGAACGTTGACGGTGGCGACATTGATGCGTTGACGCTCTAAAACGTGTTACCGGTTACGGCGAGATAACGCGTAACGTTAAAACCGGGATCATAACTCGATAACGCGTGACGCGTGACAACGCGTGCAACGGGTGAGCCGGTGAGTATTGGTATCGGTGAGTTTGGAGCACCCTGCATCGCAACGGGCTACGTATTGGCGTCGGTTTCAGAGGCTTTCGGCGACTGCAAGCCCAAGAGCAAAGCAGCCCACAACTTTGTGCCCCGTGTGTGGACCACAGCTAGTGGCTAGTGGGCCTAGGAGCTCGAATGCGATGAATGTGCCCACATACAGAATACCCGGCAGCGGGGCCGAGTGTACCAGGGTGTGCCTGAGACCTCCGGGCTTGATCAAATCCGCTGATGCACTGAGATACCTGAGGCCTGCAACATACCAGAACGATGGTAGTCGATAGTCGCTACTCAATAATCCTGCTACCACAGCCATTGCAGCCACAGCGAGCGCCGAGCGCGCTCAGCGCTCAGCGCTCAGCCTGAGCTGTTCTTGATGCTTCGTCGTCCTTGCGTTTTGTGCATCTCCCCAGAATTAGGCGGGCAAGTAAGGCCACAAGCCTCAGGCCGCCACACTAATCTCCGTCCCCCTGGCCATTTATTCCCGTCAATCTCCTCCCATCTCGCTCACGCTCCTTCCACGACCACCTATCTCATCGCCTCGACTGTTCCCACCACGGCACGCCCCCTCCTCCCTTGTGTGTTGCACACCCATACAACCACACACAGCACCGTCATCTCTACGTTGGCAGCTCCCAATGCCCCCCCCCCCATCGGTCCGCATTTTCGCCATATCCTACAATGCGTCCATCTCCGCCATCCCTGGGGCCGCCTGTTCTGACGACCCCTCGCCGCACGCCTACCCTCCCATGCCGTCCCCACCCCTGTTGTCTCCACCAGCCCAGGCAATGTACCGACACCAGCGTTCTGTGTCGCAGGAAGAGAGGGCGGCACAGCGACAGTTGGTCTACGTCCTCCGCTGTGCGCACTGCGACGCCTTCTTCACAAACCGCGGTATGCGGGCCGTTTTGCTCCTCAAGCCGCACGTCACCCTTTACAGCACCGATGCGGTCCCTGAGGCATGTGTCGCGGTCTACCCCTCCGGCTCCCAACTTAGGGGATCCGGCCGATGCGGATGCCAAAGTTATCCACCGCTCATGTGATTGCTTCACCCAGACTTTGGGATGCCGATGCGGCGCCCTTTTGGCTACACAGTCATTCGGGCTTGCCGGAGGTGTAGCGAAAACGCATCGTCGCTCAATGGGTACGTCTCCTCTGTTTTCTCTTCGGATGCTGTGGGCTGACCGCCACTTCTTCTCTGGTTATCATCGTACTCTCTTTTTTGGTATATAGGCATCGAACCGTCTTTCACTACGGCGAGGTGCGCGCCCATGCGCGACGCTACATTCCCGGCGAGGGGGATACGATCCTTGAGTGTTCCGCCTCTTTGACGCAATTACTGTCGGAACAGAGACTCGTCGAGGATAACTTGCGTTTGCTTTCCACAACAGCCTCTCTTCCTACTACGCCCAGAGCAAATGGCTTCAGCAAAATTCACACACAGGCGCTCATTCACCGCTCCAGTGCCCTACAGCAAGAGTTATTCCTCGTTTACACCGACCTGCGAGAGGAGTATCTGTCGGGGGCACGCATGATTCTGTCGGGCGAGCTGGTATTTTGGTCTGACTTGCTCAGTCTGGGGGGCGAGCGTAGCGAGCCATTGATCTGAGCCGCTCTTCGAAAGCCAGTTGGATTTGCAGTAACTATACCTGCGTTTTTTTTCCCTCTCGTCCATGTTTTTTTGCCACATATTCCCTGTTTTGGTCATCCGCGTCTCCACCGTCTCCATCAACAAGCATGCGGTCTTTCTTTCAAGACTATCGCATCTCCTGTGATCCCCGACACTCATTTCAACATCCCCCCATATCCTCCTCACAGGTATACTGCCCCTTTTCTGTTGTTCTGTGATCCTTCCCTCCCTCTCTCTTTGATCAACGGTTGTCAGAGTGCGTAGACCGTCCTTTTGGGCAAATTTCCCTCTACAACTCTCATCCACGCCCCCTTCCCCTCCACTTGGCATAGCCACTCGCTCAACTTATTTTTTTTCGAGGCCAACATGTTGGTGGCGGGACTCTCAATTCCGGGTCGGCTCTTCGGCGTAATCCGACATTTCCCACTGCGAGGTGTGGTTCCATCCTTGATATCCATATGAAGTAATGTGTCCGATGTACCGCCAGTAGTATATTCCCCATAAAACACACCGTTACACTGGTGGTTAGTAGATAGACTCCCGCCGCAGTGGGATGGGCAAGAGAAAACCCCCAAGGGTCTGGCTGCCCTTCGCATTTGTGCGGTCAGACCCTGAATCCTGTCATGAATCCAGAACGGCAGGGAACGTTCCTTCAGTCACCCAGTCGCAACAGGCCACAAGACGCTTCGTGAACATGAGTGTTCACGAGATCATCATGCAACAACATGTGAGGGGGTGAGTATATGTAGTGTTCCAGACAGAAAACCCCCCACGGATGTATGTTTTGCTGTCGTGATTGAATATTGAGATCGATATTGAGGCGAGTAATAGAAGTGGAACTGTGTTGCAACTTTCGTTGAGGCGGTGTCTGGAATGGGTTGGAGGGATTGGATGGCTTGTGCGCTTTTTTATTGATGCTGACATCGGCGTCTTTGCTCCGAGCGAACGCGGGGACGATTGGCACGTCGATGGTGCTCCTTCGGCGGCGGCCCCCATCAGGCTGAGGCTCTAGACGGACGGACGCTCTGTGAGGTGCTGAGGGGGATGCCTCAAGTTGCGGTCCCGTTAGCTCCGCGCTAATACCGTCTGCGCGCCCCCTCGCCACCCATTGAAGTCGCTGGCCCGTGCGGCACTACACTCTGCCCAGTTGGGCCTCCCCAACATCAGCGCTCCGATGTGTTTGACTATATAGAGCCCCATGTGTTCGCTGTCGTGCACATTTGCTCCTCAGCAAAACTGCTACTACCGCCATGCCTTCCGAACCCCCCGTCACCGCGGCCAGCAGGGCCGCCATGGCCGACCCTGTGCCGGCCATTCAGACGATTCAATCATTCACCCCCGCCATCAATAACACTGCCGTCGTTACCGACCTACATGCACGGATTAGAGCCGCCCTTACCCGCTTCTCATCCGGTCCGGCAGCAGGATACGCCCTGGGGTGCTCTGCCTGACGATATGGACCCGGGGCAGCGCATGTTCACCCCCGAAGTGATGACATCCACCTTGGACCGCTGGCAGCACCTCGACTTGGATGACTTCCAAGCCCGTGTGGCGAGCTTTGACCACTTTATCGCCACCATTGATTGGTGCCGCCTCCACTTTATCCACCAACTCTTCTCGTCCCAACGCCATCCCCCTCGTGCTACTGCACGGATGGCCCGGCAGTGTATGGGAGTTTTCCGAAGTGATCCGTGCCTTAGCGGAGCCCGGTAGGTGTCGTTTCTTGTGGTGGTTTATCTTGTGAGAGAGAAGAGCTGACTGTACGTGCCGGATTTTGTTTCCCCTGTCTGCATATAGAATCAGAAGACGCACAGCGTTCCATGTTGTGGTGCCTTCGGCCCGGATACTTGTGGAGCTCGCCCCCTCCCTCGGCGGCGCATTACATTGGAGACGTGCATGGCTACTGCCGCATCATTAACGCTTTGATGATCGGGTTAGGGTATGGGCCCAACACAGGCCTAGCGGATCACGCTGCCACCAAGAATCCCTGGTCGGGGTATGCAGTACAAGGAGGCGACTGGGGGTCCGTGCATGCGCGTGTGCTGGCGTGCATTCCTGGTTCTGGGGTACGTGCGGTACATCTCAACTTTTGTCCTGCGCCTCCTTCTAGTTGGACGGACAAGCTGGGTTCATTGTTCCTCTTCACTCTTCCCTCTGCTTGGCAACTTTCGCTCGCACAGCGCTTGCTTCACCTTCGTTGGCCAAGATGATCAAACAGGTACGCTTTGCTGCCGGTGCCAAAACACCGTGCGTGAATTGCAGCATACTAACTTGCTTCTACTTAGCTGCAAGCGTACGACAAGGGTGTGGTGTACCACCGAATACAAGGCAATCGTCCGGCGGAAGTGATGTACGGTTTGCTCGATTCGCCGGTGGGATTGCTGGGCTATGTTGGACCGCTTATCGCTACCTGGGTCGAGGCCAATCCGACCACGAGTGGAACGAAGAAGGGGGCATGACCCTCGATAAGTTACTGGAGCTGGTGACGTTGTACTGGGTGACGGGGTGCATTGGCACATCATTCCTACCCTATGCTCTCAATCGGCCTTCGTTCTTATATCGCCCATCCCGATACGTACATTCATCACCGTTTGGATACTCTCAGTTCCCATTCGAGATCCAATCGGTTCCGGTGAGCTGGGTCCAAGCCAGTGGCGACCTTGTCTGGGCCGTCGAGGCCGACCAATCGGGCCACTTCCCCTCTCTCGAGGCTCCCTCGCTTTTCCTCGCTCACCTCCGTCAAGCCTTCTCCCGGGTGGCACTGTGGTTGCGACCAGTGCCGCAGGGCGCCCACTTGTACCTCTCAAGGGACTGTGGGATAAAGAACGTGCCCGAGTGCAGTAAGCTACCCACCCCATGCCTGAATTGGATTATGCGCCGGCACATCTTCGAGATATATGAGACCTTGCATACCACATTCAGTCCTTACTTGAGCAATGAAAATGTTACAATGAGCACACCGTCTTGGTTTGCTAGCATCCGTAGCCGTAGCCGGACATGCTAGACGCGCGTATACAGTTTCTCCGGTCGGACCAGTACTCTATCACCACATACATGTGGGAGCAAGCGCAATTCGAAAACACGGCATGAGCGCATCCGCTCTCTGGGTTGCGAGGCAAGACATCCGTCGTGGGGGCCTTTATTTCGTCGAGACTTTCCGTCGTCGGCATTCATCCGAGTGACCCTCATGAGGGTACAGGTAACTGAACTGGCGGCACGGCCTCCGCCGTCACAGGTGGAGAGGCAAGCACATGTTCGTCCTCGTCCGTCGTAGCCGATGCACTGTTGGCCCGGGGTGAAGAAGAGACGCGGGGGTAGCCAGGGGGTTCAACCTGCCCGTTGGGAGGATGGCTAGCAGTAGCCACGGCTTCTGAATTGGGCTCTAGCTCTGGCCATACATCCGACCCCCGAGAAAGAGGGAGAGAAAGAAAGTCGGTGAGTGGGTCAGGGGACGTGCCCCACCTCGGCCCCGGGACAGGGAGATCGTGTAGCGGCAGGAAGGGAGAACGGGAGATAGGGACGGACAAAGATACAGACACGGGCAGGGGCAGAGACATCGGCAGAGACAGTGGGAGAGACAGGCGCGGGGATGGGGACGGTGCAGTTTCTCTTCTTCATCTTTCACTACTCGTCTCCGTTTGGCCAAGGGATCGTCTTCGTGGTAGCTGGAGGTCCGCGCCGGACTGGTCCGGCTTCGCTTCATTGGCCGGCTTGGGAGGTTGAGGGGGAAAATGTGAGGGGAGGGAGAGGGTTGATGGTGGAGACGCCCAATGGGGGCTGGGCCGACTGAAGGGTTAGGTGGTGCAGTGCGTTGTGGCCGTTGGAATCGGCGCTGTGGGGATTCCAATTGTGCAGTGCTCCCTCGTCTCGGTGGGGGCAAAGACATAGCGTTCGAGCTGGGCGCGGAGGTGCGGGTGAGCACCCAAAAACCCGCCCGCGCCCGTTGCGGCCACATGGACACTGGTCACGCCCAGCATGACACGCAATTTGGCGTTTTCCAGCATGAGCTGGCGCAGCAACCAACGCAGCCGGTCCAACTAACTCGCCGTCGGAGGCGAGGACAGTAGTTCCACCCGGCATTCGAGTGCACGGATGTATTCCTGCTTTCGTTGACGGAACTCGCGCTGGGCCACACGGTTCTGTGCCTTGCGCAACGCTGATGCGTCCAGCCCGACAGGCTGGGCGGGCTCGACCAGTGCTTCGAGCGAGGGTCGATAAGCATCGACGGATCGCACCGGACAGGCTGTGGGGGTTGCCGACGAGGGTGTGGGTGTGGACATGGTGCGGCTTGCGGCGGAGAGGCATGGGGGGGGGGGTCGTCGGTCAAGGAAGGAACAGGGAGAGGAGCCTAATACATGGTCGAGAGAGGAGAGGGCGGAGGCAAAGAAGGGGGAGTGGTAATCAATATAGTTCTTGCCCCGCCGGCTGGCCCGAGGCCTGAGGCCTCTCTGAGGGCGTGCGTGTATAGTGTTGCAATAGCGGAGGGACGCGTGACACGTGACGCGTGACGGCGTGAGGCGCAGCGCTCAGTGCACGATGCCACCGCACGGGGGCAGTGCTGCTGCTGCCCGTGCCAGCTGCCTGCGATCGAACGACGAGGCGGCACTGCACCACACTGAAAACATCACAGCCATCATCACGGGCCTCACTGCATCATCCAGCCGGATGACCTGCTCGACCTGCATAATCGGTCGCAGCAGTGCCTCTCAGCGGCCAGCATAAGCTCCAACGAACAGTCAGAGCCTCTAACAATCTACGATTTGACGCTGTGGCCGGGTCATATCGCATCGCTTGTCCCGCCCATCCAACCGGCCCGGCTGCGGGCACGCTGTGATGTGGCTGAGACCCTCTTCAAGCTTCAAGCTTCATCCATTTTAGTTTTCCTTCCAGTGAGATGCATCATCATCAAGCTTGACTTCAAGCTTCAAGTCCTTCTCTGATCACCAATTCGCCTCGCTCTCAGCATTTGACCTGCGTGTTCGCCATCCGGAAACCCATCAACGTCATCAACAACATGAGTCACGTGTCAGGGGGGACTAGTCCCTCAGCGCTCAGGTACAGCGCTGAGAATTCCGCGCCAACGAGCTCGATGAGCGCGGGCGCTGAGCTGAGGCCAACGTTCTGGTTCACCCAATACTTATACTCATTTCCACAGCCCCACCCTGCCCCCCCCATTTTGGAGAGTGATGCAGATGGCGGGGGTCTTTTTATCTGCCTTCCTCCTCTGCCCCATCTCCACCGGTATCTCGGACCACCCAACGGTTCTTCTCCATCCATAATTGCCACCCTTTTGTTCCCATCTCGCCCATCGCCTGCACAGCTCTAGAACCATTACGCCCCCACCATCCGCCTCCTGAGGAAGTAAGTGTCTTCGTTCATGTCAGAATATCCGGGAAAATGCACTTCTCAGGCCGTCAGGACTCACTTGAGCCTCAGCCTGCGAGGCCTCAGTTGGCGCATTGCTTCGATGCTGTGGTCTATCAGACCCTATATGTTCTGCCCCATATGTGCTTTTTTTCCCAACATTACCTCCTCTCTTTCACATAACCTCTCTCATCGACCTCATTTCTGTCATCATACGTAGGAGTCTCAGATCTCAATAGGCATACGACCATGATCGCATGATCCCTCGTGTAGTAACGCTCAGTTTACTAGTCCCAAAAAGCCAAGGCCCTCCACCCTTCATCCTTTCCGCCACCTGTATGACAAAAAGCAGAAGCCACCTATAATATAGTAGGTACCCGGTTAGTAGAAGTCCCTATATCGTTTTACGAACTTTTTCTGTCGGATGCACCACAAAACTGAGCACACTCCGTTTTGTCTTGCTGTTATAAAGCAATGCTAAAACCTCCACGCCCCACCCCCCCAAAACACCATCGTAACCACCAACATCGTAACCACCGTGATGTTCTCATTGTACACGAGATGGTGCACAGGCTGGTATAAACACATCAAAAATGGCCTGCTGTGCTGCCATAAGCATAGATAATAGTAGTAACAATGGTGTGGTAGAGTGCATAATTACAAAAGGGGGTAAGGGATCAAGCGAAGAAGAAGGGCGAAAAAATGTCAAGGAGGCAGAGCGGGTGAGAACCAAAGGCAGAGGATGGACAGGGTGATGGGTAGGATTCTTATATGACAGCGTGCAAGCAAGTCAGAAGCGGGGCCCGATCCGGAGCTGGCTCAGTCTCGACCAGCTGTGTGTGACTACTGTTGTACTAGTAAAAGTGGAGGTCTTCGCGACGCAAATAACGATGACCAGGCGGTCGTTGATGGTGTTAACGGTTGCAACCATACCATGCGTACGAATGCACCAGATCGATCTGATGGGTGGCCCGCTCACTGCCGCCCACGAGCCGGGGGATATGGTGTGGAAGCAGATGCCGTATATAAGTATGCCTGTGTGCTTATACCGGCTACAGCGTCCGTGAGCCTGCAGGCCCCAGCACGTGACGTTGTGCTTTTTCGGAGCCCTTACGTCAGGCAAATGTGGCGCAAATCAGCTGCGCCGCCTCTTTTATCTGTGGGGCTGAGTCTGAGTGCGCGGACAAGCTCGCTCATGAGCATAGTGGGCTTCCTACGGGTGGGCGCTGGATGGGGGGGGGGGGGCAGGGGCAGGGGCAGGCCATGCGTCCCATCCTTCTTCTCGTTCTCCCTCGCCCACCACGCGCATTCCCCCTCCCCCCCACCCCCATGGCACCGCCATCTCCCTCGCCAGCAGCGTCGGCGCTGGCGAGCTCCACCCAGGACGCTCGCACTCCGCCTTCGACCACGGTCTCCACCCAGCCCCCTCGCCCCCCCCTCTCCCACCCCCCCCCCCCCCCCTCCTCCCCCTCGCGCGGTGCGGAGGAAAACGACCTCCCACCATGCCCCTTCCTCAGCTCCAGCCACCCCCGCCACACTTCCGCGTACCCAGCTCCGACGCCTCCATGGCGGGTATCCTGCCTGGGACCGTCACTCGTCGACGATCAAGATGCTTCGCAACGAAGCCAAGGTGCTAGGGGTGATGCGTCCGCGTCCAGCTCCCCCTCAAACCGATACGCAAATTGCCCTTGCGGAAGCATCATTCCGTCCCGTCTCCATGCTTGCCCCCTCCACGAAGGCCTGCCCTCCCCTTCATATCTGTCTGCTTCCCTCCACGGAGGCACGGCCGGCCAGGAGAGGGGACGCCGGGCCACAGCGCTCCAACTTGGTACAAAATCTCACCTTGCTTGCCGCGCAGAGTCATTCCGTCCCAAGGTCCACCCTCGTTCTGGCGAGGTATGATGTACAACGAGGCCCGGCCCAACCTGGCCAGTGAACCATTGCATGAAGAGTCAGGCGGCTCCGAGGACGAAGGACAGGAGAGCAAGCCGCCTCGCTTTCCGGAGGAGCTTCTCTCTATCGCTCATACTCGGACGCCCTGCGTCCCCAACAACCGCCCCTTCTTCTCCTTGGCTCCGACTACGGCAGCGGCTTGGCTCCTTTTCAGGCTCGGCCTATACCGCTGAACCAGAACAAGAGCCCGAATCCACCAGTTACGCTGGCGCTGGGTGGTGCCGGCAGCGGCTAGACTCAATGCAAGCACTTATACGGTTCCGGTGGGGTCGAAACCGAATGATTCCAACGCAAGCACCTATGCTGGATCCGGATGGGGTCGACACCGCTGGATTCCAACGCAAGCACCCTAATGCTGGATCCGGATGGCTTCGTCAGCGGTTAGGATCAACAACGGGAAGCGAGCGTGGCTACGCAAGGGAAGGGTGGAGTGCACCTCCGCCAGCGCAACGCCGCCGTGCCATTTCCGAAGTATCTCACCCTCTCCCGCAAACGCCCGGCGGAGGCACGCGCTCCCCAACTAGCTCCTCCGGCTTTGGTCGACACTCGTCACGTCAAGCCACCCTCCCCCTCTCAGGGGCGCCGGGGTTTAATCCGTTGCGGCAGGATCGGATGTTTGGCGGCACAGCTGCCATCGGATGGTCTGCAGAGGAGCTGGCTCGAGCTGGTGAGCGCAAACGCGGGATCCCGTCAAACTGGTCGGCCGCACTTCCGATGAGGATGCTGGTCGAGCAGCTCGTCCCAGCCTGCTGCCTCGAATGGCGCCGTGAGCCCCTGGCTGGCATCCATCTGCAGTCCACTTCCTGCCCGTCTTCGTTCGGGAGATGAGTGGGAGCTGGTGTACAGCTTAGAACAACGGGGTCAGCCTCAAACGCTTTTGCCTCACAGCGCAGTTTTTCAGTCCGTTGAATGACCCTGACCCGTCAGAACGCACCCAAGGACCATTTGCGCTGCTAGAACAAGATTGGACGCCCGTACCGCAACTACCAAGCCCCCGATTGCCTCCCCCTATCGATCTCCACCTATCCCTACCACCGTCGTCCCTCCACCTCTAGCTCTTTGCGCAAGTCAAGTGCTCCAGATCCGATCGCCTCGGTGCTTACTGTACTGGCCCAGCCAGCCTCCCCGCGCACCCACCTTTCCCCTTCACCCCGTCGTCGTCCTCACCACCTCGGTGCGACCCTGAGCCACCGGGATGCCGGCCTCGTCCTGCTGTACGCGACACGGAGAACCACGTGTTTGGTGCGTTCGTACATTCCACCTTCGATCCAATCCAAATACTATGGATCGGGATCGAGCTTCCTATGGAAAGTGGCGCCCAAAGCTAAGGCCGAGTCAGACTTGGGTTCTGATGAGTCGGAGGAAGAAGAGGAAGATGAGGAAGGCACCCTGTTCGTCTACCCTTGGACGGCCAAAAATGATTTTATCGTCTTGTCCGAAGCCCACTTTCTCAGTATGGGCTTTGGCGCACCACCGGGCAGCCAAGGCGGGTATGGCCTGTGGCTTGACGAGGAGTTCAAGCGCGGTTCGTCTGCTCGGTGCGCCACGTTTGATAACGACGTACTTTGTTCCTCTCGTACCCACTTTGCCCTCCCAGCCAGGCGGGAAAGAGGAGGAGTATTTGAGTGCTTGCAGGTTGAGCTCTGGGCCGTGGGGCTCACATCTTGATCGAGTACTCCCCCTTGTTCTCGTTCACCCGGTTCGTTTTACTTTCACATACCATCAGCCTCTTCATCATGTCCAGACCTACCTGCTCTTCTCTCAACTTTGTGTACAGCCAACCCTGCAGCATTTTTCTTGGGCAGTCTCTGGGTCGGGAGAGATAAATACTTTTGATCTTGTCCCCCCTTTATACCGATCTTGGCACTTGGCTTCTTTCCACCACACATGACGGATACCAGGCCCCACGGGTCCCTTTTGTGGCACAAATGCCATCATGTTCTGACACACACTCTCTGTCACTGGCCAGTGAGCGAAGAACCTACTAGGCCACCCTGGATGCAGCACATCCCCAAAAGGGCCCCGTGGGATCACCCCAGGCCGGTAGGCTTTCCTCCAACATTGTATATTGTCTTCTTTCTGTTGCTGGACCACCCCTAGCTGTAGCGTCCGATGGTGGCCGACAAGACAGACGGAAGACAGAAGAAGTCATCACAGGCACATCTATATGCACCACGCGTCATGTGTCACGTCTTATCAAAACCCTAATGCTTTTCCTGTCCCCGTTAAAAAATGCTGCGGCAAGTTGGACAGTGCAGCCGCGCGATTAACCCTAGCACTCCCACTACTGCTGCTGCTCTTCCTTGTCTGTCCGCTGGCCATAACGGTCTGTTCCTCACCACCACCAGCAAGATGCCTAACGTTGTCGGCTCCAAGGCGCGCAAGGTTCGTATTTTCCAGCGCGTTCACCCGTTATGCCTACTAACGTTTCCTCCACCTCTTCCAGTTTGTCGCAGACGGTGTTTTCGCCGCTGAGCTCAACGAGTTCTTCACCCGTGAGCTGTCGGAGGAGGGCTACTCGGGTTGCGAGATCCGCGTGACCCAGGCCACGACCGAGATCATTATCCGTGCTACCCCACCCAGCTTGTGCTCGGTGAGCGTGGCCGCCGCATTCGTGAGCTGACGGCGCTCGTGCAGAAGCGCTTCCGCTTCCCCGACAACTCGCTCGAGCTGTACGCTGAGAAGATTGAGAACCGTGGCTTGCACGCGACGGCGCAGTGCGAGTCGCTGCGCTTCAAGCTGCTCGGTGGCCTGGCCGTGCGCCGTGCTGCGTACGGTGTGCTGCGCTACGTCATGGAGTCGGGCGCCAAGGGCTGCGAGGTTATCGTTTCGGCAAGCTGCGTGCCGCCCGTGCCAAGGCGATGAAGTTCACTGACGGCTTCATGATCCACACGGGCCAGCCGCACAAGGACTACGTTGACATTGCTGTCCGCCACGTGCTGATGAAGCAGGGTGTGCTCGGTATCAAGGTCAAGATCATGCACGCCTGGGACCCCACCGGCCGTGCGGGCAAGCCTTTCCCTCTGCCTGACGCTGTCACCATCCTCGAGCCCAAGGCTGAGCGCGAGGTTACCCAGCCCACCTCGGAGTCCTTCCTCACGCCCCCGGCCGCGGCCATTGCCCCCGAGGCTGCCCCTGCTGAGGCGGCGCCCGTTGAGGCTTAAACTGGGTTGGGATTTCTCAAAAAAGTTCCTTTCGAACGTGTCAGTATTGTGCTGTGTCAAATGCACTTCCTGCCTTGGGCTGCCCAAGCACGCCCCCCTCTTTTCTTTTGGTTTTACACAGTATCCATAGGTTGTTAGTTGATAAACTTCAACTAAAGTCTCGTCGCGCGTTTTACTGCTGATTGATTTTGTCCTCCAACCTGCTCTGCCGCGCTTCGGGATCCTCTTCGTCGGAGTACCTTGCCAGGCGTCTGTCAGCACCCCCCTCCGTGACCAAACAAAACAACAGAAGTAAACAACGTACTGACGGCGCAACCAGCGGTACCGCTTGAGGAAATAAAGTGTCTCGACCTCTTACGGTGTGTCCAATCGGTTCGTCAGTACTGAGCTCCGACTCAAGTCCTTTCCCCTTTCCTTTTCTGTCTCCACGTACCTTTTCGAATGTGCTCGCCCAGGGCTAGCATCTTTTCAATTTCCTCCGTATTGGTCAGATGCGCATTCTTCGCCGACACAGCGCGGAGTTTAGCGTGAAGTGGAAGCTTGGATCTGGGTACTCGCGGCCAAGGCGGTGGAGCTGCAGAGAAACGAGCAGGCCCAACAGGAAGAGCCGAGATCAGCCATCGAATCAAAGAACAGGATCAGCACGGCACCTGGGCCATTGCGCGCACAGTCAAGATGCGCACCTCTTTGTACAGCCCAATCGCACGTGCGCGCAGCGGGTGGCCGATGGGGGGCATCCTTAGGTTGGCACCGTCGTTGTTGTGAGTGGGGAATGGTTGTTGGTGGGATGCGTTGTTGGAGGGATGCGTCGCCGAGGACTCTCCCGTCTGGGCAACGAGTGGCGGGCTGAGGCGGGGCCGGCAAGGGAGTTTACCTGGAGCCGGTGCTAGCAAGTTCAATATTCAACGTGCAATCATTCAAATGGTGGAATGCTTTGGGGGCATTCGCTCTGTGCAGGAAAGGCACAGTTGAACTCAAGTCACGTGCCTCTACATTTTTCTCCCCGCGTTCTACCAGGTCTCTCGGCGAGCGCTACAAACACCATCATACCACCGCCTCAACTCCCCCACCCTAGACCCCAAGGCTTACCGGTGGAGGGGTATCACCCGGACATGGATCCACGCGAAAGCACTTCCACATCCTCGTGCTCATCAATCACCGCCAACGTCAATGCTTCCCCCCTCTCTGGGCTGGGCGGTTGAGCTACGCGTCCAACGTGATTCGGTTCTGGTTCCGCTCTTGAGCGTTTCGCCAGCGGGCACGACACTGCCGTCTACGTCTCGTCCGACCTGCGCTATGCTTCCGTAACTGGGCCGATCCATACTCATTGTCTCTTTTGACCTCTGCCGATACTACGGCCTGTGGTAACCTTAGTCGACTCACGTACTCGTTGTATATCGTCCGTGGTGGGTCGGGCATTATCGCTCAGCATGCCCTATCCGAAACGCTTGCTCTGGGATCGATCCGATCCCCGCCCTAAGACCCGGTTCGGTTGAGGTCTGAGGTAACCATCACCGCCATCCGGCATTCGAAGGCCGGTCAAATTGATCCAAGCACTGTCTCCCGGCGAAACAGTCTATGCAGATTGCTTGAAATGATTCTTCCAGACGAGCTGGACCAGGAATTGGCGATACTTGAATTACCCTGCGTTCCCTGAGGATTGGTCCACTCGCGCCGGTTTCGTTCTGTCTGCCCGAGCAGGATGATATTGACAACGAAACGAGTTCAAGCTTCTGCTCTCAACGGCATAACTGACAACGACGGCTTAGTTTAGTACCCATGCCGCATCAGCGGAGGTGTTCCTTTTGCCAGTGCAGCCCTTGCCCGGGCGACCGAACGTTACAACTCTGATACTGGTTTATTCATGATTGAGGGGGCTCGGGCCAACGGGGAACTAACCCGTATGTGCAGGAGGCTGCGGAGTGGTCCCATCTCCATGAGTGCATGTGGGTGTCGCTAGGTGAACCATTGGCTAAGGCCAGCCCGAAGTGTATCGTATTCCGCTGTCGTCCGTGTTTTGGTTCTGCGCTCCTGGATCTCCATCGTTTGTGCCAGTGGCGTTTGGCCAAGTGGAGGATTTGCGTGTCTGGCTGCGTTGGCAATGGCAAACTACACGTTACGGGCGCAGCGGATGGAGGGCTCTGAGGAGGGGCTGCACTGCTTTGGCTTGCTTGCCCCGTCGGAATGGCGGCTTGCCATGTGGTGGTGACGGATGAGGGGAGCCGATGAGCGCGGGTGAGCAACCGCGGTGGGCTGCGCGCTGAGCCGGGGCGCTGAGGATGGGATGAGTGCCGGACAGTCCAAATGCGATTCCCGCGCTGCTGGGCCGACATGCTGCAGCACAGCAGCGCAGTGCGTTTGCCCCACCGGGGCGCATGTATCCACAGCTGCACCTTGTCTGGTCCAAACAGCCGCCCCTCCGTCCGCGCCCAAATCCTTCCCACTCGCTCGGCACACCCACTTCCGCCCCTCCATCACCACCGCCACCGCCACCGCCACCCGGCGTGCCTCTCGTCTTTGCCATCCGCTCCTCTTGCACTCGCGCTCCACAACGCCGCCTCGTTATAATCCACCTCATCTTTGCTCCCGTGCTGCTTCCCTCGGTCGCTGGCTCTCTGCTGCGCTGTAGCCCCAGCTGCTCCCATTGCATGAACCTATCCCACCCCTACACTCTCCATCCCCACCCCTCCTTCGTCCCCACTGCCTCTCGCCGCTTTTGGCCCAGCTTCGCTCTATATTCTCTGTAGCGCCCATCACGCTTCTGCCAGATATCCCTCCTCCCCGTATACCCCTCTCTTCCCCAAGTATAATCGGACTTGAAAGCCATACCAGCATGTCCGTCGCGCCCATCACCCTTACTGCCCCCCTTCTCCCTCGCATTCAGCGAACTCATCCCACTCCCCACTTAATGCAGCCGCCACTCCCCCCTCTCCACCAGCCAAACCCCATCCACCATGCTCAGCTCGCCTCTTTCTCCCCTTCATTCGCCCCTCGAGGATCCCGTTCCACGGCGCTCGTCGAGGCTTTGCTCCACGACCACAACAGTCTGCCCCAGCAGCCGATTGGCTCCCCCCACTTGCACACTTTCCTTCCTGCTGTCCTCCAGCTCAGCAGAACATGCTGTCTCGCTTCCTGGAGCAGGCTCCCCAACCAGCTGGATTACCCCCGTCTCACCCACTTCGCATCCGCTTGTCTGTCCAACAGCCGTACCAGCCCCAGACCACAGCATGCAGCCTACTGCTTTGATGGACCCCTTCTTCTCTCAAACCGAGTTGGGTCTCCTGACCTCCCAACCCACTGGATCCGTGGAGTGGGTGCATGACCTAGACCAGTATTCCATTCTTCCCTCCTTTTTCAGCCAAGGCGACATAATATCCTCCCTTGCCTACTCCCACCGAATGTCCCATCGCTTGCAGCTTTCAAACACCTACCTCGAGTCGGACGCCGCCTCACCTGCCTTGCTCTCTTATCCTCCCTCCAACGTATCTTCCTTGGTAAAGAGCGAGCATCCGTCGTTTCGCCGTCCACCGTGCGGGTTCCTCTCTCTCAACGCCAACGCAACCCAAAAAACACCGTCGTCTCGCGTCGAGCCCCCCCCGTCGCTCTTCCCGTCGCTCTTCCCGTCGCTCGTACTACAAGTACTATGCACCTCCCGTTGTGGTGAGCAGCTTGGACAAGCTGCACGTTTGCTCGTGCGGCCGGCGTTTTGGACGGAAGGAACATCTGCTTCGTCACAATAAGATTCACACGGGGGAAAAGCCCCATGTATGCACCCATCCCGGTTGCACCAAGACATTTTCCCGCTCCGACAACCTCAAGCAGCATGCTGCCACGCATTTTCGCCAAGACATCCACCCCCCATCCACCTTGGCCCAAGAGGAGCTTTCCAGTCTCTGCACTCCCCCGGAGGAGCCCCACCTTCCCTCCGATTCTCAGCAGCCGCAATAACCTGCCTCTCTAGTCTGTTGCTTTCTTCGCTCCCACACGCCCTTATCACCTTTGTGCTCCTATCCTAGCCTTTTTTCTTTTAACCTCGCGGTATTGCCTCCTCCCACCCCAGCTGGATCGCTTTGGAACAAAACATGATTCACCTCCTTTTGCCCTGAGTATACACGAAGCACAAAAATATAACTCCACCTTATGCATTTTATTCGCTACCTCCTCCCCCCCCCACTTCACTCCACACACACACGTTTCGCTATACGCCGCCACCACAGTACCGTTCCCGCGCTTTTGTTTCTCAGAGCCCTGCCACGTTTCTTTCGCATTGCCACCTTCCTTCGTATTCGGTTCTGATCCCTTTCCCGCCCCATGCCATCCTTAGTTGTGCTGCGATCCGTGTTCGTCGGTCGTTCCTGATGCACGTCACAGCTCTCTCGATCCACCGTTCTCTTCGTCTGAAGCGCCCCTTCTCCAGAGACCATAGCCTCCCATGAAGCATCCTTGCCCGTCTTTTCCATTTGCTGCCGTACTTTGTATAGCATCCCATAGCCCACAGCCACCCTATACATGCATACGATTAAGTAGGTGGCCTCTTGCGCCCAGCCGGGAATCGGGCCCTAATCGGCAATCGCTCTTGCATATGAATGGCAGACCCGCTGGCTGCGTAGTATCGGAAATCCGACTAGCATATCTTGTTCTTCCCATCCTCACAAGTCTGGCCCGAGTACCAACCCGGAAAAGGCAAAAAGCGGGAGAGGTACGACAGAGAAAGGGAGCGCGATTGACTGAGGTGGTGGACGATATGGGCGCGTTAATGCCATTACCGCATAACGAATGGGTCTTGGTCGCCATGATTATATCCTTGACGCTTACTAGCGCTCTTTTCCTCCAACGGAGTTATGAGAGCTGGAGTTGGTGGCAGCTGCCCTTGCCCCTCCTAACCATCTTGATCGAATTAAAGTCGAACAGATCAGCGTCCAGCATCGTTCCAAGGCACGGATAGAAAAGTGGTCTAGCGTCGCACAGGCTCTGTCTAGGTCAAGCTATCATTTCCACGTCACAATACGTCCTCTACTCTATCATTCGTGCGCAAGCGCGTGCTGCTCTCGCTGCATGGAAGATCGCATTTATCGCAAGGCCACAGCTATCTGTATGGGCCATACGGCATTGGAACAGGGGAAAAATCGTACTGGTAGTGGGTGTACACATGCATGCCACAGGCCAGCAGACACTCATCCATACCAAGGGCCGACCCCCCATCCTGGCAACGTATGTACAACCACAATCAAAAAGACACTAGACTTGCAGCCAGGCAAGTCTAAAGTTCAGGTATCAGGCCAGCTGACAACCAAAAACTAACACGGGGAGAGGGGGGGGGTGACTTGCACCGTGGGAACGTGAAGAGAGAGAAGGGGGAGGCGAAGCGGTTACTATCCACTTCACTTCTCCGTCACAGACGGAGAGTGAGTAGTGAAGGCTGACGCTTTAAGCCGCTAGCGCACCACGACGACGGAGGGAGCGGGCGTGGCGCCGGATCCCCTTGACGGCCCGAATCATGCTGCGCTTGGAGGCAGAGTACTTGGAAATGACCGACAAGTACCCACTGCCGGTCGGGGTCAGCGACGCCACACGTGCGCCCGTGTAAGCCGTAGTAAGGTAGGAGTTGGGCCGTTGTAGGCATCCGACAATGCGTACCCAATCACACGGTCATCTGACTCGAAGATCTGGGCGGCCTGCTGGATGAAGGAACTGGTACGACCCTGGTCACAGTACCTGACGGTGGGGACCAAAAGAGGGGAAAGTAAGTCAAACGCAAGGGGGGGGGGGGGGGTTGGCGGAAGGTAGGGGGAGACGTACTTGGTTTGCGAGTCTTGGTAGTCAATGCAGGCAAACTCGGTGATCATCATGGGCTTGCCATACTGGGCAAAGTGGTTGAGGTCGTTGTTGACGAGGTCGGTGTTGTTGGCAAAAACATGGACCGCGATGATGTCAGGCTGGGTCTGAACCGCAGCCAAAAACGGCTTCATCCACGTCTCATCTGCCTGCTTGGCGCAAGAGGGAGAGATGAGTTTGGCGCCGGCGTGACCGTGCGGAGCAATGTACGTGTCCCAGGCAGCAGCGGCCGCTTTGGGGTCAATAAATCCGCTTGAACCAGAGCCGGAAAAGTCAGGTTCGTTGAAGCCAGCAACGTACTTGGCCGCGGCTTGGGAAGCTGCTTGAACTGCTCAAACCGCTGCTCGTCCTTGGGATCGCTCGTCTTGCCCAGCCCCCAGAGCATGGGGATGCGCTGCAAATTGGCGGCGGGTGTTGTTGGGCGTGGGCGACCAGTCGTAGTACCAGCCCAGATGAGACGCGAGCCAGGGCAGCGCATCCCCGCCGGCAATACCGGCTTTGACGCCATTGGGGATCAGGCCGTGGACGAGGATCCCGATGAACCAGACGAAGATGCGGGCGATGAGGAAGCGGGAGCTGAAGAGGAAGAGGCCGGAGCCGATGAGTGGGCAATGAAGGACTTGTGTGTCGGGGCTGCCGACGGCGCAGACGACTGGGATGAGGAGGATGAAGAGGAAGGGGTCGAGGAGGACGCGTGGTGAGGATGGTGGGGGCGCGGGGCAGCGACGGAGCTAGACGTGGGACTGGACCAGGCAGACGACGAGCCAGGGGGCAGACGCAAGGGAGGACGTGGGGCGCTTGCACTGTCCGTTCCTCTTCTTGCGCGCGTCCACGTCGGCGGTGAGGACGAGGACGAGGAGGAGAAGGGTGAGGAGGGGAAGCTTGGCGAGGGGGTTCATTGTGACAGCGAGAGGCAAGGCGGGTGGCGGGCGGTGGGGGAAAAGGAGGTGGAGGAGGGGGAAGGAACGCGAGGTAAAGACGGTCGGGGGAGAAAGAGCGGGAAGACCAGCTTCAGGCCTGAAAAGAGGGAGGGGGAGAGCAGCAAGGGAAAGGAGCAAGGGAAAGGGGTGGTGGTGGGGCGCAGCGCCAACGCCAACGAGCTCCGTATTAAAAGGACGCAGGCGTGCCTGGCTCCTCGCTTCCTCCTCGCTGCACTGCTCCACCAAAAGGCAGGCAATCAGGCACTGGCACGCAGGCCCAGCAGCCGATGAGTGACAATGATGCGTGAGGCATGCTTGGCTCTGCGTGCGAGGATGCGCGGGATCGGCACCGCGGGGGGTGGGCGTGGCGGCAGTGTCGCGGGAGCAGACCCTGCGCTCCATCGTGTTCTGGTGGTGCAGGGGCGGATGGGGCGCAGGGCCAGTGTGCGGGTACACGGTGTGCCAGGGGTGGCCAAGTGCTGGGGAGCTGCGAGCGCCGGGCTGCTCGGAGGCTGTGTGCAGGCGGAGCGGTTGCCTCGCCTCCTGCCCCAGACACGTCCTGCCAAGCACACACTCCCCCACGCCAGGGCGGGCGATACACGCTATAATTACACGCGATGATCGAGTCGATCTTAGCTTGGCCTATACAACTTGGCTAACAATCTGAACGCGGCGCCCAGCCTTCCGCGAGCATGCTGCACACGTCCGTCGGACGAAACACCCCACACGGTCGAAGGATACCCACCCCGTTGGCAAGTCCCACAGAGAGACGCGAGCCAGTCGAGATCGATATTTAATGTCCCATCAACCCGTCTCCGTGCCGACAGCGCCATGGCATGCACCCTCTATATCACCCATCTGTCCTCCCATTCCTACCCCCCGCCCCCCGCCTACATCCCTCCCCCCGGGGGGCCACGGTGACACAAGCAGTGCACAGCGCGGCACATACCGTGTGGGATCTATGTTATGTATTTTTTAGCTTTTGTGCGAGCACCATATATGCCGATCATCGAGCCGAGCTTAACGTTGAAGTTCAACGTTCAGTTGAACTCACAGCTCCGCGCGCATGCTCAGCGCTCAGCTTGAGCGCTCACACAAGTCCCTCGCCACGTCTCTGCGGTACACCAGCAGAACACTACAACCTCTCCTTCTGCAGCTTTGAAAAAACACCAAGCGCCGCAGCCCTGGTACGCGTAATGGCAAGCGGCAAAAACCCACAATGCTCCTGAAGCTTCAGCTGTGAAGACTCGGACTGAGTGCTGAGTCTGAGTTCAGCCCGCGCCGGAATTGAGATTTGTTTAGCTCTGCTGACTCTGCAAAAGGACCCAAAAGCAAGGGAACTTCTTTCTGACCATGTAGTCTCATCTCGATCCCATCCTTCTGGTCTCCTCTTTTTTGACCCATTTTCTGTCACGCCCTTCTCACACAAACGTCTCTTACGTGCCGATCGTGTCCACCATCCTGCACCAGGGGCTATATAGAAAGAACACACGCGGATCACGCTCTCGAACGTCAAAAGCAGTATTTCTTCATCGACACTGGGGGCTCTGAACTCTAAACACTCACCCGTGGCCAAAAAGTCCGACAACAGGGAAAGAGTTGAGCGTTGAGCGGTAAGCTTTGCGAGGAGAGAGAGTGTATGAGAGGTCGCAGTTCAACAAGGAGCGCAATCGCTCGTCACTCACTACAGTGGGTGTGCACGGACGTGTTCGACACAAGGAAAGGCCGACGATCTCGGTCTATGGGTTATCAGGGACACAGAGACTACCCAGGGGTTACCGGTTATTACCGTGGATGGATAAGAGGTTTGGTAACCAACGTAGGTAGATGATCGACGAGACCGCCCGAGGCGATCGCCTTCTCGAGCCAAGCGTTGGGCACTGCTCAGTCCCTGGTTTCTTGACCTGCCCCCGTCCTCCGTCGTGCCACACCCCGGCAACGCAGCTGACGGGGCGGTCAGGGGCGGACTTTGATTGCTATACTACCAGGGTGACTCGGGAGATAAAAACACGACGTGGGAACTAGCTGCAGTTTCCTTTTCGTCCTCCCCCGCTCTACCCTCTGCCGTCTACGGCTGTGCAAAACCAAGCGATGGTGCCCCGTCTTGGCGCCGAACCGACCCCAGCTCGGTTCCAGGCGCCTGTCCTGCCTGTGGTACTAAGCTGATTTTGATTTCATGAAAAAAACATGCATTGTCAGCCGAGGAGCGCTGGGGCGAGAAGGCCCGCGAAGGCGGCGAGGGGGGACGGTTCCCTGCGCCTCTGCGCAGGACTCAGGTGCACAGCGCAAGCCAACCAACCAACGATGAGAGAAGGCGGTGTATGTCAGAAGGGCAGAGGAGATATGGGCCGGAACAGCGAGGCCCGAGCGAAGGAGAGAGGTATATGAACGGAGAGGGTATATAATGTAAACCACGGGGAAACAACGAAGGAGGCATTTTGTCAAGTTGAGAAAAGCAGTGGCGGAGAAATGAGACGAGTAAGTGGCAAAAGGATGGGCAGAGGAGGTATAAACAAAATGCTCCCAACTCGACACGATATGCAGGGGCAAGAGAGGGCAACCAAAGTCACCGCACCGTCGGGCTCTTACGCTCGAACTGCGTCAGTGGCGGGAGTAAGCGAAGCCGAGATCAAACACGTTGCACAGCGCAGCGTGTCGACCCTGATGTGGAGGCTCGTGGGCCAGTAGTGCCAGGAAAAGCAGTTTGACGTTGGCTTGACAACCAAGAGGATGCGGGGCCGAAATCAAGAGGAGTCCGGCCAGAGACGGCAGCTTGAGATAGTGCTCGGCAAGAGCTGACTTGCAGAGGTGGCCGCATGATCCATACGCTTGATGTGGGACTTGAGCCGGGCCAGCTCGGAAGGGTCGCAGCGGCCTTGGTGGTGGTGGCACGGAGGTCTTTGATGAGTGTCTGATTGCGAATAAATGCTCGCGCCTTGTCCCGATTTTCCTGCCACTTTAAGTTGCTGCTCAATGCATCTCCGTGGATCGTCGCTAGCGTTCAGTCGCATCCGGTGGCCACCCTTTCGCTGCAAGGGTCCGCTTCATTTCCCCGAACTCCTTCATTGTTCAGCTGTGCCGTCCGCTCGTCCAGCGACATCTCTTGCAGATCCACCTTGTCCATAAGGAGCTGGTTGACTCGCTCCATGAGCATGGCCCCGCGCTTTTCACTCTCCAGCAGGTCGGCTTTAACCTTCGCTGCCTCGGCCACCAAGACCTCTTTTTCGCTCTCCACCGATGCACGGAGCTTGTGAAGGATGTCGAGCTGGTCTTGGTGCACGAGGGAGACTTTATATGGGGAATGATACAAAAACAACGCGCCAAACCAGTCAGCTCCAAGGTGTCCTTTTCATGTGGGCAAAGAGAAAAAGCACACAACGTACGATCGCTTTTAGCCACAATCAGTTGCTTGGATTGGGCATCAAATTCCACCTGCAGATCCACCAGTGTTTTCTTGGTCCCGTCCAATTCTTCTACCACCTGGTTCAATCTCGTGCGCAAGGCCAAGTTTGCCTCTGCGGAATCCCCTCGGGATGCGCCTGAAGCAATATCCTCCAGCTGCCGCTGAAGTAGCAGGCGCTCCTGATGCTCTGCCAAATAGTCCTTCTCGTACCGATCCTTCAACCCACTCACATCCTCCAGCATGTTTTCCAATACTAGGATCCGCGACGCATCCGCCTTGTTAGCCATCGCCGCATCTCGTTCGCGCGTCAAGCGGCGCACTTCCAGCCGAAGTTCGGTGCGGGACTTGGGCGCCAGTGCATCTTCCAACTCCTCTCCTAGGCCACCATTCTGCCCTGTGACGCGCCCGGCCCTGTTATCTCGCCTTCGCTCCCCATCAGGGCAGACGCACGGCGTACGTGGGCACGACCACCAGCACCCACTTCTAATTCCCGTACCCGGGTTTGGTACAGCTCCAGCTCTTCCTGATCTGCCTTGGTCCGTTCCGTTGCGGTAGCCAGACTGGCCTGGGCTGCCTCATGCTGGCCCTGCAAGTCATGGAGGCGGGAAGTGGTGTGGGTCAGCTCGACTTGAAGCTGTTTGAGCTGGGCCTTGTACTTGTCCACCAACCCCCGGACCGGGCCTGCCCGCTCCGCTTCCTCGGCCATTGCCGCATTGCGCTGAATCAACTCGGTGTTCTCTGTCTCCAACGACCGAAGTTGTCGCTTGGTATCCTGCAGCTCGACGAGCCTGCGTTGGTACTTTTCCAACTGCGCTTGGGCTCGTGCTAGGTCATCCGACGTGTGACGCGCCTCATCCAATTGGTCCACCAGCATCGCCATTTGCGCTTCCTTCTCTGCTAACTGCGCTGGCAGCTCTTCTCCCATCTTGGCCAGGGGTCGCATCCGGTCCAGTGCGGTTTCGGCAGAAGCCAGCGCATCCTCCGTTCGTCGCAGCTCGTCCGTCAACCGATCCACGTCTTGCCGCAGAGCATGAATCAGGTCAAGATCAGAGAGATGGGTTCCTACGCTGGTTCGCAGTGCGGTTAGTTCCACCTCTTGTACTTCCACGCGTTCCTGTAGTGCCGGTAGCGATGCCTCCAGCGATTCGGTATGTGCCGCTTGGGTCTCGTACTGCGAGCGCAACCGGGCAAAGGCTTTGGCCAGGGCTCCAGGGCCGCCCTTGCGGAGCAAGCGCTCGGCCACCGCGACCCCGCGTGCCTCTGGCATCTCCGACCCGGCTCCAAACAATCCAAACCCGACCGATGTCGAATCCAGATCGTCCGACCCAAGTTCAGCATCCAGGTCGGATCCGACCACCGTAGCTGGGGCCGTGATAGACGCCGGCGACGTAATGCCAGGTCGAAGCGGACTAAGCCCCCACTTCCCATGGTAATCGATCCCATGACAGTTCCGTTCTCATCGTCCGAGCGAGGGTAATGTAGTTCAGCCGCCATGCGCGTGAGAGGAGAGCGGAGCATCCGCATTGGCGTTTTAAATCCCGGTCCGGGCGATCGCATCCCGTTTTCCCCCCAGACGGGGAGGTGGGACCCACTGCTGCTGGGGACCAAGGTGTCGTGGTGGCTCGAGGCACTGGCCATGTCGCTGGCAAAACCTCTTCCTCCGGAGCATGAACCAGGGCCTCCTCTATCTCTTCCTCCTCCTCAGCGTCGGTTGTGGTTGCCTCGGTACCAGTTTCGGTTTCAGTTTCAGGCTCAGTTTCGGGCTCGGTTTCCGCCTCGGTTTCAGCCTCGGTATCGGGCTCTTGATCGGTAGCGGTGGTAGGGTGCGGCGGGTGGAAATGGGACTGGACAGCACTGATGGCGTGCATCAACCCCTGCTGATCGGCCGGGTCGAGGCGGGATTGGATGGCAGAGATAAACATGGCTTTATGGGGAGAGTGAACGGCGACCAAGAGTACAAGTCGGGCCAGTTTGAGGAGTTCCGAGCCAAACGCGGCAGCAGTCCAAGGAGAGGAGGTGCCATGCACGATGAGATCAACATCGAGAGTGAGCGCTTTGGGCAGCTGGCCCTCTTCGAGGGTGGGAAGGAGGTGTTGTTCGGTGGCGAGATAGGCGAGGAGCTGTTTGTGGATACGCTTCAGACTGGCCTGTCGCAATAGACTTTCCTCCATCGACTGGTCCCCTTCGGGGCCGCGGACTGGGCTGGGAGGGTTGGGGTGGGCCGAGGCAAAGTACTCGCGGTCAATAAACAAGAGGAGGGAGGTGAAGACGGACCCGTCCACGAGGTCCGTGAGGGAGGAAAGAGAGGTGCAAGCGGCGAGGTGGGCCGGGTCGGGGGAAGGGGATGCAGAGATGGCACGGGCCGCCTCGGGCGGAAGGGCCTGGAGCCAATGGACAAAGGCGGCAGCCTCGGTAGACGGGTCGGAGGTGCTCGGGGCACGCTTGCGGCGGGCTGCCCCATTCGGAGGGGCAGCGGCGGGCGGGAGGAGGGAAAGAGGGGGTATGTGGGTTGGGGTATCTGCCAGGAGTGATTGTGCTGTCTGCGGAGCGGGAGGGGGCGTGGATGTGAGGGGAGAGGCGGGCCATCCTGGTGCGGAGGGAGGCGGAGAGGGGCGGGGACGAGGGGTGGCAACAAGGGCGGGAGGCGTGGCAGCGTTCGTGCGTGTCGTCGAGGCGGAAAGGAGGGGCGGCGGGGGAGGAGGGAGGGCAGAAGACGGTGGTTGTGGTGGTGGGGGGGTGTTCCCCCTGCTGCTGCTGCTGCTGGTGGTGCCTCTGGGCGGTCAGCAGGTGCCGCGGGCGGCGAGGGCGGCATGGGCGGATGGAGAGGCGCGGCGAGGCCAGATGCCGCTGGGGCGGCTTGCCTGCTGGGGGGCATGCGGGGCGGATGGGGGGACATGGGGCGGAGCCGCACCGCACAGCGCACAGCCGAGGCACCCACGCCCGAGGGCCGCCGCAGCAGCCGTCGCACGCTCGCTATTAGTGCACGCCCCGTTAAACGAGATGTGGCGCTGCGAGTCTGCTCCTGAATACTGCAACCCTAGCGCCTGCGCTGCGCCTCGCCCATCATGCATCGCGCATCACCCATTCGCCACACTTCCCGCCCCTCTCCGATCTCCCCCCGCTTCCATCCGGACCGCACCCATCTACCCTCCGATCCAGAGATAGCCCCGGCAGGCTGTTGACTTCAACACATACCCCACCAACACCAGTGCCTGCGTACCATCCCCCACCGATCTGCGATCCCCACGGCCCATTTGGCCTGACACCCAGCACAACATGGGCGCGCATGAGCCCCAGGCACGGCGCCTGTGAGCACGGACCCCATGACGCACCTGGCACATTCTGCATCGGTTTAAATTGCATTCCTCCGTTCTTCTTCCCTCCGTACCCGTCCGCTCTTTGGGACAGGCGGTTCGCCATGCCATTCCTTGCTCATCCTGGCCATTCCTGGCCATGACGCAGGAGCCACCATCTGGCCTCAGGCCACAGGCCGTTCAGGCTGGATGAGCGCTGATCGACTGCCCGAAGATGCGCTGATGATCGATGACGATGACGGCACATACTTTTAGGATGCGATGGCGATGACGATGGCGATGACGACGGTGGAGGCGGACACTGCCACTATAGCATGCACCAGCCCACCATAACCACTACCCTCCAGTATTCACACTGCCTTTGCGCTTCTCGATATCTGTGGCTCCCCACGGTTATTGGTTCATAGCCGCCGCTTCTAAGTCTTTCTTCTTCGAGTATAATCTGTCGGGGTGTGTGATCGTCGTTCGCCCCACTGCGCGCTGTACTCACCCCAACAGCCCCCATAGCGTCCTACCTTCCGACTGCCATTGCGATGCACATATCGTGCAACGGACCGATGCCCAGTCCTGGGCTGTGCAACCAGTGGGAGCGTTGGGGTGACGTATATTCGCCTCACCCATCCCTGAGACCCTCTTACTTGGTGTGCCTGATGCAGAAGCGATCGTGGTGGCACAATTTCTAGTGGGGTGCCAGCTGCTGTGCTTCTGTTGGTATATATTCTGTTGCCACACAACTTTTTCGGTCCCTCCCCTCGCACCTTCCCCCCCACCCCTCCACCCCTCGATTCTCCACATATCTTCCAAAACACCTCTTACCATGGCCACCTACCTCGGCACTTCGATTCCCTCTGGCATGGGCGACGGTCTCAGCGCCGACCTGGCCAAGCAGCTTCACCACATGGATGACTCCGGGGCTCTGTCCCGACCGATCCGTTCGTTGCGGCTGAGCGCGCGGCTCATACCGAGGCGCCTCATGCGCCTGATCTCACCCAAATCAAGCATCATCACCATGCTTCCACGGGAAAGCAGATCCCCGGCGGCTACCAAGGCCTGGCCCAAGAGTACGGCTTGGCGCCCCCGTCGACAGCGTCCCTACCGCACAACGTTTCTAGTGTGCCGGCTCCGACCAGTAGCGTGCCCTCTAGCCACGCGGCCGGCGCTGCCCCTATTACATCGACCCAAGACCCGTACCTTGACTATGGCTCGGCCGTCAGCCTGCCAGCCTCCGCTTCGGCAGCCAAGTCTACCCAGGACCCGTACAGCCAGTATGGCTCGGCCATCCGCCAGCCCACCAGCACCACGACCCCGTCCGCCCAAGACGCGTACCTGAACTATGGCTCGGCCATCCCTGGTGCTCCGTCCTCGCGCCAAACGGAGCACAAGAGTCCAGTTCAATATGCCGGCGCTGGCACTTCCCCGGCCCACCACCCCTCCCACCTTTCTGATGCGGCTGGCGTAGCCACCAGTTCCGTCCCTGCCACTGCGGCGTCGACCGGATCGGCACAGGCGTACCGTACCACTGACCCCATCTACGCCAGCAAGTTGTCTTCTTCCGTCGCAACACCTTCCGTCCCGTCTGCCACCCCCGCTTCTGTGGGGGAACACCAACGTTTGGCCGGTGGTGGTGCAACCACAGGGGCAGGCCTTGCGAAGGGCCCCGACACATCTTTTGCCTCCTACAACCCATCGGCTAGCGCAGAGGAAACAAGGTGGCGCCCAGCACAGCCTCTACGGCGAGCCCTTCGCTAGGCGAGTACGAGGGACTTGGAGTGGGCGCAGTGACTGGCGCCGGCCTCGGGAAGGGTACCGACATTTCGCTGGCCGGATCCAACCCGCCTGCCAGCGCGGGTACCAAGCCTGCACCTACCGCGGCGCGTGGAACAGCTTCTGAGGCACTCAAGAAGGACGAGCCGGCTGGACAAACCGTTCGCACTGCCCCGAGTTCTGCTCCGACACAAACGTCCACCCTGTCGGAGGACGCTCCGGGTGCCCACCCCCTCTCCAAGGAAGATGCCGATCTCCAATCCCACTCGACCCCCGGCGCCATCCTAGCCTCCTTGGTGGCTGCTCCAGCGGGTGCGTTGGCGTCCGCGTACGAATGGTTCCACCCCGAGACTGGGGAGAAGATGGCTGGCTCTCAGCCGTCATCTTCCGCCGCCTCGGCTGTTCCAACTCCAACAGCGGCTCCCACCCCAGCAGCAGCGAAGAACGGACCGCGAGCAGCTATGCGCCTGCCACTGCCCCTGCCACTGCCCTGCCACTGCCCTGCCACTGCTTGCCACTGCTCCTGCCACTGCTGCCCCCACCAGTCATCAGCGTGCTGCTACCAACTACGCATCTGCCCCTACCCACACCAGCGAGCGGGCTGCTGGCGGTTCCGCCCCGGCCACCGTCACCGCTGCTGCCACCACCTCCAACGAGCGTGCTCCCACCAGCGCCGCCGACTTCTCTTCGTCGGCAGCGACCAACACGACCACTGAGGGTTACCATCCTGGTCTTGGCGATGCGGCCATCAAGATCATCTCGGCCCGTTGGAGACGCTTGCGCTGGCGGGAGGTGCGGCGGGCGTGGCGGGTTCGGCTGCGGTGGACAAGGCAGAGCAGGTGGCCCAAGAGATGGCGGCGGAGACGGGGTCGTTGGCGCAAAAAGCATCCGATACTCTGTCGAGCACCTTTTCGGGTCCTGTCAACGCCCCGGCGAACCAGGGTACGCCGGCGTACGCCTCGGCCGTCGCTGCGCCGCTGGCTTCGGTTGCCTTGGCTGGTGAAGGTGCTCAGCATGCGTCCGACGCCACGGAGCAGAAGGCATCCCAAGCCAAGCCAACCGCTGTGGAAACCGTCTCGCTTCCCGCTCGCTCGATTGCTGCCCCTCTTGCTGCGACAGGTGCATTGGATGCCTCTGCCTCTGCCGGGCCCGGCGACCAGGCCACGTCGGCCCCCTCAACGCGCACGACGGGGGAGTTTGCCTCCCCCTCCCCTCGATGGGCACGGGTGCCATCAAGGTGTCCTCTTCCCCGTCGACGGGCACGAGCAAGGTGACTTCTGGCTCCCCCTCAATGACGAGGGTATGGGCACCACTGGCCTTCATCCTACCGGTTCGAACCCGGACGTGGACTCCATCCCGACCTACACCCAAGTGAAACATCAAGTGGCTCAACAGCAGCCTCATGCCGGCCACTCCTTGCCTACCGTCGGTGCAGGTGTCGGGGCCGGGGCCGGGGCCCGGGCGGACCTTGGGGCTCAGTCTCTCGACCCGTACTCGCGTAAGGCCGAATCCACGCCTTCGTACCCCAGTGGCGTGCAGCACCCAAGGGCACACAGGCTACTGGCTCGACCGGCCCGTATTCCTCGTTCGCGTACCCCGAGGCTGGGTCTGTCCCGTTGGCTGGGGCGGCGCCTTCTGTTGCACCCAAGGGTGGGGTCCAGGGTGAGACGGCGGCCTCTGGCCCATCGACGTACCCCGCCGTCGGCACGCGCTCGGTTGGCCAAACCCCCGGAACGGCCACTACGGCGAGCACGCTGAACCCCACGGGTCCCCACGCTCATCCGAACGGCTCGATCCCTTCTTACCCTACTGCGGCTGACAAGTCGGTCGGTCCCAGCGGCAGCCTTGGCTCCGGCTCCCACTCTGCCTCTGCGATGACGGGCGCGATGGGCGTGCCGGCTGTGGCGGCCATGTCGGCGCCGGTGGGGGGCAAGTTTCGATCCGAGCAAAACGGAAGAGCTGTCGTCGGCTTCGTTGGCCGGTGAGAGTACGCGGGGGGCTACGCAGGTGCTTTCCCATGGCCAATCTTCCCCTGCCCATGACAACTCCCACGTGGCCACCTCGGACAGTGCCAGTGGCATCAGCAACGGCGTGCCGTCCGTGGCGGCACTGTCGGTACCTGTGCATGGCAAGTTTGTCGACTCGGAGAAGATGGACGAGCTCATGTCGGAATCGTTGGAGGGTGGCAGTTTGATGGGAAGCAGCCTGGGTTTTCCCAAGGGTCAGCCCAACCCATCCAACAACGAGGGAAGCAGCCTGTATGGATCGAACAATGGCTCGGGTGGCAGTCTTTCTGGCGCACAGCAGTCCCGCTCGACCAATGCCACCTCGACGACCGGGGCAGGCTATGACAAGGGTCTTGGCGCCGGTGCTGGATATGGCGCATCCTCCACCTCGGGACAGTCCGACCCGGCTAGTGCCAGTGGCGTGCGGGGAGCCTCCTACGACGGTACGTCTAACAGTGGTTCGCTTTCTGGACCTGATGGCAAGTCGGTGCCAGACCACAAGCAGGCTTCAGGTGCAACCTCGACCAAGGGAATGGTATCGCATGCCAAGGAGGCTGTCACCTCGCATGCACCGACGGATCCCAACCAGCCCAATCATCTTTCCGTATGGGCGAGTTGGACGACATCATCAAGAATGCGCCCAAGAACTAATAACTGCGAATGTATTTTTCTTCTCTCTCGACTTGTTTTTTGAGTAATCTTATTGTCTCCTCTTCTTCGCATATATATCCAGCCAGAAGTAACGTGAAAGCATTCTACCTTAGAAAGACTTTTCCACCTTGGTCCCCTGTCATGACCGCCATATCGGCTCCACTGTTCACTCTGCTATTGCAAGCGGGAAAGCTGACTCTGAATCGAATAAGCTCCTCACGGTGCGAGCCCCAGCACGGTCGTTACCTCCAATGACTGGCATCTCAACGTCCTCACGCTCTTCGTAGTCGTATCTCAACAATAAGGTCAAAGCCGATGGACCACAGCCAGGGACAACAAAAGGGTGCCACTGACGAGCGTGGCCAACGCGGTCATCTCTGTAGCAAAGCTAGCTATCCCACTCTATGCGTGCGCTCCATGTCGCTGGTAGGAATGCTTGGCCTTCAGTTGCCTATGTGTCAAGCGAAAGGGGGGCGAGATGGCAAAATGGAATGAAGATGTGTGGCCTAACAACCCTAACAAGTTAGAATGCGCGTCTACGTAGTTGGAGTAGGACCTGTGCAGGGCACAACGGTAGAAAAAAAGGGGGCAGGGTCTTGGGCTCGCCCTTGGCGTTAGGCAGCCGCAGCAGGAGCGGCGTGCGACGCGGCGGCCGACGCCTTTTTCTCCTGCGCAATCGCCGCTGCCTGTGCCGCACGTCCTGGATCGAGCGAGAGGAGGTGGTGTAAAACGACTGGATTTTCGGGTGGTTCGCGGCCGAGTTGTAGAAACCGCCAAGCTTGGACCAGGCGTAGCCCACCTGGGACCGTGCCACACCGTATTCGCGCGCGACAAGAGCGATTGGGGTCCTGCAGCTGCTGCTGTACCGAAGCCTGCACGTTGGCCACAAACGACGGGTCTGTCGTAGTACCCGCAGAACCCTCTGTCGCCTCGCGCTTGCCCTCCCCACCCTCAGCACCCGCCACCGCAGCAGCTTGGGTAGACGTCGCTCCCGGAGCAGGGTACTTGGCACCCAAACTACGGTCCAGATCGGACAAGAAGGAAGAGAATTTGCCACTGTAGCCGTGTTGCTTGTCGAAGTCGAGTGCACGCTTGGTCACCTCGTCAGAGAGCAGGTAGCCATGCGCCAACAGCTCGCTCACGATGGCCGTCTTTGGCTTGTCTTCCTGTTTTACCTCATGGACATGGGGAGGCGCGTCGGGGGCGGCAACCGGAAAGGGGTCTCAGTGGGGGAGGGGCAGGTTGGGTGGCGGAGGTGACGGTGATGGTGGCTCCCTCGAGCTGCCCGCCGCTCAAACTGGTGTGAAAAGGGCCAGAGAAAGTCAGTACGCGGGCGCGGCCATCTGTTGGCAAACGGACGGTAGCACAAAAAACACTTACAGAACCGCATTGCCGGCACCAGTAGGGGCAGCGAACGTAACCGTGGCCTGCTGGTTCGCCAATTCGATCTTGTCGATGGCGCCACAGAAGGACAAAAAACGCCTCAATGGACTGGCTGGTAGTGGTCGGAGCAAGGCCAGAAATGACAACAGCGGACATGGCGGGCGGGAATGGGTGGTGGTGGTGGTGCTGGTAGGAGAGGAGGCAGGGGAGCGTCTCAGTAGGGGGAAGCATGAGGCATGAGGACGACGTTGAAGCGGGGAGGGGCGCTTGCACCTCTGCCCCCCGAACGAGGCAGGCAGGCACAGCACAGTGTGCACCGCAGCCCACGGCGGCACACGCCATAATAGTTATTGCTAGCACGCTTGCGCGGTACTGGGTCACTGGTGGCATGTTGGACGCTTGCTCCACACACACTGCCCCTGCCTCCTGGCCCGTGCACAGCAAGCGCATGCTGCAATCGTGTCGCCGGGAGCGTCCAGGTGTCTGTCCAGCTTCCTTGTCACGCGTCCCCCCATCATCCCCCGATGCCCATTCAGCGCTCAGCCGCTGACTAGACTGAGCACTGAGCACTGGGCGCACTGGGCGAGGGCCACATTTGTGGCGCCATGGCCGCAATCAGATTGGCATGGCCTTCACAAGCTTCACAGAGGGCTAAAAGAGCTATAGGGTGCTGCTCGCCAGCAAGGAGGGAACGTGGAACGTCAACCGTCAATGTTTTGAACGTAAAACGAAGTCCGCGAGCGAAGGCAGTGCCCATCAGGGAGAACGCACAGGCATCGAACACAGGGACAGCGTGTCCGAGCACGTGTCATCATATTAAAGAAAAGCATCAAAAGAAAAGAACGAATCGGTAGGCCTTTAGTCGGACCCGGTAGCTAAGAAACGGGGAAAGGGCTCTATACAGCATACCCACCATACGACAGGGGCGTCCTCAAGCAGACTGAGGGGGTGAAAGGAGGGCGGTTGCACAATATGTTCGTGAGGGGGCATTTGAATAACAGAACAGAGCAAAGCAGAGGATAGCACTTAACGAAAAAATAACGACGCACAGAGGGTGGAAGGGAAGAGAAGGAAAGAGAAGAGAAAGGGGGGGGGGGGAAAGAGGCAGAGCTGAAGACGTTGAAGACACAAAGAACTGCTGAACGTCTAGTTAAGAACCCGTGTGGGCATGCGAAAAGCTGACCCCCGGCCTGCATTAGATATCGACGGCCATCATCTTCGCGGATTGTCATCGCGATGAATGGTAAGAGGGTGTCATGTGCAAAGCGCCTCAGAGGCCAAAGATGGGTACAAATGAGCCGCGCGGGCCAGCAACGATAGGCAAGAGCTCGTATCGGAACGCGGCCAGCTGGTTGAAAAAGTGAGATCGGAAGAAAGGCGCACAGACTGAGCAGCAACGAGGTACAGAGGTTAGTAACCAGCCAGTCTCGCAGTGCAAGCACGGCTTCATCCACGTACACATAGGCGCCACCAATACGAGGAAGCTGTGGAGCATTAGGAACGCCAACCAGTGGGGAATCTTGGCATTGATATGGGAATAGGAACGCTTAAACCAAGCCGCCACGACGCTGTCCATGGCGAACAAACCAGCCAAAAATGAGTCAGTAACCGAACCCCCTACCCCTTTTCCACTCCACCAATCCAGCTCACATGAGGAAGCAAGAACAGAGAGGTACTTACGCTGCTGCGCCATTGATCACGAAGAAGGCAAAGTTTTCCAGTGTTGCGGTCCCAAAGGTAAAGTAAGTGATGTGTTCGTGAAAGATCCCGAGACCGTAAAGGCGGCCATGGCAGACAATGCCTTCTTGACAAACGCCTTGTTGCTGCTGCTGGGCCCATGGACCTTGTCGGGGGTGGGCGCATGGGTGGGCGTCATCCGAAGTCCGTTCATCTTGGCTCGCCCGGCGCCATTTGAACCCGGCTTGACCGCCTCGTCGACCTCGGTATCGGTGGTCAAGCTAGGACGGGCAATTTTGCTGGAGTACTTCTTGGGGGCTCCAGCGGCGCTGGCAAAGATAACGCGATGAAGAATGACGGTAATGGCCTTGTTCCAGGTGGACCAGAAACGTTGGATTGACGTAGCCGAGGTAGGCGATTCAAACATGGGAGCCATCTCCACATTGAGGATGAAGCCGAAAAGGCTCAACATCCCATCCCCAAAGAAGGCCAGGACAAAAAGAACATCGAAGCCGAGGAGGTACGAGTACAGGTGGTAGGCCAAGCGCGGCATCGAATCAATTGTTCTTTAGTAGGAACAAAGTAGAGCAGGGCAAAAAAGACAATGCAGAACTCGACAAAGACCGCGGGGAAGACGCGGAGGCTCTGCCAGCGGGCACTACGCGTAAACCCTTCGATCTGCCTGCGCTCCTCCAACTCGGACTCTTCCACGGGAAAGGCCCAGAGATGCGCAAAAAAGCGGCCAGCGGACCAGGAAAAAACTTCGTCCACTTGGCGTAAACCGAAAATGTCCCAGGCAAGCAAAGCAGAACGGAAGCCAAGCGCAGGCATCCAAAAGTCCAGGATCATTACGCCTGACTGGCCAACCAAGGCAGGCCAGAAGAAGAGAAGGACAATGAGAGGGGAAGCGATGGCGATGCGAAGGGGACGCGACTGGGCAGCTTGTGGGCTGTTGGCGGGGACGCGGGGTACCAGAAGGTGATACGCAGCGTAAGCGTAGAGGGTTGTGCTGAACATGAAGGCTAAGATGCCGACAAGAACGTTGCCCGCGCGTTCGAGCGGGTACGGGGGCATGTCATACATAATGGCGGGCTGGCGGAAGAGCCGGCTCCAAAATGCGAGGAAAGGGTCCTTGGCCCATGGTAGGCCCAGCCTTGCCCCCAGACTAGTGTGGGACAGGTGGTGCGTTGCCAGCCCCTCACCCTGGGACTGGGCAGCGATGACGATGTTGCTCCCAAATGGAGCCGATGCGGTTGACCATGGCGAGGAGCGGCGACGATGGAGGTGGAAATGGGGTTGGCCACGTTGCAAAGAAGGAAGTGGCGCGAATGGTGGCGGCGAGAAGGAGAAGGTGGGGGGGCGGGGGGGGGGGAAGATGATCGATGAGGGCCCAGATCGAGGCGAAAAAGAGATGCCGTGCCAGGCCAGTTTGAGCGGGGAAATGAGGCGAGGAGGAGTGCTGTGGAGTGGCCCATTGCGGAGCCAGCGGGATGCATCATTTCAACGCTGGTTCAGCTTGAAGCTTCCACCTGGGCGCTTCACGCTTCGGTCGCTTTTGTTGTGACACATGTGACGCCAAAATCCCCGCAAAGCCCAACAACGCCTTGGTAACACGCAACACATTGACACGTGGCATGGTACGGGAACCGCCAAAGTCACTAGTCACCTAGTCACCGGTCACCGGTCATCGGTCACTAGGCAGGTTTTCCGCCCCTTGTGACGTCACTGGTCACTAGCCACTGGTGGCTAGTCGTAGCTGTATCCATATTCAATTCATCATCGCCACCCAAGTGCGGAAAAACGAGGCAGCGTGGCGCGCGGCGAAGCTGTGGGACTCACAATTTACGTAGATACCCGATAGCCCACCCTACAGACCAGGTAGCCAGTGGCTGCGGTACTAGTTCTCGGTAGCCCCCAATCCGCAGGGCAAAAACACTCTCCCCCCCGCCTTCCCCAGACGGGATTGCGGGGAATCGATCACGCCCATCACCCTATCGTTGAACACTAGCCCGATGCTTCAGCAGCTTCATTACCGGTCACCCCGGGCACTAAACGTACATCCACTGTATATGGACTGTGTGCCTTTCCTTTCGCAAACCGGTTTGCACTCTTCTACTTCCCTCGCCCACCTCCCTCTCCTTTCTGAGTACCAGAAAGTTCATATAATCTGCAAAGCTTCTATTTATAAGCAGAGGGACACAAAAGAAACGCTTCGGCCGTCAAGCGCGTAATGCTAGCCTCCCGCTCTGATATAATAGCTTCATCATCTCTTAATTGCTTCATCATTTGCAGCATTTTGCTGTCAGAAATTGCACTCCTATACTACGATGCTAGTATCCGACTTGTGAGCACTCGATGATCCTATGGATCGGCTATAAATCATCTGAAGGAAAGGGATAGAGAAGAGGGGGATGGAACGAAGAGCAGGGGGTGCGCAGCCTGCGAGCGGAACTCTTCAGTAGGCGAGCGTCATCGATCAACTTGAAGCCTTGCAATGGGACCTTAATAACACTATCCTCTAGCATACTACCATTTCTGTGATATCTCCGGAGCTTAAAAGGCCGGGACAAAGAAACACTGTGCCTAAACTGACCCTGGCGAGGAAGAAGGTGGGCAAGAAGACGTAAAAGATATTCAGACTGTCAGTGATTATAATCGATCACTACTCTGTTTTGAGTATGCCTGGGCTGTGCTCTGAGATCTGAGTTGCCTGAAACTGTGGTGACGTATGTAGTGAAGGCGATATAACTTGTCTATTAGCCTGGAAGCAGTGCCCACAAAAGAGGCCCTTTGAATAGACCACACGCACCGTTCCTGGGGCGCATATAAGCGTTGAGCGCCCCTCTTGGTTATATACCTACACCTGTTATGCAGAGTTGATGTACTGTGTACCCCCGCCCATGCGCCACCACACTTTCGGTCTTGGCAAAACAGATAATCTCATTTCTCATTCCCAGTCATCGTGACTATCGACTGTGACCACCTCCTGTCGACTGCTGTGGTCAAAAAAAGGTTCTTGTTACGGGACGGGTTGCTTTGGATCCGAGATGGTCTATCCAAGCTCCTAAGGCCTGCTCTGTTCTGCACATGCCCAGTAGAGCGCGCTCCAAAGTCAACCAAGTTTGATGATAGTTGGTTAAATTAGGCACGGTGCACCGAGTGGCCATGCATCCGCGCAATAATAGTCCCCCCTCGCCCTCGTCCAAGTCGGTCGGCATAACTATAAAGGCCACCAAGTTTTGGGTATCTTTGCGACGACTGTCGCCCCCCGTCTTACTTTATCTTTCTCTGTTGCGCCTGCGGCAACCACAGCATCTTTTGACGTGTCTTCCTTTCTACAGCCCTATTGTATCCGTTTCCCCTTTTGACCTAGCATGTACCCCTGGTTGTGGGGATCGTTTCCCCCACTTGCATTCTCGTTCTAACCTCGCCGGTCCATTCTCGTCTCCATTGTTATCTTTCCCGTCCAACTACACTGTTGCCGTTTTCGAGCAAGCCGGTGCGTACGCAGCCTTGCCACACGCGTGCATCCCGTCCGCGTCACGCCCAAAGGCCTCTCTCGTCCCTATCTCCGTTCACATACCAACTAGCCAAGCCCGAAACTACTGTGAGTCGTCCTTCCGTCTAGTAAGGTATTGTACCAACAAAACCGGGTGAGCCATCTATTGGGGGGCCCCGCCCCCCTGTGACGTGTGACAGTTATAATGTTAGCTTTTGAAAGATCTGATTTTTTGTTTCTTCTCTCTCGATGCTTTGCAGTGCACGTGTACATTAGACGAAGAAAGGCACCCCCGCTTTGATGCCGCGAACAGCGGGGAAGATGGATGGGCACGTTCCTCACAAGTAGTACAGGTCGTTTTCTGTCCGCATTCTATACGATACATCATGCATCAGAGAGGACTATAGGAATGATGCAAATGATGGTCGTGGTCGATATATTTAAACGCTTGTGAAGCTTGAAGACTGATGCAGCGAGGGCCCGCCCGCACCCCATTACATCAGCGCCAGCAGCCAAAAAGACATCGTTTTTTACTTCGACGCCCCGGGGGTGCCTATACTTTCGATGGGATAGGCTCGGGACATGATAGTACTCACCTTCACTTAGCACTTAGCACTTTCCTTCGGCAGAGCACTCCATATCAATATCAACAGGGGTTCCGTACCGCATGGAAGTGTGCTGTGATACAAAAGAAATAAATGGTGGAGCACAGTGATCTAGTGATACGGACCACATGCACCGTGGTGGCACGCAGGTGGGGGCACATAATAGATGATCGTCGATCGTCGATCGTTAATGATCGATGTGATCCCCGCTAGTATACAGAGAAGGATGCTTCTACACTTTGTCTTTCTTATTCTTCTCCGTATGCACCGGGGGGAGCACCTGCCATCTTGTCATGATTAAGGTTTGGTCCGTGTGGCTTTGCGTTGGGCACGCACTCAAGCTTCAAGCTTCAAGAAAGACCACTAGTGTCTCAATCATCCCATCTCGCACGCCAAGCAACAGAGCAATGTATCATAGCATTTGCTCTCAAAGGGGGTAGTGATCCCATGCAGCCCTCAGCGGCTTGGTACATGCAGTGTCTGTAGCCGATCGCATATAGCGAGTGATCATTGATCCGGCAGCTCCCTACAGTCCGTCGGCTATAAAGCTGAACGATCCACATCAAGAGCACGCGTCCACTAGCACACACACCCCAACCCTTCGTCAGTGCACTCCGCTCCCACCCTCTCCATCATGCACTCCCTCCTGTTCCTGTCGATTCTTGGCACCGCTTCTACTTTCGCCGTGCTTCCGACCATTGCTCAAGGGTACAGTAACCCAACAGATGGCAGTGGATCCAACCTTGGCTACTTTCCCCCCCCGACTTTAGCAGCAACGGAGAACCCCTCAACGTCATCATTTCGGGATCCTCTAGCTCCGCTGTTTTGACCCAGGACGGTTGATGGACTATGCCAACGCTCTGGGATACGGGAAAGAGGTACGCACGCAGCATCCCATCAGCCCACAGAGCTTTCCTGTGCCATACTACGCCTCCTTTCATGGAAGCACCATTGGTTAACCTATCCTGCGCGTCTCCTTTTTGCTCGGGCTTGCCCTAGTGTCTGGGTTTGCACGGCGGCACCAAAATGCAAGCCAATCTGGGAGATGGAAAAGGATGGACAGACCAGTTGGACGAGGCCCGCTGGCTGTATGGAACAAGCCCTGGAATCGGCGCCTGCCTGGAAACGTTCAAAGGCGGCAATCACTTCCGTTTCTGGCAGCAGGCCTCCACCAACGCTTGGTTCCTTGCCGTGTCAGAGGAACAGGATCTTAGCGAGAACACAACATTACCGTCCGTTTTTCTTTCCCCCCCATCTCCCTTCGTGCTGGTGATAGATGTATCGCTGACCTTTCTCACCATCCCCTTTCCTTTTTTCGTATACATAGGCAAACGGATATAACAGGTGCGTGCGCATGCCCCCCTCCCTCGTACCCCTATCCCCTCCCCAAATAAGCTCCAGAAAAGGCAGGAAAGAAGAACTGACCCCGGAGCCTCTGTGTCCTTTGATAACAGTGGTCGTGACAAGTTGGTGTCGGATGCTCAGGCCAACCCGTCTTACAACGGGAACCAGTACAACACTGCAGTCGAGTACATTTCAGGCGGTTGCCAACGGGCGCGTTCGGGCATTGACCATGGCATTGCCATCGACGGAAAGACGGCCATTTTGACCGTGTCGGTTACCAGCTCGTCTTAACGGTTCATGAGTCCATCAGTTCATGAGTTCGTGAAGAGTGAAGACGGGGTATTCTCGAAGTCCATACCGCCACCGTTCCCGAGTCTTACTGTTGGGATATATAAGGGGCCTGTTAAACAGGAAGAATGAGGAAGCGAGGGATTGGAGCCAGAGTTGGGTTTGGGCGCACAAGGATAACGGGAGGATGAACAGGAACAAGTTGATGAGAGGCACCCGGGAGGGTATGGAAAGAGAGCGAGAGGATAGGGTGGCTTATACACATAATGGCTGACCGTGAAGCAAAGGAAGCCCCCGGGTGGATGAGAGGGGCTTTATCAAACGAGCACTGCAAGAGGGTGCTTGATAGAAGCATTGCCCCAACAATCCCCCCTAGGGAAGTATATGGTCTGCTGTTTGTCTTGTCTTAAATCCGTTGTCTTGACTGTCCCGACTCAGCCTCAAGTGACCAGCTCTTTTGACCTTCCAGTATCCCCTCCACCTGCTACTTCTTGCCTTCAAAAAAGTCCAGCATCAAGTATCCTCCGCGCGTATTTCGTGAATCCACGGAGTCGAGTCACTAGTTATTGCAGTGACAGGACTTGTCCGACTCTGTGGATGCCTGCCTCGTCCTCCCACTCACTGGTCAACCTTTCAGGCCCAGAGACAACACATGCAGATATGCGATAATCGACAATCTTGCCCGTTCCAGCGCATACGTACCATTGTCGTGCGAGTCGACGTCCCGATTAAGTGGACATCAGTCCTCACCTCGGTTCTAGTTCCGTTGGATCCGCATCAGGGTCGATAACAAGGGCAAGTTGACTGTATGGGTATGGTGCTGCACTGGGGAGTATTAGTGGGTACTATACCGGTAGCCCCCAAAGAAGCCCGGTTCCCTTAGTTTCACTTAGTAGGTGTATGCCGTCGATATTATTTCTTTCTGGAGGACAGGAGCGGTCTCTATAACCGATAGCATGCTCTACCTCATCTTTTGGACAATGCGATAACTATCAACTCTGCATGCTAATCTCTGGGTTTTCGCATATCTTTCCTCCATGCCAAAGCATCGCTAAGCCGGGCCCTGTTCCGGCATCCGCCTTTGATAAATGATACTGACCTGAATGACTAATGCACCTTGGCAGAATTGCATAATCGCCATTATGTAGATTGCGCACAACGGCCAGTTGTAATTGAGGAGAGATCTCGAGATGGCGTCGATCCTCGATCAAAAACTGTACTCAACCACCATATCTATACTCTCCATCGTCGCAGCAGCGAAGTAGAGTAGTAACGCAGCTATATGAAAGCTTATTTTAAAGAGAACGATACATGATGGTGATGAAAGGCAGAGCGTCGCGTGTGGATGTGTGCCACGGTTGAAGCGGTTGAAGGGAGGGAAGCTGGTGATGATGCAATCGGTGTGGATGTCAGACACAGCAGGACAGAAAACGGGGGTCTATCTGTCGATCATTCGCCCAATCTATCTGTTCCTTCACCGGGATGGGTTCCTCTTGGCCGCGTGTGAGGCCTGAGGACGGGATCAACCCGCGGCTGCCGCGCGGCTGGCTTGAGGGGAGGGGGGCGCAGGATTCTGGAAGTGCAGTGTGGCGTTGCCAGATTGCTGTCAGTCCTGAGACCCAGTTGAGCGTACGTTGAGTGCTGAGTGAGAGTGCTGAGCGCGCTGAGCGCCTGGGCGCCTGAGCGTTGCTTGAGAGGGTGGAGTGTGAGTGTGGAGTAGACTCGGAGGTGGGTTCGGGGGCTGAGATCTGAGACGCGTATATCCCCAGTCCAGAGTCATCCTGCTAGCCTGTGCTCGGTGAGGCTGACGTACGAATCAACAAAGCGCCTTATTCTGCTGTCCGATGCGGGGGCCTGCGCCGGGTCGCGACACAGTCGAAACGAGATCATCGATCACCAATACCGCAGGCGCTCCGAGCCGCTCCCCCTTCGGAGCTCGGGGTGATCCCGAGACGGCGGCAAGGGAGCGACGAGTAAGAAAGATGGGAGGGCCAAGCTGGGCCCTGCTGGGCGGTGCCTGATAGGGCGTCTCGGCACTGCCCCGGAGAAGACGGGAGACGACGGGGCAGCGCCAGGCGCGGGGCGGCAGGGCGGCAGCGCGGGCTTGGCTCTTATCGATTATCGTTTATCTGTGCCAGGCGGCGCGTGGCTCGGAACAGACCCGTGCGGGCGGCAGCGCCATGGCGCTGCGAGCAGCCGCGCGGGCCATGCGGGCAGTGCAGACGCAGCCGCGCACACAGGCAGGGCGCCAGCCTGCGCCAGCGCGGAGGCCGCCGTCATGCATGATGCATGAGTTTATCGTTTATCTGCCTTGTCCGCGCTCGCTCTGGCGGTGCATGTGAGCGCTGAGCCGCTGCCCGCAGCACGCCGCTGTGTGCGCCTCTTGTGCCGTGCTGGGCGAACAACCCCACGACGGCAGCACATGGCTGCGTTCGGGGCACAGCGCCAGTGGGTCCGCCGTACGCCGTTTATCAGCGCAGCCGCGCGTGACTAGTGACGAGTGGCTGGTACCTGAGCCAGGCCCGACGCAGCGGCCGCAGGCTGTGGGGCGCACTGAATTTTCCATCCAGTTTCCACCCGCACGCAGCCAGCACCAAACCCTCACCCACCCGCCTGCTCCTGCTCCTGCCCCCCTCCCTCTGGCCCAGTTACGCTATCACCCGTCACATCATGCGGCAGCTCCCTAAGACCCCTCCGCACCAGCCATCCTGTGCCCACGCAGTACACCCGTATTCACTTCATCGAACCCACATCATTAAAAAGGTGCCTAAGCCTCCGATTTCCCGCCTCGCGAGCCGCCTTTCGACTCTCCTGTCTTCCCCCTACCCCTCCATCCATCCTCCGGCCGCATACACACACGCGCATCCACACCTCACTTCCTCTCGTCCTACGCCATGAGTCTGACCCTCGTCCGACATTGAGAAGGCGGCGGTACCGCCACCGCTTTCCCTTCCGACCCCAAGGCGCCCTTTGATTCCGACGAGAAGCATGATCTTCACGACCAGATCGACGTTGCGTCCTACCTCAATCCCGCCGACCAAGAAGAGGACCAGACAATGCCACGCGCGAGATCCATTTGCCAGACAACGGTTTTGGGCGCTTCTCAAGTCGGTGGGCCGTGGCAAACCGCAGGCTGGAAAAAACTGATTGGGATTGAGGCGCGTGGGATTCAGCGTGTCAAGCCCAACGAACGCACCGATACCCACGTGTATGGCAACTGATGGTCTGGCTTGATGCCAAGTGTGTCTTCCACTGTCTCTATTGGCGTCCTGGGGCCCTTGACATTTGGGCTGCATCTTGGCGACTGCCTTTGACCATTGCCTTTTTCTGCATCTTGCTGCGTGCTTCCCGCGTTCTGTGCCACGTTTGGCCGAGGCTCGGGTTGCGCCAGATGACATCGTCTCGGTACGCATGGGGGGGTACTATGGTGCCAAGTGGGTTGCCTTGCTCAACTGCATGGCTGTGTCGGTTGGTCCATTAGCAACACCATTTCCGGCGCTCAAACGCTGTCTGCGGTGGCGGACTTCAAAGGTGCCTTTACGTCGGGCGCGGTGGGTGTGGTGATCATTGCAATCATACGCTCTTGGGTCTTGTTGGGTACCGCATGGTGCACTGGTACGAGCAGATTGCGTGGATTCCCACTGCCATCTCCTTCCTCGTCATGCTCGGCGTCAGCGCCAAGCACTTTGTTTCCCAACCGATGTGGAAACCGGCTCGGCCGAGGCCGGGGCGGTGCTGAGTTTGGCGGGACAATTTGGGCTTTGTGATTGGCTGGGTCTCTCTCGCGTCGGATACAATGTCTACATGCGGAAAAACGCGTCGCGGAAAAAGGTCTTCTTGTACACCTACTGTGGCGTTGTGGTGCCCTGCATTCTCCTCATGTGGCTGGGTAGTGCAATTGCCAGTGCCGCGCTCAGTGCCGCCGACGCGGACGGTAACATTCTACCGAATGCCAACCCGGTCCTGGCCAAGTGGTACCTCGGGTACCAAGAACACGAACTGGGAGGTCTTTTGCGGGCTGTCTTGGTGGGCCCCATGGGTGGTGGCGGCAAGTTCTTCATGGTTCTTCTCGTCCTTTCCGTCGTGGCCAACAACATTGTCAATGTCTACTCCATGGGCCTCTCCATCTCGGTCATTTCCCACTACCTCGCTGCCATGCCACGCTCGCTGATCTGGCCCGTGGTCGTCACTGCGATCTACATCCTCTCGCCATTGTTGGATACAACTCGTTTGCCTCGTCGCTGGAAGACTTTATGTCAATTTTGGGCTAATGGCTTGCGATCTTTGTCACGGTGCTGTTGGAAGAAACTTTATCTTCCGCAAGCACGATTTGCCAACTATCACGTCGAAAACACATGGAACAACAAGCGTAAGTGCCCATGGGTTGGGGGCGCTTGGGCGCCTTCTGCTTTGGTGCTGCCGGCGTCGCGGTGGGCATGGACCAAGTCTGGTATACCGGACCGATCGCCAAGACATTGGCGGTGACATTGGTTTCGAGCTGGCCTCGGGATTTGCTGGTGGCCTTCCCGTGTTCCGCACCTTGGAGATCAAGTTCCTTGGGCGGTTAAAAAAGCTTGGTCCTCCCCCCTCGTTGAAACGCGTTTGGGAACACGGGTTGTCTGCAGGCAGACATTGCTCTCTTCCCCAAGATCTCGTGGGACTCAGAATGTGCATATTGTACAGAACTTTGTTGTGCCTAGCGGAACGATGAAACAACGCGCGGTGACCCCTTCCTCCCCTCTCTCGTTCCCATCTTCTGTTCGCTGCAGCAGGACTTTTCTTCACTCCACGATGTATATGAGCCCTCTCTCATCCCATATTATCCCCGATGATGAGCCTCTCTTATCTATACTGCAGGTATCCATGCCGTCATCTTTCTCCCACACTACTAGCTGTACCAAATAATAGCAGATGATAGCACACGTGGATGGAAGGATGAATGTTGGTTGGATGGATGTTGGCCAAAAAAGGAGAAAAGCGGTCAAGTTGCGAGTGTCACGGTCCTCTTAGCCAATGGGATAAACCTTCTCCCGGCCGCATGTGACAGATGGATCCTTAGCTCAGTGGTAGAGTGTTACTTTCCGGCTTTGCCCCCGAAAGTCATGGTAATGGTCGTCGGTTCGACCCGGCAGGATTCGCTTTTGCTGCGACACATGTGGACGATGTTCTTGTTTGCCACAAGTCCATCGGTCAAGCTACAGCAACTCCACAGTGCCCATTGCGTCCATCCTCCCCCGCTTTCATCGCAGACGCCCTTTGAAATCGGCGAGACAGGGAGGAGGAGGGAACCATGCCTTTTCCTCCGTCCTTCTACGCTATGACCATCAGCACCACTGACACTGGCACCGTAACCTCTTCTGTCGTTTGGGCTGATTGCACGTTCCTCCCGTACTGGGTGGTAACAGTCACGGGGTAATCGACTCAACAACAAAAAGTAACCCAGTAGCAATCCAGAGGACACAGCCCCCGTCCGTTCGCACCCTGGTTGCCCGTGAGAGACACATTCCATTCCGGCTCTCAGGACACGCGATGCGTAGGCAGGGCCATGTTGTCTTTTCCACACCGCCTTCTCTGCCGCCTACGGGAGAGACGGATGCGACGAAGAAGAAGCGAACAGATGGTTCGCGCACCGTCGCCTCTCGCCCTAAGTCGTCTCACCAGGCCAGGTGAGAAGTGTGGATCGTAGCTGGTTACGCGAGGAGGATGGGATTGGAATGGGATTGGGGGGCGGTGCGTAGCCATCAATGGATTACGTTGTGAACCTTGGCAGGGGGGGGGATGATCGATGAAGTAGATCGGAGGCGAGAGGAATCAAGGGGTTGAATGGATGGGGAGGTATTCGACGGAGGCGACGCGTGTGTGCCCGGGTTACGAGTCGGCACCGAGTGCTTGGGCAATATCCTTTTCGCTGTACGCGGGCGGGGCGTCCGTGGGCAGCGGAGCGGAGGAGGCGGGGGCAGGAGCCGAAGGAGGCCGATGGGTGAGGTCCCCAGCACCGCCGTCCTTCCCAACGGTAGTGGACTGTGCCATCCCGTGGCCAGCGCGCCGGCTGCCGTGGTCGAGGAAGAAGAAGAAGAAGAGGGGGGGGCAAGTGCAGGGGTGGGTGGTGCGTGTTGTTGTTGGGCTACTGCGTGCTGACGCTTTTCCAAGTCGTGCGCCAGCATAGCCGCTCCGACACGGTTGGAGATGCTTAAGGCAATGCCTAGGAGCGGGATGCGTTCCAGAAACGCGCACATGAACCCGAAACTGCTCAGGGACCTCCTGCGCTCGGTGAGGAAGAGTTCGACCTGCGTCTTGGTCATTTTTCTGTGCGAAAAAGGGCGTGAGCAGTTGCTGGGCATAGGAGGCCGATTGAAAGTACGACGAGACGGCCATGGAGAGACAAGGAATAAAGTCCAACGGCAAGAGAATGACTGTGGAACGACCGACGACCGACGCATCGCATATACCCTGGTTAGTGATGAATCCAAAGATGCCCTGCCCAACTAATCTTGCCCAACCCACCAAAAGGCATTATCATGGACACCGTTCCCGCTTGGGTAGGGCAAACGAGCTCAGGAGAGAAAACGTACAACGGACAAAGACGCGCTGGAACAGCTTGTTCTGCAACCGGTTCGACAATGGTTGCTTGGCAAACAAGGCCTGAGCCTCGGCCAGAGGCGGGTTGGCCCATTCTTCCACATAGGGAATCCACCACGTTGTGGCATACCCGCGCGAAGCTACCGTCGCACCGTACGCCTCGGTACGGAATTGGCGCAGCCGACGGCCCATGACCAGTTCCAGGATGGTCTGGCATTGGCCCAAGAGGAAGAGGAAGGCGGCAAAGGTGGTGAGGGAAGGCAGCGGGAGGATCTGGGCATGGTCCTCTGCTTCTTCCTCGGCATGGACAAAGAGATAATACAGCCCGCGCATGCCCAGCACACGAGCGCTGCCGTGCATAAAGTGGTTGACGAGGAACTTTTGCACGGGCCACGTCACCAACGCCCAAATCGACGCCACCACCGCACCCGCCGCAGCAAGGGCTGGATGGAGGTCCACATGGGCTGCCACAGCAGGTCGGATCGTGCGCCAAGCGATACGCTCCGACAAAGGGGTAGACCGCAGGGATGTGAAGGAATTCTTGGGGCATCCTGGGATATGCTCTTGGTGGTCTTAGCCACAGTTGGCTTGGGAGCAAAGCAAAGGGGTTAAGGAGGTGGAGGCAAGGACGCGGGAATTGAGGGCGGGTAGGAGGGTAATAAGCAACAGAAATCCGTTGCGCTGTCCACGACGAGAGTCTCTTGCGTATCATGCATTGCGTTCAAGTGTCCCGCGAGAAGAAAACTCAGAGTCATTATAGGCGTGAGACAAAGGTAATATAGGATGTGCCTGCCGGCCTGCCGTGTCTGTGCCACCGGACGAGCGTGTTCTGTTGGGTTTTTTGGTGGCAGTGCGCGCGGGCACGGCGAAGGCAGGGGTTCCGCTGGTGGGGACAGAGGGACAGCGTAGCGCACTAGTAGGTACCTACTTTACTGGTCCTGAGATGCAGATGGCTGTGCCCTCGGCCAAATCTACGTGGACCAGGCTGCTAGTCCGCGGGGGTGCGCGGCCTGCGCGCCGTTGGACCGGCCGGCGGATGGAGCTGCTCGCCCAGGATCCAAACAAGTTTCAAGCTCCCAACATCGACATCGAAGATCCCGTGTTTCGTCCCACACTCGCCACGACATGGTGTCACGTTGTAGTGCGTGAGATGTGAGATCAGAGATCAGCTTGGGAGGGTTGCCAGCGCGCCGTGCAGGCTACATGTTACATTGTTACCACCGCATCCGGCTTAAGGGGGTTGCGAGCTCCATTGGCATGCTCGGCGCACTACGTCACCAACCGCATAGCCACTCTCAGGTCTCGCGTCTTGCGTCTTACGCCGCTCCATTCAGACGTTCCGATCTTGCAACCACACCCTATGTCATGCCCTGCTTATGCGCCACAAGGTGGTGAGATGGAGAATGGGGAGTTGGGATTGGCAGACCAAACGAGAAGGAAAAGGAAAGGGAAAGAAAGGACAGAGGAAAGGAAAGAGGAAAGGAAAGAGGAAAGGACAGGAAAGGAAAGGAAAGGAAAGAGGATAGGAAAGAGGATAGGAAAGAGGATAGGATAGCATAAGGAAGGATAAGATAGAGAGAGGATCGGATAGGATAGGATAGGATAGGATAGGATAGGACAGGATAGGCAGAGGGGGTATGGTATGGTCCCCGGCACAGCCTGCCCGCGCACCTGCCGGCGCAGCGCCCAGATCGAGGACCCAGGAACGACGACGAGGAGGAAGCAACGTCCATCTCGGCTGGCTTCTCTCGTGTGCGCCCTTCGTCGCCCAGCGGGGCGCGGGGATGCGGACCACGAGACTTAGTACGCGCGACGACGCGCTCGGCGGGTTACCAGAACGTCGCCCCTGGTCCGAATTGGTCGAGACGACAGGGAGAGCGGGTGGGCAAAGTCGCGGAACGCAGAGGGCGGTGGGGCGGGAAGACTGTGAGGACGGGGAGGAAGAGCCAGGCGCGGCGGGGACCACACCAGCTGCAGGAGCTGTAGCCGCGTCAGGCGCGGTACGTGGCGCCTGAGTCTGAGTCGGGATCTGGGTCTGAGTCTGGGTCTGGGGCTGAGTCTGGAGCTGAGTCTGGGTCTGGGACTGGGTCTGGGCGGGCGCACGACCGGACGCAGCGTAAGTCCAGAGCGTATCGGGGAACCGACCGGGCGGGGCCCAACGTCGATCGACGTACTTGTAGATCCAAAACAAGTCGGCTTCCCTTTGCTCGGGCGAGGGGCCGGGGCCGGGTCGAGGTCGCGTTTGCGCGCGGGGCTGGCCGCGATGCGCGGTGGCTTGAGCGCCTGCGGCGACGCGGGCGACCGCCCGCGCGCAGGAGAGATGGCTCGGTGCGTGCTCGACCCGACTGAGGACGGGGGGGGCGCACGGCAAAGCCGCTCCCAAGCGCCGGTAGCACGTTGGACCCTCCCCCCAAGGTATGTGCCGCTCCTGGCCCAGGCACCGACGCCGGCACCGACGCCGGCGCCGGTTCCTGCTCCTCCGCCGAGGCATCGCGTCGAAGAAAGGTTCGTCGATCGAGGACGGTCACCGCCCTCTTTCGCCACCCGCTCGAGGTGACGCGGATGCAGATGCTGAAGGTGCTGGACGACAGCCTGGTGCGCCCGGTGCGCATGGTTGGACCGATGCGATCTTGTGGTTCAGTGCCTGCGGCTCCAACGTTGTTGCCAGCGGTGAGGTGGGCACCGATCCGCCAAGCGACTGGTTGTGCCCGATGTGGACGGGGAGGTGGAGCCACCGCCCGCGGGCGGAAGGCGCGACAACGGGGTGAGAGCTCATCGCCTGCGACACTACATTGTTGCATTGCAGAGGGCGCATGCCTTAAAACTGGGGCGGAGCCGCATACTCCCAGTACGCGTTGGCGCGCACATTGCCCCAATCCCGTGCCGCCGCCGCCTGTGGCTCGGTCCAGGCGTCCAAGTCGAGACTCTGACCTTACTCACATGCACACCCAGCGCACGGTGAACCGAGGTGCACTGGATACAGAGAAAGATGCAGCCAAGGCTGCTCAAATAGCGACCACGAAGCCCAGCGCGGATCTGAAAAGTAAGTGAACGCGAGCTCGGGTCAGCATCCACCCCAGTAGGAGCAGGGCAACAGAGGGGGGGCAGGGAGGGGGGGGCACGTACTAGGGGCTTGGCATCGGCACAAAGTCGGTTTTCAGGCAACTGGGCCAGAGCCCTTACTTCTGCAGCGTAATCCACCGGGGGTGGAGGCGTTGAATTCGACGCTGGGACTGCGAAAGGCGGCGGAGGGGTGGGGAGGTGCGCGATGGGGGATACGTAAAGAGAGGACGCGGGGAAGGATCCATCTTGGCTGGGTGATACCACGGCCTCGGTCGAGGGGGCCCAGTGGGAGGACGTAGTCACCGCCATGTCCGACATGGCAGAGGGGATACTGACGCTCGAACCAGCAGTGGCCGTTGTGGCTGGAGGCACGTCCGAGCAATGCATCACGTTGCTCGCTGAGCTCAAGCCGGGGAAGAACGGTCGAGGCTACTTGTCAAGGAGCCTGTGTGGCCCGGCCTGATCCCCAATTCCCCGTCGCCCGATTCGGAGCCATCGGTGGCACTTGTTTGGGATAGCGCTGATGCGGCGGGGACAACCGAGGCCTCGTCCATTGGCGTGCCTTCCTTCCGGGAGGGGAGGTTTGAGCAGAGCATCTGCAATTCCCTCGCGAATCGCTTCAACCCACTCGGCTAAATCGGTCGCGTCGCGCGGCAGTAGTATGAAGCGGCGGTCATTGAGTGAAACTAGCTCAAACACGTGGCCCCGGGAGCGATGCGAGTGGCGCAAGAGGCGACTTGGGGAAAGCTTGGACGTATGGCCTTGATGTTGCTTGGCCGAGCCGCCACAGGTCGTTGGGGAACAGAGGAGGGACAGGATGCACACATCCGCCAGGGGCACGGCATTCAATGATTCCTGTAGCGCGGCGCACTGAGCGGAAAGCGGCTGGTTGCCCCCTCACCGACTTGAAGGTGTCTGGTGCAATGTGTTGGAGGGAAGGTTGGTGCTGCGACCCCGCTCCGCCAGCAGGAACACCAGGGATGCGGATGGTGGTATGATGAGCGGCAGTTCGTCGACCAAAATGTCCTCCGTGTGGTGGGCCTTGGGCGGTTTGGGGCCCTGCGATTGACGCTGATTCCGCACGGCATTCCTCCGATCTTGCTCTGACGGGGCGGGGCAAGACCCGTGTAGAGAAAGAGCGACTCGGGGCCCAGCTCCATCCAGCAAGGGCGCCAGGCCGATTCCTTAAATAGTTCCGTCGGCCAGTCCTTGTTGCCACGAAAGGTAAGCGACCGTTGCCAACAGGCATGCGCATTTACGCGAGATTGAATCATGCCCTTTTGGTCCCCAGTGCCTTGGGCCGGCAACGAGAAAGGCGCCGAGGTGGACGAGTCGGGAGTCCGACTCGAATTGGGGTGAACCAAGCGTGAGGGGGCGGAGACAACCAGAGCCTCGGGGTTAAAAAGTGCTCGGAAGGCGTGGGGTGGTGGAAGATGCGTGGGAGGGACGGGCAGAAGCGGAGGAGAAAGATCCCATTGTTGGAGGCGAAGCGGGCGTACCATTGGCCACGGCGGGGCCAGCGCGCAGAGTGGGTGCAGATGAGCCTCCGATGCGAATGGGAGTTGCCGTTGACTCGGACAGACGCGGGGTGCAATCATCCGAAGTGGAAGGCTGGTGATGGGCAGACGCGCTGTGGTTGTGCGGGTGTGATGCCGAGGACGGCGCGGCGGACACGGGGGCAGCGGGGTCGCGAGAGGTGGAGTGGAGTGGGAGCGGGGAGAAAAGACCCAGCGGGGACGCATATCGAGGGAGGCACGAGAAAAGCGAAAGGCGGAGGAGCCGGCGGTGCCGAACTCCGAGTTGGCATGCGACGCGTGCGAAGGACGGCGGAGAGGAGGCACAGACGGGCGGGCTGCATCCTCCTCGTGCGCGCCCGCCTGCGGGATCATGCTGGCGGAGGAGGAGGACCAGGGGCGGGTGAAGAAGGGGCGCGACACGTCGGAAGAGCGGCGGAGACTGAAGCGTGCGGACGACCCCCCGGCCGCAGAGAGGGGGCGGAAGCGGCGGCGGGAAAGGGCGTACGATGGGCGGGAGCAGAGGCGGCTGGTGGTGGCACGTCGAGCTCCTCGGTGTGCTCGGCGGGGAGGGCGCGGGGGTTGTGCCGGAGGCGCGGGTGCGAGGGGTGAAGAGGGCCAGCAGACGGCGTGGGCGGCGGGGCAGGCGTGGATCGGATGCGGGGGAGGCAGTCGGCATGGATGGGTCCAGGGCGGGCGCAGGTGCGGGCGACTGGGGCGGGAGGGCGGGGGGCGCGGGCGCGGGGCCGCAAGCGGGAGCGGGAGCGGGCGGGGGGCGCATCCTGCGTGGTGGGTGCGGGTGCGGGCGGTGGCGATGGCGGCGGCGCGGGGAGGGCGGCGGCAGGCCAGGGCCGGGGCGCGGTGGGGTAGGCGGGGACGCTGTCGAGGCCCAGGGCGGGGGCAGACATGGCCGACGCAGGAAAGAGCAACGGCAGGCTGCGTCCGCAGCTCTGTCTGTCTGCAGAGTGGTGGTGGGAACGCAGCCGAACCGGCCGCGGCCGGCGGCTGCTGCCGTGCGCCTCCACCTGCCCGCGAAAGCCACCGCACCCGCACCGCACCCGTGCCGCGCCCGGCGCCCGCCGCACCCACGCACCGCGCCGCACTCCTGCCCCGCGCCTCCTTGCAGCCTGTCTCCCTGCAGCTGCCTCCCTGCAGCTGCCTCCCTGCAGCCTCGGCCACGCGTGACTAGTGACTGTCAACGGTGGGCCGCCGCCAACCGCGAGGCCGCCACTACTCACTGGATGCTGCTGCTGCCAGGACCAGGAGCAGGACGCGCTGACGCGTGACACTGGAGCCCAGCGTGCGATCCGAGGTACGCGCCTGGCGCCGCGCCCGTCTGCCAGGCTCCCGGCGGTCTGCCGCAGCCACGCCACCGCACGGCAGCGCACTGCGTGCGCTGGCCTGGGTGACCGATGGCCAGGCATGCGGCGTGACGCGGACGCATCACACGTTCGGGGGGTCCGCGCTCGGCCGTCGGCGCGCCCAGCGGCTGACATGCATGACAGGCACCCGGGCTTGTGCTTGTGCTTGTGCTTGTGCTTGTGCTTGTGCTTGTGGCTCCCCGCTGCCGCCGTGCTGCAGGAGCGCGTGGGCCTGGCGGGGAGCGCTCAGGCTGAGCGCTGAGCAGAGACGCGTGACGTGGTTTCTTTGTGGATTTTTCCTGGGCTGTCGCATGCAGCTTGCAGGCCGCCCAGCGCAGCCTGGCGATCGGGCAGGCTGCGTGTTCTGGGGTCTGGGCCGCCCACGCTGCATCACATGTCACATGTCACACGTCACCCAGGGGCCTTGGCCCACATCACCCACCGGCGCGCACGTGCAGCATCGCCCTCCTTCCGAATCCCTATTGAATCGCCACGCCCGCCCACATCCGCACCCGCCGGCGGGCTGCGTCCGGACGACGTCAGAGGCCTCTGGGTGCTCAGTCAGCGCCTGCCACCACGCATCCGCCGCACCCATGCCGAACCACAGCCCTCCCATTCACCAATTCATCCCCCAGGCGCATCATGCCGGCCCCGCCCCCGCGCGGGATGGGTGTGGGGGACGGGTGTGAGAACGCTGAGCGTACTGAGTACTGAACGTTGAATGACGTTGATGCCACGCCGCCACCGCCGCTCTGACGTCGCAGCCTGAGGCCTGCCGTATCCGCCGTCTCAGCCCTCCGCCTCCGCCCTCAGCTTGGCCGCCGAGGTGAGTGGGTCAGTGCGGACCTCAGCACTCCTCAGGCTGAGTCGGAGTTGCACTCAACCTCCAGCGTTTGACGTCCAACGTCCATTGTGTTCACCCTCCTGATGGTCACAACGACGAGCGCACAGGTGGGACGTTCCAGGGCCACAATGTCTCCACCTCCGCCTCCCGATCCCCCCGCCCGGCCGCCGCAGGGATCGAGGGTATCCGGCCTAGGGATAAGTCCTCGATGAGGTCGATGAGGGCCGCCGCTAGCTTGACGCCACAGGGAGCAGCGCAATGCAGGATCCATGCCGGTGCGTGAGGTGGCGGGCGTGCATCAGCAGCTGTAGAACTGCTGCGGTGGAATGCAATTCACCCTTCTTTTCCTGCCTCGATCGATATCTGCCGTCCCCACCCTCAAGCCTAAGTCTACTAGTAGTACCGAGGGCCCGTTCCGTCACATGCTCCATCCCAGCCTCGGCGAGGATGAATAATACTAGAGAACTAGAGACCCTTGCTTGCTCTTGCAGCCACTGTCACAGTCGTTGTCCAAAGTCCAAATCCTGTTTCCTGACTGCTGTCAACTAGTCACTGCTTCCGCCCCTTTCGTCCTGCCACCTTCCCATATGGCATACGGCTCGACAGGTATGGCCAGTAAGGTCATTCAACAACTTCTACCTTGAGCTTCAGTGTGCTTCGCACGCCGCTCTCGTCCTTCTATACCACGCATTCCACCCCCCTTTTCCCACACGCCGAGGGGGGGCAGCACAGTTGAAGACTAGACAATATAATGCCACATTGGACTCTACCGAATTGACCCTAGGAACCCCACGCGCCAACGCATCCTCTCAGTTCCACCATGCAACCAACCAGCCAACCAGACAACCAGACAACCAGAGAGAAGAGGGCAATCCAAAACGCAGAGACAACGATCTATTCAGAGCAGGCCAACCGAGGCCGTCGGGGAGTTAGGAAGGGGCAGTCGTAATGGAATCAAGCGTGGTAATCAAACGCGGTAAGCACCTCGGCGTCTTTGGCGGTCAACTGGTCTGTGCGTGGGCGCACGGTGGCCTTTTGGGTGCGCACGAGGCTGGTGGGCGAGGGTGGGCGGGGGCGGGTTCATCGCCTGTGCCTCGGCGAGGGAGACGGTCTGCGCCTGGTACGAGGAAAAGACCGGGGTGGTAGTTTGGCGCGCAATCGACGCCTTCATCAGCATCTTCATCCAACTCTGTACCACCCCCGGGTTTTCCGAGCTGAAACTGTGCACCACCTTGGCGCCTGTTGTCGGGTCGGTGTGGATCACCTTCAGGCCATAGTAGCCCGCATGCACCGATTCGTCCGACACGACGCGCGCGCCCTTGAGCGGGATGTAGGCTTTGATCTTGGTCGCCTCCGCGTCGCGCAGCACCACCAGATCCGCTCCTTTCACAGCCAAGTAGCGCGGTTTCCACACCGCATACCGCTCCCCGCGCTTCTTCATCCACCCTTCATAGTCGACCGGACGGATGCGCGCCATGACCTTGGCCGTGCCGTCGTGCGCGGCAGGCACAGCCATCGACCCTGCCGCCCCACTCTCCACGCCATTCGACACCCCCACCGGCTCAACCACGGGGGGCAACGGCGATCCGGCCTTGGTCGCCTGACCCGCGGCCCCAGGCCCGCCCAAGCGTTTGGGAATCAAGCGAGCAAGCGCCTTGTCGCCCCGGAGGGAGCGACGGCCAAACAGGCTGGACGAACGCTCGTCGCGCGCAGCGGGCGACAGCGGCGCTAGCGGCACCAGCGGCACAGTCGGCACAGTCGGCACAGTCGGCGACGTAGGCAACGATCCACCAGACGGCTGCGTTGGCACACTCGCGCCTGCTGCGCTCACGCCGGGAGCAGCGCTGAGGTTACGCTCGTGCTGCAGCGCAGCCTCCTGCTCAGCCTCGGCCTCTCTCCGCGCCCACGCGGGCAGGTTGGAGGGCAACTCGGTAGAGCGGGTGTGCTGGTGCCGGTGCCGCACGGCAGGCGCGGCCACGGCCGCCACTCCTGCCCCTGCCCCCGCCGCCCCCACTGAGAACACCCGGCTCGGAAGTGGATGTGACAGAAGCCTCGGTGGGGTGGGTGGAGCTCGACTCGGCAGCCACGGCCGACGAGGGGGCCGAAACGTGGCCCACCGGACTGGCGGCGGACGAAGCGTAGGGATTGGACAGGTGCGTCGGCTCCACTGGCGTCGCGTTTTTCTCCGTAGGAGCAGAGGCAGGGACCGCAGCGCGGCAGAGGTCGAAACAGGAATGGGAGCCGACGTAGGAACAGAAGCGGGGGAGGAAACGGAGGCAGAGACGGGGGGGGAAGTAGAAAACGGAATAGGAAGAGGAGGGAGCAGAAGCGGGAGCGGAGCGGGGGCGGGAGCGGGGGCGGGAGGGGGCGGGAACGGGAACGGATCTGGGAGCCGGGACGGGAGCCGGAGCCATAACCGGAACCGGAGCGGGTGCGGGGGCGGGTGCGGGTGCAGAAGCAGGAACCGAAGCTGGAGCTACAGGTTCTTCATACGGGTTGGGCAGCAGCTCGGTTTGGACGGGTTTGGCCCAGGTTGGAGTTGCGCTGGTGGGCAGGGAGGTGAGGGAAGCGGGAGAGGCGGGCGAGGCCGCTGCGCGCTGCGCGTAGCCCAATGGGACAGCCTGGGTATGGGACTTGTTGCTCCCCCAAGACGGTTGGTGACCGGGGTGCACAGGAGCGGGCGCAACGACCGAGTACGTGCCGAGGGGGGAGGCGATCGGGGCCGGGGAGGCGAGGTGGGAATACGCGTTGGTCGGCGCCGAGCCGTTGGAAGACGCGACGTGCCGCTCGGGAGAGTGGATCGAGCTCGTTTGACGAGTATGGTGGGTTGGACTGCTGCTCCCCGTCGCGGTCCAGAGCGGAGCGGGCGTGGCAGGCGTCGCGGGCACATGGCTCCCCGTCCAACTGCGATCGGCCTCGGAAGGAGCACGACGCAGCTCCCCAATGGCCACAGCAATCTTGTGGCGGGCACCAAAGGTCTTGATGTCAATCTCCTTGAGCATATTGATATCCATGTCGAGCAGCACGTCGCCCGAAATCTGTTGCTCAGCAAATTTGGATACAATCGACCCTTCATCCCACCCTTTCGCACGAGCCCATTGGCACACCTGTGCCACCGACCAATCCACCGGGTCGCCAGGGGGAATGGTTGCCACTGGCGAGTAAGCCATTCGGGTTGGGCCATGGGACACTGTCGATGCAAAGGAGTGCTCGGGCAGATCCCGTTCGTGCACCGATGACGCGACGGATGGGGTGCGCACCGAGGCTGAGCGCCGCGAGGAAGCCAGCGGAGGGGTGGTGTGCGAAACAGGAGCCACTGCCACAGGAGGGGTGGGACAGGACGAGATGCGGCAACCGGAGGCTGGACAAAGGAGGCGCTGGCTGGCGGAACAGACGGGGGGGCTTGCTCTATGTCCCGATGATACTGGTCCGCGGGAGGCTCAGGCTGTTGGGAAATAAGAGTCGAGCCCGAGGGAGGAAGCTGACGGGAAGCCGAAGGCTGCGGTGAGGTCTGCAGCTGTGGCTGCTGCTGCTGCTGCTGCTCCTGCGGCTGCCGCCGGGACGGTGTCTGCGTCTGAGACGCCACCTGGGCCGGAAGCGTGGTCACCGTCGCGAGCGTAGAGCTGGAGAAGAGAGGCGGAGTAGGGGGGGGTAGGCGGCAGCAGGCTGGGAAGCGGGTTGGACGACTTGGGGATGAGGTGTGGTAGCCTGGAGGCCATTCAAGCCGGAAAGGTGATTCTTGTCCTCGTCATCCGATTCGTCCGACAACTCCATCCCGTCCAGAGCCATCGACAGCCGCGCCGGGTCATCCGTGCTCGTGCTCACCCGCCCGCGCGACGCCCAGGTTTGTCTCTGTGCCTCCTCCTGCTGGTGACGCTGGAGAGCCTGCGCCGTCCGACGCTCGTCGTGCAAGCGTTGTTCCTCCTGGGCCGAACGAAGGTTTTGCTGTGCGTTGGCCGCCAACGCCGCCCGCGCCGCGGCAAACCCATTCGGGCCTGCGTACCCAACTTCGTGCTCGTCCTCCGTCCCCGACGCATCTCCAATCGTCGAGGCCGTCTCATGGTGCGAAAAGGGCGCGGGATGGGCAAGCGGGGAAGACACTGCGGCAGAAGGTTGAGGACTCGAAATGTGATTAATCGCCGCATCAATGTCGTCCATCGTGCCGGACGCACCCATCTCGGCGACAGAGATGGATGATGGCAGTGCCGGCTGCTGAGCCTGTTGGGCAGACGCGTTGGGAAAGGAGTTACGGACGGCGGCGGTACCGACGCGGCTGCCGGCGCAGGCTCAGGTTGCGGTTCTTGCACCGCGGCAAGGCTAGGGCCAGTAGGAACAGTGGCTTTTTCCGCCGCAAGAGACGGATCCGCACGCGTACCGGGCTGGATGGCCGCCGCACCTGGAGCCTCGGCAATCGGCTGCAACGAGGAATTACCGAGTGGCCAGCGGACGACGTGAAAGACGGAATCCACCGGGAGGGAGGCGGGCCTCTGACGAAGACTCGGCGGCTGGCGCCGCGCTTTGAGGATGCGCCACCGAACCTGGCTCTTTGGCTACCTCGGGGATGGTGGGCGGCGCGGGGCCGACGCGGGGGCGGGAGCCGGAACTGGGGCGGAGGCCGGGGGTAGGCGACAGAAGAGGGGGGGCGGCTGCAGCTGCCGCAGCAGCAGCAGCTGCGGTTGATTCGACTGCGGCTTTGTTGACCAACGCAGCGTCCTTTTCGGGGGGGTGGTGAAGGAGGCCGGGAAGAGACCCGTCACGCCTTGGGGATTGGTGCCCTGCCACCAGCCGTCTTCGTACTCTTCGTCGCGTTCGAGCACCACGATGGGATCGCCGGCGCGGAAGGCGACTCGTCGGGGTTCTCGGGCTCAAAGTCGTGCAGCGCATACACCACAAGCGTCATGGTGGCGGGGGAGGGAGAGGGGGAGGAGGTAGAAGGGAGCAGGCTAGCGTGTGTTTGCTGGGCGGAGAACGTGCCGTTGAAGGTTGAAGCTTCTGCTGGCGCTCAGGCCTGACCTCAGGCTGAGTGCTTGGAGGCAGAGCAGCTGAGCTGAGCACGGGCTGACCCTGCTGACCCTGCGCACACTCAGCGCTCAGGCTCAGGGCTCAGGCGCTCAGGCCTCAGGAACGCAGTATCACGCTTCTCACCACATGTGTCATGCACTCCGCATCAGATGCATGCGTGATTGCACGAGTAATTACGAGCGTGTGTGCCCTGCTGCCCCAATCGGGTAGTCAGCCAGCACGCACAGCGGCAGTGCTTGTAGTGCTCTGACGTCACACATCGTTTGCGATAGCGTGCGAACATTGAATATCGAATGGGCTTGCAAGAGAAACTCGCATCAGCATTCCGGACTCAAGCCAATCAAGCCATGGAGACCATGGTTGGTGGTGGTGCAGAGCAGCATCCGTCAAAAAGAGAGAAGGGACGACGGGAAGAGAGCAAGGGGATGTCAAGAAGGGGAGGTCAAGCGGTTAACGCTTAATAGCGGTGCAAGGGTCGGTGAAGCAGTCGGACAGGCGACAAACTATAATTATACGCGATGAAGATCTGTGGCAGAGAGAAGCTCCGGAGGGAATCAAAAGGCGAGGGCAGAGCAGAGAGAGAAGCAGCGAGTTAGGTGAGCAGTCAGGGTGCAATTTAAGCCAAAAGGTGGGGGAAATGAGACAGGCAACGGATGCCGTTGAGTCTCTGATACTGAAAATCCTAGACCAGTTCCGACGGAGCCGAAGGGAGGGGTTAGAGTTGTTGCCTGCTGGGCCCTTCTTGCATGAGGAAGCGTAATTCACGCATGGCACGGACCCGTGCATAAGCCGTCTTGAAAGGGCTTCCTGAAGGTCAGACCAACCGTTAGCCTTCATTGAGTATATGTGCGTGCAGCATCTTCAAGGCGATGACGACAAGCAATGCCGAACTTGATGCGATCCTTCAGGAAGTCGGCCACCTCGGTGGAGTCAGGATCGGGGTCTGCTGGCAGGTCCTTCTCTGCTGTTGCTCATCCAGAGGCTGGAGCCATTCCTCAAAACGCCACGGTTCCGGCGCGTAAAGACGGTACGAACACTGCTCAGCGCAGTGAGGGTGGTCTAGCGGCTGCTGAATCTGCCCCTTTTGGCAAGGGAAGCACGAAGTGGCGAGTTGCTCCTAAAACTAGCGACAGCAATCATCCTCGCGAGCTTCAGTTCAGATGCGCGATAGTCTTCTTCTCGCTGCGCACAAATAGTTTGGCCAAGGTCGAGGCCATATAATGCCCTTGAGAGTGTTCAACGCGAGCGGCCGTATCACGGTCGGTTGCTTGGGTTTCCGAGCAGGAGTTCCGGCCACTGAGAAAGATGGGGAGAATTTCGAAGGAAGAGGGAGGATGGGTTCAAGTCAAAGAATTGGGGAAAGGCGGAGGGCGTGAGGGCACCTTATGCTGCGAGAGGCGTTGGTGGTGCGGTAAAGGGTGGAGGGTGAGCGAGGCGTCAACTTCGGCGGGCAGCGTGAGGATTATGGTGGTGTCTATAGCTCAGGAGAGGCGCGGAGGGGCGAGAGAAGATTGATGCGAATGGTTGTGGGGGGAGGCTGCGGGGGGAAGGGAGGAGAGAGGACGAACGAAGCGAGGGCGCGTGAGGGGGCGTGTGGCGTGTGCTGGCACGGCGGGTGTCTGTCGGAGTTGGGCGTGCGGCGCACGCGTGTGGATATTAATTGCGCGGGGACAGGCGGAGAGGCAGGGGGGCAGATGTTGGGAGCGTACCAACTGCAAGGGAGGCGCTGCTGCTGGCGCTGCGGCCGCAACGAGCAGCAGGCGGTCGCAGCCGGCATCGCATGTAAGCTCCCGGTGCCTCGGCTGCGCCCTCGGGGCGCGCGCACACAGAAGTGGGGTGGCGGCGCATGTAGTGTCTGCGCCGAGCAGCCTGCTATTTCCGATGGGCGCCACTAATCGCAGAGCATCCCGCCCCTAGGATATCCCCACCGGCGCCCTCGCCCCCATAAGAGAGCGCTGCCTCGGCTGTGGCGGCGTCGGCGTGTCCAGCACAGCCTCATCGTCCGCATGCCCATCCTCACCAAGGCCGCTTCTTTGCGTCGGCAGGCCGCCCGCCCACACCTACGCGCAATATGTCTACACCACCCCCGCCCCTCCGTCCCACTCCTTGCCACCCCACCCGCCCCAACCCTCCACCCTCGCCAGCCACAGCCCCCTCGCCGTCCTCTCGCTCAACGGCCCCGCCTCCAACCACGACGATCTGCCACCGCCGCCGCCACCGCCGCCCCTCGGCTGCGCTGTTTCCAGCCCGTCCCCTTCCGCCTCCCTCAGCCTCACACGACCCACAGCAACAGTCCTAACCCACCCCTGATGCCTCCCATGATTCTTCCAAGCCCTTACCGACACCGCCCTACGTATTCGATGCGCCGCCCAGCAAGTCGACTCCCTGACCCAACCCGCTCTCGCCTTCGCCCGCGCCCGCGGCATGTCTACGCCACCACAGCTGACCCGCCTACGCCCCCCGGTCCCGTCGCCTTCGGCTCCTCGCTGTCCCCCAACCCGATCGGCCTATCTCCCCAACATGCGCGCAGCCCCCACAGCGTCATGCTTGAAATTCGTCGGCCGGGCTGATACGCGGCCTGGTACGCAATTCCTAATTGTACATGAGCTCGTGGCCAGTTTCCCTTCTTCCAATCATATCGACATTCGTCGCTGGGTTTGCAAGCCACTCAAAAGCCTTGGCCCTGGACGACAAGTGCTACAAATCTCAGACCAACATGGTAACCGCTTACCACGCTCGCCCGAGACATGCGACGGAAGAAATGGGAATGTAGGCCGAGCGTTGGGCCCGCAAGCCGAGAGCTGCTCGGTCTCCCCAACATCAGCAGTCCCTCCGTCTTTCGGGAAGCAGCAACGCGTCCCTCACCTCGGTTGCCAAACCCAGCGTCCGATCTACTCCGTCCTCCGAACCAACCCACAACTCGGGCACGCTTCTGTTTTCGGTTCAGTTCCACCCGCCTCACCCTGGCCAACCGCCGCTCGTGCGCCTTCCCACCAATTATGCGGGGAACAGAGAAAGGGCCGCATTGGCCCCCGCGGTGGACACGTTACTCATCGTTCCGAGCCAAGAGAGTTTGACCAGGTGGAACGTCACCACAACGTGGGGTCGGGTTTGGTCAAAGTACAGGCCCATTGGCTTCCGCACCCTGGCCAACGTACATGGTACCGTATACATCTTATGTGGTGATAAGTGTGTAGGATGCGAGAGCTGACACCCACCCATTCCTGTTTGCTAGTTGCGCCTTACGTCGATACCTTTTTGGCTTCCATGTTGGCCATTGCGGGCGGCTGGAGGAAGCAGTATTGGAACAGCCACCATCTGCCTACTAATCTCCTCTGTCTGCTTTGTTTGGTTTTGTTCTTCTTTCCTCGTTCGCCTGACAGCAAACAAGTTGCCATCACACCCCATCTCACGGATCGAATCTCCCTCTCTTTCTCCATACCCCCTTTACCGTCTCTGATCCCCTCTACTCTCAGTTAGTTACGAACGAAGTGCATGTACAATGGCGTGGAAACACGCATTTCAAATGACGACACGGTTTGAATTGGTTTGTTTGTAGAGCGATGCTGTAGAAGGAAAAGGGCTCAAACAGGACACGGATCAAGCTGTTAAAAACGGGATCAAGTATAGTAGCGCGCGTTAAATTGGGCCAAATTGGATCGAGCCGGATGGAACCAAAGAGATGCAACTAATGGATCCATCGCGATCCACAGGAAAACGGCTGGCATGACCGACGCCACCCCGGGCCAATCATTCTTCTCCAGGCTCGCCACCTCACTCTTGAGCTGGAGAACCAAACCAAGGGGTGACACGATTGCAGAGCACGTACGTAGGGCCAAAGGTCGTAAAGGTCGTAATCGCCGTGACGTGAAAAAGCGGTCGTATAATAATAGTTGTCGTGTTGGTTGGGTATATACGAAAAAGAGGGCCGGGCACACGCAGTCGCACGTGGAGATACCACCCAACGGCACGAGGCGAAGAGCCAGGAAAAACAGAAAAAGCAAAAGCAGAACAGATCAGATCAGAACAGAATGGTGTAAGCGGTAGGCAAGACCAGACCACTAAGCCAAAACACAAGGCAACCCCCCGCCGTTGAAGGTGCACGGTGTGAGGAAGAATGGTAGGAAAAGGAGGGACAGGGAGAGGGTGAGGGAGGGAAAGGAGATGGCAACTGCTTCTACCTCACGCAATCGTGCACTGCATGCCTTGAGGCTTTTGAGAGGAAGAGGGGCCTACCTTTTCAATTTCCTTCTTGTGAGCCTCGATTTTCTCTTTGTCTGTTGAACGCCACAGTCAGGGAACAGCTCGGCAAGGAGGGAAGAAGGGAAGAAGGGAAGAAGGGAAGAAGGGAAGAAGGGAAGAAGGAAGAAGGGAGAAGGGAAGAAGGGAAGAAGGGAAGAAAGGAAGAAAGGAAGAAGGGAGAAGAAAGGAAGAAAGGAAGAAGGGAGGGAGAGATGATGATACGCACACTTCTTGAGCTTCTCCCGCTCCTGAGATTGGACATAAAACGTTTCCTCTCCCTGTTCGCGGTTCTTGAACGAAGTGGACGACGCGGTGGCCCCAGCCGACGGCGACGTGGTCGGGCCCGAGACAAAGCGCACTTGAGCCAAACGCGGGGCGGCAGAGAGAAGCGAGCGTCGAGCGGGTGCAGCGAGCATGGCGTACAACAAAAGGTGGAGGTGGTAGTTGGCGAGAGGACGATCAGAGGGTGGTGGGGGGACGGGAGCTTGGTGGCGGGGGGGGGAAACAGCAACCGCAACAGGCAGGGTGGGGGGGTGGGGGGGTTCAAGACACGGTGGGTGACTCAAGATTCAGGGGATGAATCGCAATATAGGAGACTGACTGCACGTGCACGGCCCACCCCACTTTTTTGCACTGCCGCGTGCCGCAAGCTTCACGCTTCACGCTTCAAGCCGCCCCCCACACGCGCGGGTGGCAGCACGGGGGCAGCCACATCCATGTTCAGAACCCTTGCGGCCCATTGCGCCTGGTGGGGATGGGAAAAAACATATATAAGTGTGTGGCCACATAACACAAGGCAGATGCATGTGCAAGTTCTGGCGGGGCCGCGGTGCTCTTGGATCCAAGGTCACCCACCGGTCTGTAGCCCACCGCTCCGGATTAGCATCGTGTCCCTGTTCCGTGTAGTCAGTCCACCCTTTCCCCCCGTTCCCACAGAGAAGAGAAAAGGGTTATTAAAAGGGGTGTGTCAGCGCATCATGCATGCAGCTGATCACGCATCACGCATCGCGCTGTTCTATCCGACTCTCCCCATGTTCTGCCCCTAACGGGCTCCTCTTGGAATAGATCCATCACCTCCTCCCTCTCTCTTCTTCTCTCCGTAGGCCTTTGTCCTCTTTTAACAAGGGGATCGGCATTAGGGTTTGGGAGGCTGCGGAGAGGTTTTGACATGCTTTTCTCGTCGCCGGCAGTCACTGACCCATGTAAATATGTGGCAGATTGTTGGTATATTCATGAGAGGTGAGAGATAGAGATGAGAGATGAGAGATGAGAGACGAGAGACGAGAGAGAGAGAGATGAGAGAGAGAGATGAGAGATGAGAGACGAGAGATGAGAGATGAGAAGACCTCGAGTATGATGTCGCCCCTTGTAGTCTTCGAGGGTGATCATGCAGCCGCACTATAGTGTTGGTGATTGTGCCAAACTACCCGACAACACTTACAGAGGGACAACCAGCAGCCAGGCATCAGCACGTATTATTCTGTACGCACTCTCCCGATCGCCATTGAACAACAGAAGTGACATACCCATGGGAGCGCCTGTGCGTGCAGCACCACCGCGCCATCCTTCTATCTCATCGACACGAGCTTTGGATACGATACGTCTATGCACTATCCGACGAAGAATGTAGACGGTGAAAAATAGGCATGCAAGAATACCAACAGCTGCATGATGGGGTAGAACACCACAGCACGGAAGACACAACAAATCATGAATAGGACTTACAGGCCCACATGCAGGTGATCCGTAGTGCCCCCCAGGCAGATCTGGACAGTCCGTGAGCCACATGACTTAGTCGCCCGCAGCGAACTTGGAAGAAGAACGGAACTTAGCGCCCGTCATGTAGAAGAAGAAGGGGATGGGGAGCATTCCAACGGCAATATAAAGCCAAGCAAAGAGCCTGCCCACTGGTTCGCATGTGATGGTACATGGGTGCGACAAACAATGGCACAGCCGAGGCGCAAAGCGAAGGAGAGTAGCGTCTTGGCCGCCAAGGCGAGGCCGCATAGCTCGGGTAAACATCCAACCAGGTAGTTGTTGGCGCTCAAGTAGACACTGACGAAAGCAAATCCCAGAGTCATACCACCGCCAATGCAGGGGCCAGTCCAGTGAACAAACGGCATGCTGGTCCAGGCCAAAATGAACAGACCACAGGGAAGAATGACCGCGCCAATCATCATTAGCGGCAAACGATCTCGGGGGTATTTCCCACTTGCGCCCTTGGGCCAATCGCTTGGCAGCCGCGCGCTTGTACATAGGCTCGTTCACAAGATGACAAATGTCAGCGCCCAACAGAATACCACAACAATTGACATAAAGGCGGTTCGGTCAAGCCTTCATGAAGTGGTGACCCTCGAGGAAAATGATCGGGAAGGCAAAGAAGAGAAGGTAAAGCAGGGCTGTACACAAGCAAGTGTCAGTACCACCTTCTCAGGATCATGGGATCTTAAGCACATACAGTGATAAGGCAAAGGTAAAGAGAGAAAAGAGTGAGGATCGCTTCCTTGACAAGCATCTCAAACGGACGGAAAAGAGAGATAACCATGTCTTGGTGAAACTGAGCTCGGTACGTTCCATCGCAGTCTGGTATCGATCGTCACCAGTCTTTTTACGCAACTTCCTGGCCCGGGCCTTCAGGATGGCCGAGCCAAGGGTTTCAGGAACAATGATCATGATAACAAGCATGATAAATGTGTAGGCAAAGAGAGTCCAATAAATCCAGCGCCAACCCTTGTAAATGGATGTACCCGTGGCGATCCAGCCACCGATGAGAGGTCCCATGGCGGGCCCAAGGAAGAGCACATAGAAAAGATGGCCATAGGGATACCTTTTTCCTCGACCTTCCAGATATCCGACAGGGTACCCCCACATCGTCATGGGTGCGACGCGGCCAAGCCGGCAATCATGCGGCAAGCTAAAAAGCGTAGCCAGATTTTGGGAAATTGCGCATGGGAAACGTGAAAGACTGAGATGAGATATGACATATGTGACAGCTCAGCAAGCAACCCCAGCGCAACCATGCTGGAATACGTACGCCAGTAGAGGATACCAGTAGCCAGATAAACGGGGCGCGACCGATAAACTCAGAAAGGGGAGCGAAGAGCATGGGTCCAAACCCAAAGCCAGCAACGAAGAGAGTAATAGAGAGGTTGGACGATACCATCGCCACGTGCAAATTGGCAGCAGCACCCTCAAGGTCACCAGTGGGCATGGAAGACCCAATGGCCATGCAAAAGCACAGTGCTGATGTGAACGAAGTAATTGCCCTGTTAGAGATTGTGTCAGTGTCGGCCGCTGAGTGAGAAGGGAATGAGAGTAGGATGTGTACGGCCATTTTTTATGGTGCCGGAAGTTGCGAGGGTTGTCAGGATCATTCGGACCAACTCGACCAGAAAAGGGTCTGCTTCTCATCCTCAGCTGTACGAGAGCGGCTGGAGGTCGTATCATCAACCAGAGCGCCCTCGGCGTCATTTACTTCCGGTTCTTCATTGGACAGAGCATCATCGTGCGAGTAAATCCTAGTGGCAGGTTCGGGCAAGTGCGACGTGTTCACGCCTTGACACGCGCGAACCGATGGGAGCAGGAGTCATGCCAAAGTCATCGGGCGAGGTGAATGTGGGAGGCTCCAGAGCTCGGTTCTCAAAGGAATGGTCAGCTGAGGACGAGACTCGCGCATTTCGTTTACTGGGCATTTTCCGCCTTTTCGTTGACACGATGAGGGTCGGCCGCAGTAGTGGATTCAGAGGCGGAGGAAGCGCTGTTGTTGTCTGCCGTTTCAGCAGACCCAGTATGCGGCCCACGGAGACCATGATCGATGGATAAGATGTGGGATCAATGGATCTCTGGCCTCAAGGCGGGTGCGAATCGCTCGGTTCTCGTTCAAAGGCCACGAGTACGTGGCTGGCAATGGGACAAAGGGGTTGGGCAATCGTGAGAGTAGCGAAAGGAAACACGAGCAAAGAATCAGCAAAGAGAACCGACGGTTATATACTGACTGGAAGACATGTATGGATCGGGCGATATATGAACGCCGTTTGTGCAGGTCGCTCTCGACATTGGTTTTCGATGTCTTCTGTATCAAATGTGACGTCAAATGCGATGCATGACTGGCTGGCTTGGGGCGCGATGACGCGACAGCAGGCAACAGCGCCTTCGCCTGCATCAGCACAAGGCGTAACCTGGTGCATGAGACACGGTGCTACGCGTTGTACACATTTGACCCATATGTGCATTAGATTTATGTGGTCCTGTCTTGGCGTCAGCTCCGGGATCTAAGCGTCGCATCTTCCCTGCTTAAATCTTAACGCTCTCTTGAAGGTTCGGCTTCAAGGCTGAGCTTCAGCCTCAGCTTCCGTCCGCCTCACAGGGTTCCTACTGTGATTAATGATTGGGCTTAGTATGCACTTGCACTATGCTGTTTGGAACGAGCGCAGGGCAGCAAGAGGACCTACTGTGATGATGAGACCTGTGGACTCGAGGGCAATGCATCGCACTGGTGTGGTGGTGGTCTAACCCAAGTCAGCACCGCCTACAGATGAGGAACATCAAGCAGTCCTCATGCATCAGTCGTGCCATGAGACCTGAGGCCGGGAGTCTCTATAGGCTGCTGCTAAGGTGACGCCGGTGACGGGTGACGGATTGCTTGACATGATGCATGATGTATGATGGGACGTGCGACGGCTTGCGGCCGCGTGTTGCGATGTAAGATGTGTAGTATGGTGGCGCCCTGGTCGCTACGGTGGCCAGTGCGTGCGAGCTTCATGGACCCGATAACTGGATTACTCATTACTCAGCTGAGTACTCATTGCCTCTGCAGGTATGCAACTCTCAGAACGACTTTCTGCTCGATGGTCATCCGGTCATCGGTCCTCATCGATCATCGATCATTAATCATCGACCATCTAACGTCTAACATCGATCAAAAAGCCACAGCTGATGGCCTCATAGATCAGCTGGGACGCCGGCTGTCCGGGTGCCTCCTTTTGTATGACCCTTGTCCATCCTGTGTGTCTCGATCGCAGGTTGCTCGGGATGCTCTTGGGACTGCATTATCGAAATCTGAGCTGACTAAGACTTGTCTTGGGCAAATGGGTTGCCACAGGGGGAACCCACTAATTATACACTTTTTTTTCACCCTGTGTATAGTGCTACTTAAACATGCAAAAAGCACGCCAGGGAACCCTCTTGACATTCTCGCTGTAGCGAGCACCGCTCTGTGTTGGTATCTAGAATTGGAAGGACCCGTGAACGTCGTCGCGAACGTTGGATTTGATTGACATGTGACGCCTATATCGATAGATCTCGACGTAGAGATCAACGCCCCAACGAAGCACTCGCTTGTTCCGTGCCCGATGCCTGCAGAGGCCCAAGGTCTGAGGAAGGCCCAAGCGCTGAGAGGGGCCTGAGGGCCTAAGCCTGACGGCGCAGAGGACTGGGGCTCTGATATCCGATGTCGCTGAGGGCCTTTATTAGGGCTGAGGGCCTCTCTGTGAAGCTTTGTTGCCTCTCTAGCTGAGATGCTGAGGACATTTATATCGGGCTGAGACGCTGAGGATGCTGAGGCCTGAGGAGCCTCCAACTGGGGTGGCTGGGGGGTTGATCTTCGTCAGCTGGTCACCTGCGCCGGTTACCGGTGAAGGCCCATGCCCTATATTAGGGCTTAGCGCTAAGGCTTAGCGTTATAGAAGCATCTCGGACAGAGTACGATGATAGTGGGGCGTCCGGAGGACGATGTATCATGGTGAGTAGTACGATGATTCCGGTGTGGCCTGTGATGTGGAACCTGGTCTGCCCCCTCATCCGTCCGTAGTCTCCGGTCATGCACATGCATTTTGGTCCTGGGACGCTCGAGTCAAAAGCTGCCTGGCAACGTCCTTTCCACTGGTCTCGAGAGAGTCACGTATACTCGAGTCACCTCCATGTGTTGGGGTTCAACGTTCACTAAGAACAAACAAAGGGACCAACGAAAATCCTTGACGAGAGAAAGAGTCAAGGTTGGAATGGCAGGTTATAGGCCCGACCCTGGGGGGGGCAGGGAAAGAGGACAGATGTTGGAAGAGACTTTTGCGGGCCAAATTACGACGCCAAAGGTGTGGGAGAGGAATAGAACATCAAAGGTGCTGAAGGAGGAGTGGAATGGAGGATGTGGTTCTGAGGAGAGGTACAGGAGGCTATGAGAAGGGTAGGGCCTTATATAGACGAGGGTACCGCGGAGCTGAGGAAGCTTCCGGGCGGATAAGAGGGGGGTAATGACTATCACGCGGATGTGCGTGATTGGGCATCGCCCCACAAAAGGATGCCACATATTCTCCTGTTTGCTATACTCAGAGGGTTGTGTGGCTGGCTGTGTACCATATACCTGCTAGAGTGCGACTGGGAGCACTCGCGATCCTAGGATCAGCTGCGAAGCAGCCTTCAGACAAGGCATGAAGGCAAAGTGGGAGCCACAAGTCTTCAAGCAACGTCTGAAGGGAAGGAGAAAGGAGAGAGAGAAGGGAGTGAGAGCGAGCAGGGGTGCGCGGCCTGCGAGCGGAACGCTTCCGACTCGGCTGGCGAGCGTCACCGATCCATTGAGGGCCCCGCAGGAGAAACCCTAGCAGTACCTCTAACAGCCCCCTCGGTGAGCTCGCCAGACACAGGTGTGGTGGTCCTCGGCCAAGGGCCAAGGCATGGATGAAAGAAGAAGAAAGGATGTCTCCAGCGCCTCTGGTCAAAAAGTGAAAGGAAAAAAATTGGCAAGCGATGTTGCAAAGTCGAGGGTAAGAGAAACAGTAGATTCAACGCATGGAGGTAAGGAGGAAGCGTAGAAAGTCACAGAGGTCATTCAACTGGAAGTATAAACAATGTTCCAAGTCGAAACAGGATGTTCAGTGAGTATGAGGGAGGAAAGTAGAAGTCATAGAGGTCGATTCAACTTGGAGGTAGAAAAAACATGTTCCAAGTCGAAAGAGTATGTTGAACGTGTGCAGGTAAGGAAGTTTTGAAAGTCATAGAGGTCGATTCTCAACTTGGAGATATAGACAACATATGCCAAGTCGAACCGAAGCCAAAGTCGAACAGAAAACGTAAGTTGGAGGTCGAGAGTAGAGCCATAGAAGGCAATTCAACTGGAAAAGAAACCAACAAGTCAAGTGGCACAGTCATGAAAAGAGAAAAAGGACCAAATTCGGAACAGAAAAAAGATGACGACTGGTTCAACCGCCACGCGGACCAGCGTCAACGATGGTTCAAAAGTTACCTTGTAGGTGATCAGTACACTTCGCAAGCAGCACCGCTGGCAAAGGAGCGACCAAAGTCTTCCGGGCCCGGGTCAGGGATGAAAGTGCAACGGCTGCCCATGTAGCGTACACTAGAGACAGTGCCTCCCGTCTTGAGACAGCCAAAGAAACTCCCACTTGGGCCAGAAAGGAAACCATAGCCGCCCATGCAGCCCACATAGTTAACAGCACCGCCAATCTTGGAACGGTCAAGGTACCCGCGCCGGGTCAGGTAGGAAACGGCCAAACCATTAGTGTAACCTAAACCGTCAACAGCGCCACTGCTCTTGAGACGGTCGAAAGTATCCCCCGCCCGGGTCAAGTAGAAAATTGCCACAACCATTAGTGTAGCCGAAACTGTCAACAGTAGCACTGGTCTTGGGACGGTCAAGTACCCCCCGCCGTGTCAAAGAGGAAACTGCCACCGCTGTCAGTGTGGCCCAAACTGTCAACAGCAGCACTGGTCTTGGGACGGCCAAAGTACCCCCCGCCCAGGTCAGATAGGAAAGTGCCACCGCTTCCCGTGTAGCCCAAAACATAAACGGTGCCCCCGATCGTGGATCGGTCAAAGTACCACTGGTCTGAGTCAGGTAAGAAACTGCCACAGCCGCCCGTGTAGCCCAATCGTAAACGGCGCCTGTGATCTTGGAACGATCAAAATACCACCCGCCCGGGTCAGATAGGAAGCCGTCAGAACCGCCCATCATGTTGGGTGCAATGGGAGAGCGAGACGTTAAAGCAGAGCACACAAGAGGGCCAACGAGTCCGCACATTACCTCCCTAGTAACCAAGTAAGAAGGGCAGCTAGGGTGGATTGCGTCGGTGGGCCCGGCCTTGGGACCTCAGATCAGTATCAATATTCTCTTCCGACATGACAATGTGTGCCTGAGGATCGGTACCGTGCCGTACGCAATTTGGAACAGGCAGGCCTGCCAACACATGGTGAGATCGCTGAAAAGGGTGGGTGGGAGGGAACAGTAAGGCAAGGTGGTCCGGGCGCGTAAATGCATGTGCGGAAGGACGGGGGTAGCCCCCCTTTTTTCCCGCATCCCGTCGATGGCCGCAAGCTCTGACACAGCGGCTCGCCTTCCCTGCGTATGGTGCTAGGCCGACCATGCAAAGCTTGTCCGCAAGCTCGGCGACCGTTAATTCTCCATGTCCAGCCGCCAGGTCGACACCGCCACAGCCATCGGCCCCCTTGATCGGACGCTCGGCCAATAGCAGCGCACGACATCGGTCCCCCTTGGTCAGGCACCAGGCCGACACGTCCACACGCCATCGGCCCCCCTTTGTCAGGCGCTGGCCAATGCACCACACGCTATCGGCCCCCTTTGTCAGGCGCTTGGCCAATGGCACCACACGCGGTCGGCCCCCTTTGTCGGGCGCCTGGCCAATAGCACCTCACGCTATCGGCCCCCCTTGGTCGGGTGCCTGATGGACGTCAATGGGAACCGGGCCACCAAGCGCCTGATCGGGTGCCTGATCCTGAGCCACGATAGCAACTGACATGGGCCTGGTGGAATGCACCTCCCGTGACGCATAGTCACCACCCGCTGGGGGTAAGTCCGGGCCGACAGATGCCATCGCAGCCACAGGATCCGGCTTGGCGATAGCAGCTGGCGTGGACCTGGGGGATGCCCCCAGTGACGCATGATCACCACCCGCTGGGGGGTAATCCGGACCAACAGATGCCATCGCAACCGCTGGAACCTGAGCAGCAACAGCAACTGACCCCTCCTGGAGCGAATGCGCCCCGACGTCGTATGGACTTGATCCGCGGTCGTGAATCAGGGTCGACGGATTCCATCGGAGCCACAAGGTCATGAACCACGACAGCAGGTGACATGGACTCGGAGGAATGTGCTTCCGACGGTATACAGGCACCATGTTCTGTGAGTAAGTTCGGGCCTACAGACGGCATTGCTGCAACAGGGTCATACCCAACAGCAGCTAACTCAGCCCCGGACTTGGGACTAGCGGAATGCATCGTCAGTAAATCAGGACCAACGCGTGGCATCTTGCCCAGAGGCTCATGGGCGACAGCAACTGGCTCACACGCGGGCGAAGCAAGGTGTCCGCTGGCTCGCTGGCACCACGAGCCGGGAAAGGCTCGTCAACGAGTGGTGCTGCAGCCAGAGGTATACCAGCACGATCACGAGGGCAATCCACATGCTTGGGGCCAGACCGACCACAACTTGGGGCTCTCTGTACAGTTCGCTGGGTCGAGGAGCATGTCACGCATGGCACGACGCTTCAGAGCGACACGCTTGCGAATTGTTTGGAAGCCTGATCGATCTCGTACAGTTTCCAAGCAAGCCGCACATCACGGAGACACTGGTCAGTTGCCACGCAAGTCATCAATGCTAGAGAAGCAGTGGTTCCTGGTGTAAAAGGCATAGGCAACATAGAAGTCGGTCGGTGTGAGCAAGACGTCTTCGCCGCCATGGTCCTTGCTGTAGTTGGCAACGAGATTAGCCACCAAGGAGTCCTTGTCTGCCACTGTCGAACCAGGGAGCGGGGAGGCGATGCCACTCATCGGCATACCCCAGTGGCGAATGGTAGGAATGACTTCAGGATGAACTGGCAGCGACGTCCTCGTCAACGTCCGAAAGAACGGCGTTCAGTTTAGCCCAAGCATAAGTCGTGCCTTGATGCGAAAATCCGGCCACTTCGCTGTCGTGCCAGGGGCTATCCCGACTTGGGAGTTGGGGTCAAACTCGCCACGACGAACATACGCTTCCACAATGTCGCGAGGCGAGTAAACCGGGTGCGCAGAATGCGCAGAGGCAGAGATAAGGGCGACATAACCTGCTAGAGTGCGACTTGGGAGCACTCGCGAGCCTATGGATCAGCTGCGAAGCAGCCTTCAGACAAGGCGTGAAGGCAAAGTGGTGAGCCACAAGTCTTCAAGCAACGTCTGAAGGGAAGGAGAAGGAGAGAGAGAGGGAGATGGAGCGAGCAGGGCGTGCGCGGCCTGCGAGCGGAACGCTTCCGCTCAGCTAGGCGAGCGTCACCGATCCATTGAGGGCCGCGCAGGAGAACCCTAGCAGTACCCTCTAACAGGAGGGGGCTGGTGACCACGGACTATGGTAAGTACTGTTTCCAAGGTTGGTTCAAGCGCACGGGTGTGGGTGTCGTGGGCGTGAACCCTGAGCACAGTCGTGGTTGTACACCGAGCTGTAGTGTCTGTGGTTCGCCATGATTGCGGTAGCCACAGCACCGGCTAAAGTATACTCCACCACATTCTGGTCTGCATCTGCCGAGATAGCCGCTGATCGGGCTCGCTCGTTGTGGGGGCAAGAAAACATCTGCCTCCGATCCATGGGTCCGGAACGAAGCGGTATAGGGATGTCGAAGCGATTAATGGGATCATAGTAGAATGTATTGAACTCGTCCATGACTGTCTCCTAGCCAGGATGATCGGGCCGTCGCCCAAGACGGCTGCGCACTAAATATAAGGGGGGATGCGTAGGAGGCGCAGCTGTGCTAGGCTTCGCAGGAACTGATGGAGGTGGCCAAACCTGGGGAGTCCTTGGCAGAGTAAGATCCATGCCGATAGGTGTATAGGCACCATTATGTCGACCAACTCACAAAAAAAGTAACGGCCATTTCGCAGCCGTTTCCCGCATTTGCACCCCCAAGAGATTACATGGATCGATCGATGATCGGGTGGTGGTCGCGTCTATCGCATCGGAAGTAGACGGGAGAATTTCCATTATCACAGCTCACCTAGCGCGGTTAGTTAGATGACGCGCCTGCCCTGCCAACTCATCTTTGTTGCCCATATACCCTCCTTGTTTCGGATGAGACCCACATGCAATCACAGTCGTCGTTCTTGTCGCTGCGTGCACAAGGCTCCAAAAGAAACACGACAGAGGAACCCCCCGTCAGGATGAGGAGTGGAAAAAGGAACCAAAAAGGAAAAACAGGATGATCTCCAGAGCAGCCGCAGCAATTGTTAGCCAACAAGCCCAACGAAAAGAAGAACCGAAAGTGTATCTCGCACGAAAGCACTTACCAGCGCGCAGAATACCGCCATGGCCATTACCCGCGTGTTCTTCCACCACATTTGCCTCCGCAGACCCACAGCGCGGCGGCGGAAATGTAAGCTTTGGTTGGCCGCTTGGTCGGTGCGGTCCACAAGCGTGTCCAGTCGTTCCCCGCGCGAAAGAACTTGGTCAATGTTGGCCTGCATAACTTCGCGCGCGCCTCGCAGCTCTGCGCGAGCGGAGGCGGCGGCATCGGCCGAGGGTTGTTATAAGACTTGAGGATTCCCGATAGCCACGCAGAGAATGATGTGTACTTTTTGGTGCCATCCTGTCCCGCCGACTTGCCCACCTGCGCCGCTTCGGCAACATCGAACTGCGCTCCAATTTTTTGCATCGCACTCAGCATCGCGAACGGCACCCGGCGGCCCGAGTCGGCATCGGAGACATTGAGGTAGACCAGGCCGTCTTCGGCAATAAAGTGGAACATCCATGGTTCGTTAGGGATGGCATACGACAGGCGCGACGCGTTTGGAGGGATGCGCGCCAGAATGGTCCCGGCCGCGGTCTGTTTAGGGTGTTAGTGTTAGCGCACCGTCCGACTAAGCCGTTCCGGGCAGCAGGGGCGGCCAGCGGGCCAGATGGCAAGGAGGGGGGGGGATTACGCACCAAGAAGCGCGCATGCTCTTCGTCGTGGGATTCGACGAGAACAGGGACCGCTGGCCACGAGCGCAAGGACGATGGGCATGAGGGGCGGTGGCGGTGTGTGGAAGGAGGCAGCTGGCGGGGCGGGCGATCGGCCATGGCGGATGGACCACGAGGCCCGCGGGCAGATGGCGCGCATTGCGCTTGCGCCCTGGGGCTGCCTGCAATGTTCAACTGCGCCCGTCCCATCTCCGCTGCGGGGGCTCATCAGCGACCGCCTTTCCCATTGCAATGTTCAATGTTCACCTTGCCAGGCACCCACTGCACATTGAACGTTCAGAATGGTCACGTGCCGGGTGTTCGCCGCCACGCTCCTCCCAGCGCAGCGCCTGGCCGGCTGCTGATGCCTGACGAGTTGGCCCGCTCCTGCCTGTCGCCAACTGCCTGCGCGCGGCCCATCGCGCTGTCGCTGTCTGGCCGCCATGTCGGGCCTGCTCCAGCCCGGCGACGGCACCTTCCTCCCGCGCCTCGTCAGCGTCTTCTTCGCCATCTTCCACCCCCAGCACGGGCCCGTGGTGCTGTACGACGTGCCCGAGGGCAGCGTCGCCGAGACATCCTCTCCGCCCCCTCCCGCCCGCCTCCCGCGCCTACGCCGGCGCGCCCGCCGCCCGCCGCCCGCCGCACCAACCCCCCGCCCATCCGGCGACCTCCGCCATGCCCAGTCCTACTTTGCGCCCGGCGACATTGACCGCGTTTCCAGCCGGCCCGATCCGGCGGCCAGCCTTGTGTACGGCTCTCCCACCACGCCCCGTCCCCCCTCCGATTCCCAGGGGGACTTGGCATTTTCCCCGCCGCTCCCTACGCCTCGGCAGAACGACCTGGGACCGGCGCCCGATTCCCTGGCTGGTCTCTCCCCCCATGCTGGTGGACCGCAACCCGAGGCAAGTGTGATCACCATTCGCGCTTCGGCCGGCCAGAGCGCCATGACCATTCGGCCCTCTCGCTCCAGCAGCAGCCACAGAAACGGCAGGCGCACCAGCCGCCCTGGCCATCTTGATGTTGGCCCGCATCACACGTCCTTGAGTCCCGAACCACAAGAAGACGAGGATGACACGCCGGCGCTGATCAAGCCCGCTGTGCGCCTGTTTGACTTTAACCTTGTTTCCCACCTCCTCATCCTCCTCCACTATGTGTGGACGCTTGTTTATCTGCTGTGCTCCTGCGCTCCCTCCGCCCGAATCGGCCGTCACAGAGCAAGATGAGGAGAAGGACAAGGATAAGCGCGGACGTGGACGGGGCCGGGGTCGTCAATGGAGCCGCTCCCCGTCGCGGGAATCTCTTCTAAGTCGTGACTCGACGCAGTCCTCCTCCGTTACGAGTGGCGCTACGGAGTACAAAATTGTATCCCATCCTGTCGCTTTGCAACACGAGAAGTACGAGCGGATGAACTTGGTGTACAATTGTGCTTTGTCTTTGACGCCGGTGCCAGTACGACCGCGTACGAAGGGGTGGTACGCAAGTGTGCCAGGGCTCTGCGTGACCTCGAGTTGACGGCGGGGTTCTTAAGCCAGCCCCACAATTTGCGGAGAATGCACAATGTGCGAGCAGTTGTATGAAGACCTCAACTCCTACTGCGAGTCCTTTGTCGCCCTTCCGTCTCAGCCTCACACGAATTTTCTCTTGGACGATGGCAGCACCCCTCGCTTGGCAGTGAATGCCGCCCCCGAAGTCGCCGAGCGTGCCATCAATCGTATCCACCCGTCCCCCAAGCGGGACCGAAAGAAGTACTCCTCTCCCGACTGGTCCTCCGCCAACGCCAACGAAGACACGTTGGAAGCCAAGGTTCTCCTCTCTCTGGGTGACTCGGAAGAAGGAAAGAAGTTGCAGGAGGGACTGTTGAGTTTGAACAAGGCCGTTGCCGCAGCCATGGCCGGGGAGGAGCTTGAGACTGACACGCAAGCTCTTCCCCAGATTGACCGAAAAGGCCGCCCGCTTCCTGTTGCCACCAAGGAGCTCTTGCCCAAACGGCGCGAACCTCCGCATGGGCTTGGAAGAACTGTGCAGGAAGCCATCAATGTGAAGCTCTTCCCCACTTACCCCAACCCTCCTCCGGCCCAAGACTGGGACGTGCCAGTGGCGCTGCTGAGCCTGACCGAACGCATTACAGGCGATTGGGATTTAACCATGTCCAAAGTACGAGGCTCTCCTCCCCTGTTTTGGCTGAGTAGGAAGGCGAGAACTGACTTGCATTGGGCTCTCTCTGTAGGTCATTCCCTTTATTGACGGCATCCGTCACGTGCGCCGCATTGCCCAGCTTGCCGATACCGACTTGGATCTCACCCGCCAATGTATGGAGCACCTGTTGTTTTACGGCTGCATTGTCATGAATGACATTTTCCAACACTCGAACATTTACACCGTCCGTCCTCTTCTCGCCCGCGAGGGAAGCAACGACGAGCTGTTTGCCGAATGTGGCCAGTACGTAACCCGGCTATCGTATCCGGTTGTGGGGCACGCCAAGCTGCTGGAGCTCTTTGCCGCGTTTACGCCAACCAAGACCGTTGCGCAGTGGTGCGATGAACAAAAGGTGGACAGCCTTGGCATTGACGCTCGTCGGTTTGTCTCGTTTGGTACGCTCAAGGGATTGCTACGTCGGATGCACCGGATCCCGGTGGTCTCCTCCTCGGACTTTCCCTTGGACGTGACGTTTGAGCAGCCGGCCGTGTCTGCGCAGAGCCGGTCTCGTTCCGGTGCGCGCAGCCGCCGAACGGTGTACGATGCCGACATGGACATGCCCAGTCCTGAGGACTCGCGCCACGTTCCTGCGCCCTTGATCAGTCCGCAAGCGCGGGCCTGGTGGGGATCCATCTCGGGCAATGGTGGTGTGGCTGCCCCGCACCTTCCGGCCCCCGATCGGGGCCGGACGCGCAGGGGCGTGGCGGGCAAACGTGATCTCCAGCTGATCCGGGAAGAGAGTTGGGCACCGAGCTCGACCCACAGTCGCGAAGGATCGTACACGACCCAAGACGATTCTCACCACCGTCATCACCATCGCGCCCGTCCGCGCTCGCACCACCGCCGGCCTATGGCCAACACGGCAACCGACCCTGCTTCGCTCGCGTTCCAATCTGCTGCCCAAGCCCAGGCGCTGTCGGAGAAACCGCCGACGACGACCAGCTCGCCTGGCCCGGAATTCCCCAGATTCAAGGGACCGGGCAGTACATCCCCGTCTCGCAACGGATCCGAGGGGCGAATCCCAGTTCTGGATCGGGCTCTGGGTGGGCTCCCGACCCAGTTATCCCTCGACAGCTACGTTTACCCCGGGCATGTTTGCGCCTCAGTCCTCCCCGCAACGCGAGGGGGACAGCATGGACGTGTCGGGCACGCCAGGGCGCAAGGCGGGTAAGAGCGCTAGTTCGTTCGGGCTGCAGGTTGGGCTGAACGGGCGGTGGGATGGACGGGTGGCTAGCCTGGCCACGTCGGTGCCTGCCGGCTCGCGCGGGGCGATGGGCTGGTCGTCCCGTCCCAAGCCGGTTCCCTCTGAACTGCTCACCTTTTTCGACGGCACTCATACCGACGATGCAATTTGTACGCACTTTGCCGTGCCGTGGGCCGATGTAGAAGGGTGGATTGAGGTGATCAATACCGAGGCGGCCCGCGTGCCGATCCCAAACCCGATCCCAAACCCGATCCGCCCCCGGACCCGGGCCTTGCGGGCAGCACCGATCCCGACGCGCCCTACATGTCCGCCTTTGTTATCTCCAACGCCACGGGCGGCGGCGAGGCCAGCGTACCGGCAGCCACGGGCGCAGAGCAGGCCGGAGCATCGTCGTCTCCCCCGGACGTACCGAAGCCGCTTGCAGCAGAACAGCTCGCCCCTCGTACCGCCCACGCTGCGGCAGGGGAGCTGAGCCGGAACCTGGGCGGGCTCGGTGCCGGCCCGAGGCAAGGCCATCAAGGTACTCATCATGTAACGAGTAGCAATCCATTTGTTGTACCGCTGCACCCAACCGCACGCGCTCGATGACAATCGTCGAGGTAGGGTAGATCAAAGCCAAGTCGGGCCTCAGGATTGCTCTCGAGGGGGGGGGGGGGGTCTCCGAACAGAAGGGACGCTGACAGTGCCCGCTAGGTAGTACCCCTCCCATCTACCGAGCAACTGGCAAGACAACGCTCCTGGCAACCCCCCGGTGGCCCCTTGGGCATTCAGTAGTTCGGAACCAGTACTCAGTCTGAGTTTTCAGTCCTGCCACGTCTCCTTCTCCGGCTGCATTTGGGCTTCATCTGGCTTGACCGCGGTGGCAGTGTAACTAATGCGCAAGGCGACAAGATGTGGTCATTCTGCGGGCCCGCTACACAACGCTACTAGTTGGATGTGGCGGCAGTGGGCCCGGCAAAACCCATTCATTAATCATTCCCTGGAGATTTTTTTGGACTGCCAGCCATGGAATCGTAACATGTAACGAGGTCCCAAGAACGTTCCAACGTTCAACGTCTCCGTTCAACGTTTCGGCGTTCCGTTCGGCACGGCCTGCGATGTGCATGTGACACACGACACGTTCCGTCTGCTACAGTATGCATTCCCACACGCGCCGTTCGCTCCTCCCCCTGCGCCTGGACGCGGTACGTGTCTCGCGCCAGTCCCAGCGTCCAGCGTCCACGTCCAGCGTCCAGCGTCCAGCGTCCAGCGTCCAGCGTCCAGCGTCCAGCGTCCAGCGTCCAGCGTCCAGCGTCCAGCGTCCAGCGTCCAGCGTCCAGCGTCCAGCGTCCAGCGTCCAGCGTCCAGCGTCCAGCGTCCAGCGTCCAGCGTCCAGCGTCCAGCGTCCAGCGTCCAGCGTCCAGCGTCCAGCGCCAGCGTCCAGCGTCCAGAGCGTCCAGCGTCCAGCGTCCAGCGTCCAGCGTCCAGCGTCCAGCGTCCAGCGTCCAGCGTCCAGCGTCCAGCGTCCAGCGTCCAGCGTCCAGCGTCCAGCGTCCAGCGTCCAGCGTCCAGCTGCGAAGCTCGTAAATGTTCGGATGGACTACGTTGCGTTCCACGTTCACGCGTCACGCGTCACGCGTCACGTTTCCCCCCGGGGGGCCGTACCACCAAACTGCGACACCTAAGCTTGGCTTCCTGTGCGTACTGCGTTGCGTTCCTTCTAGAGTAGCTACCACGCGCCACGCATGGAACGTAGGGTCCCCAACGTCCAACGTCCAACGTCCAACGTCCAACGTCCAACGTCCAACGTCCAACGTCCAACGTCCAACGTCCAACGTCCAACGTCCAACGTCCAACCCAGCGTTCGATGAAACGTGGGATCTCAGGAGAACTGCACCCTGCACCAGCCCAGCCCGCGGATGCAGGATGGCCCAAGCTCCAACCTGCTCTATCCAACACACTACCGGTTGGGGCCATGCCCCATGCACCATGAGATCTGGCAAGCTGTTTGGTCGCCCGAGGTTCGTTCGCAGAGCCCAAACGAACGGTCATTAACATTGGGAGAGAGCGAGCGGATCAAGCTCCAAGGATAGTCGATAGCGCCAGGAGAATGCTACTTGGTGGCAGACAGGACGGTGTATACAATCGCACTCAGTACTCAACACTCAACGTTGAGTGTTCAACCCCGAAAGCAACGCATCAAACCAACGAACGCGAGGGTACTAGTTACGCTTCGAGACAGGTGCGGGCCGGACAGGAGCCGACGAGGCAGAGGGCTTGCCGCCGCACCAAAGCAACCAAGGTAGGACCGCACAAGCATCTGAACCGAGTGTCGAACCGCGTCCTTCGGGGCACCTGGGCGCCCATACGCGCACAATGCATCACGAGTCAAGGGCGCGGCGAGGGACGGGAAAAGGAGGGAGAGGTCCAAGTCGGAGCCGCCGATCGAGGCCAGTGGCAGCCAGTGCAAAGGAGCGCTGTTGACGTCCACGTGTTCACGGGGGAAGGCAACCGAAACCGGCATGCAGACCCACTGAGCTGGCGACCGACGACGGAGAGAGTGCACCAAGGTAGAGTGTCTCGTAGTGCTGGCGTCGTAGGATGGGGAAGAGCCCAGGCCTGTGGGAGAGGCAGGGGTGTGCGTACGAGCACGAGACGCTGGACAATGTGGTGACACACCAAGAGGCAAGAGAAGAGAACAAGGCTAAATCAAATGAGACGAGAATGGGGTCGTGGTAGACAACGGGATGGAGCAACAGGGAGAAGAGGGGCAAAGAGTATGTGGTGGTTGGGAGGAGGGAGGAGGAGGAGGGAGGAGGGAGGGGGGAGGGGGTTCACTTGTATCCATCCCAAATGCACAACGCATCAAGGGAAGACCCGGAACGCATATCACACACCGACAGGGGCGCTACGTCGGTTTGCCAAGTTCTGGGCGGGCGAACCGAGCCTGAGGGCCCCATGCCAACCTACCTGTCTCATGCCAAAACGGGAGGGAAAGCAGAACAGGATGGAAGTGGAAACAACGAGTGGAACAAGAGCGATGTGGACCAAGAGGAAGCAACGCAGGTAGGCGTGAGTACAAACGCTGGGCGAGGGGAGGGGAGAGGATGAAAAAGCAAGAGAAAAAAAGGGGGGTATACGCGCAAGTCCAACCCAACTCTGCCCCATTTCAACCGGCGGCTGCCACGCCTGGATCGACGCGTTTTTGTTCATTCCTTCGTCGCGTCACGACAAAGGCGACAATCGCGCCGATGGCCGAATCCATGCGGGGAGCGACCCAGACGAGCCAGTTGATGTGGTTGAGCGACTTGGGTACCACCTCGGCCAAGATCATGCCCTCGGGCGTGCACAAGGACCAAATCCGGCTCACCTTGTGACAGCGCAACACTAGCTCCATCTGGCCCAGCTTGGGACATGGTTTCTCTTGCCTTCTTGCTGCTCTGCCAGTGTCGGCTGCTCCGTCTTGACCAGGGTGATGGCGGAAACAAACTTGATCACCATCGTCTCTTCTCCCAAGGGATCGGTATCCATCAAGCTCACCGTCAACACAGGCTCGCTCTTGCTTGTCCTTTTGCGTTGGAACGCGCCGGGGGGTAGAAGAGCCATTGGCGGGTGTACGGGCCGCGGATGACGCAGGATACACTAAACAGGGGCTTGCCCTCGTGGTCATACACATTGCGATAGTGTCGTCAAACAGTTTGCGGCTGACCGACCAGCGGAACTGGATCTTGTCGTCGTTGTCGATGGCGTGGACCGGGGTGGCAAACAAGCCAACACAATGGATCTTGAACAGCTGCGGCTCGTGGTGCTCCGTGTACTGGGGGAAGAGGCCAATGGGCATGCCGGGCCGGATCACAAGGCCACCAGTGGTGGGGTGGCCAAAGCTGAGTGGCGGGGGCAGGGGCGGGTCGTCGCCCTTGTGCCAGCGGGCGAGGCGGGACTTGGGGAGACCATATCCCAGTCGCGGCTGTGGGTCATGTGTTCCTCGTCAATGAGGCGGAGAAAGCCCTTCTCGACCTCGCCGGCGCGGTAGCCACTCTCGTACGTCTCGCCCTTGCGGACGATGGGGCTGGGCGGCGGCTGGGCCAGGGGGAGGCCATGGGGGAAGCGGCGGGCGAGGTGCTGCTCGCGGGTGAGACCCTCGGGGACGGCGTAGGGGGAGGTGTAGGACTCCTTGAGGCTGCTGGGGGGCGGGCAGCGGGCATAGACTTCCCAGAGGTCGTGGGTGTCGTAGGAGGGGGGGGCGTCGGAGGGGGCGTGGGAGGGGTCGGCAGAGGCGACGGGTTCGAGGGAGACGAGCTCGTCGTCCTTGGCCATGGTGGGGGTGGTGCTGGGGGGGGTGGTGCTGGTGGGGGTGATGCTGGTGGTGGCTGAAAGAAAAGACAACAGACAGGAGGAGGAGGAATGCACCAAGAGGCGGTGGAGAAGGCAGGCGCGGCGAGGCGCGGGAAATGAGTGATGTGAGACGGGGATTTGTAGTGGCAGGGGTGCAGCGGCTGGAGTGGCCAAGTGCGGGAGGCAGGGCAGGTGCTGGCTGGTATTTAGGCGCCGGAAACGCAGGGCAGCGCAGCGCCAGCCACGGCGCGTGCGAGCAAAGGCGACGCAGCGCTAATAATAAACCCGCTCCCGTCGCAGCCAGCGGCGCGGGGCAACACTGGCCCGCCGCGGCCTGCGAGCCCAGCCGATCAGTCGGGTACTCAGTACAGAGTGAGGAGGACTCAGTCCACGACTCAGTCGGGCACTCGTCCGCAGACGCGCCCTCGCCCAGCACGCTGCCCCCTCCTCCGTGCGGCAGCAGCCGCAGCCGCAGCGCCGCGCTCACTCATCGATGAGCCTCATCCACCGCCCTCCGCGCCCTCCTCCCTCGCGTCCACGCCAGTACATACAACCGGCAGCCCTCAACGTGCCACGCTACCACGTCCCCACCCATCCACCGGCCACCCGCAACGTCCCTCCCTGCCAACGCCCAGCGCCAGCACCCACCACCCACCGCCCAACCCGCGCTCCTCTCGCCTCGCCTCGCCCTTGCCTGCCTGCTATCCTCCTCTCGGCCGCGGCTGGCCACAGGGGTGTGATGACATGATGGGAGTGCTGCGCATGGCATCCTGGCGCCAGGGATGGAGCCAGCGTCCGAATTGCAGCGCCAAGCTCCACGCTCCCAGCTGCAAGACGCTCCGCGGGGCCTGCGTTGTTCAGTACGTTCATGCATCATGCATGCGTTTCATCACGCCCCATGCTCAGTACTCAGTCTGAGTAGTCACCGATCGCATGTCCCTAGTCACTGATCCGCATCATGCATCACGTCAATCACTTGGCAGAACCCAGAATCAGGAATCACCACACCGACCGAAGCGCACCACTGACTGCTGCAGGGGCAAGCGGCATGGTGCATGTCATGCACGACATGCATGACGCATGACGCATGCGGGAGAATATCGGAATGCGCGCCAGCACATGGCACATGGTCTGCATGCGGCAGAAGTTCTGGACAGAACTTCCCCGAGCAGCTGGCGCTGCGCGTTTAGAAGGTATTAGTACTTGGCGGGCTGCGGCACATGGCGGCAAATCTTTCAAGTTGCAGGTGCCACGCTGGCAAATTATTACTGGGCTGGCACACAACCCCAGACCGCTGCATTCGCATGTCTGTCCGCCATCACATGTCACATGCCGTGTCACACGTCACAGCCGCCACCCAACCCCCAGCAGGATTGGGATTGGGATGGATTGGCCGATGGTCCATAACCGCAATCCCCCCACGCGCCACGCTTCTCCCGTGCTTCTCCCGCTCCTCCGCCACCGAAAGAAACAAGGCATTCCTGGTACGCGCTCCGCTCGCCTTCCTATCACCAGTCTCAACCATGGCCCCACCCTGTCACATGTCAATGTCACCGCCGTCTCTCCAGATCCGCCAGGCGCCAGGCCTCTCCCTGCCCCTCTCCTCCGGCCTCGTGTGTTCTTCCCCAAGTCTGGTCCACCGCCAGCGTCATGCTCACCGGTCACCGGTCACCGGTCACCGGGGTCACCTAACCGCCGGTCCCGGTCACCGGGTCACCACGGCATGCCTAGCTGCAGCTACATAGAGCCCATCCAATTTATCCGAGACTCCCCATTTCGTTACGTACTTTTTGTTCCACGCGGTGGATACGGAATGCTTCATGCGCTGAGCCACCACAGGCCACTGTGCGGAAAGCCATGCTCAGCTCAGCCTCAGGTCTCCTTAGACTTAGTACTGAGACTCAGTACTCAGTGTGCTAACAGAAAGCCATGCGTCCCGCCCGGGTCCAACGCCACCCGTCTCTTCCCCCCCAATAAAACCAGCCATTCAAATCGACCCCCCAAACCACCCCTCGCCCCCCAATTTGCAGCGCCAGATGGTCAGCCTGGCATATCTTGGCAGTGGCAGGCCCAGCGCCTACGCGACGCTCTGCCTGCAGCGCCGCCCCAGGTCAACCATGCAGCCAGCCAGCCGAATTTTGTTCCGACAGACACCGGAAAAATAAAAAATAAAACACCAGATCGATGCAATGCTTTTTTTGTGTTCACTAGTCACTAGTCACTCTAGTCACTACGTTCATTTGCGGCACCCCCGCGCCACCACCACGGAAATATAATCTCTGCTGCACTGCACCTTTGCACCCCCCACGCTGAGGGTAATCGGTAACCGGTAACGTGCGGATAACGTGTTGGCGTGGTTATAGACGGTAGCATAGTTAACAGGAAGCTTGAAACGGTGCAGGTTGTGCATGCTACACTATAGGCTATACACTCGGCTACAGTGCCCCGGCACCCGTTTCTCTCCCCTCGTGACAGACCCCTGCTGCTCGAACAGCTCCAGACCCACAGCCCACACCCTCCTACGCACCGATTGCGTTCAACATATTTGCCACCTGTGCCCTCCCGTCTCCCAGCTCCATGCTGAGGCGGCGGCTCGGCCTGAGCGCTGCGCCTCAGCCCTGAGGCTCAGGAGCGCGCGCAGCCGAGACGACATACCCCCTGCCGACCACAACGCCTGTCTCTGGTGGGAGAGTATGGGTTAGATCGAGGAGATGTCAAAAGTAGCGTGGAACGTTGAACATACATACAGCTCATCGAACAGGCCTCAGGAGAAAGCGCTAAATTTTGTACCCAGCAGATGCAAACGTTTCGAGTATACGTTTTCACCTCGGCACCGCCACGCCGACAACCTGCTCCGGGCACTCCAGCAGAGGCCGGCGGGCCATCGAAATATAGATTGTCAGCTTCAAGCTTCAAGCTTCAAGTCCGTAGTGGAGCTAGGGCCTGCTGGAGCACCCAAGTGGGTAGCACGACGGATATAGCAGAACTGGGGATCGCCTCGATACACGTGAGATGCCGAACAACGTGGTTTCCGCCGGTAACGCTCACGTGTACCGATCACCGGGCACGTGGTTCGTCAGGGTCTCTCGATATTCGCGCGCTCGGTGGGCCGTGGGTGGGGTAAAAGATGGCCAGCAAGCATATGTCTAGGTCCGGGGCGAGATGCATGATGATCGATGGGGCTGGGGCCTTGGAAGAGACCGGCGGGGAGGCCGGAGAGGAAGGGGCAAGTGCAAGTGCACTCAGGGCGTAGAGCAAAGACAGGACCACCGTGGGCTGGACGACTCCGTGGGCCTTACAAACCGTAGTCTAGACTTTCGCGTGGAGCCACCAGGCACCATGGTCCACATCTAGACCACGTCCATTTCATTGACAGAGCTTAAGGCTGGGGCAGGGGGAACGCTACGTCTAGACTAACCGTTCATCTTGCGGGGGTTACTTGGAAGCGCCACCAAGGTTAAGGAACCAGCGGGATCGCCAGGATATCAGGACCCTCCGGTTTCATCCGGCCCCGTAACCTAGGAAGCGGGTGGACACGGATGAAGTGGTTGACATCCGAGCGGGAACCATTTCCACTGAGACTTGTAGCCAATCCTCCAATGCGCAAACAACTGCCCGCCGTCTGGTGCCGTAGTATCCTCGCGTCGTCATAACAGGGGGAAAAACGGCTCTTGAGTGCGTCGACTATATTAAAATCCAACGGGGTGTGCACCACTCTTTTACATAAGCATCGCGTAAGCCACCGGGGGCGCAGCCAGCACGCCAGCCAGCGCGTATCGTGTGATATTGTTTCCAGCGTGGAAGGGTTCACGCGTGGAACGGGGCTACGGTGGCGATGGTGGGCGGGGGGAAGGTGGCTAAGGTGGCGACGCAGCCACAAGCTGGGGCGAAGCCCCAGCCGACGGGCCGTAGGCCGGTGGTCCTCCTCGTACCAATTATCTCGGGGGTGTGGGGGTAGCCTCAGTTTAGATTACTGCTCGAGAGCCAAAGTCGGAATCCGTGGCTCTGTGCGGGAAAGGGATAGAGAACGGTACAACATCAGTCTGGTAAGGCAAAGCAAAGGTTCGCTGGTGGGGCCAGAAGGCCATAGGTGATCTGTTTAACACCACACTGACATCTGCGGCGCGCCTCCACATCCACTCGAGCTGAGGGTATAGGGGGGGGGGAATGGCGGTTTGCCCGGGGTCAGTGGAGAGGCCGTTTATCTCTTTCATTAACGCCCCCTTCCCCGTGTTCGATTACTATGTTCCATTCCTGGAGCCCCGAAGGATAGCATGCTGCATCAACGCAACACCACATATTCGCGGTCGCATCGTTTGTGTCCCATTCAAAAGTCTTGCCGGTGCCCAAGGCGAAGACCGAGGACCACATGATCCCGACCAAGTTTGCGCCACCATCTAAACCGAATAACAAGAGGCCTATTTCTCTCGAATGATATCAGCATACCACACCGCAACAAGCCAATGTGTTTTCATGGTTCGCAGGTGGCCGTCGCTTCTGACCCTGGCGCATGGCGTTTGGTCGTATTAGGGTGATCCAGCCTCTATGCCAACGGAGTCTGTCTTCCACATCGGGACGGGATAGTGAGGAGGGCACAGTGTATGTGGATGAGGGCCTGGGCGCTGGCGTTCAAGAAAGTGGTAGTGAATAGTATAAGAGGTATAAGAATGACGCCATGCAGAAAGGCGGTGCGCATGTGTATGCCTCGTCATCATCGGATTGTGTTGGCCGTAAGAGTTGGAGAAGGGGGGGGGGGGAGCACAGGTTGGACAAGAGAAGAGGATTGCAATGAATCCGCATCCGATCGTGTGCGGAGGCTGGCTTCCTTCTGGCTCTGGCATTTCCTCCTTCTTCGTTCGCCTTCTTGTAGCGCATCAAGAGCGTATGCGTTCCAAAGGCCATTCGCTTCATTATTATAGGACCGCGATATAGTTTCTTTTGTTTGTATGGCGCCCAGGGGCTGCATTTACTAATAGTTGGGAGGGGCTACTTCCAAGTGTTTCGACGTCCTGCAAGTCCAACCACCAAAAGTAGACTACAGACGACCACATGTTTACCTGGACAGGCCTCCCGCACACCACGGACGACGGAGAAGTTTGCGTAACCACAAAGGAAGAGCGGCTAGATCATCTAGGGCGCGGTGAATCCGCCGTGTGCGGGTAAGAACGCTCATGGGCCACGAAGCGACTGGCAATTCCACCTCACGTAGCACAGAGGGGGGGGGGGGGGAAGAACAGGCTGCGGGCGAGCATGTGCAACCAGCTTTTCATTGGTACTGCGCCCCTCCTTTGACAAGGGGGGAAATGGGTGGAGCAACGAAATGGCGGTGGGCCAACATACTGGAACTGGCGATCCAAGATGGTGATGAGGGTACCTTGCTGGATCCATCGGCACCCAAGCTTATGTCGTGGTCATTCTTAGTATGCGTATGGGCGAAAGACAAGTGAACAGATATGCCAATGAGAGGTCTGAAGGTATTGGCCCTTGTTTCATGAAGCACCAGGTGGAGGGATGATCGATGAGTACATGAGTTGGGAAAAGAACTTATCTGGGGTCCCTGATGGGCCCAGAAGGGCAACTGAGAAACGTAATGAGCAAAGGATCAGCCGCGATTCAGATTGTGCTCAGCACCGACGAGATGGTAGTGGATGAGCAGGTCAGTTGGAAACAATAGAGGTAGGTATATAGGAAGAGCGAGGCAATGGTGCAGGTAGAGTGTGCAAGAAGGGAAGGGGGCACCGTGAATTGGACTGAAGCGATGATGAATCAACCCATGAATGACAACTGAAGTCCAGTACAACATCGGAACCACTTGGCCTGGCATATCGAGCGGACCGAATGGTTGATGGGATGGGGTCCAGGTCCATAAGACACCTCTAGGATGGTGAAATGTCTTCCCTGGCCTGTGTGCAGATGTGCTATATCTGGCTCGATAATGTCATGGCAGTCAATGAAACGCGAGTTGTCGAGCCCCGCTAACACCACTTGCCTTAAGGCTTAAGTGACGCTTGGGGAGGGGGGCACTCTTTCATTGAGCTGCTGCCAGTGTTTATGCCAAGGGCATCATGACATGAGCTGAATGAGCCTCTCAATCGCTGGATTGGAAGCATGGTACCTGCTTGACTTCCTTATTCACCATGTGCTGTGAGCCTTTTCCAACCCAATCAAGAGGTCAGAGGCCCACCCGTACCTCGGACCGTGTCTCTGGCTTCCGCCATAGATCGCTTTCAAACCCGCGACTGACCGTGGCAGGCATGTGAGCAGGGAACCAGTTCCAACGAGACTCGCGGTATCCAGTGCGCAACACATTCTTGCCAATTTTGGCGGCATAGTACCCGCCATATCTCATCATGACCACTGGAGGGAAGAACAGCTTTGGAGTGAGTTCCTCGTACTTGGCGTTCTTGTGGCGTTCCCCTTGCTCCAGCAGCCGATGCATGCAACCCCTTCTCCTGCGCTGCCGTCTCCGCGTGTACCACCTTCATCGGACACGCAGTCTGGACTCCTTTGTACCCGAGAGCCCCTCAGGATATGTGATTCACCGCCATCCCTGATCCTCCAAATGCTCTTTTGGTCGCAACACTCGGTAATCCGTGCCTTGGGCCTACCTCCCCCAACACATTTCCTCTTCTTCCTTCACAGTCAGCTCATTGAGAACAAGGGACGTTCCCGGGTGGAGCCCAGAGATTATATAGGCTTGGGGAACGGCTTCACACAATCTCATGCAACGCGCTCAACTTTGGGTGCACATGCGGGCCAAGAGGTGCTCTAGCCACGACATCCGTCCACCCTTGCACTTTTCCTGGGTAGCAAGGACACAGGGCGCGAAGTTGGCGACGAATCTGGACCGAGGAACGGCACAGGGCACGAAGTTGGAGACGAATCTGGGCCTACTTGTTGGTCAGCTCGAAGCTCATGGCTGCGGGTATGGAGGTCAGCCAGGTGCCGCAGAGCGCACGCGCTGTGCTCAACCACGCATTGTAGCCATCGACCTCTTGTTGATGTTTCTTGAGTAGCTCTGGTCAAACGCTCCTCCCATCTCTTTTTCCTGCAGCGCTGGCAGCAACTGATCTGAAAATGTTCGTCTCCGTCGTCGGCCCTCTTCAGACAGGGAGCTTGGCGACATGAATATTGAATGTCAAACCCAAAGTGAGGTAGTGGCGTCCCTTCTCGGTGACATGCGACATGGAATGCAAGCTTGGCAGAAGGTGGCGGACTGGGGGCCGCGATGGTGTGGGGGCGGGCGGATGGAGCTTCTACAACCTTTCATTGGGACTTACGCCAGAATGCACTGCTCTGATGCAGGGGAAGCACATTTGTCAGTAACCTGGAAGCTTCAACCTCTTGGTGCATCCCATCGAGGGCGATGGTCGATGGTAGGCGATGGTGGCAAGGGCGGTGCCGGTGATGCCGATGATGACGATGACATCAATAGCAGGTGTTGGCTAGACCGCGAGAAGACGGCCAGGGGCCGGAGGAAGCCGTCGCCCACTGAATGGCTAATGGCGGGCGACCGGGGATCGTGCGGACACGGGGATGACCTGCTGCCACACCGGTCAGGTGCGGGGCGTCGGACGAGGGGGGGGCAACCGGTTGGCGCGCTGCCCGCGCTGAGCGCCGAGGCGCTGAGGGGGCAGGGCAGCTGCCAAGCCTGCATGTCCAGATACTGGCCTGGTGCGGGTATGACTGTCTCACAAAGATCTCAGACGGGGCCAGCGCGATGTCGACAGCGCAGTTCGTGAAACCGGCAGAAGGCACCGCGAAATTTACAGCGCAACACTAAGTATGGCGCGCGCCGCAGCGGCAGTGCCTGAGTGCCCAGGCTGAGCTCGGGTGGCCAAGCGCCCAAGCAGGCTTAACGTCCAGCGCCCTCCGCCCGTATATCCGCAACGCAAGGCACGGCTGGGCGATGCATAGTGGCGCCGTGCCCCGCATGTGCGTGCGGCGGCTGTATTGGTTCTGCGACAGCTGGCCACACGAACGTCGAACCCTTGTGACAAAAACGTAAGGACGCCCGCCCGGCACTACGGGGCAACCTCCTCACACACACACCATGTGCCAGCTGTGCGAGCTGCTTGCAGGCTCTCAGCGTCCCAGGGCCTTCCTCGTGCCTGCCCATCGACCATCCCCTGCGGCACCCGCGCTATTTGCGCGTGCGCGTGACAGCTGCGGTGCTGGCTTCCTGGCCCAGCACCCAGCGCACCCCGTTCGCCAGCTTCAAGCTTCAATATTCAATGCTCTACGAGGGCGTTGTCAGGTGGACGGTTGGTCCGTTCGTCGGCCTGACCTGCTTTGGGAGGAGGAAGGGAGGAAGTACGTGTACGCCGCACCCTCGAGCCAACACCGCCCTCGCCTGTTTATGTATTATCGACGAACGATAATCGATAATCGATCATCGATAATCGAGATAATCGACTATCAGTCCAAGCTATCCAAACCTGACGGGCGGCTTGGTGGGCAGGCAGTTGGCACTGCACTCCTGAGGCTCAGCGGCTGAGCGCAGCCCGGGCGTGGTGGCGATAGTCGATAGCCGCCAAACCAACCGATACCACTAAGCCGGACCAAAGTTCGCACGGGGCTACTGACGGGAAAACGGAGAAGGACGCGGGTAGGTGGCCGCCGCCCTGCCCCTTCTTGGGCGGCAAGCACCCTGCCTTGCTCCGCCGCGTGCGATTGAGGGGGGGGCAATCGACCCGTGCCTTGGGCACCGAGCTTGTGTGCGTCGGTGTGGTCCTGGTGCGCCCCCTGGTGCTGCGTCGTCCTGCGACACGGCGTGTGTGCCTGCATGCTGGGCGCCACGCGTCACACACCCACTCATCATCGTGCATCGTCACGGGTGGGCGCTGCCTGGGGGGCAGCCTGGGGCAGCCGGCAGCGCAAAAAGCGCTCTGCGTTCGACAGGAACGGCAGGCAACCCCAACGCGCCGCCCCCCGTCTGCGCTCGGCAGGCACACGCGGGCACCCCTTGCTGATTTCAGATCTCAGTTCTCAGATCGCAGGTCTCAGGCTGGGCGCCTGACCTGGGCGCACCCCCCCCCACCCACCGCGCAAGCCCGAGGCATGGATGGGACAGCGGCGCGGTGCGGCGGAAAAAAATCAAGAGGGGCGGAACTGTGCGAAGAGTGGGTTTCGCGCGGCCACACTGCTGCTGTGCCTGCGCTGGCGCGTGTGGGCGCTGCTCCTCCCCAGTGTGGCTTTGGCTCCTCGGCGCCATATATAGCCCGGCTGGGCCTCTGCAGGTGCTCGGTCGCAGCTGTCACCGCCACCGCACCACTCTTCCTCCCTCGCCTCCATCGGACCAGAGCGGGCGCTCCTCAGCTCTTCTTCACCATGTCCGACTTCGTTGCGCCTGTGCATGCACCCCCCCTTGGCGATGACAAGAGCATGGCCAAGTTCCCCAGCAACGCCGATCTGCCCACCACGCACGTCGTCGCCGCTGGCGAGGACCAGCGTCACTTGTCGGATGACGACGAGCTGGCCGAGCGCATGGGCCATCACAGCGAATTTGCTCGTGAGTTCAAGAGCATGAGCACCATCTCCTTTGCCTTTTCCATCATGTGCGTATTCACCACCGTTCTTCCCCCCTACCCTCTCTGTCCTTGGGCGCGTTTGGCGCAGCCCCCGCCCGTCCCCGAGCCCATCAAACTGACTGTTATCGCAGGGGTCTCGTTTCCTCTGTCGCCACCACGTTCAACTCGCCATACCAATCTGGTGGCCCCACTGCTGTCGTTTGGGCCTGGTTCATGGGTTCCTGCTTTAACCTCACCCTCGGTTCGGCCATTGCTGAGCTCGTCTCGGCCTACCTTCGGCTGGTGGCCTGTACTCTGCTGCTGGTCTGGTGGTTCCCCGCCGCTGGCGCCGTTGGTTGCTTGGGTTACTGGCTGGCTCAACTTTACTGGCCAGATTGCCGGCATTGCCGGCACGGCGTGGGGGTTGTCTTCGATGCTCTGGGCGTACGCGTATGTGGCCAATGGATACATCCCCGCCCAACAGCTACGGTTCCAACACGGGCGCCTATGTCGGCCTGTACATTGCCATCATGGTCATTCACGGTGCGATCTGCTGCTTCCCCAACAATGGCTGGCCCGCTTCACCTCAAGCTATGTGTTTATCAACTTGGGTGCAACTGTCGTCACGTCCATCGTGTGCCTCGCTCGTACGCCCTCGGACCAGATGTTGAGCTCGCACGATGCCGTGGGCAACCTCCAAGACCTGACTGGCTGGGGCTCCAAGGCCATGGGCCTCTTTGTCGGCTTGCAATCGGTCCAGTTTGTCATGACGGACTATGACGCGAGTGCGCACATGTCTGAGGACATTGCGCGTGCCTCGTTTGCTGCTCCGGTGGCCATCTTTGTTGCTGTAGTAGGCACCGGGTTGTTTGGCCTCTTCCTCAACATTGCCCTCGTCTACTCTTCTGGTGGAATGGACTTGAGTGATGTGACCACTATGCCCGGAGAGCTGATCTTTGCTCAGATTCTGCGCGTGCGTGCTACCAAAGTGGGCTTCCTCATTATCTGGCCCTTCATTATGGCCACGGCCTGGTTTGTCATTCAAACCGCGCTCCAGGCCAATGCTCGCTCCTTCTATGCCTTCTCGCGCGATGGTGGCTTGCCCGACCGCAAGTTCTTTGCCAAGGTTAGCAAGAAGACCAAGCAGACGGTCAATGCGTCTGGCTCGTCGTCTTCCTTTGCATCATTCTCATTTTCCTTGCGTTTGCCTCGCGGGTCGCCGTGACGGCGATCTTTTCCCTGTCGGCTGTGGGTATGGACACGTCCTACCTCATCCCCATTGTCTGCCGCCAAATTTTCCAAAACCACCCCGACGTGCAATTCAAGCCGGGTCCCTTTATCTCGGCCAAGGCCTGCTGTCGCGCGTGGTGAACGGCATTGCCATTGTTTGGACGTCGTTTGAGGTGACGGTGCTGTGCTTCCCGGTGATTCGGGACTATGACGCGTCGACGTTCAATTACTCGTGGGTCGTTGCGTTGGGAATTTTGTTGCTGGCAATGATTTGGTACGCGGCGTATGCGTGGCGCACGTACCACGGCCCCGTCTCGTCGCTGCACAAGTCCCAGCTCGACAAGCTGGGCGTGGTGGACCGCGACAATGACCCCAGTGCCGAGTCGGACAGCCGGCCCGACACGCAGTCGGAAAAGGACCTTTGAAGAGCGCACCCCCCCCATCTTTTTGGGTTTGCTGGATACCTGTTTTTGCTTTTTGCTGGGCTTCACCCTGTCTATATATCGCACCGGGCCGTCGGCTTGGCATTGCTTCTGTCGGCGTTGTGGCCTCGCACCAACTACTTCACCTTCCACATCTTGTACGACTAGAAAAACACAAATTGATGATCGATCAATCGCTTTAATGTTCCTCCGGCTCTTCTCTCGACGCACGTCGTGTGATATAGAAAACAACCCACTACTAGTAGGATGGGACGAACCAGATGATTTTCAGCCCTGGTTCGGGGTAACCGGTAATTGGGATGGGTTGACTTGCCGCTCGGTGCTGGGGGTTCTTCTTGCAGTTGGGAAAGATCATCGCCGATTGGGGCGCACTATATTTATGTGGAGCACACAGGGAGGGAATTTCACCGTTCCAACGCACCTTTTCGGGGGTCCACCGTGCATTGGAGAGGGGCAAGCATGGTTGGTGTGGTACGTCAGGCAGCGATAGACGAGCGGGCGAGAGTCGGTGATACGCGAGCCAAGATGAGGGCGAGTGTGGCCAGGGGGCGGAAGGACTTGCCCTGAAAGGCACCACGTTGGACCAGAGCCTCCTTTATCTTGCTGCAGACCTGGGTGACAGCCAGAGCGCTCGGGCTATGGCGGCCGGTGGATTGGGGGGGAGCGCCCCTCAGCGGCGCAGCCCGCACGGCGTCCGACATGGCCACGAAACAGGCGGCACAGGTACGGTGGGCCGAGTCGACTTGAACGTTCAATGTTAATGTTCAATGCGCCCTGGGACAATCGGCCACCTGTCACGTGCCCCACTCACACGCCTCGTCCGCCCCCGCCGGCTGGTCCCGGGCCGGCCGTGCACATCCGGCTGCGCCGTTGAAAAGATGCCCGCTTCCGGCCGGCCCTCCCGCCAGGCCACCCCGCCGTCCTCGCTGCCGCCACCGACCTCGCCACTTGCCCCCCATGTCCGCCACCCCGGACGTGCCAGACACCTCCGCTCTCGTCCACCCGCCGCCGCGCACCGCCACCGACAATGTGCTCGGCTGCTTCCACCGCCTCCCGCCCCTGCCTGCCCTCGACCACCTCCTCCGCTTTCTTTCCACTTGGGGCGGCACCGACAAGGCGCTGATGCTGACCCAGTATGGCTCAAGATTGTCATTGCACTCTTGCGTCTGTCTGCCCTTGTGCGCTTGCGCGCGTCGGCCAAGAGCGCGCCTTCCCTCGACTCGGCCTCCATCGCGCTCGTCCCGCCACTATCTAAGCTGAGCGCACTTGCTCCGACGCTCGTGTGCTCTACCGCATTTGGACCACCCTGGGCATTGTCCAGTGGATGGTATCCATGGAGCGCACGCCGCCGCTAACAAGACCTTGCTCAATATTGAGCGTCTTCAAGGCTGGAGCATGCTCATTTATGGACCCCTCGAGGCAGCCGCCTACCTTGCTGGGCACGGGATCCTGCCCATCTCGGTGCCAGCTCAGAACAAGCTCTGGCTCCACTCTTGCCGGCTGTGGGCTGCCTACACGGTCCTTCAGCTCGCCCACATTGCTGAGGACAGCCGCTTGCTCCGTGCCGATGCCCGAGCATTGGCCAAGAGCGCTCGTGCCCCCCCGCCCCGCTTTCCACTGCCTCGGCCTCGGCTGTAGCCGAAAAGGTGCCATCGTCGGCATCCAAGTTGCAAGAGGCCAAAAAGCGTTGGCCCAGCGCAAGGATGCTTTGATCACCGACTTGTTTGTCCAACTAGGTTACCTTCCCTGACTGCTCACTGGTACGTTGTTCCTCCCGCACGACCACAGGGCCGCACGCTAACCTTGGCTCTAGGTCCCTCGAGGCTGGCTTCCTGCCGGACGTTTGGTGGTGGGTGTGTTTGGGGTTATTGCCTGCGCTGCTGGTATTCGGCGTACATGGGCGGCAACTGCGTGACCTGCTTACTAGCTGCTTACATCTTTGATGTACATACTAATTGTATCGTTCGGCGTTGCAGCCGATGAGCTAGACCTCCAGCGGCAAAATTAGCCAATACACTTGAAGAGGTTGGACCGCTAGTTACCGGTTACAGGTTTATGGGTGGTACTAGGATTACCGGCCACCGGTTGAGGGGGTACCGGGCCGTTTTGTGGTCCGGTTCTCACGAAGCGAGTTGCTAGTGTATGTTACGGGCTTGTGCCGAGGCACTTCGTGCGCGCGGGTATGTGGAAAGAACGAGCTTGGGTGGTTTGTAGCCAGGCAACCAAGCTTGCAGTATTGAAGGCGACAACTAGGACGCGTGGGAGCTGAGCTCAGCTGTTTGGACTGGAGGAGACCCATCGGGGATGGGCGCATTGCAGCAGAATCAATATCCGTTCAATATCATTCCAGGGGGCATTTGGCAAAGGGAAATGTGCATCCCCTGCATGCACCTCTTCGGAATCATTTGGGATCGGTGTAGCTGGCTGCTCACGGATCCTAAAGCCTATAACTCATGCGCCTAGGTCAACCAATCTTTCAAGGGGCCCGGTTCAACCTGCGAGAGCAACGTCACTTTTGCTATGGTAATGCGGAACAGAAGCACTTCGCCGTTGCAGCCTCGTCATGCTAGAACGGGGTCCATCTGGTGTGTACGGGGCGCTGGTACCCGCGTCCATGTTTGATTAGCTTAATTCATGAAACGACTGATGGAAGACCAACAAGTGGAGCAGGTATTGAACCGCTGTGTTGCCTATATCACGGGATGGGGAGGGAGGGGGGGCGGACTGGAGTCTCAACAACAACCGTTTTCAACGGCCTCAATCTTTGTGGCCTACATATTGAACGGAAAGTGGATCGTGGAGGGACACATGTTGTCCGGCTCAAGCCCCTCAATAGAGAACACCGTCACACAATACAGCTCAAAGGCTCCAATGGGTCAGACTGAAAGACAAGGTGATGGCAAACGAAGCGCATGTCAACTTGCCTCCGCTTGCAAGACCACAGAGGTCGTCATCAATCGCAGACCATAACCAAATTGGGAAGGTTGAACAGACCATGCAACACCGGGAGGAGACGAGTGTGATGGAGGGCTGATCAGAAGCTCAATGGACCAGGAATGTAAAAAGTCCTTGTAGACAAAATGAAAAGCCCCAAAGCAGTAGAGGAGTGCACTCCTGGAGGCACTCAGACGCCACTGAAAGTCATTGGCCCCAATTGATGTGCCTATTCCACACCAGTGCACGGGAACAGGGCATGAAGGGAGGAGGGAACGAAGGAACTCTGCCGTGCCTCCCAATGCAATAAAGGGGAGGACCGGGGCCAAGAAACGCGATGAAGAAACTGAAGGCAGAACGGGTGACGTGGTCTAGGCCATGGATGTTCAGGTCGTTGCGCTGCCACTGTGAACGTCAAGATTTGGAAACGCTCTTGACGTTCGCAGAGAGCCAAGCAAGACCCTCGAACAAGCCCTCGCCCGTTGTGGCACAGGAAGGGTGGACAAACCAAGGCCGCCCCTTGAGCCTGGCGAGGCCCAGCATTTCTGTCACTTCCGTAGGGGTATAAGCACCGGGTATGTCTGTTTGTTGGCGAAGACAAGTAACAGGCAGTCTTTCATCTCGCGGTCGGAGAGGATTCTGTGAAGAGCGGAGGAGGCCTCTGCCATGCGTTCCTTGTCGGCAGAGTCGACGACAAAAACAAGACCTTGGGTGCCAGTGTAGTAGTGCCGCCACAGAGGCCGGATCTTGTCCTGACCACCGACGTCCCAAACGTTGAATTTGACGTTGCGATATGTGACAGTCTCGACGTTGAACCCGACGGTGGGGATGGTGGTGACCGACTTGTTCAGCTTGATCTTGTACAGGATCGTCGTCTTCCCGGCCGAATCGAGGCCGAGCATGAGGATGCGCATCTCTTTGTTGCCAAAGAGCTTTCCCAATGCCTTGCTGAACGATTGACCCATGGTAGCCGTGCTGACGGGGGCGGCGGGGAGAGGAAATTCGGGGGGACGGGGCGTGGGTCGCGGGGGGGTATGATGGAGGGAGGCAACGGGAGGCGGGCGGATGGGTGGGTGGCTGCTGCGCGCGGACGCACAGATGGCTGCGGAGGGGTCGTGCTTGAGGATCGGCTGCAAGTGGGGTAGGTGTGGCGCCGATCCACCGGCGATGCGATACGTATTGGTCGGCTGCGTTTGCTGTCGCATCTTGGGAGCCTGCGGGAGCCTGCTGGTGCAGCGCATCCTCACGCGTCCCAGCCGGCACCGCTTGCAATGTTTCACGGGGGTGCCGCAGTGCCCCGTTCTTCCGCAACCTACGAGTGTGGGTCGTGGATCACGTGACAGGCCGATTGTCTCCCCTCCTTGCACGGCTGCATGCTAGCCTTGCCACCACCGTAAAGGATGGATTATTGTTGTTCAGCGCGCAGGAGAGGTGGTGGGTTGCTTGTGAGCATACCAGTCTCTGCCTAGAGCAGCCGATGACTCAAGTCTCCAAAGGGGCTGCCTCTGCAGCTGGTAGTACAGCGGCGATGGGGAAGTGTGTGCTTGTTTTGCTATAGTTCTCCGGGATGGGAGATATGATGAGGCGAACGCGGCCACACAACAGCCGGAGAGTCGCACAACCATGCATATGATTGGGAAGCTTTACAGAGGAGAGCACCGAGGACCGTCGGCGTGTGCCTCTGTAACATGTCCCTGTGGCAAAAATGACTTGCGGTGCCCACCTCAGGTTAAGAAAGGCAGGAGCGATACCAGCGTTTTTTGCTTATATTGCCTGTGGTCGACGAGAGAGCGTGTATATATATCTACTACGTTTCGTCAAAATCCACCCTTGACCCAGGCACTTCGCATTATTTCTTTTGGGACTGTAGCCGATCGGTTTATCAACCCACAGCTTCTAGAGCGCTGCTCTTCATCTCCCAACAGTTGTCGCTCGATCGAGCACCTATCATGATTGTGTTGCAATCCTACCAGAGTCGGCTAACTTATTGGGTGGTTCTAGTGACATAAATACAAACCATAGGGAGTGTGATAGCATTAGAAGCCTTTGGAGGATCAAGGAAAATATAAGTCAGTAAAGGAGGACCAAATCCTCAGGGAGTCTGATACAAAATCATGATGGAAGAGGCCAAAATAGCATACCGGGAGGTGGCGCATGAGGTGCACGAGGAGAAGGAAATACTCGTGGGATTCCAGGAAAATGAGCTGCATTGACCCAGTTATTAGAGCAAAAAGTGAATGCTACAAGAACGCCAAAAAGTACCAGGCACGCATTCACAACCGTTCCTTCCTGTCCATATACCGTCAGAGACACGCGGCTATTATTCCACCCAACTGGCCAACAAGAGTCTCATTTGTGGAGGTAGTTCATCGCTCACGTGTAGTACCACACTCATTCCTAGCTGTATCCACTCTCGTGGGTCATATCCAGGTTCTACGCGAGAAAGGGAGGGAGTCAGAGGATCCTGTGGCGTGCTGGCGACCCCACTGCGGCTTCCTCATCTAGTTCTGTGGTTGTGGCACGAGCACCCGCCGGATGAGCGAGCCTCGCAAGCTCAGCGTACCTTGGACGCTGTCTTCAGCTGTTTGCACATTATGCATGATATGAAAGCAGAGGTAGGGAATATAGGTCCCAAGTGGGCCATCATTGGAGGTGGAGACCATAGAAACCTGGGAAATTGGAGCTGGCAACAGTAGTCATAACAACCCTACCAATACGGTCACGGGCTGGTGATCATCAATTAGTGTACTTTAACTATTCAGATACAACCCTAGCGCCACTTTCCCGCAGCAGGGAAGCCCATTCCACGCGATCGGTTGTAGTGGTGGCCAGATTAGTGATCGACCCACCGACCAAGTATTCCTAAGTGTGCCTTTGGTCACCTCTGATTCTACCATGAGTTACGTCGCCAAGGACCCTAAGGGCGATGCCCAGCCTCAGGCTCAGCAGCACAAGATTCGCATCACGCTGACCACAGCCGCAATCTCAAGAAGCTCGAGAAGGGTATGCTTTCTTTGCCTGTCGCAGAGTACGTTTGGCTTACCATTTCTCGTTTTAGTATGCTCGGACTTGGTAACGCGCTCTAAAGACAAGGGTCTGCGTGTCAAGGGCCCCGTCCGCCTTCCGACTAAGGTTCTTTCGTACGTTGTGCGCAAGTCGCCCTGCGGTGAAGGATCCAAGACCTGGGACCACTTTGAGATGAAGATCCACAAGCGTCTGATTGACTTTTCCGGCACTTCGGAGGATGTCCGTCTCATCACCCGCTTCAACTTGGAGCCCGGTGTTGAGGTGGAGGTCACTATCATTAACGCTTAAGTTATGGTTATGGCCCTTCCTCGCGGTCCACAGGATGCCGGATGCTGACTCATCTACCTTAGGTAAAATGAGCATCCGTCGGGGTGCACCTTTTCGTTCAAAATGTACTAATCTATCGATGCATATTGGCAGTTATCCCTCTGTGTGGTGTTCAACGCGCTGCCTCTTTGAAGCGTGCTAATCGCTACTCATACATGGGGTACTCCTCATTGTCTATCCGGAAATATCATCCTGATGGGGACAAGCGGATTGCTGCTGATGCACTGATGGCTGATGTGACGAGGTTATGAATGCAGCTCCAAAAAACCGAACAGGAGGTGGTGGGAAAGGGCTGGCTTTCTATTAGCAGATGATACTAACGATGCCCTTCGGGCTCGACCCCAGAGAACAGCAACACAAGCCACTGATTAAGGAAGGCCAATGGTGAACATCGTTCAATATATATGAGCGCTATGAGGGCTAAGCTTCAGTCAAGATCACAGACCATAACGGAAGGAGTTTGGGCAACAGAAAAGACCGTAGGTCAACATCAAGACCACGATGGAGATTGTCTATGTCGCGTATGGGCCATGTAGGGCATACGGGGAAGAGAAAGCAGAAAGATGGATGAATAGTGACTGCAAGAGGATGCACCCCTACTATTGGAGGTCAATACTCAACCCTCCTGATGCGCCCATCCAGACTCATAGTACAGTGGTCAAGCACACATAGCTAATCGAAAATGCCGGTAACAAGGTTCCGGATAGATATGTGAGGACTACGTACGAAGGGCAAGGCCCACAAGATTGTGCACCAGAAATTTCGATTAGCCATGCACCCATACGGAAGACCGGGGTTCGATTCCGCGTCGAGTCACGTTTTCACTCTGTCCACCACTAGTCACTCCGGGTTGCTCCTCTCACACCTCCAACTCGCTCAGGGGCGGGCGAAGGCAGGTGCCCGTCTGCCCGCTGCGTGAGGTCGGCCTCTGGGGGCCCTATGGTTGGCGGTGGTGGTGGTGTTAGCGCTTAGCTGTCCGGCGGGGGTACATGACCTGCATGGTGGGGCTGGTGGTCACTGTATACGTAGGCCAAGGCGCCTTATCGATCACCGGTCACCCTTCAACCAACCCCTATTTGACCTCCGAAGCCTCCACTGTGTATACTCCGGCGAACCCCTGTCTCTTTAGCACTGGTGTGGCAGAATGCTTTAGATAGACTTTAGAGCTTTGGCCACCTCACCTCCTTCTTGATTGCAGTGCTCTACATCTCTCCCAAGGTTCTTCACCCAAATTCTGCGTTCTTCCGGTCTCCTCTGCATTAACAGGACTAAAACTGCTAGAAGGAAATATGGCGTTTGGAATCCGCCACTTTATTCAACAAGGCAGTATTTCCTTTTCAGGTGCCACAAGCATGCCTTACGCATTACGCGTTACGCAGCAATAACCCTTTTCTTGGAGGGCAGGAGCATTCTCCAGCCACTGTAGCTCATCATGCATCTCATGATGATGCAATGCAATACGCCATCAACTGCTTGCTCTCTATCTTCTGCAGTACTGATGCACTGATGCAATTGATGGACTGATGGACTGATGCTGAGCGCTGATCGGATACGGAGTACTGATGTACTGGTGGTACTGATGCAATGCTTGATGCATTTGGAATCCGAGCAAGCACCTGGGCGCTGCTCCACACTGCTCCCTGCTCGCGCTCCTATGCCTGCCCGATGTAGATAGCAAAATCGATAGCAATTTGAAGGCGGTGAAGGGTCCAGCCGCCCTGCCCAGCCCTGCCCCGCCTGGACCAGCCCCAAACAATGGCAGCTGTGGATGTCTCTGTTGTTCCTGTTGATCGTGAGCGCGTCAGCGCCTCGCGCGTCACTCGTAACGTCAGCGATCAGGCCTTTGTGGCTCAGATCTCAGATCCTCAGAGGCGCTCAGGCGCTCAAGCTTCAAGGCGCGTTCGCCTTCAGACCTTCGCGCTTCTCAGATCTCAGACTGAGATCTCAGCGTCCAAGAAACACGTCACCGACAGGGAGTCTGTGGGGGGTTATAGTTACTAGTTACTAGTTACTAACTACTTATCGATGATGGATGTCGATGTAATATGAACAAGTCAAAGCACCGACGCCACTCTTCGCGCTACAGCCTGGTACGGCCTGCTATGGCAGGCTATGGTACCAACCCTATGGACATCTGAGGCCCCTCAGGCATCCGGCCCAAGGCCTCAGGAGGCATGAGCCCCAGGCCTTTAAGCTTTAAGTCTCAACGCCTCTATTGGGGGCTTTTTGGAATTTGATGCAATATTGACGCCTCAACTTACGCTTGAAGCTTGAAGCTCAAGAGCTTGGGCGTTCCTTGAGCGTTCCTTGAGCGTTCCACGTTCCTTGAGCACTTGGAGCTAGCTTGAAGGGCTTGGAGTGGGATGCGTTAAGACCGTGCACGCGGCGAGCACGCGAGTTTGCTTGCGCGTGAGAACGAAGCGCGATTCTGGAAGCGCTGCTGCACAAAGCTACGCACTGCTACACTTGCGAGAGCTCCGTCTCGGGTGAGACAGGCTATGCGGCTTGCACAGCAATTAGGGCACACAATAAGGCACGCAATGTAGTATTTACATGTTCCACGTCACTAGTTATTCGCTCCGTCCCTTCCACCGCCCCCGGCTCCTATTCGCACCCTCCGGAGAACTACTCTATGCGCGCTTCCCCAACACAGAGAACAACACGCAACAGCTCCAACAGTCATCGACGTGAATCAGTAATCCCTACTGTTCTACCATGCGTCTTGCGTCTTGCATCAGATGCGCCTGTTCCGCTGCAGGGCGCAGCACATCCGTCTGAATGGGGACGGGAGTGGGATCGTGAGATGCTGTTAGTTTAGTGTTGAGCGCGTGGGGCATGTGTGGGATACATATGTTCGGACATCTCGGGGGCCGTCGCAACACAGCTGTGTGTGTCCTTCTGGCCGGTTCATCGATCTCATCGCGCTCATCGAGAGATACTCCTTAATCATTTTTTTCACGTTCACGTCCATGCATCATGCACCCTTTCCATACGCGCGGTGGTCTGCGGTGGTGTGGAGAGCATCCTGTCCGCGACCTGTGTTGAATACGTTGAAGGGAGAGTCCGTGCACGGTACTCCCGTCGCTCTCGCGAATCGCTGTGGAGGCGGCGGTCAAGGGCTACTTACACAGTCCCCTGTGCTACCCCTGCAACGAACGCACGAACCAGCCTCCCTCCCTTTGGGGCTATGCACTACGCCCATGGCGAGAGAGGCTGGATCCAGTGCAGATCACGCACGCAGATCACGCACAGCCCCTCCACCGGCTCCACTGCACCCTGGCGAGGTCTGGGTACCGTGCACCAGCCGGCAATCCCCTTTGAAGCTCGAGGCTTGAAGCTTCAAGGCTTGAAGCTGTCGAGTGGGTGCTGTGGCATGTCACTGAGTCTGCCAGGCCACCTCGCGGAGGCTTGAGAGGGAAGCACGTGCACAGTCCCCTCCTGGCCAACCCACCCCACCAACTGATCCGTGCACCGCCTGCAACAGCTTTCGTAGTCCCCGCCAAGCATAAAAGGAGCCCCTTCAACCCGTTTTCCGTCTTTCCCCACCCACCCCTCCTCTTCCCCACCTCCTCTTCCCCACCTCCTCTTTCCGTTCAACTCATCTCTCTGCACAATGGGCTTCTTTGGCGAGGACCACTACAACACCGTCGACAACTACGACGGCTCGACGAGCACAAGGCTAAGCTCTCGCACGAGGTGCTTGGCGGTGCCGCCGCCTTCGAGGCCGCTAAGGGTACGTCCCTCATCCCATTCACTTGGAAAGAATGAATTGATTTGCTGACCCTGGTATGACAATTCATCAGCTTACGAGACCACCGCGCCAAGAACGGCGAGCCGGACGACCACGCTCGTGCCAAGGAGGTCCTTGCTGGCTTGGCTGGTGCCGCTGTCGATCGCCTGGCCGAGACAAGGGTCTCGACTTCGTCGACCGTGAGCGTGCCAAGCGTGAGGCTGAGAACCAGTCCTACCAGCAGTTCGGCTACAACTAAAGCTGTTCAGCTTACGCCTGGTCATGGCGCGGGCCACTGTTGCGTCTGTCCTGGCCCCGCACCCCCTCCAGTCAGAGGCTGCAGGCCCAGAACTAGCATAGATGGTCCCATTATTCAATGTGGATTCATATAACCTGTTCTACTTGATCCCGTAGCGTTTGTCTAGAATGCGTCGAGGCGTGGAAGAAGGTTAGACGTTAGACAGTCCCCATCAGTGTGGTGCAAAGCGCGCGAGTTTACCCCACACGCAGTGGTCTTCTTCGGTTGGAAGTTCCGCCCGTAATTAATAATTCCGCAGGCTCACGTTTGCGGTGCACGGGTCCCTTGCCTCGCGCCGACAGTAGGCAGCAGTTGGTGCACCATGACCACCACCACCACCACGCCGACGCCAGGACAGACCGGGGAAGATGGCATCCATCGTTCCCAGTCGCTCCACGCGGAGCAATCAGAGGCGGGGGGAGCAATAGCCACTCCTCTGCTGAAACCCAGACGGGTGTAGCTGACATGCCTGGCACGGCGGTCGCTAGCCTGGTCGCCGAGCCAGTGAGCGAAGGGGAAGGGCACTCGATGGCGATGGGGGGTGGTGCATCCGACGCGCAACCCTCGCGTGGGCCGATACAGAGCCTAGTTCCCGCGCGTCCCCCTTCCCCCCTGCCCCTGAGGTGGCCCAGCCGAGGAAGAGCCTTCCAATCCCCCTGCGTTCGAGCCCCCCCCGCCCGAACACAACCTGATGCGCGCGCGCGGACATCCAAACCAATCCGGTATGTGCACCCCCCCCTCGTCTCCACTTCTGCTTGGCTATTAGCGCTCACTCCCTGCCCATTGTTGATGCTCAGTTTATGCCCCCGGGAACGACGCCTCTGCTTTGGCTTCGAGGCATCCGCCTTGACGGTGCGGACAATGTACGAACCAATTTCCTCATCTCGGTCTTACGGCCCTATTTGGACCGCAGAGTGACCAACCTGCCCTGGGCCCCTTGGCTCTATGGCGACCGCCTCACGCATGTGCGCCCTGGCCAACCCGCCGCTAGGCAGTCTCACTGAGCTGACCGAATCCATCTCCATGGACCTCAGTGCCTTCGACATTTTCCGTGCTATTGACGCTCGTCTCGAGCCCTCCAACCAGCCAGGGGCTGGGCAAGAGGATGTGGAGATTGTGTTGGACTGCACTCCCAAGGGCCGCTATTTTCTCAAAACCTCGACCGACCTGGGCAACAATGGGGACAAGTCTGTCTCGGTGCAGGGGCATGCGCGCAACCTGTTTGGTGGGCCGAAATGCTGGAAGCCTCGGCCACCTGGGGCACCAAAACTCGACGAGCGCTCAACCTGTTGTTCTCACCCTTTACTTGGCTCCCCAATCTTCCGAGCCTCTCTTTCGGCCAGCACTGTCGACCGAGACTGCACCGCCTGGTCCAACGTGTGGGAAGCGGTGCGGGGGTTCGGAGTGCGCTCCTGTTTACCCTGCGCCTGGCACGTCGCAGGAACTGGCGGTGGAAATCTCGCATCGGCACGTGGGCTACCCGACCGCGTCGACGAGTGCGGCAATGCGCGCCTTGATGGGCGATACCATCAAGGTCCCTGACGCACACCTGGGTGCGGGATACCGCTGATGCCCCGCTGCTCGCTTCCGAAGGTTGGAGCAGCCGTCTAGTCCAGGAACTAGCGGGAGCAGGTGGCAGCACGTCCCACTACAAGCTGGAAGCTGAGGCCAAAGTGTCACGTGCTCTTGATGCCCTTTTCCCAGGCAAGGCGTCAGGGTGGGGGTTTCGCTCGCAGGCTCAGTAGGTATGCTGCGCAGCTTGACAGGCCAAGCCAGTTGCTTTAGTGACCGCTTCCACCTCGGCGGGCCGACGACGATGCGAATGGTGCGTCAAAACGCAATGGGCCCCAAGGGGGTCAACAGTTTCATCCCGGATACCCCCGAGCGTGGCGATTCTCTCGGCGGGGATGCCTACTGGTCCTTAGGAGCCAGTTTGTTCGCCCCCTTCATCAAGCGCGAATGGGGCGACTTCAAGTGGCATGCATTTGTCAACGCAGGCCAGCTAGCCTTGATGGATCAAAAACGGCCATTGCTCTCCCATGCTTCCCTTACTCCCGCCGCGCCAGCTGAGGCCGCCGCGCCATCTACACCCGGGGCCGTGCAAGACTTGTGGAGACAGCTCTCTCTTCCTACGGTTACCGCTGGTGTAGGGCTGGTGTACACTCAAGCGCGCTGCGTGCCGAGCTCAATGCTGGTGCCCCCTGGCCAGTCGCCGCTCGGACGGTGTTCGCAAAGGTCTACAGCTCGGAGTGGGGGTGTCGTTTTTGTAATCACGATTCATCGATCATCTCTACTATCGATTTGGAAGACTCGCTGCTTGCCTTAGGATCCCTCGATTGCAAAACGGAACATGGTGTATTCATGGAGAGATTGACAATCCCAGGTAGCGAGACGAAACACTCAAAAAAGAGGCGAGGGGGTAGGCTTCAAGATCGATCCAAGGATGGCTTACCCAGTGTAGAGAGACGGGAACAGCGAGATAGCATACACACAAAGACAGGCAAGGTACAGAAAACGTATGGGTAGTACAATAGTCGGGGTGAGTATGTGACAGTAAACGAGGCGAAAGGAGGTACAAAGGTCAAAGGCCAAGTAGTATAACGAATGTGATGAAGTGATGGGGGAGGGTAGGCGTAAGGTGAGATATTATCAAGATAGGGTGCCTGAAAGGGAGAGAGTTCAGGAAACCCATGGGTTTCCACAGCAAGGGCATGCCTGTTTCGCCAGGTCGACACCGAGCTGGGTCTTGACCCACATCAATTCGGCGCCCAAGACGGCCATCTCAGCTTCGAGATGGTCGCGGCGCCGAAGCAGATGACCAGGATGCGGATCCTGCAGGACTAATCCTGTGGCGGTCTCGCTCTTTTCCTCCGTTGTGTGGCAAATACCTCTTCGCCTCCGCCCTCGAGGGAATTGGGGGTTAAAGGCAACGGACGCGGCGTACCACGTCCGCGGCTCGCAACCATCAGATCAGGCAAGGAGGAGCTCTCCCTCAAACTTGCCCCCGATGAAAAAATCCGCAACGCATGCCGATGCCCCGCCGAGCCAAGAGACTTGTCATCGTCTCGGTCTGGGTGGGGGTAGGGGGGCTACTGATTGACTCCACGTCGCGTCTGGTCGATGGTGCCAGTTTATCGGGGTGAATGAAAGGAGGGAGGAGGCCAGGGCTGCTTGCCACTGATGTGGCAACCTCTTCTGAGACTTGGAGGGATTCAGGACACGCGTGGGTGGGGTAAGACTGTTCTCATCCACGGTCCACTGAACGCTGCTGTCGGCCTCGGTTTGGCCTACCGATGTTGATCCTTCGTCGCCAGCGGGTTCTTCACCCTCAAGTTCTTCGGGCGCGTCAAGAGGAGTGAAGGATTGCACATGATTGGGTACAGAAAAGGGCACTGAGGAAGAGCTTTCGGGATGGGATACCTCCGTAGCCCCCCTTTCCAGAGAAGGGCTTGTGTCTGACTCTGGTACGGGAGGAAGACGAGCTTCGGAAGAGCCAATGGCAGATAGAACAGCCATTTCAGAAGGACCAAACATTGCGCTCACTGGTCTCAAACTTAAGTGTGGACTTGTGCCCGGGACATCGGGGAAGCGTCCGACAGCAAAAGAGAGGAAGTAGGATGAGCTATGTGCAATGTAAGAGTTTCAGTATGGGTCCTTGTTTCTCTTTCGAGCGCAGTCATACGTACTTTGGTCATGTAGCTTCGGGTCGAGCTCATCTGGTCTGGAGGCCGTGTCGAGAGCAGGGCTGGTGGCAGAACTGTCTCTGGATCATAGAGGCAGTCAGAGAAGCAGATCCGCTTACAAAGCGGTGCGCAGACTGAGAGGAGCTTTCCTCGTGTTCATCAAGGGAGATTGGGGTGCCTGTTTCTACTGGCACCGCCTGAGCTGGGATAGCCTTCTTCTTGGTAAGAACCGATGGAGAGGGAGCTTGGCTTTCCAATGGCGCGTTAGGCCACACTTCATGCGTGTCTTTGTTAGCCAACTGAGGCTTCTCTTGACTCTTGGGAGTATTGAGGCTGGGGAGTGGGGCAGATGGCGAGCCTGTACTTTTCTTGCTCTTATCCCCGCGCGCGACTCAAAAGGGCAGAAAGTGACCGCTTTGTATTGAGTGGATTGCGCGGTTTCAGCACCATCTTAGGTGAGCGAGCATTTTTGGCATCCTTTGTCTCCGCCACCAACGGACTCGCCGACGTGGTAGCAAGATGCTGCACGCTTGGTGGTGTGGCTACCGCTCTCGAAGCGGCGACCGCGGGCATGTTCTGGGACGAGGACAATGATTTCGACCGTGACCCAGCCCAACGAGAATGGGTAGGGGAGTGGGTGTTGGCGGGATAAAGGTCGCGGGGCGAGGAGAGAAAGGGGCTTGTCGCGGAGGACTGCCGAGGTCGCTTCGTCCAGGCAAAGAATCGGAGGCACAGGAACCTGCAGCTTGGGCTTTATTGTTTACCGCCTGCAACGGCCCATCCATTTTGTCCAGCTGTGTGGCAATGGTAGGGAAAGCTCGCCGTCCATCAGCAAAAGAAGCAAACGGCTTGGAATCCGCCACGGAACCAGCGAGGGGTGTGATGGGTGTGTAGGGCGTGCAGGGGGGACTGGTCTTGTAACTAGATCCAGGGCTGAGTGGGACGTTCGCGGAGAGGCCGAGGTGTTGCTACCAAGCTTGGGAAGCCGAAACATGCCCCGTGACGATGGGCGAAGACCTCCAGAGACGGCCTCATCGAAAGGGCATCGAGCGACGGCAGAGAATCGAGGGAGGGGCGCCAGCGCATCCCATGTGGTAAACCGCCGGACGAAGCAGACGCAACAGAGACGAGGCCGCTGGGTGATGCGCCCTCGGAGCTTGGGCGGGCTGCCGACCCGTCGGAGCCAGGAAATGAGCAGTCCTCCTCCTCTTCCCACGGCGCGAGGGAGTTGCGGGTGAGGCGGGGCCCGATGAGGTCATCGGCGTCGGCAGGGAGGTAGTCGAGGCGGGTAGCACGGGCATGACGATGAAAGGAAGCGTCGTCGGCGCGAGCTCCTCTTGGGCCAGGTCGTCGGTGTCGAGGCTGCCGGGGGTTGCGCGGAGCACCTGGCCGCTGGGGAGGAGAGGGGGCATGGGCAAGAAAAGAGAGATAGACAGACAGACGGGGCGGAGGGAGGGGGCAAGGAGCGTAGGGCTGGGCGGGATGGAGGAGACGGAGCAGAGGCCAAGACGGCTGAGAAAAGGACAGGGATGCCGGCGCTATCGATGCTATCGGTGATGCTGATGCGGATGGCGTCGCACGGCTTGGGCGTGGCGCGTGGCTGTGGCCGGGCAGAGCAGGTGGCTTGTCCAGCCTGTCCCCATCGCTGATCGCTGGCCCTGGCCGTTGATCGGCAGTGGCGCCGAGCGCTGCACGGGGCGCTGCGCTCTGCTGCCGACGGCTCTGTAACTCGCCAGTGCCCGTCTGCCCAGCCCGACCCCGCGCATCGCATTGGACCTGCAGGCCTGCCTTGTGCCTGACGCGTGTCCCGCACCATGCCAGTGTTCCACGCCCTGTGCGATCACACTGCAGCCAGCCATCATGCATCTGCATCACACATCACGCCATCAAGCTTCAAGCTTCAAGGTCTCAGGGCACCCGCCCCTCAAGCTGTCATCATGCATCAGACTTTAGGAGCTTTAGGCGTCATGCATCAGCCACCCTCAGATCCCCACCAGACCGATGCGCCTCCAGAGCCTCAGGGGCCGAGTCAGCTTTGCCAGGGTTTGCCCCTCTTGGGTTTAGAAATTCCTCCGAGGACAATATATTTGCTTTCGCAGTGCGCGTCGATGTGGTGGAAAAGGATTCCATTTTCTCGGTTCTTCCTCGTCGGCTCCAGGTGTTCTTCGTAAGGAAACAGGATTGCGCCACATGTACATGACCGTGCGTGACCAAAACTGACCGCAACCAGATGAGACTCCCCTTCGCAACGCACTGAAAGAGCCTTATAGAGAAAGCTGGTCATGAGTAAGAACACAGAGGCGTGAAATGAAGACAATGTGCAGTGAATGGAAGTGGTGGTGGCTCTCAGGTTGTCCCGAGAAGACGTCACACAAGGCAGAACTATGCACAGTAAGCGCCATTGAAAAGGCCCACGGGAAGGAGAGAGCAGTGCCCCCCAACTCCCGGGGTCTTCCCAAACACAGACCAAAAGCAGCGCGTCGTCGATCTTTACTCTCATTGATTGTCATTTGCCCATTCTGCATGTCCTCCGAAGTTCTACGGATGTACATCGGCTTCTTCGAATTTGTTTCATTCCAGGTGCGTTATGGGGCTTTTATTAATAGACGTCAGGTAACCGCTTCTCGGGTACTAATCACATATATCAATCAACAGGGTCTCTTCTCTTTCTCTCAACATAATGCCACAGAGGCGTCACCTGTATCATCACCGCCATTGCGTTTTACTTTCTACTCGTTTCCAGAGAATAACGGCACAAACTTCTCCTGTTTCTCCAGCAATATAATACATCCGGCTCAATGGCCCAATCGAAATCCAAGGGGGCAACAACTCTTGATGAGCCTTATGTGCCCCTCTTTTGTCAAGGTCTGACGAAAATGGTAGAGTGTAGATCGTTTCTTTTTTATTATGATTCGCAAAGGCTGTAGACGATGGGGACAAGAGGGAGAGAAGTGTGCTCAAGGCCCCCCAATTTCGCCCAACAGCATCTCCAGTGTTTGCTCAGATGCTCTCATGTCCACCAATGGGAAGAAGGCAATGGGATTGCAATCAGGGTATTCTGCTTTCCGCCCCTCTCTCCAAATCGGGCGCGCCACACAACAAGAATGGATACGAGTAAGCGGGGTATTTACACGAGTGCGACCATTCCTATCTAAGGAAACCATTTGGGTCTAGTATAATCCTTGCAGTGGTCAACCAAAAGTATATATATTTGCAGAGTCCTAGCGGCATTATGTGGTTGTTGTTCCCTTGAGTTCATTAAGTCGACATCATAGTCAAGGAGGTAGAATGTGAAGATATCTTATTCTCAAGTGGGTTTCTCATATTATACTTGATGTTGTTATATCAATCCGGTTCGAGCACAGGCGATTTGCATGGACGAGAGGGTGATGGGGAGAGACGTGTCTCTCAGTGTATATTGCCTTCCGTATGGAACACATTCCTTTTCCTCCCTGATCTTCCTCATTATACTTACATCTCACGGTATGAACCAATCAAAGCCAGTATAGCTTCTGGATCCTGCTAGAAGTCAGATGTAGATGGTCGAGGGGTGGAATAGCAGCGTATTAAGCGGTCCCGGACGTATGACCCGTCCTTGCCATTTGCGGGGAATTCGATGAGCCTTGGTTGAACGGCCAATCGGAGCCCACGGGCGTCTTATATATATCTGGCATTTCATCCTGATGGCGAAAGCAAAGGTAAGGATAGAGGGGGGGAGAGGTCCTCTAATGTCAATGGGGGGCTGCCTGCCACATATGCAAAAAGGTGCACAGATAAAGTCCTCGGTGGAGAAGGAGTATTACCATGTGAGGGCCAACTATATGTATTACCTGTTGAAGGGATCCAGAAGCTCTGCGTCAGCAAAGATCCACTCTGTTGTTACCGCGAGTATCGCTCTAGAGTATATGAAATGGCACAGATTTGTACCTAAACGGTAGATTCAGGCTACTGACCTGGGGAATCCGCGCCTTGCAGTTCGTGCGAATAGTAAATTTTCGTAAGAAAACCGATGCGTAAGGGTAAGGGCGTGTGGAGAAAAGTCAACAGTGATGAAGGAAGAAAGTGGAAGGGTAATCAAGGTGTTGACCCCGGTATTAGTCACGTGGAAAACCGGTGGAGACATTGAAGACCATAGCCAGCGAGAGCTTCCTTATAACAGAGGCCGCTTATTTATACTACTAATTACTCTCTGTCACCGTACCAATCAGAACAAAAGTATACTCTCTGTTGACTATGATCCTCCGGCTCCCAACAAGCGGTAGACCAGGTTCGCCTCGGTTCCATCGGCTTCCACGCTGTGGGTATCGTCCCAAGCGTGTGGCACTGTCCCAATACCCTGCGTTCTCTCTCGTGCGCCTCACCGTCTGTTGGCTCCGCGTCTAGTCCGGCCTCCTATATAGATGCCTCTATACCCAACAAGCCCTACTCTGGCTGCAATCCATCACCTTTTCTCATCATTCTGCCCATCCGGCTCCCTAGGCCAACACTTTCTCTCAACCGGATGTGAGTAGTCACAGGCAAGTGAACAAGGGAGAAGACCAAGGTCTAGGCGGAGACGGGGAGTAGAACAGCAAGTTCGGTCGTGGGAGGAAACATCAGGCATCGGACAACAAGGAGCAAGAGTAAGGGGGGAGATAGGGAGAGCGAGGTATACAATTCCGAATTGGATATTGGAGCGAGAGCTGTTCAATCACTCGAAGGCAGTGACAGGTTTTTTTATACAACTATCTCTACTAAATAGAGGCAAAGAATTATAGTCCGTATGCGGACTTCAAGGGCCCTATGTTATTAGCGCTGCGCAGTCGGTGCTCAGTATAAAAAAGGGTTCCGCTAAGGCTGGGCGTAATGAAGAGGCAGAGGCAGACTCCGCCACTGCCCGCCCATGTTGTATAAGACACTGTGGCTGGAACCCAATTATATGTATTGGGTTAAGAACCTGTGGAGAAGTAATGTAATGAATGACACATGTATCGGCTTTGGAAACGATCGAAAGGGGGAGATGAAAGGGTGATAAAACAATGCACCGTATAATTGATTGTACCTACGGAGGCCCCCGCAAGGGTCCCAATATCTCTGCTGGTCATTTTCATAGCTGGCTGCGCTGAGCGCGCTGAGCGCTGGCGATGGATGAGAAAGAAACTGCGCTTGGGGGCGGAGGGGGCGGAGGAGCAAAGACCGTTGCGGGGGGTACGCACGCGGGTACGTCTCCTGTTCAATCCTATACTGGAGTACCCAACCATAAAAGTAACGTTACTGTGGCGTGTGCATGACATCACAGATCTCAGGAAAAGACTTAACCGGACTGATCGAGCAAAGGGTGCTGCTAACGCCTGTTCGCCAGTCGTGCTAGCGTTGCTTCCGCCTGCTAGTATACGCAGCCCTCCGACGTAGCATCATGTAGCTCTGCGCTCCTCGGCTCGCGCTCGAGTTGAGCGGCCCCGCCGCGTTGCTCCGCAGCTGTTATTACCCTTTTATTGTCGCTGCTGTCCCACAGGCCACTCACCAGCTACGCACCGACGCCCGCGCGAGCGGCATACCGCGAAACACGTAACGCGTAACGACGGAGCGCACTGGGCTGTGCTGTGCCCCAGTGCCAGATGCTCGTACCGCCTCCTACAGCCCACTTCGAGCAAGTGTCAGCCACTCGTTGTTCCACGTGTTCGCGGACCCGAGCAGCCGAGGCACTGCATGGCACTGTTCCTGTTCATGCACCGCCACCTGCATGCGAGGGCGAACACCTATTCGTGGCTGCCCTCGTGCCGGGGAGTATACAATCGTGCGGATGGGAGCACTGGGCCGCAGTGGGGGCAAATTGATTTGAGAGGGTGCTCGCGCCCGCATGTACCTTGCCACAGCGACGGTCTGCGACGGCAGAGATCGCGCGCAGTGCTGCCAGGCGCCTGGGGACGCTGTGGGTAAAGACGTGTAGAGGCACTGTCGCCCGGGCGCTGAGCGTTGGCCGGTGACGCGTGACGCCTGAGGCGCTCAGGCGGAGGACAGAGGCAGGCGCGGGCGGGCTCTGTGCGGGGTTTGTCGTACGAGCCGCCGCCGGCGGGGGCAGGGGGGGGGCAGTCGCTGCACTGGCACGGGGACTCCGCCCACGCCTGCTTTCCCCTTGCACATTCAGGCATTTGAGGGCAGCAAAAAAACAGTGCGGCACTCTGCACGTGGGCAGTGCGCCTGCAGTGGAGGATGGGAACTGCCCCCGTGCGTGTGCCCGCCCCCCCCCCCGCGCCGCCGACACTGGGCTGGCGCAGCGCCGGCGAACGCCGGCGTGGAAACGGACACTCACTAGTCACTAGTCACTCCTGCACACTCTGTGCCGGCCAGCACGCCTCTCCCAACACCCCCGACCACCAACCCCTCGCCTTCCTCCCCCCCGTTCGCATCGCCCACCGCCACCGCCTCCGCTTCCACCTCCTCTGCCTTGCTCGGCTGTTTGCCTCTGGCCGCCATGGCGCACACTCTTGTATCCCCCCACGCACGCCCCCGCCAGCGCCGCACCCAGTCCTGGTCTGCCGCCTTCAGCCTCCTGCCCTTGCAGGCAGCGCGCGAATCCCCATTGGCCCTCCTCGACACCGACTCTGGTCAGGACGATTATGATGATGACGGCGGTATGCACAGCCATTCTGCCTATGTGTCTGCTGCTTCCTCCCATGGCCCCGCCTCTTCTTCCTGGTGGCCCTTTCGCCGCCAGCATCGTAACTTCACCACCGGGTACTCCCGCCTGCCCCAAACGCCTGACCCTTTCTCACACTCTTCCAACCCGTCGTCTGCTTCATCGTCTGTCAATAACGAAAAGCAACATAATTGCCGCTCACCCTCTTCCTCACGCTTCAGCCTTCCCCTTCCCCTTCCCCTTCGCCGCCGTCGTCGTCGTCGACTGCCTTCCCGTAGGTGGTTCCCTCTCAGCAAGCGATGGCTTGCAAGAGTCCTAATCACTTTCGTCATGAGCGCACTGTTTGTGTGGCTGCTTCTTTACCAAGTTGTGCAGCCACCCCCGTACAACGTCGTACGATCTGGCAACTACTCCAAAGTACTTTCCCAGTTTGTTGCAGAGCAAAACCTGGTTCCCATGCAAGGCATGCCAGACCGAGTAAATTGGTCCAACGCCATTGCCGAGCAGCTGTCGCACCTCGAGCGCTGGACACACGAACGTTCCGAGACACTCGATTGCTCTGGCAAGCACCGCTCTACACTTGTCACTGTGCCTAACGATGCCGCCGCACCCCCACCAATGATTCCAAGGGTCACTTTTAGCTCGGACCACGACGTTCCCCCACCCACGATCTCGCTCGGTGGAAGGGAGAATGGGCGGAGTTGGATTTTGATCCCCAGTTTCTCGATGAGAAGGCGGCGGATGCATTTGTCGACAAGCACTTTGGTCTCGTGAGCTTAGAGGAGCCATCGGACACGCGACGTATGGTACACCGTACCAAACCTGCTCCGAGCGGTTAAGTGCGACCCAGCATGCTTGGCGTGCTCTTCCTCGAGGAGTTCTACGTGCCGACTTTTTGCGCTACCTTCTCCTCCTCGTTCATGGCGGCACGTGGGCCGACATGGACGTCACACCTATCGCACCGCGCTCCACCTGGACTGTGCCCCACGCACGCTGGGTCTCCGTTTCGGAGCAACCGGTCTCACAAAGCCATACGAACGGCACCTACCCCACCCCCGGCACTGCAACCCCCCCGGCGCAGGAACCGATCCGACTGGTCGTTGGTTTGGAATGCGAACCATGGGAGTACATGAGCCACAGTGCGCGGGCCTGGCTTGAATCTGCTCACATCCTTCCCATGAACCGTCACCGGGAAGTGCAGTTTACTCAGTGGGCTTTGCACAGTAGCGCAGGGCATCCTGTGCTCGTTGACGTGCTGCGTCGGTTGCTGCTGACAGACAAACTGTACGATGCGTACCAAGTCGAGTCCAGGTCCAGCCCTTTGTATCAAATGTCGACCGATGGAGATCGGATTGCGCTGGGGCGTACCCGGCCTCCCTGGGCGGACATTCAAGCTGCACGCAAGTGGATTGCACCAGCCCCCATTACCCTATCGAGGACAATAAGTGGGACGATGAGTTGTCCCCTTGGCTTCGGTGGTCGATCTGGCCATGGATGTGGTCCTGGCCCCGCTGGGGGTGGCATGAGTTGAGTGTTGAAGAGTGGACCGGTCCTGCGCTTTGGACGGACGCTGTGTTTAGCTACTTGCATGCTGTGGCGGGGATACGGCCAAGGGATCTGTATGGTCTCACCGAGCCAGTCCAAGTGGCCGATGTATTAATTGCGCCCGGCAGCTGGTTCAACCCCCCCACTCCCGCGTGGATCTGCATTCCAAGGTTGTGCACAACTTCCGTGGGTCTTGGAAACATGGAGCAGATACGGTGCCACCCATGTAGCAATAAACCTCTTGTCGTTGCGGGCCCTCCGGATCCATTGGAACGGATGGGGCTTGCACCATGATGATCACCAGAAGCAATCCCGCTCTTTTCTCTCTTTTCCCTATATGCACTTCTCCCATCTTCCCCTTGCTCTCCCTGTTCCCTGCTCCGACCGTTCCTGCACACATCTTTGCTCCTTTTTTCGTATCACTTGCTCTACCATTCCAAATGAAACATGCGAATCGTCTCTCGCCATACCCTCTCCTCTCCCCTCCCCTACTTGCCTCTTTGCCCTTGGTCCTGCCCTAAGGATCTCTCCCCCCAATGCACACATCCGTGGTGCACACCACTAGGTGTGTTCCGCTTATCTCCGACCTGCCTGCATTCTTCCCTCCTGCTCAGAAGACCATGCACAGTGAATATCATAACATGGCCCCGTTATGGCTTTGGACATTTCTGTCATCCACAGGGGTGTCGAATGACAATCGAGTGAAGTCTCGCGATAATCTACTCACTCGACGAAATAGAAGGGAGGTACATAAGCGTGCTCCCGCGATGTAGAGACCGGCCTGCCTCAGGGCCTTAGGCCTTATGTCAGGCCCAGGTCAGATGAGTCCATAGGTGACGTCACCGAAGAGCTGCCCCGCCAGCGCTCCCCTCGAGCGGAAACAAGCGGCGGAATAACCCCAGTGGAGGAGAAGAAAATTGGGACGGCAAGCGCAGCCTTTTAACTTGCTGGTGCCGGTGACTCAAGGTGCTCTCCCCACCACCACTCTCACTTTCGGTATGTTGTCCTTCCAATCATCTCGGCGATGATTACACTATTATCCACACTGTTTGATCCCTCTGGGGACGTGATTGACGACTACTACAACGGTAGATGAGCCGCTACAATCAAACACCGGATTGGCTCGAACACCAACTGACTCTCATTGGTTTTTTCTTTCTCGTCTGTCCAGCCTCTTTGCCTTGCGCCTCACGCGCCACAGGTGTCCCACACTGTTCTTTTCTCCCCCGCCATCTCTACGATACTACATTGCATGTTTCTATCCTCCTCACTTTCCTCTCCCGTTACGGATTTGCCTATTTGGGTTCGGGCGTGCTTGACTATAGTTCCTAGCTATGATGAACCTATGACAGCGCAATGGCAGTGGTTCCTGCCAGAGAACAAATCCGTAGAGGTGTATCAGCCTGATAAACCTGATACTCGGATGCATCGCTTTCGCTCGCAAGGCCAGTTCCCATTCAAGGGACAGTGATATCTCCTACTGCATGTTTACTGTACTTGAAGCTTGGACCAGGTGCATACTACGCATGGCATGGGGGGAACGCTCATGGGGAATACAAAAAACAACAGGGGAAAAGAAGCGACAAAGCGTCGAACATATGGGCGTCCCGTCGTTGCATTCATTGCCCGAACAGACAACGAACAACAACTACCCAAGAACCTAACCGTAATAAAACAGCACGCGCGGGAGGGAGAAAAGGAAAACATTGACCCGTCAGGATGGGTACTATCCCGCGTCAGAATGCGCGACTTGAGCCTGCGATGAACAAGCGGGGAGAAGAGGAGATTCGGAGGCATAGATGGAGGAGGGGGGGGGGTAAAACTTGCTGGCGCTGGAATGTGCAAAGGTGTTCAGGGGGTAATTGACGTGATCGGGTGAAGGTTCCATGGCAAGCCGGCCATGCACAGAGCCTTAGGTATCAACGCCGATGGTGCATCCCCCTGCCCTCCCAACCTAGGCCGTGTGGTAGCTCAGCGATTCTTTCAATCCGCCCCCGCGCAAGGCGCCAGTAATAATCACGGACACCACCACAAGCATCATAGTCGTCAGGATAAAGTTGATATACCCAAACGCGATCAATGTTTCGTTGGCTGAACAGTACTTGAGGTGGGCAAAGTTGTGACTGCAGTTCATCCCACCGTACAGGGACCTGGTCAGCGCGGCTGACGCCGAGAGCCATAGGGCCCAGTCAATGAAGAGGAAAATAAAGTAGGAGATCACCGAGGTGAAGACACCACCAATGCCGACAAAGAAGCAAATGACCTGTATAGGGGTACGAGATAAGCCCGGCATTCCCGTCCGCTCCCAGTCAGTATTCTCCCGCTGTCATCACAGGATCACGAGCGCAGGGCAGGGCACACGCACATAGGCCGTGGAAAAGAGGAAAGAGAACCAGCCAACAAAGAGGAAGAGGCGGACACGCGCCTTGATGCCTCGCCCAGGGTGTTTGGCTTCGTCCTTGGCATTGTAGTCGTGCACAAGGATAGACGAGATGATGGCGACCACGAAGGAGAAGATGGAGAGCACACAGAGGCAGATAGGAGCGCCGCGGCGCACAATAGTACTGGCTTCAACCATAGTAGAGGGAACAAGGCGATGTAGGCTGGTGCAAGGCAACAAGTGGTGGGCGTTCGGGAGCTACTTGCAGGCGTAGGCCATGGCCGTCCCCGCACTTTTAAACATGTGGACATCCATCCATCAGCCCCGATGAAGTCCCTCAAGCCTCATGACGCACGAGCACGCACAGACCAGAGCGGCATGGGGGCAGTGAGACAGCTGGCCGCAGTGCTTGGTGGAGGGGAAACGCAGAGCAGAAGAGCCCTGGGGGGAGTGTACAGCGGTCCTGCAAGGGTAGGATGCCTGTGTTTTGTTTTGGCGGCACAGGCGAGAACGAAAAAGGGGGCAGAACGCATAAGACCGATTACGATGCTGATATGACTCGGTAGGACTCGGCCGTGCGTAGCGCAGCATTGGGCCCATGCTGCGTACTGCCAGCCTGGAGGTGGGAGGCTGGGGCCCTCTGGACTGCGTCTGCGCTGGGCGTGGCTGCAGTGGTGGCTAGTGGCAGCAGCAGGCCAAGACACTGCTGGACAAAGTGAATCACTGACCGCAACACCATGATGACACATCCGACACAGGCGCACAAGGGCTATTATATAATCGCATCAGATCTGTTGGTGGGACACAGCTTAATTAAACACCGGACTCAGGCTGAGGCTCAGCACTCTCAGCCGCTCAGCACCCAGGCTCAGGCTAAGGCTCAGCGCTGCGCCTCAGCGTAGTTGCGTTCAGTACGTGCTCAACGTTCTCAACGCTGAGGCCGAGGCCGTGAGGCTCCGGCTCGGGCCGGTTCACGGGAAGTGATAAGCTGAACTCAACGCACGTAACGCGTAACAGGCCTGAGCTGAGCTCAGGCTCAGCGCTGAGGCTCGGTCGTTCAGTACAAAGTCACTTAGCTTCAGCGCCAGCGCCAGCGCTCAGCCGGATTCACTACTCACTAGTACTACTCACTCACTCCCATCGATCTAGACGTGTAGTACGATGAGTACTGCTCGGTATGAATCAGTCACCGGCCCGTCACCGCTAAAAGGCTCTTCAGCTTCAAGCTTCAGAGCTTCAGAGCTTCAGCGCTCAGGCTCAGCGCTCAGGCTCAGCCCACCTTTTCAGGACTTCAGCCTGGCCAGAGATCGATGTTCTCGATGATCGATAGGGATTGATTTGCTGTGGTGAGCGAAAGTAGAGACAAGCGGAGAAGGAGGAGAGAGGGGAAAGGAGTGGCTTCACTATTGAGATCGGAGAGAGGGAAGACGAAGCCATGATACATGACAGCCGTGCTTTAGATGGAGAGAGTGAGCTTCCTGACTTCCCCTCAGGCCTCAGGCGAAATCAGCGGGCGCTATAGCTGCTGGGTGGATGATGTGGCTGAGAACGTCAGAGTCTGACTATGTCGATTATGCTCTAAATTGGCACACTGCGCTAGTGTCCCAACAACACTGCTGTGCTGGTGCTCGGACACATCATTTATGCGGGGCCCCACGAGAGGAGACTTACTCTGTGAGAATGCTGAGCACACACATACCGGAGTATAGGATGGGGGTCTTAAAAGCTTCAAGCTTTAAAGTTCGTGTCTGAGTCTGAGATCTGTGAAAAGGCCGCGTCTGACAGGCCGCTTTTTTCTCGTAGCCTGTCTCAAGCTTCAAGATTCGAGCTCCTCAAGCTTGAAGCTTCAAGCCCCACAACTCACGCCGAGGCGCTGAGGCTGAGACCTCAGCTTCTCATAGAACCTCTTCCCCTCTGGCTTCATTAAATCCCAGTTGCCCTATACACTAACCTTCCCCCGTGGAGGGTGGTGCTGCGTTCCCCTGCACGGCCCTCAGTTATCCGCGGCTGGCACTACTTAGGCCACTGCACTGCCCGTGCGTCTGCGCCTTTTCGTTTGTGCTCCATTGTTCGCTTCCCCCCCTGTCTTCTCTCACGGCCGACACCGTTTCCACTCCATACTTAGCTCGCCCTCGATTCTCATGATCCGCGTGATCAGCTGCCTAGCTCGTTCGGTCAGTAGGGGCCATCTGTCTGCAGTCAGCCAGTAGTCACACTCTAGTCACTAGTCACTAGTCACTAGTCACTAGTCACTGCGCATCAGGGGTGGCGGGAATTCGACGAGACATCAATTACAGAACAGAGGGCAAATGGCTGGGGATCCGGGTGATACCCGGCGCGATACATGATACGCATGAGATGTGAGTGTTTGGTTAGCAGGGAAAGGGCGTATTAGGGAGGAACACCGGTATATAGAGGGGCATGAATTGCAGGTAATGAAACAGGAATTTGTAAGGGGACGACGCCTGGTGGCACCGAACCGCCAAGTGCAAAAGGAGCACAGATATGTCATCTGCACGCCGTATTGTACCGGCGATCCAAGTCGCGCCGGGTTGTGACGTTCTCGCCCGATAAAGCAACAGATCACAAGCAAAAAGTCTATGATGTCAGACACAACAAATGAGACCGGTCACAAATGTTATACTTCGAAGCTGTGGCTGCAGCCTCCCCAAACGAAGACATATATGTGTACTCTGTCACGGGCGGGGCGCCGCCAGGGGCCCGCCCTGGGGTTTTTGGGGTACAATCCCTTAGGCGACGGTAGGTCGACTCACGGTAGTTTCGGGCTTAGGCCGGTTGGTGTGTCCGAGCGGAGCTAGGGACGAGGAGGAGGCCTTTGGTGGGGCGGCTGCACGTGTGGCAAGGCTGCGTCTGCACCGGCTTGGGCCGTAGTAACGTGTCTGAAGCCTCCGGGATTTAGGGACGGGAGGAGGCAGCGGCGGACAAAACTGCCTTAACTGGGACTGGGAATCGCGCGAAGGAGGGCTCGCGCGATTGGACTGAAGGGCTGGAGGACGAGGTCGGAAGAGATGTCGGACGCTAACAAGAGGAGCTGCCTGTACTGGATCAATTGGCTGGAAACGGGCAGGAGTCGGACAGGAGGGGGAAAGGGACGAAGGGGAGACGAGAGATGACGAGAATGGAAGGTGGGGGAAAAGATCCCCATCAACCAGGGGTACAGGCAGGATCAAAAGGGAAACGGATACAAGAGGGGGTGTAGAAAGGAAGACATGTCAAAAGCGGGGTTGGTCGCCGCGGGCGCGACCGAGAAAGGAAACGGAAACGGGGACGGGGCGACAGATGCCGCCACGGCACTGGAAGCTCGGTGGCCTTATTTAGGCCGGCCGACTTGGACTTGGGCGGGGGGCGACTATTGTCGCGCGGAGCATGGCCCTTCGGCCACGATACTTAATTTAGCCAACCATCATCACACTTGGTTGGCCTGCGGTGCACGCTCTACTGGGCATGTGCGGAACAGGCGGGCCTTAGCTTGGGTCGGACCATCTCGTGTCCGCCGCAGCCCGTGACATACTCCATTGGCCGTTGTATAGGCCGATACGCACATAGGTATCCCGAGGATGAGGGCGGCCACAGCTGGAAAGGAACTCCCAGATGGATGAGCCATCATACATCATACCTGAACGTTTGAGGACGCTGCAGAGGAGTGGAACCCAGAGATGGAGACGGCCACTGTTGTGGACACGAAGATAAACTGTGGAACAACTATATCAATGAGTAGAATAGTAGTCGAACCAATTCCTGTGGCCAACAGGCGGTGCGTCAGGCGGTGCGAGAGAGGAGAGGGGTTGACGCAATGGGGTTGGCCACGGTCCGAAGGGGAGATGCCTGAGCTGCTCCGCTTTTTCAGCACCGCACTAGACACGCCCCCGTCGCTCGCAACGAAAAGCGCATGACACTGGTGCCTTCGCTTAGATGGTAGGGCGTATTAAGAAGACGGAGGCGGATCTGCCGTATAACAACAGCGGCGGAGCCGTGCGTGGTAGTATGCTACTCCATCCATGCCCCATAACGATATTCTTTCCTTCATACACTCTTCACGCGCCGAGGCCCGTATCATCGGCGTCGTCCCTGGCAATATTTGTTGCGCCACGCTGGGAGAGAGTATCTAGTAGTAAGAGATACTGGATCAGGCTGGGATTCAGACTCGGTGGGAGAGTTCCATCACTCTCTTGACAGTTTACGTGACAACCGAAGCAAAGTGTGCGTAACAGGCAGGGTGGAGCGGAGAGGTGGTGGTAGGTGAGATAATATTCGTCTCGGAATCGCCCCCTCTCTTTACCACAGCGAATGACAGCCTGACATCGAGGTCATCGACACCCACCCGCAGCCGCTCACGCCTCAGTCTGTGCATCACTTGTCTCTCAAAGATACGTTGGTTGCCTTATACCCACAACCTGCAGATACGTTGGGAAATGTAGTATATATTCCCTCTTGTGAGTGCTATAGAGTTCTTCCTTCAGTGGGCATTCCGTCATATGCATCATCATGCTGACCATCAATGCTGTTCCAGTTCAAGCAGCTTCAGGCTTCAGCCTACCAGCTTCACCGAATCAGGGGCCTCAGCGGTTCATATACACACATGCAAACGGCGCGGTGTGTAGGGGCGATCAATGACTTCGTTCAGTACAAGAAAAATCCGAGTGAGTTCATTATAATAGTACATCTGTCAACTGCCATGTACATATACCCGAAGGAACCAATCATGAAGTGGAGTGATCCGCAGAAGGTAGAATTGGCATGTGGAGAGTCCAGAAATGACATCGGAAAAACAGCTGGAGGCATGAAAAAGCAAGAGGCGAGACCAGGGATATAGTTATCTATACGGGTGAGAAAGAGCAAAAACAAAAAATGGGAAAGGCGGCAGCGGAAGAAGATCAGACTGTGCCAATCATGGGTCAGTAAAAAGAGGTCCTATCCGAAGGCATCATCCGCTTCAAGCGGGGAGAATATACGCACAAGAGAACATGCCCCCGCCACGGATACGACGACCACCAACGCTCCATGCGATCATCGTGGCAGCAAAGAGGCCAACGCTGAGGCCCAGGGCGACAGACAAAAGAGTCTCTGCACCTGGAAGCCCGAGGAAACAGCTTGGTTGGCTGTAGTGGTACTATTGGTGTGGCATAGTCGGCCAAACCTCCCTGAGCAGACCAGCCGCTGGGAAGGAGATAAAGAATACCAGGGACCGCAACCACATAAGAGCGACCGTCAAAGATAAACCCATACACGGAAGAAGCCGTCCCAATGGCCAGGCTAGCAAGCATGGCGGTAAATCGTAAAATCGGAGCGGTGCTTAAGCGACGCGCGCTTGCTTGAAAATTTGTTCACACACCACCCCCAATGGAGATCAGAACCATCACATAGAACTCTTTGCGCGTTGGCTTGGCCGAATTGCGAAGAGCCATACAGATGGAGTAGGCGGGGACGGTGAGGAAAGCCCATTTCATCGAAATCGCATGGAAGTACCATTCGGGGCGGGAGCGAACCATGTCGCAAGCGTGCGGCTGACTGGCATCAATAATCTTGCCAGACAAGAATGTCCAAGTCGCTGCGCCAACCGACAGGCCAAATCCTAAAAAAAACTGTACAGCACAGCGTACACCAGCCGTACCGAGCCCGAAATGATGGACTTGCTCTGCAGCTCCAGTGAGCCTTGCAAGAACATCATGCCAGGTAGGATGAGCACAATCGAGGCCGGCGTGACCGCAGCATAGCAGAAGTACGAGCTGCCATTCTGGAATGCAACCGCTCCAATAACGAGTTGATTCCAGCGAAGCAGATCTCGAACACGTTGGAGAGAAAACCTCAGCCGTGATCGTTGACTGGGCCAACACCAGTAAGCCCCCGAGAGGTGCAGCGAAGAAGACAATCGACAAAACTTCCATTGAAACCCATGGGCCCCGCACAGATCATTGCACTGCAAAGAGCACCAATAATCACTGTCCAGAAACGATTAATCAGGGGCTTGCGGCGCATCAGCTCATCAAGTTGCTTGCTCGCCTCTTCAACCCCGACTTTGTCATGGATAACATTCCAGTAGATGGAATGCATGTCCGTGAGCTTAGCTGAAAAAGGCAGGGGAGTCAGTACGTCTGGACACCAACACGAGGACATTAAAGGATGACCGACGAGAGACGTACATAGATCCTGCGTACTGGGCTGTTTGATGAAACGTGTGTCGGATGTGTGTGTCAGATCATCCCCGAACGAAAGGAGCATAAGCGAGGGAAGTAGATGCAGCGGCACGTAATATCGAGGACGCGAGCCGTGTACTGAACCGTCGCCTCAATGCGGTGCGTGGGAGCGCCAAACATCATAAGCGCACGACAGAGCTTGAGCAAGAATTCTTGCCGCTGCAAAATGGCCGCGACATGCAGCGTGATCTGCATTGGCGAAGAGTGAGTCAGTGGGGGTCCACCTGGGTAACGTAGCGGGGACGAAGAGGAGAGCGCACAGGGGGCAGCTGAGGTAGGGGGCAAAGGCGGGGGGGATACGCACGTAGATTTCCTGCTTTTTTGACGCTTCGCGCGTCTGCGCACCTTGCGCTGCCACTCGGCCTGTCTGACTTAGCCTTACGGTCGTGCGAAAGAGGGCCAAGTAGTCACCTCCTTCCGACATGGCATCAGGCGTAATTGCACTAGAATGGGAGCGGTGAGTGAGGTGCGAGACAGGCTTGGAGATGGCATGGCTGGCCTGGCTTAGCACAGACCGCTTCTGCGTAGAATCGCCAAAGCTGCTCATCGACATGTCGCGCTTGCCTGCCATTGAGGGGGGACTTCGCGTGCCATCCATCAAGGTAGGTGAGCTGACGGGCAAATAGTTGAGTACCACCTGGGGTGAGAGTGCCGCTGCCGCCAGGTACAGCCGCACCGACCGCCACGCCTGAACCGTAGCAGCAGCAGACGACCGAGATTCTCTGTTTGTGTGTTGGACCGCTAGCGTCAGCCAAGATCTTGGCTGTGCGGCGGAGCGTCTTGGCATTCATCCAGGAGCAGATACCGATCCAAAGTGAAGCCCGGGCGGAACGGGTTGGGGCCCAACTGGGCTTGCGCTGGGGACACTGCTCCTACCAAGTTGCCTGTAGTGGCTATCAAAGCACCAGCGAACCAGCAGACGAACGTGCGGCGCGAGGGAGCTCCTCAAAGTCATAATCTACCCCGACGTCTTGCGCAATGCGTGAGCCCTCGTCTGGCCACCTGCTGACCTTGCCCACATCCGAGCGCGAGACGGGAGCAGAAGATAGAGCCGATGAAGCCATGTTCAAGGGCTGCTTGGCGTACCGCGAGACATTATGCCCCCGGCTTCCCCCCATCCCCGAGCTGCTCGCTGGCCTGCCATCCATCTCGGGGGGGGAGAGAGGAGGAAGGGTGGCCGTCCATAGACTGAGCCTGCTCGCGCTGCTGCTGTTCATATAGCTTGAGTAGGTTCCCAAGCACACCCCCAGATTGAGGGAGGCGAGAGTCCATGCGATCCGGGGGCCCTCAATATCTGAGGAACTGTCGTTCCCGCCCTGTCCGCCCAACCCCATCATGACGCGGTGAGAATTGACGAGGGTGCAGCCTGTCGTTCGTATCGCGAAGGCCGCGCTTTGAAGGTCGCCGCCGCGCCATACAGTCTGAGTACGAACAGGAACAGACTTGGTATTGGTGGGGTCCTTCGCCCTTTTCCACGTCCAGATCATTCTCGTCCTCTTCATCGTCACCAATGTGACGTTTCAAGAAGTGGGTGGCACGTCGCAAGAGATTACCCTCCTCTTGCGGGTCCTTTTTAACGGGCATTGGCATCCCGTCCACTTCGCCCGAGATCATGGGAACATGATCAAAATCCGAGTCGTCGGTCGCGTTGTAGCTCCCAGGTGTGCTGCTCCCCGAGGGTGGCGCGGGAGGAGCAAAATCTTGCGAGTGCTCGTCCGTGTCAGCATTGGAGACTGCATCAGGACCCTTGTCCTGGATCTGCTGAAGATGATCCTGCAAAGCCCCGAGGACCTCACCGTCGAGCCCGCGATCGTTGAGCTGCTGCACCGTCATGCCCTCCAGCGGGCCCGAAGCCACAGTCTTTTCTTCTGGTTGCTTCGGCGGGAACAGACTTCTCAACCTGGGTCTCACCCGAGCTGGAGCGTTCCTTCTCATCCAGGTTTCCGTGCAAAGGGAGGAGGTGTATCCCAGCGTACCGGCGATGGGAGTAGAAGGGTGGACATAGCCAGGGATGCGCTGTTCCAGATTAAGCGGGCCGGGATGGTTGGCACGACGCATGCCCCCACTGGGCGTGGAAGGAGACGGCGTGTCGACCCAACCGCGCATGGTCACCGTGGGGCCAGCGTGGTGGGAGGTGACCGGCAAGGTTGCGTCACCAGTGGTGTGGGCGCCGAAGCGCACGCGGCGTGCTTCGGCGGCGTCGGCATCGGCGGGGGGATCAGCACCACCACCACCCGCAATGGCAGGCGGGGCAGCGTGCAGAGACGCTGGATCCGATTGCCCCAGCATGCCCGGAGACGCGTGGAGGTTCGGGGAAGAGGAACTCATCGACCGGTGGTGGTGGGAGGGGGAGGGGGACGTGGAGAGGGCGGAGAGAAGACAATAAGAGGAGCGGCACCGAGTGGCTGGGTCTTGGCGTTGTTGACGCGTGCGAAGGCTACCGCTGCCTCTGCCCCGAAGCGATGGCTCGCCGAGCGCGCCCTAGGAACGCCCGGCCATGGGAGCCGTCGGCTACGAATGATCGATGAGGGTGTGCGATGATCGAGCGCGGATGAACGCAGCGATGCCGAGTACGTGGAATGCATTACAGGAGCGTTTAGGCGTTCAGGACGCTTAGGACGCTTAGAACGTCGCTACTCAGACTGCGTACTGCGTTTGCTTGGATGCACACACCCATCATGCATGCACCACGCATGCACCCTGCATCTGCGGCTCCAAATCAGGGGGGAGTGGATGTGGAGCAGGCAGGCAGTGGCCCAGTGTTCGTCGCGCCCGAGCCCACCCGTCGGCCACATCACCAACCATACGTCATTCACTGGACCATCGCCACTATACAGCAATCACACGTCACATGTCACATGTCACCCAGGCCGACCACTTGGCCGAAGCAGGCGTCATACACCATACGCCCTGCATAGGCGTTTAGCGCTTAGCGCGTATGGCGCATCGCGGCCGTCTCCTGCCGTCCCATCGGCTGCCACAGGCCACCCTGTACTACTCGCCGACGCCGTGGATCCCCAATAAGCCATGCATCGGGGAGAACCCTGTCCGCCAACGAGCCGCCCAGCTTGTGCAACATCTGCGCGACAGCCAATGTGGAATTTGGTGCGAACGAGGAAAGGCGGACACGACGAAGACGAGGACAGGCAGACAGGCAGAGAGGCACACTATCAACCCCGTGGCCATCAATGCCATTGTTACACATGTTGTACACGAACGCTACACGCTGTCGCCGCTGCAACTACTTTAATCGTTGGAGCAGCGACGTGTGATGTGTGACGTCGTCAGCGTCAGGCCTTCTGAGATCGGAGGGCGCTATTGCGCTGATGCAGGCCTTGGGCCTTAGGGCGCCTTGGCCTTAAGGCCTAAGACCCAAGGAGCTTAAAGCTATTCAAGCTTCAAGCTTCAAGGCCTACTGTATGGTTCGTTCTGCTGTAGCGGTGTGCAACATGCTGCATTCGTCTTCTGCGCCACTCACATCCAAGATCGTCCGCGCGATCGACCCAAACGCAGCAGAACGCTCCTGGCCGAAAAGCAGCGGGGAAGCAGAACCTTGGCATATCACGCTGTTGCTGCAAGCTTCAAGCTTCAAGCTTCACAACTCGGATCTCCAGATCTCTCTGAATCTCAGATCTCACCAGTCGCCGACGCTCGTTGCCACATGACACATGTCACTGTGTCACTGTGTCACACGTCACAATCTGTCGGGCGCTCGCGGGGGGTCTCACAGATCTCACACGTCATGCATGTCACACCGTGTCGCACACATTCATTCGTTTTTTCCATTGCCTGTGTACAAGCACGCCAAGCTTGAAGCTTGAAGCTTCAATCTCTTCAAATCCCAAGGCCACCTTGGTTCCTCTCCTCGACTCCGTTAGCTACCAGAACTCAGGCCTCAGGCTATGGGGCATCACCAGCGTCACGCGTGACTATTAGGTCACACTACACCGCGACTACCTTCTTCCCCATTCCACCTTCCACCCACCGTCTGATCGGACTCTGCACTCCGCAGATTCTCACATAGACGTTGGACGTCATATTGATCATCGATCACCCTACAGCTCTATAGGACGTAAGTGGGTTCCGTACCAATGCCGAATGCGCTCCACCGGCTCACCATCTTGCATCAATATTCAACTCACAGAGCCACCACATGGACATATCATCGACCGAACATCAACTTTTTGCGCATCTGCAACGTGTATGCGCATAACAATCTGTTGTACTACAGGAGGGGAAAGGGATCCGGCGATAGAAGAGATGGGCCACCCAGGACAGGGAGGGCTGGTAGAAACCTTATATGTGGGCCTTTTGGGAAAAAAGTGAAAAAATGAAGTTGAGGAAAGAGAGCCAAGACACGAGTGTCTGTCAAGTTTGTTGCCGTATACATACTGTGGTGTCCAGCGGGAAAAGGTTGCTCTGGGTTGCCACGCAGCTAGCGCTCAGGTGCTCGGGCCGCTTAGGCGCCATTAACCATTCTGCATGTGGTATGTACATGTGAGAAGGGCATACTATGTATCGCGCGTTTCTGTTGAGCTCATCTGTGATGATCGATTATCACACACGCCGTACGTGTCATGCTATTGTGTCTTGGTCGCGCGCCCGGCATCATGCATCAGCTGTTAATTTTTCAACTCGCCACAACGAGAGCGAGGTTTTGTCTCGGCCACACCGGCTCTGGGATCTCCTGGCCTGAATATACACAGTCGATCCACAACACGTGTTACAGGCGATAGGTCTCTTCCTCCCCTTTGCCTTGGAATCCATATCCTTGGCAAAGTTCGTCCATCATAGCTCCCAACACTGGAGTCCAGAGCGAGACAGCTGAGATGTATGACACGCGGCAGCCCAGCAGGCCAAAAAGCCCTCCGGTTCCCTTGCTTGCTCGTTGCTCGGCTGAGCGCGGAGCAACCGCCGGCGGCTCGTGCGCTTGGCTCCCATTAAGGCCCTTTCAGTCCCTCCTCACTGTGGGAGGCCTAGGAGATGTAGGCTATTTTCTTGCTTGTTGTCATCTCTGTTCCATAGCCCGCCCGGGGGCGACTAGCTACTTGAAGCTTGAGAGTCCCTCTGTAGGTGTTGTTGGTTAGCTGAGACCACCACCACTAGTACAATTTCACCCTCTTCGAGTCATTCCCATCACGCACGACGTTCAAACGTTGACTAGGGGTGTCGCCGGGCGTGCATTACGGCCTGGTCTAGGCCCAGTTCCTTCGTCTGCTGGGTCCATACAGACTGCCAGTACCAGTAGCTCGCCCTTCCACACGCCGCCAATAGTCTACCGACGACTCATACAAAGTCCACCAATAGTTGACTCATATACTGACAACTGATCCTGACGTTCCTTCCGTCCGCCGGGGCGCCGATAAACACTGACATCCACCACTGCCCTCCATATGCCCCAGGACTCAGGACTCAGGAATCCGCGTAATGATTAGGGAGGCAACAATGGAGTCGCGAGTCGGGGATAAAAAAACAAAATGGTATGCAATACGAGAACTCTGCAACATCAATTCTCGAAATCTCCACGTTGAAGCTCCGAATGGGGCTGGTGCGCTGAAGCACTAGCTGCACCAGCTGCACTAGACACGCACGCGTCACACGATGTAGCCCACAGATGATCGAGATGAATGATGAATGGCCGAATCTCAGAGAATGGTTCAGGATTGGGCGCATCACGGAGCAAAGACAGACTCCATCTCCTTGATGATAGGGCCATTTTGCCACGGGAACAGCCACCACCCGTCCAAATAGGGGTGTGTTGAATTGCTGATCCGCATCTGGAGGAGAAGGGAAGGGAAGTTGAAGGCGGAGGTGGCGTACTGGGCAAGGGAGGTTTTGTCAGTAAACGCCGCTTACCGGGATGGGGTGAGGGGATGGGGGAGAAGGAAAAGGCAACGCACTTTCGTCAAGACAGAGTCTTCAGGATGGAACATGCCCATGTCGTCGTCGGATGTCTGAGGTGGAGCGCTTGCCAGCGTTAACCGGTGGGTCTTGCGCCGACGCTTCGATGGCTCATCGTCCACCTCCATATCATCGTCAGGCAGTGACGAGTTGGCAAACACGCGGCTAAAATGAGGTAATGGGATGGACGAGGAGTGCCCTCGCGGTAGGCCGCTTCGAGCTCCTCGTTCAGCAGGCGGTACAGTGGCGCAGCCACTTGAGGAGGAAGATTGATCAAACGTTCATGCAAAAGCAGCATCGGTGGTGTCCGGCCTTGAGCCAAAGCAGATCCCGAATCGGATGAGGGGAAGGGACCTTGTCGAGGAGCAGCTTGTGCAGGTCGCGAGCGGGCACGGGCGCGGCTGAGTCGGCAGTGAGGGAGAGCGGGCTAATGACGGCAAAAGGGTCGTTATCCACATCGTCCACCACCTTGATCACCGTTCCCAATCCGTTTTGCGCCCCGTTGGTAATGACCAGGTCGGCGAGGGCATCGACATCGACGCGCGGGGCCAAGGTGTGGAAGAGCTGGATGAAGAGGCGTTTGAGCGCAATGTAGTCGATCTCGTCCGGACTGGTAAAGTCAAAGTCGACATTGATCATGTCAACGTCTCCGTCGCTGTCGGAAGCATCGCCGGACGCATCCGCCTTGCGCTTGGGCTGGGCAGACATGGTGTGGTGGGTTCGGGAGTTGGCGGGGCGCGGGAATCGCAGGAGCGCAGCCAGTCGTCCCCTGGGGGCAGCTGGACAAAAAAAAGTTGGATCGGTGCAACGCGTTGATGCCGAAGCGCGGAAGGATTGCAATTTGAAATTTGGGTTAGGGTCTAGCGTCCAGATAGAAGACACGGGTGAGACTTGCGATGCATGATGACGCGGAGGGTCGATGGCGGTGTACTCTGCATCCATACCATTCACAGAGCTCAAAGCTCATGGCGCTGGGACAAGGAAACGCTATGCCTAAACCGACCCGTTCATCTTGCGTGTGCGGCTGGGTAGCGCCACCCCGCTTACATGTACTGCCGTGTTCAACAACGCAAGTGACTATAGTCACTGGTATTTATAGCCCACGCGGATCCTCGGCAGTGCCCACCGCAGCGGCAGACACGCGACGGGGCTTCAACATCTCCTGGTTCGGGTGGAAAGAAGACAGTCGCCACCACTTGCGCCATCGCCGTCGTGTTGGTCCTCGTCCCCGCTGTCGGCTGTCTCCCCATACGCGTGTCGATCAGGCTTTAGCAAAAGCTACCTACGCTCACATTCGCTTCGCCCCAACAAGACTCATCCCAGGCCATCACTTAGGTTTTGCGCCGGACCAGACTGCCATTCCAGCAGCGCGCAGCTAATACCTGCCCACTCTGTTTGACCAACCCTGTGACCAGCTTTTGCCCATGTTGTTCTGTGTGGTGCTCTTCTGTAATGCCTTTAGTTCCCTGTATTGTTCGCATAACGCCCTCTCTCCTAATCTGGATGTTTACTTTCGGCTTACTAGCGAGGGAAGACCTAATACCCGCCATCCTGATTCCGTTCGCACAAAAAAGTCTCTACAATGCATCACATCCACGGATTGTCCTTCGTCACACTCACTCTCAGAGGAATACATCTAAACACAGGGTGATGCTAGTGGAGGGCCATTGGAGATCGGGAAACCATTCATCGGATTGTACTGAAAGAAAAAAACAAGCAAAACTACGACGTGTGATGTTCGGATCAAACCAGCAACTGGGTCTTGCTTAGCTGCTGCCGCATCTTCTCCACCGGCGTCGGGCTCGTACGGGCCACAGTGACGGCCCGCAAACGGGGAGCTAACAGCTCCTCCAACTCGGTTGGGTTCACCAACCCGAGCGCTGATGCGCCAAACTCCCAGATCATCAACTGGCTGGACTGGGGAGCTAGGCGATCCGGCGCCGAGGGTGCACCACGGAGTTTGCCCAACAAGTAGGCCGACGTGGATGTCAAAACCGCTTGTCCGGACCAGTCCTGGTGAGCAGCCATGGCATTCACTACCGGGCGCATTTGCATCTCGTACGCGGTCTTGGTGCCGTGCTCGAGCTCAGCCCCTGCCCAAAGGTCCCACACCCGAACAGGTCGGCCCGCGTTGAGGGACAGCAGGAACGGGGCAGTTTGCGTGACCCAGAGAGCACGCGACGAGTTCAACTGCACCCTACTTCCGAGTTGCGGAGAAGGCCCATGGAAGCTCCGACCAGAGCCTTTGCCCGTACTTTTACGCGCAGAAGGAAGCACAAGCACCGTTGCTGTCCCCTCCAGGGACGAGGGCAGAAGAACCAGCGCTTTTCCGGAGGACAGGGCAAGTGTGGTCCCGTCTTTCGATGTGGAAGATCATTTTCTTGTTCATATTCATGTTAGCCCCTCATCATCAATCCAGACAACGACGGAAGCACGTACTTTTCCAATTACATCCGTGGCAGAGGCAGTCACGGGCTCGAGGTCGCTTCGCGCAGCGTGGCTGGGCCTCCCTGTTGCAAGGGTGGGACTGGGTCCAGACGAATCTCCAGGACAGGCGCCCTTCCAAGGCATGGCCCAAACGCCACTTTTCTTGGCTGGTAGACAGGTCGATCGCAACCACGTCGCCAGGGATGGAGACGAACACGGACTTGCCGTCAAAGTGAAAAGTGAGCAAATGCGCCCGAGACTGTTTCTTGCACGTCGGAGGGCAACGGTGTAACCGAAACCAAGGTTTGCGTGTCTGGGTTGACCAAAGCGACTGTGCCGTCACGGCGAAGAATAGCGAGCACTCCCTCGGCGAAAGAAAGGGGAAGATGATCGTCAAGGAGTCCACGATCGGAACCAGCAATTGTTGCTGTTCACCTGGCCTACCCGCACATAGTGCCCCGCTCAGGAGCACGCTTCCATACGTCAATGTAGCTTTCAAACGTAGACACACATCTGTTTGCAGAGGCCGGGCATGCCATTTGTTAGTTTCAGAGAAGGTAAAAACAAAGGGAAACAACAAGTCTACGCACCATTCGCTGAGCAAAAATGTACTCGTCTTGAACCAGCACGGCAAGGGTCTGAGAGCCTACAGGCGCTGGGAGGCCCCAAAGGAACTGGCCCCAATGGCCTGGCCGGAGATCAAGGGCCCACAGTGTGCCTGCACGATTGCGGACGATGGCAAGGCCGTAGGAAGAATGCTGACTTGGGTCTCACTCTGGCTGGTGCGCTGCATCAGCGCATCGTACTCTTCCGCGGTCACGGATGGGTGGGCGTTGCCCTTGGTGGGAAGAAGTGAAAGCACAGGATAGGCAAGAGGGCCATCCGCTGCCCAAACGCTTCTTGCGTCGCCACATACCGCTGGACCAACTCATGCCAGCTTTGCACCGAGGCATACACCCCCGATTCGTCGGCAAGAGAGGCGAGGGCATCGGCCAAGGTGGGGCCGTGCAGGCCAAGGGACGCGGCAACATCGGCCCAGTCCGAACGGGCAGCCGAATGGGGGCTGCAAAGGGCCGCCTGGGCGAGTTGGAGGGACGCCTTGAAGGACATGGTAGCACAGAGGTGTATGGGAGGGAGAGGTGGGCGCGTCTATCGCGGTAAGTGGGGGAATGCATGTATGGTTCGTCGGGGGTTGCATATATATATGACTGTGTTGCATGTTCACCACCGGTGCATGCGCCCCAGCATGCTAATCCCAGTCCCCATCGCCGCCGGGACTTCCACGGAGACGGGACTCGGTGGGAAGGACCAAGAGGAGCGTAGATGTTGGTGTTGGGCGCGGCGGGCAACCGTCGTGGGGGCGAGTGGGCGGGAGGGGCCCGGGGATGTGCGGCGCGGTCAGCGCGGCGGAGCAGCGCAGTCTGGGGCGCAGCGCTGCGCAGTCTGCACTGGCGCACTGTCACAGACAGGACTAACGTTCAAACGTTCAAATTCCCATTGCTTGGCATGGGCGGAACGGAGACTGGAAGCTGGGGCGGCGGGGCGGAATGTGCCGCCGAGGAGAGCTGGGGGGGTTTCCACCTTGATTTACCTTGGTTACAGCGCCGCGCTCGCCGGCCTGCAGTGCGGCGGCTGCGCTCGACCGTCTCCCAGCCGTCTGCCGTGCGCATGCCCGACGTCTTCCTGCCACACGACGATACGCGGGCTTGTCGTATGAAGGCAATGCAAACCTGTGGCGGCGTCAGCACTTGGGGAAAGAAGCATGAAGCGCGATGCTTGAAGGCGGTATGGTCTAACGGTTCTCTTTCAACCCTTTATGCATCCTACACACCACAGAACTACCCCAGTGTTTCCTATCCTCGGTTCCAGGACAGTGCCGATCTCGATGCTTGAGAGGATAATGCATAATAAGGCACACGCACCTTGCACGATAGATCGGTTTCTTATCGAATGCGACAAGAATTAGGTCTGCAGCGGTGTGTTTGCATCTTGTATGAATTTGTAGTTTTGGCGGTCAGGAGCTTGGCAATTGCGCTTACGTGTAGATTGATCGCGAGGTGGTATTGGCCGGCCAGCGAGCAAAGATTTGGGCAATAGATAAAATCCACCGCAAAGCAATAACAAACACAATAGGGGAACAAAGACCGTCAAGCTTCAAGCCCGTCGCTTCTCCAACTGCTTTTCAATGATTTCGCCCTCAACCTGACGCTCTTCTTCGCAGCGTTTCTCCTCCTTTCCTCTGAGTCCTTAACGTCCTCTTCGATACCCACCTCGTGCTGCGAGGTCCAGAGCGACGAGTAGAGCCCCCCGGAGGCAAGAAGCTGATCATGTGTGCCCTGCTCCAGCACGGTGCCATCCTTAAGGACAAAGGTAATATCGGCATCCGCGATCGTCTTGAGCCGATGGGCAACAAAGAGCGAGGTACGCCGCTGGGTCAACAATGTTTGTCGGATGGAGCGCATCAACTCTGCCTCAGTTTGACTGTCGAGCGCAGAGGTGGCCTCGTCAAAGAAGAGGATTTCGGGATTTTTAAGCAACAAGCGGGCAATTGCCAAACGTTGTTTCTCGCCTCCTGAGATCATCAGGCCTCGTTCGCCCACTTGGGTCTCGTACCTTTCCGGAAGCTTTTGCACAATCTCATCCAGTTTGGCCCGACGAGAAGCATCGATAACTTCCTCGTCCGATGCTTCAAGACGGCCATAGCGGATGTTGTGCATAATGTCGTCATGGAACAAGGGTGTATCTTGGGGCACCACACCAATCGCACGGCGGATCGAGGCTTGACTCACTTCGCGAATGTCCTGCCCATCAATCGTGATCCGACCCGACTGGGGTTCGTAGAATCGGAAGAGAAGTCGGAAAATGGTTGACTTTCCACAACCCGAGGGCCCAACAAAGGCCACCTTGCTCCCTGCAGGAATGGTAAACGAAGCGCCCTTGAAGATGGGTCGTTCGGGGTGGTAGCCAAACCAAACGTTTTCAAACTTAATCTCCCCGCGGGTCACTTGAAGTGGTGGCGCATTCGGAGGGTCGACCACATTAACGCGGACGCTTTCCAAGTTGAAGAGGGTCTCCATGTCAATCAGCGACTGGCGCAGCTCACGATACACGGAACCCAAAAAGTTGAGTGGCAGGCTGAGCTGGAAAACAAGCTGGTTGACCATGACCAGGTCCCCAACGGTCATTGTGCCAGCCAATACTCCTTGGGCAGCCAAGAGCATCATAACAGTCAAACTCGTGCTAAAGATGATGTTCTGCCCCGAATTGAGCCCGCGAGCGAGGTGGCGACCTTGACGCTGCTCTTCTCATAGTCCTTCAGCGCAGCATCGTACTTGGCCACCTCGTACGACTCATTGTTAAAGTGTTTGACCGCCTCGTAGTTGAGTAGACTGTCAACACTAGTTGTCGCAGCCCGGTTGTCGGCCGCATTCGCTTCACGACGGAAGCGAGTACGCCATGCTGTGGTCTTGATGGTAAACCAAGAGTAGGCAGCCATGGTCAGAGCCGTAACCCCAGCAAACACAGGACCACACTTGTACGTCAAGATGCCGCAAACCATGGTGATCTCTAGTGCGGTGGGCACAATGTGGAATACGACCGAGGTGAGAAGAAACGAGATGCCCTTGGTGCCACGATCAATGGCGCGAGTCAACCCCCCTGTCTGGCGGCTCAGGTGCCAGCCCAAGTCGAGCTCGAGTAAATGGCGAAAGACCCCACGGGCCACACGTCGGATGGAACGCTGGGCCACATTTGCAAAGACAGCGTTGCGCAGCTCTGAAAACACACTGGCTCCGATCCGCGCCATCCCGTATCCCAAAACAGCAGCTCCTACCACAGCAAACACGGTGAGGGGTGGGTTGGGTCGAGGGGGATGGCGAGCGTGTCATTGAGTTGGTCAATGATCTGTTTAAAAAGAAGGGGACCTGCACATTGAGAAGTTTGCCCCCAATCAGCAAGCCAAGCGCAAGAAGAACCCTGCGCTTGGTGCTCCAATCGTCTTTGGGCCAGACATGCTGGAGAAGGCGGCGGATGATTTTCCAATCAGACCTGCGCTGTTGCTTGACTGACTTGTCCTCCACCTTGGTAATCGCTAGGGGATCGGCGCGTCCATCAGCCACTTTAGAGGGGGGATGCGGAATGGATGGTTGGGGGAGACGTCGAGGCGAATCGGGCGACAAGAGGAGGAGGGCAAGGAGGGAGCAAGGGACGAAGGTCGCCTGGGTCCCAACAGCCTCCAGCTGGACACGGGGGGAGAAGCAGGGCCGAACCGGGCGGAGGAGAGCGTTGGCCGCCGACACAGCGTGAGGCGCACAGGCAGCCCCCTGTTCACAGAGTGCGGCAAGTGCGGCAAGGGAGGCACGCGCATGCTCCGGGGTGCGGCCCAGAAAAAAAAACGGAGATGCACAAGAGGTGGTGGAGGCGAAGGCCAATACTGCGGAGGGCAGCCACGCGACGAGACACATCCTATCAGGTCGGGGGGCAGTGCCTCTCCGAGATCTGAATCTCGAAGCGGCTCAGCGCTCGGCGATGACGAAGAGGCGCATCATGCATCATCGATCATGCATCATCCAGCAGGCAGGGTGTATTTGTGGGCCTAGGCTAAAGTTTGACGTTTCCACACTGAAATCCTGCACCCTGCATATATCACCAGCAACTTTCAGCATCATCAGATGGTCATCATCACAGTTGATGATCGATGAGTACTGAGTCAGGCTGCCATCATCGATAGCCAGCGCGCTTAGATAGGTCTGCTGCGGGGTAATCTGTTCTGGACGTACTCTACTAGGACTCCATCGACCAGGGCTGCCCAGCCGTAGTTGTAGTCGCCCATGGTAGCGTCCGGCATCTCATACACGCAGTGCATGCTGCTCAACGGCACTACCCAGCACCTGACTGCCCTGCGTCACAGATGCGTGTAGGAGACCGTTCGCGCAGCTCACCGTAGGGTAGTATATATAATCTCTCGTCGAGGGGGTCCCCCGGCTGAGGGATGTATTGTGGTAGAAGGCTTACGAAAGAAAACCACAGTGTGTGTATGGGAGGCGCATATGCGTTACATCCAAACCATACACTCTGCCGGCATCATTAACAAATGAGGTTTATTTTTGGATCCAGTCCAGTGGAAGGGGAGGGCATGGTATTGGTCGTGAACCGGATATTTGCTTTCCCAACTCATACAGAGAAGGGGCTTGTCCATCCGCCTCACCAGTGGTTCGCATCCAACGTCTCGAACAGTCCACGCAGTTCGGCCAGGGGATGGGGCCCATGTTCTGTTCCAGCCGGGGCCGACGGGGCAGATCCGGGCTGGTATCCTGCTCGGCCTGCTGCGAAGCTTGCGCATAGTCCCCGCGAATCCGCAGGGACACCGTTTCGGTCCGCGCTTCGTTTTCTCCACAATCACGGCAAAGTTGACGCGGTTGCCATGGGCACGACGGACCATTTGCTCAAGCTGTCGCCCGATTTGTCCAGTTCAACATGGAAGACTTGGTTGGGACGGGGAGGCATGTTGCGTATTGAGCCAGGTTGCCGGTACTGCCACCACTACTAGAAGTAGAGCGTTCGGTTCGTAGTCGGTTGGCCAACGCAGGACCAAGCGCGAGGTAGTCCCGCACAATTGTGCATATTGGTCAATCTCTTCCGTATCCGACACAGGCAGCACAGCCGCTTGCCGTGGCGACAGCCAAAAGGCCCAGCGGCCGCGTGTGTGTTCGATCAGGATGGCCAAGAAACGCTCAACAGAGCCTAGGATGGCACGTGTGCACCATCACAGGGCGGGTGCTGCCTTGGGGCGAGGCAGGGTCCAGGTACCGCAAGTCAAACCGCTGGGGAAGTTGAAAGTCGAGCTGAATCGTAGCCGTTTGGTGCTTCCTGCCGGCTGCATCCATCAGACGGCAGTCAATCTTGGGCCCATAGAATGCCCCGTCGCCTGGGTTGATCGTCCAGGGGGTTCCGCTGGCGTCCATAGCCGACCGTAGCGCCTCTTCTGCCTTGTCCCACTCCTCCACCTCACCCAAGAATTGAGGCGGACGGGTGGACAACACAAGTTCGATCTGCGTTGCCGGATCAAAGCCGAATCCACGGTACGCCGAGGCGAGCATGCGCAACATTGTCTGGATCCTCCTCAACTTGGTCGGGACGGCAAAACACATGCGCATCATCTTGATGGAAGCGTCGGACACGGGTCAAGCCACTGAGCGAGCCACTGCTCTCGTTCCGATGCAGGGGCGCAAACTCAGCCATTCGTACCGGCAGCTCACGGTACGACCGTTCCCGACTGGCAAAAACAACGCAATGCCCAGGGCAGTTCATCGGCTTGAGCCCGAATTGATTCTCGCTGTCGAGAAAGGCATCCGCAGGCTCCGAATGGGAGTGAGCCGGGCAACAGTCTCGGTCAGGAAGGGGTGCAGGGGCACGACGAAGAAGGCGCTCCGCTTGCTCCTGCGCCTCACGGAAACCTTGGGCTTGGAACATATCGTCGCGATAGTTGTCCCAATGGCCCGAGCGTTTCCACAATGCCGAACGAAACAGCTGCGGAGTCTGTACCTCGTGGTACCCAAACACATCGTACAGGTCTCGCACCACTCGCTCCATCTTGCGCGCCACCCGCAAGCCATGCGGAAGCATAAACGCCGATCCCGGCGAGAGAGAATGGGTGGTCTCGTTTGACAGAAACAGGTCTTGCTCCCGCCCGATCACGCGATGATCCATCTGGGCGGCCTCCTTGACCTGCGCCTCGTATAACTTGAGTTGCTTTTCGTCGGGGAAAGCGACACCTCGAATGCGCATCATGCGCTGAGGGATTTGGGCTGCGCCTGCCTCTTCACTGGCGCCTTCCACCCCAGTCTCTGTGGGCCGGAGCGTCAGCGACTCGGGAAGCCACGTGATCGTAGACCACTGAGGCGTGGTGAGGGCTTTAAAGTACCCAGTGCTGGGAAGAAGAGGGAGCTCGTCAACCAACCGAATGTCCAAATACCTTCGTTCTCTCCCTGGATCTCCACCACATCAACGGCTGCACCAGGCTCCAGAGCCCGCAGCCATTCGGCCTTGAATACATTGGCCCACCCATCAAAGAGAGGCAAAGCGTCCGCGGCCGTCATGCGACGCAAGCCAAGTGGTGTATCAGATGCGACAATCTGCTGAAATTTGGCATGGACCATGTGGAGATCTTGGGAAGTAAAAGTGCTGCTCGGGTGAGCAGCGTGGTGGAGTAACAGTTGGGTGACCGAGCTGATCGCATCGCGCGCGTGCGTAGGCATCGAGGGTGCTGGCTCGTTCGGGTGCGACCCTCGGACAAAATCGTAGCTAAAACCTGCTCCGCCATGTACGTGCTCTGACAGCAACGGCGCAACACCCAGCACAACATCGGGCAGCGCATCCTGCACAGCCGCGCCGAATACGTACCCAGCCGATCGCCAAAACGCAGCCAGACCACGCAGCTGGCCCTGCGCCCAGCTCGAAGGATCCTGGGCCAAGCGAGCAGCTTGGAGAGGGTCAGGAAGCGTCCAAAAGTGCACATTGTCCCCGCGTACGGGCTCGGTCCAGGGAAGCAGTTGGCCCTCGGCATCGGTGGCGATGGGATAGCGCTGCCACGCCTTGGGGATTCGTTCTGGAGGGGAGGACAGGTGAGTGGGGTTAGGGGGAATGGGGGAGGTCGGAGCAGGGGGGGCGCAGAAGAGACGCACGCTGGAGCAGGGTGAGGGGTGTTGCGTCGGCGGACGCTACAGGGATAAGGAGGGGCTTGGATGCCGGCGTGGGTTGCTTAGCGCTGGGAGTAGCCGCAGCGGCGAAGGCGCGGGCGGCGGCAGGTGGAAGGCATGGGGGGGCGTGGAGAGGCGGTGGAGAAGGGGGGCAGGGCGCGCTGACGCGCCAGACGGCATCCCTGGCGGACACTGAGCGCAGCAGCACGCGACATGGCAGGCATGGTGGTTTTGCCTAGGCATGCTATGCGCTCCGTTTTCCTGGCAGCCATGACTTCATGAGCACTCACATTGAACGTTCAGTTGAACATTGAATGGACAGGGCAGCTTCGTCTTTGGCTGCGCTGAAATTGAAATCAGCATCCTCATTCAATTTTCATCATGGCCCATCCGTAACTTTTGGTACAGACGGCGCACTCATCCACGGATACCCTCGCTTGGCCACATAATTCATTGCGTTCAAAATGCCCTTCAAAATGTCTCGAAAACCACCGCGTAAAATATGATCGAGACGAATGCCCTATTAGCAATCTGACACCGTGGGCTATTAGTACTATCTGGATTCGAGCAGATCTGAGCCTCACAGAGCTCTCAGAACTCACAGTCTGTGAACATATGAGAGCCCTCGAACATCCCTGGGTCACCGGCTTGTCACTATGACCACTGGCTCCTGCTCCACTCGGCTATGCAGGAACGGAGAGGCTGAAGCTTGAAGTCAAGCTTGAAGCTCTGGAGCGTATTGGACAGTAGCGTTGACGCGGGCGTTGGTGTAGAAAGAAGCAGAGGGGAGGGTGTTGAGCCACCTGGTGGTTCTGGTGTGCCTTGGTCAAAAGTCTCCTTTCTCAGTCCCTCTTCCTCTCAGGCGTAGGAGTTCCGTTGTTTTCTCGCTTCTCTCGGGTTTCTTTTTCCGCGGCCTGGCCCTTGGTGGCGACTGGCGGCTTGATGCTTGATGTCTCACTCTGCGGGTGATGTTGGTTGACGTTGACTTTGAATTTTAGGCCCCCGCCACTCCCACCGCTAGTGCGATTGCATCAGCCTCGCGGATCATCAGGACTCCCGTCGGTGTCGTTAGAGGGAACCTGAAGGAAAAAGATTACTAGCCTCTTCCGCTGATCGTTTCAGAGCAGAAGCGAAGCATGAAACTTGAAGCTTGACGCGATCAAGTCGATCTCTGTTTTGTGTGGCAGGGGCTCGGTGGCCGGCACATGATTTGCAGAATGTAAAAATGTCTAGGACCGGAGGATTGGAGGCCGGATGGCACATAATGGCACTGGCCTGGATCGGCACGGCGGCAGAGTGGCAAGAGGGGCAGCAGAGTTACTAGTGACTAGTGACGCGTGACAAGGCCGGATGACACTGGTGCGACGTGTGTAGAAGAAGACGACGGCGATCATTAATCGATAATCAGCGGTTCAGCGCTGAGCGGTTGAAGCTTGAAATTCCTGAAACTTGAAGCTTAAAGGCGCTGAAGCTCGGCATCAGCAGCAGACAGCAGCGCCCAGTCGGTGCTTGAGGCTTGTAACATGTAATCGGTCATCTACGGCCCATCGCCAGCAGCCGTGCTGCGAACACAGAGGGCAGCGCGGGGCCAAGAACGGCCAAGCGAGGGGCGGAGGGGAGTGTTGGTAGCGGGTGTACTTTAAGCGAAAAAGGGTGCACCAGGGTGCTCCATGCTGTCTAGCTTGGCATGGCCTGTGGCGTGGCATGCGCAGTACGTAGCATGATGCATCAAGCGTCAATATGCAATGTTCAACGTTCAACGTTCATGCATCATGATGCATGATTATCGAGTGCATGACGCGTGACGGAGGGCCACCAATCGCCCACACGCCGTCTGCCCCGGGCGCATTCGGCTCGGCTGGCCCGTCTCAAATCCGGCCGTTGTCCGTGCGTGTCCCCGCAGTCCATCGGCCATCGCACATACGCGGTGCATATCCATCTCCCATCCCGCCTTCTGGCCTGCCCACCCGGCCTAAGCGAAGCGATGCGTGAAGCTTGAAGCTCGAGCAAACCGTGACAGGAGACGAGACACTGGCAAGCTGCTCCGTGGTTCGGCAGCATCCCACATCACAAGCATCACACATTGCATAACACGCGTCACACGTCACTGAACACACCTCACGCGTCACGCGTCTCTCGGCACGCGTCACGGCATTTTGCCTGGCTGGCTGGCTTAGCCGCTCGGCTTGCAAGTGCCGCGTCCAGACCTGCACACCCGCCCTTCCCCCGCACCCCTCCCTTGTTCTTGCGTTTTCTTCCTCTCCTTCTCCTCCTTCTTCGCTACCTCCTCCCCTCCTCGTTCTCCGTCCCGCCGTGGCGCGCATTCGACTTGCCTGCACATCGCGTCCGCTTCTTCACCTCGCCAGTCCACCGACCCACCCCGCACCGCACGCGTCTCAGCTGGGTGGGACTACCTGCACCTTGTTGCAACGCCCTCTCGACAGCGCCTCGGCCATGCCCTCGGCCGTTGCCCATGCGGCTGCCTCTGGACTAGCACACAACGACCGCACCCCTCCTCCCCCCCCTCCTCCTCCTCCGCCACCGCCGCCACAACGCGTCCCTCCGCCGCAAGCCCCACCCACTTCCTCACCGTTTCCCCCCGCCGTACGTCTCTGCATGCCTCCACCCTCAAATGCTGTGGCTACTACGTTGAATGCTTACCCTTTCCCTCTCCAGACTCTGTATTCTCCTCACCCAAGCCTCTCCCCCATATTCCCGGGCCGCCGGTACAGGCAAAACCGCCTCCTCTCACCTCGCACGGGGCTGCCTACTGCCGCTCTTCCCCACCCTGGGTGGACAGCTGCATGCGATTGCGCGCGAGTACGGCCTACCCTCCGTCGGCGGCATCAGCATCTACCTCGTGGACGATGGCTTTGGTGCGTTGGGCCCATGTGTCGGTGACATCGTGTGGCGCGCCATGTGGGCACCCTACTTCGGCCCGTATCCCCATCCTCATTCCCCTCCGCCCCCACCCAACCTGTACGACGACCTCGTACTCCCGTCACAACATCTGCCCATAGTTGCGCGCATCGAATGGGCGGTTGAGCCCAGCCGTGCTCCGTGGTGGCCTGCTTGGCTCGACAACGCTGTGGCGCGCGCCACTGGCTCCCCCCGGACTGCCGTGCTCGATCCCCACCTGGGCCATGTTGGGAAGCTGGCTCCCAGACCCCTAGCCTTACTCGCGCCGGGTGGCTCTCGTTCTGCCACCTGCAGCCCCACCTTGCGCTCCACTGTATCTAGAGAACATGCCACCACCTCACCCTTCTCTCCCGCACCGACGCCCCCCACTAAGAGCGACGACGCCATGCCCTCATTCACCGCCACCCGCACCCGCTCCCTGTCTGTGCAGGAGCGGCATGCCCTCTCACGATCCCCTAATACCTCTACCCCCTCTCGCCGACCCAAGGGAAAAGGCCCCCTAATTCTTCGCCACTCCCCGCCGTTCCACTGCCGACCTCGAACGCTACTGCCGCCCCGGTGCCGTCACCACCTTCGCCGGAGCCATCTCTTCGTCAATCCCAACCTACCTGGTTGGAGCAACCTCAAACTTTCTCATCTCCTCGCTTTCCATCTCTAATCACCCCTTCCATGTCGGCGTCCTCCTTGGCTCTTTCCCTGTCAGGGATGGCAATCGAAATGGAACCCAAGAGCTTCCATGAAGCTGCGGTGGACACTTACACCACCTTGGCCCCACCCGGGCCTGCGGCCTTCGCACTGCCGAGAGGTAGCAGTAGCAGCCATTCGTCCACTCTGCTCCCCTACCCCCCAGCCGCATTGGAGGTGCCTAATTCGTCGCTGTTGTCCCCCCTGCAGCTCGATAAGTCCCAATTTCCCTCGACGGAGGAGCAGGAACCGATGCCGGAGGAACAGGAACCGGTCATGGAGGATAAAGGAGAGGAAAAGGGGCCAAGCATCGCTGAGGATACTCCAACCCGGTGCCGTCCACCCTCCGAGGACCCATCTCACTTTGAGGTGCCTAACTCTCTTGGTGTGGACTTGTCCGAACATGCAGCTGTTCGTCCAGACGGTGCAGGGGAACATGACCACTTCGTTTAGTGAATGGAGCTTGCCTACATCCAGTCTTTGACTGAGGAGGACAGGCGGCGGTGGCGGAGATCATCGGCCACCCCCTTCTCCCACAAAGAGTGAGTGTTGCTCTTCAGAAGGTCACTTCGGATCTGCCTACACCACCCCAGTCGGACCCTAGTTCACCGTCCAGGCACGAATTGCTGTACGGGAACCCTAGCGCAGGCACCCTTGCGCCTTTCCAGAAGCCTCCCTACCTTTCGTCTCCCCCGTCGAACGCGGTTCCACCCTTGGACCCTTCTCGCTTTCTATGAATCGTCGTCGGAAGGTTTCAGTTCCCCGTCCCATGTCACCTCCAGCCACTGCTGCCAATAAGGCTTTCTCGGATGGATCTGCCGTCTCCCCACCTGAAGAGTCATCTCTCACCACGCCCAAGGGGGTGAGATCCCCAACGGCAGCGATACAGAGAGTCTCTCAACCCGAAATCACACCCGCTCTGATTGAACGTACTGAGCTGCGTCCGTCAATTGCTGAGGACGCCAACCACACCGGACCCGACTTGTTACGTTCGAGCGAATCATCTATCTGGGACCGTGTGATGCAAGCGCTCAACAATCCCTGGCATCCGTCGGACGATACCGGTACTTCCATTCTCCCGCAACCCTCGGACCGGAGCTCAGTATCGGCCTCAACCAAGAACAGGAGAATGTGACCGTGATGCGGGCGACGCCAGGACCCCACTTGACCTTCCCAACTAACAAGGAGGTTGGTACTGTCGCCAACACTACCCAGTCGCCCCATACCCAGCCGTCACAGCAGCAGGATTCTTCCCCTAGTGCAAGCGTAGCGCTCTCATCCATTACTCCTGAGGTTGTGACTCAAGTCGTTTCACCACTGCCTGAGAGGGACATGGGTCTCCCCTCGGCTGCACCAAACGGGCAGGATGAATCAATCTCGCCGAGTCTTAGCTTGTCGCCCGTGGATACCCCAAAGCCCCATGGGTCGCGTTCCGGGCATTTCTTGGCTTCGAATCTCGATTCGGGCCATTTGGATGACCTGCCCGATTGCCAGCAGCCCTTGTCTCGTGTTTCTCCATCCACCAGCCCGCGGGCGCTGTCGCATCCAAGTACCCAGGACACCCTGTTGAGCAAGAGCGCAAGCCAAGGGAGTGACTCGACTCAGTTTACCACCCGATCGATCCAGGACGTGGATGAATCGACAACGTCGGTACTGCCTTCGGGCTTGACATCGGGCTTGGCGTTCGATAGCGAGAACCTTGAAGCATCTACACCTTCCTTAAGAGAGACGATGCCTACGACGGGTAAGGAGGGCAAGAAACCTCACGACCAAGGTGAGAGGGAACATGACATTTTGTACGGGCCCAAAGACCTTTCCCCCCCTGTCGTCGGCGTCAGTGTGCCCCCTTCTCTCCCGCTAGGTCAGGCGCATCCGGGTCCCTATCCCCCTGCAGTTCAAAATCCCCCTTTTCCCCTGCCCAGCCCCGCTCGGGTCGATATTCGCCAAGCGATCTGCGCGCCCCTTCTTCGGCCCTCCTACGCGAGAGAGAGAGCAGAGCGTGGCCCCGATCCCATCATCAACGGATGCATCCACCTCCACTCGAAGGGAAGTGATGGCGCATCGTGCTTTCCTTGGGATCCTCGATCGTCAAGGCTATTTTCGTATTTTCTACCAATTTCTTGCGATGCATATCCGTGATGCTGACTTTGTTTTTGGTTTTGCTTGTGCAGTTCGCGCAAGTCACCCGAGCGTGGGGAACCAATCGAGCCCAGATACAACAGTTCCTCCCAGTGAATCCCCTCACTCTCTTCACAATGCCAACTTGAAGCAAACGAAAGGTTTGGGGGAGGACCAGCACGGCGAAGACCCACGCCTTGGCCTGGGCCTGATTTGGGATAGCCAAGAGCAATCTGGGCACCCTGCCGCACTAGGGCTAGACCATGCCGTGTTTGTCACACCAACGATTAACTCGAAAATGTCTCCATCCGCGCCTGAACCGCGTACTTCCTCGGACGACCATACTCGCCGCCCCATCCCTTGTCTCTCATCGGCGACAACGATATGGAGTCGCCCCTGGACAACGTTATGGATCATGCTGCTGCGCCTCCCAATCCGGTTGGGATTCAGCACAGTAGTACTTTGTCCCTAGAGCCAGATCATTCTTCTACGCGGCCGTCAGCGACTCATGGCTCATCTGGGACGCCATCGCCCGCAAAAATGGCATCTCCTCTAATCTCTCCCCCTTCCGTTCACCTGGAAATGGGCCGCGCTGTTCCTTCTCCCAACGAGGAGTCCAGGTCTCCAACACACCCCACCTTGAGCCATACGATACCTAAGCCCCAAGAGCTGTATGCTACTCCTCTCGGTACCAGTGCTATAAACATGCACTCTGGTCCTATCAAGCAGCAGACCCGCCTTGACTCCCTTGCCAGCAAAGAGCTTCCCATTCTACCCCTGGGGAAGAAAAATATGGCTTTCCTTCCTCTCCCTCTCTCAACCTCGATCCAGCTCCCAGATCTGGCAATAGGTGGCTCACTTCCTTGCCTCGCCGCTCCCCCTCGTCTCCTGAGATGGGGACTTGGAATGCAACCGATGCAAGGCGACCCACTACGTCCCATCCTTCCGCCAAATCTCCGCCCCCTCCACATCGCGACCGAGCCACCCAGCCACCTCAGGGCTCCCCATCACGCCACAGAGGAACCAAGGCACGCCATGGGGTATGCCCGTCCCTGCGATGACCCTCTCTGCGCCCACGACGCTCGTGGGCAGCGAAACCCCTCTGCCACCACCGGCCAACCGAGACGGGGAGCCGCTCCGTTCGATGCTCTTACAGGGCACGGCAAGCAGCCACAATCACTCCCACTCCCAGCGCGGCCCAGCGTGACATGGAGTCCGACGGTCATTGATCGAGTCCGGTCGCCGAGTGGTGGAGCGGTGGGCAAGGGCGCCAAAGCGCCTTCTTCCACCACCTCTTCCCCCTCTGTTGCCTCCTCTTCGTCCCGCGCCCGACGCGCTTTGGCCGCAGCTGCCTCCTCTCTCCGCCGCACCCATACGGTCCCCTTAGTCCCCACTTGCCCTCCAGCAAGTTGGACACGGCTGCGCCGCCCTCGGCCGCATCCCCAAGCATGTCTCCGCGCCTGGCGTTGGCACGCATGCCAATGCCGCGCAAACCCTCGTAGCACCCTGCGCTGGGGGCAGGCGATCCGAACTTACCAAAAGGGCCGTCGCCAGGATACCCAAAATGTTTACTCTCTCTCTCTCTCTCTCTGTGGTCTTAGTAGCGCTGTTGCTCTTACCCTTGCGTTAGTTTTGGTTTGCTTGTTGTGCCCCCTCAGCCCCCCCCCTCCTCCCGCCGTCTCCACTCCCCACTTTCTTCTCTGGTCCCCTTTATACGTTTCGCCGATTCATGTTGACGATAGTAGTAATCCTGGGCTGCTGCCCCCTCTGTCCGAGCTGGTGCCTGTAAGAGGTACGTTTGAAGAACCAAAACAGACATTTGATATTTTGTGTGCTGCCTTGTCCGATAAATAGCAGCACGTGAGTAGTAATAGGGTGCGGATGGAGGAAGCTGCAAAGTACCTAATGAACCGCCGTTTCCCGGTCCCAACATAAGTGAGTGTCAATGTGTGAGAGCCATGCGAGCCAACATTCGATCTGTTGGGCAGTCTCATGCAACAAACTATGTGGAAACGCACACCCCTGTAGTTTAGGGGTACAATTTACAACCCCGTGGACGGCCAATCGGAGCAACGTATAGATACGGCGGTACGTCTGGCCTCAGAGCCTAGCTGAACCCCGAGCGGGTGTAGAGGCGAGGGGGAAACCCTCCAATTTGAGTGGCTGCCTGTGGGTGCAAATGCCGCAGAGCCCCGACCCTCCGAGGAAGGGGAAGCGTACCTAGCTCGTCAGACCCGTTGAAGGGGCCTCGAAACTCCGGGGTAACGTGGTTACCGTCTGGGGCGTTACCACACTCGACGCGCTGTCATGCATGTAATGGGGGGAATCAGACGGAGTCCTAACGAACTGAGTAAGCGATATTACTGAGAGTAGCCGCGGCTTGCAATGTATAACCGACGTGAGTCGTGCATTCGTAAGGGGGGTATGGAAGGTGGAACAGGAGATGAACAGGATGAACCGCGGTTGAACAGGGTGAACAGAAGGATGGTCAGTACGTACCACAGCGAGCAAGTCTTATAGTAGACAGGGCTACTTACATATACAAAAGGAACCAGGCCTCTCAAGTGCCTCATGATGCATGACAGAAACAGAATGTGGGAGAACTTCCCAGAGAGGTACAGACTAAGATACGCAACCCGTGCTCTCAAAGGCGCTGACACTACGCAATCGGGCGCAGCAGGTAAAGGATGCTGTTAAGACCAGTGGGCGCGATGGGCACAAAAGCATCCCATCTCGTACCAATGAGAGCCCATATGCGATCAGGGCGAGCGGAGAGGATGATATAGTATCTGCAGCATGGATAAAAGGTGTCCGCTGGCTCTCTCTCGCTAATCTAACGGTACTTACGCGTATTTGGATGAGCCGTCTACGACATGCTGGTCTCTAATACGTCTGAGGTAACCGAAACGCCTCGTTACCTGTACCAGGTCATACATGCTGTGCCTCGCACCATATATGGCCTAGATGAGATGAGTGTATATATACCAAGTAATACGTGCTGTGGCCAACTTGTTATCAGGAGACACAGAGATGAAGGCTAGAAATCATATTCATCTCAGTGTGGATGCTTCCGTCGGTGCCAGGCAGTGGGCCGCGCCAGCATTCGTGCATCGTCAAGACCGAAGGCATATATACGTTGAACGTTGGTGGCCATATGTACATCGTGCATCATGCATCAACACGTGCGTTGCGGCCTTTGTTGAAGTTATATAGGGTTAGCATCTGAGGAGGCGGTGAGATCTGAGAAGGGAAAGAGTTCAAGGTGAACGCTGTGGGATGTTGGCGCAGCCGAAGAAGCAATAAGCGCCCGATATGATAGGTGAAAGAGAGGCTGCTAATACGCTTCTAGGGATCGTGGCCTATGGTAGTGCCGGCGTGGTGAATGGCCCGGCTGCGCACTTCCAATGCAGCCATCAACCAGAGGCGAGGCGAAAAGTATATATAGAATGATGCGAAATGGGCATCTGCACCAACAACCCCAAAACAAACCCCTCCTCCAACCCCGCAACAATCCTCTCCTCCAAAACCACAACAATCATCTCCTCCAGCCACCCAACAATCCTCTCCTCCAGCCTCCCAACATTCCCCTTCTCCACACCCTCCTTCCCCGCTTGCCATGTCGAACAAGGCAATTGGCATCGATCTCGGTACTACCTTCTCGTGCGTTGCTGTCTGGCAGAACGACCGGGCTAAGGTCATTCCCAACCACCTGGGCAACCGCATCACCCCCTCCTATGTAGCCTTCAACGAACGCGAGCTCCTCAGGGGAGATGCCGCCCGTAACCAGGTCGGGATGAACGTGGACAACACGGTGTTTGACGCCAAGCGACTCATCGGTCGCCGGTTTGATGATGAGGTGGTCCAGGAGGACATGAAGCATTGGCCATTCAAGGTGATTAACGTCGAGGGTCAGCCGATCATCCAAGTTGAGTACAAGAAAGAGACCAAGAAGTTCACCCCCGAGGAAATCTCGGCCATGGTGCTGACCCACATGCGCGAGACGGCCGAAGAGTTTCTTGGAGCAAAAGTACAGGACGCCGTGGTGACTGTGCCTGCCTATTTCGACAACATGCAACGCCAGGCGACCAAGGACGCTGGTACCATTGCAGGTCTCCGAGTCTTGCGCATCATCAACGAGCCGACTGCCGCCGCCATGGCGTACGGGTTGGACATTGACTGATACTGAGCGCACCGTCCTCATCTTTGATCTGGGTGGTGGTACCTTTGACGTGTCCCTGCTGACTATGCGCGAGGGGAGTTCCAAGTTTTGGCCACCAACGGTGACACCCACCTCGGTGGCGAGGACTTTGACACTCGTCTGGTCGAGCATTGCATCGAGATATTCGAACGCAAAAACAACCCGAATAAGAATCTCAGATCCAACCCTCGTGCCATTCGCCGTCTCCGCACTACATGCGAGCGCGCAAAGTGCACCCTCTCTTCCGTCACCCATACCCCGATCAACATCGACTATCTGCACGAAGGGATCGACTTTCAATGTGGCATCACCTGAAGCCGCTTTGAAGAGATGTGCGACGACTTGTTTCGCCGTATCATTGGCCCTCTTGAGAAGGTCCTGAGGGACGGCGAAGTCAAGAAGAGACAGGTCAACGCAATTGTTATGGTGGGCGGTTCAACACGGATTCCCCGTGTGCAACGTATTGTCTCTGAATTCTTTAACGGACGCGACCTCAACAAGTTGATCAACCCGGATGAGGCTGTTGCCATTGGAGCTGCCATCCAGGCTGCCATCCTCTCGGGCCACCTTACTAAGAAAACAGAAAACCTGAAACTGCTAGACGTGGTCCCCTTGTCTCTGGGAACAAGCTTGAGAGGGAATTTGTTCGATCCACTGATCAAGCGCAATACGACTGTGCCTACAAAAACGTCCAAAGATGTTACTATGGAAGACAATCAGAGCTCATTCCTTATCGATGCGTACGAGGGAGAGCGGTCGCTGATTGGGGACAATCGCTTTCTCGGAAAGTTTATCCTTGATGGCATCCCACCAAGCCCCGTGGCGAGGCTGAGACTACCGTAACGTTTTCTGTGGACGCCAACTCGATCCTGACGATGTCAGCCGTCAATATGCAGACGAACAAGTCACAACAGATCGTCCTCAAAATAATGGTCGTCTGTCAAAGCAGGACATTGCGCGCATGGTATCGGAAGCGAAGAAGTATAAGGCGGATGATGAAGCTGAACGCGCCCGAATTAAGGCCAAAACTGACCTCCAGTCATACGCACAGCGCCTGCGCAATGAGCCGGCCATGAGGAGCAACCTCAATAATCGCGAAAAGAAGGCGCTGGAAACGGCCATCAAGGAGACACTTAAATGGGTGGATGACTCGACGAGGTTTCTAAGAAGGTGTATGAGGATAAGCAGAAGGAACTACAGGCTATTGCCCACCCACCCCAGAAGCAGGCTGAGAATCGTGGCCAACGAGGCCGCCCTCGTGGGCAGCGAGGAGGGGCGGGCCGCCCGCGGGCGAAACAAGGGTGAACCCCCCTGCCCCCCCCTTCATCGGAATGATGCTGGTCCTATCGATAGCTTGACGTCCTTTTGGAAGAGTGGTCCAGGCCCTGGATTGGGCACAATCATCCAAGGTGTCCGCCGTTTCCCCTAAATTTTCCTTCGCGTCGCAAGGTCAAACCCCTCGTGAAAGCAACTATTACTATCGCCCTACAAGCTGCTTTGATCATGCTCTTCTTCTATCCCATCCTGATCTGATTCCACCCACCACATCTACTGTCACAAGATAATCGGTCCCACGGATCCCCTTGGGTCAGTGGTGATGAGCTGAGTGCATTTATGATCCTTTTGGAATTTCGTCGCTTGCATAGGGATCGGAATGCTTTAGAAGCCCCCTTCGCAGATACCACAGCATCAGAGCGTCCCCAACACGGTTGATGCAATATTGATGTTACGAAGAGCCGCGTCGGTCTGCTCCGAGCTGGTTCAACCTGAGGCGCTGAGGCCCGTCTGCTGTACCCGAGCCCCACAAAGTGTTAATACGGGGCGCTTCGCTTATCTCCAGACTCTGAGCCCCGCACGTCGTAGACATCTCAGCCCAACACGCGTCAGTCCGACGGTTAGACTACTAGCGAGAGAGAGCCAGTCGACACCTTTTCCATGCTGCGGATACCAACCGCGGTCCGCCATGGTCGCATGGGCTTTTAATTATCGGTACGATGCTTTGGCCCATTGCGGCGAGTCTTGCTGGAAGAACCCTTCCTGCTGCGCCCGACTATGCAGTGTCAGCGCCTTTGAGAGCAAGGGCTGTGCCCTCTCTGGAAAGTGGCCCGCATTCTGTCCATACCTGTCATGGGGCACTTGAGGCCTGGTTCCTTCTGTATATACGCAGCCATGTCCAGGGCTTGCTGGCTGTGGTCCTGGACAACCATCCTATCTTTGGTCTCCCGACTACCGTTCCTCTCTCGCCCTTCCACTCCTTCTACCACCCTTACGCTTACGAATTTACATCTTACGTCGAGTATGCTGCAAGCCGCGGTTACTCTCTTCAGTAGCGCTTGCTCTTCTTTAGGACTCTGTCTGTTCCTGCCTACTACAGCGTACGGAGTGTGGTAACGCCCGAGGCACACAGTAACTTCGGAGCTCTTGGACCTCGTCAACTGGTCTAACCACTACGAACGCGGCGCCTACCTCGGGGTCTGAGCTGCGGCTTTGCGCGTAGGCAGCCACCCAAACTAGAGGCTTTTCCCTCAGGCCTCACATCTCTACATCTGCTCGATTAACCAGGATGAAGCATGACCTAACGTACGAGACCGATGGGCCTCTATGCAAGGGTTTATACCCGAAACTACAGGGGAGGTCCCACCTCGGGGCCCCCCACCCCATGAAACTGGCGGCGCTGCCCGTGCCAGTATCTTGATGTTTTTGAGCTAGTTTAGCACACAACTCCTCCTCTGACCGTCCTTGTGATTGTTGGTTTATGCTCATCGTCCACACATTCTACAACATTACCTTTGTCTTTCGCTGTGATGAAAGAGGGAATCGTAATAAATTGTGTTCTTGACTTGGTTTGGGGAGGTTGTTTTGTCGAAGAAGAAAAGGGATAAAGAAGGGGAGCGTGTATGCATATATGCGCGAACCCTTTTTGCCGCCCCGATCTTCCAGCCCCTGAAGGGCGCAACATAAAGCAATCATGGCAAAAAAACAGCCAGCCAGACGCTAGGCATCCACTGCTCAAACGATCAGAGCGGGGGTTTCGTTGCATGCCCAGGACGCAGCGCGCAATACAACGGTTGCAGTGGCCGGCGGCCACGCCGCGATCGGCCATGCGGAAGCGCACGTCATGCAAGCGTGGCAAGGCGAGAGTAAGGTTACGCGTCACCTCCGTACCCTCACTTTGGTACGACGCACCAGTCCAAAACACTTCGGCCGCCGAGGCAGCACGGGGCCAGATGGTGGCATCAAGCGAAGGTCCATCCACCGTCTCGGACCACAACGCTGCTTCCACCCAAGATACGCTCCTTGCCCCCGGTATGGTGCTGGTACCATTGTACGGATCAATTCGTACATCTTGCTCCATGACACGTACGGGCACCAGTAGGTTGCGTTGCCCGGTGCGCCACTCACCCACGCACCGGCGGTGCCGGTCGAGATAAAAGTAATCCGACGAGGCTACAATCACCTTGACGCCCGGATTGGCCTCCAGGATCTGGGTCGCGGCCGAGGCGGTGGTCCAGGCTTCGACGATCGTGCCGTTGCGCAGCGACTTGCCCGTCTCGGGAAAGGTAACCGCATCTCTTCCCACACCATCGGCGTCTTGCCCAGTTTTTCCAGGACATCATGAGCGGTGTTGAGAAAGGGTCTGACGCCGTTGCGTCAATGTCGGTTGCGTTGGTCACATTGTAGCAACCCAGATTGACCTCATCGCCCCCAGTGCCAAAGAGCGGGCTGGGGAAAAGCGGGGCCACTGCTGGAGCAAGCCAGTGATGTACTGGCTTACAGCGGGATGGTTGAGCTTGAGCGAGCCTGGCGGCGGCTCGTTGGCCACCGTCCACATTCAGCTTCGCCCCCGCACTGAAGCAGATCGGGGGCAAAGTCCTTGACCCCTTCGTACTCGTGGCCCGGCATGTCGATCTCGACGTTGACGTTGATTCCGCGTTCGGTAGCATAGGCAACCACACTGGCTACATCGGCCCGGGAGTACGTCAAGCCTGGGCTTGAGGCGCCCTTTTGCGCCAAGACGGAATAGTTGCCATCCAGCTCAAGCGGGAAGCTTTGCGAGTCGGAAATGTGCCAGTAAACTATAGAGGTAACCATGGAGAGCATAACGGGGTCCAGTTAGGTGGGGGGGAAGGTTGGGAGGACGCGACAGCGTATAATACGTACTTGGTTGAACTTGACGAGAGACATCGTGTCGAGCTGGTGCTGAATTTCTGCGATTGAATAATAGTTGCGTCCCGTGTCGAGCAGGAAACCGCGGTAGGGGAATGCTGGTTTGTCCTGGATGGAGTAGGGAACGTTGGGGATGTACTTGGAGGAGCCATCGGGGAGGGCAAAATGAGTGCTGGAAGGTGGTCAAACCCGCGGGCGCCCGCGCGTGTTGGCGATACAATCGTGCCGCGCCATCGGCGGGTACGGTGAGGTTGTACACCTCATCGTACTTTTCGGGCAGCTTGGCCAATCTCCAGCGAGGGAAGAGGATTGGAGGGAAGGTGAACCTGCACAGAGGTGAGGGTGGGCGCGGTGGGGCTGTGCCGCTTGGCTAGCTCCCGGTCGACGACGAGGGCAAGCATGTTGGAGGCCTTGATCTCGGACACGATGCGTTGGGCCGCATTTTGGAGATCAGCGGGTGCGCCTGAAGGAAGGTGGATGGCGAGATGGGCAGCATCGAGGCGGACCGACTGCTGGCCCGAGTGGACGGAAGCAGGCTGCGGCCAAAGAGCATGGGCTGTGGGCAGCATGTGCAGCACGGCGAACGCCGAGGCGAGGGTGAGGGGCCATGAGGGGAGGATCATGGCGGGCAGAGGTGGTGGGGGACGGCGATGGAAGGACGGGTGGAGAGGGGGGATATAATATCGCCGCATCCGACATGTACACGGAGAGAGGCGGAGGATGAGTTGCTGACTGCCGGCCGCAGCTATTAGAGGGATGGGTGACCGGTGATGGGTCGCTTGGGGGTGCTGCTGTCGGTCGTCTCTGCTCCGATGAGAGAAACGGCGAGGGGCATTATGTGGGCGCTATGGCCGTGCGCCTCTATATATGAGGCGCTGTCTTGATCGACGATCCCAGCGACGCTCTTCCGATGGATGGCTGCCACGGCAATGACATATACAATGTGTTCTGGTGGCGCTCGGCCCCAGGAGCCATGCAGCGCTGCTTGATGCGCATGTGGCATTCGTGCAAGCGCTCTGCCCCACCGCCCGCTTTCCGCAGCGGGTACACGCCAACCCACTGTCCTTCTCCGATGGGTGGTGCCTTGTCCCGGTCGCGAGGTACATACTCCGCCCTAATACCCCACCTCCATATCAGAAGCATCACCGCCAGCGGGCGGCGCCACATCACAAGCACATCACGGGGTGTCTGAATATTTCATGCTGCAGATGCACCGACGCCATCGTCATCGATCATCGATCATCCAGTCATCATCGACCCATCTGCCATGTGAAAGTTTCGACGCAGCCCAGTGATTTTTTTGTGCGGCTGCAAAAAAAGCAAAAGCCAGTGGGCGCTGAGCTGGAGCCACTCTGCTTCAGCTGCGGGTGCGCGCCAGAGCCCACAAACCCATCGTGCGTCCCATCTCCCGTCTCTTCTCCAGCCCGCCCCCATCCGCATCCCCATGTCGTCCCGCACCGAAAAGGCTGGCTCCAAGTTCAAGCCCATCCTGGGGCGCAGGCCTGCCGCCCGCCCCGCCAAGCCCTCGTCCTCGGCCCCCGGCCTCCCGCCTCCCGCCTCAGCACAGCTCCCGCCCCGTCTTCGTCCGGCACCGGGTCAGGCGAGGCATCGGCCTTGTCCTCGGCACTGCCTCCGACGCCCGTCGCCCAGGCACACGCCACAGCCACTTCCCAGCCCGTCCACGATGCCTCGTCCCTGGCCAGCGCCATGCCCATCCATCCTTCCGCCCCCCCTGCCTCTTCCCTCCCTGCCCCCCTACCGTGGCCGGACCCGCGCTTGCGCGACCAAGAATGACCCCCACGCCGTCTCCGGCCCCCTCCAGGGCAGGCATGTCACGACCATCCCTCTCCCTTGCGCAGCCCATGCCGCTCCACTCTCTTGCCTCTCGCCCCATGGGCAGTGGGGCCAGAGTGCCCGTGCCCGTTCCCCCCCGCCAGGTCCCCGGCCACACCGTGCCACCACCTCGAGCACCCTCGCCCCCTCTTCAAGCGGCACCAATGCCACCACCCCCACCACCCCCACCACCACTAGCGACCGTTCCCCCACCCCCTTCTCCTGCGCTCCCAGAAACTGCCTTGTTCGACCTCGAGGGCATGCTGCAAGCTCCGCTGCCCTCCCTGCCTGGGTTGCCGCACCTCGACGCCTCGGGGTCAAGCGGCATCGATGGTATGGGCGCTACTTCTGGCATGGTGGCTCAGGAGCCTGTTCCGATTCCGATGGATCTTGCCGATCTGGCGGGCAAACTACGCTCTGCGCCTTCCTCTCCCGCTTCACCCCCGCCCCACCAGCGCGCGAAGCGGGCCCGAGCGGAATCAGGTAGTAACGTGGCCTCTCTTCCCGACTCGGACGGGAGCGGATCCAAGAGTGGGTCTGTTGTGACAGGATCGGTGGCGGGATCGGTGGCGGGATCGGTATCAAGGCGGCGGGGCAAGAGGAGGGCCCACCAGCCTGTCCTGCCCACCTATTCGGAAGAGAAGGAGCGGTGGCAAGAAGTGTGGGGGGAGTACCAAGCGCGGGTGGAGGCGCATGCCAAGGTGCGGGCGGAGAAGGCGGAGGTGCGTGCGGCCCGGAGGGAGGTAGGGTCGGACGTGGAGGATACCACGTCCGAGTCGGAGCAGGATGAGCCGCAGTTGCACTTGCCGCCCGATATGCAGGGCCCCTCCGATTCGGCGAGCATGGCCGATTTGACGTCGATGCGGTGGGTGCGGGGCGTGCCGCGGGACAAGACGTTTGAGCTGAGCGAACGCCATGCTCAATGGCGCAAGGGCAAGGCCGACCTTGCGGCACGGGCCCAGCGTCGGCTCGAGCGCCGCATCGCTCGTGGCAAGGAGTACTGGGAGCGCGACGGCCACAGCGAGGAGTCGGCTTCGGAACAGGAAGAAGCTGAGCCAGCTGATGCCAATGGCGATGCGCACCTTAACCCCGTGACGGTCAAGCAAGAAGGAGCCACTCGGACCACTCGCCCTCACCCGGAAACGGAACCGTGGTGGGCCGGTATGAAGAGGAGGAGGAAGAGGTGGTGGGCATGCTGGACGGTGCTGCGGCGGAGGACGAGGCAGAAGACGAGACTGCGCCTCCATCTCGTGGTCAGGGTAAAGGCAAAGGCAAAGGCAAAGGCAAAGGCAAAGGCAAAGGCAAGGCAAATCCCGAGGCGACCGGCCTGCCTTCCCCGCGCCTGCGCAAGTTCCAAGAATCGAACACCACCGCCCAATTCCGCATCCGAGACGACGGGACGATTGATGTGGATCCCGACTCGCTTCTGGTCGACCGGAACAAGGAAGCTTGGGACCAAGCCCAGGATGATGCGCTGGACCCGACCATCATTGGAGACGAGTGGACATTTACCAACAGTGCCTCGTTTGCAGCGACGACGCGGCGAGGTAAGAGCCTATCGATCACCAAGGACGGCGAATCCGCCCTGGCCCGGAGCAAGCGGTGGAGCAAGCAAGAGACGCAGCAGTTCCTCTCTGCTGTGCGCTTGTGGGGGACCGACTTTGGCATGGTCGCTCGTGCCTTTCCCGAACGCACCCGACCCAAATCGTGGCCAAATGGCGCAAAATGGAAGCCGAGGACCCGGGCGCACTGGATGCAGCATTCAAAAAAAGACACCACTCAAGCGCACCTGCACGCCGGGCTCGTCGCGTGCCTCTACCGCCGGCCCTGGGTGCGTCTCGGTCCAACACGCCTTCGGTTGGCCTGCGTGCCGAGACGCCAGCTTCGATGCTGAGCCGCTCGCATACCCCGCTCACGTCCGTCTCTACCCCAGGCACGATGACAGACACCCCAGCACCTGAGGAGCCCTTGGACAAGCGTCCTATTCCTTTGTCGTCTCGGGCGGAAGAGGAGACGGAGGAGCCCGGGAGCCCGAGGCAAGCTGCTATGGAACCGCCTGCGTTTCACAAAGGATCTGCCAATCCCGAGCTTTTCCCTGACGAACCCGTCCAAGGACTGGAGCCAGAGGAGAATGGAACGATGACGATTGAGGACTGGGCTCGGGTGGCCAAGGTGGATCTTGATCTGCCTGCCCCGCCAATCGAGTTGCCGCTGCACGTCAAGGCTTCGCTCGAGGAGGAGGCCGAGCGGGAAGCGGCGCTTGGGCGTAAAGGAATCAAGCGATCCCGCTCTCAGGTCGAAGACGACGACGCATGGGAAGAGGAGGAGTGGAAGTGTTGCCGGACGGGTCGCAGCGGGTCACCCTGGTCCGGGTCAAGAAGCGCCGTGCTGCTCAGCGCCGAGGCAAGAAGGTTCCTCAGGCACGCGAGATGGTCGCCCCGTCTCGCGACCACGCCCATCGGGCAGATGTGCTGGCTCGACAGGCCGGCTTGGCGGCGGGCGAATCGGAAGAATTTGTGGGGTCCTACTAAACCCGAAAACTATAAACTGCATTGCTACATCCACTCTGCCCTCCTTGGGCTCTTGCGGTGTCGCACCATAAAACCTAGCATCACCATTGCATCAATTGAATCATCAAATGCATCCTCATCTCTCTATCCGCCAATAGCCCACACGATCTTAGGCGACATAAAAAAACAGCCCCAGGGGAGCGGGGGACAAGGCAGGAGGAGGCACAAACGCACCCAAGGTGAAGCTCTGCCGGGCCAAACCAAACTATCAAGCGACGGAACGCGTCGCCTTAGCCCCCCGTGTTCTGCTTTGGCGCCGGGGTGGGAGTGGAAGAGCCACTTTTGCCGCGCGGCAAGGAGGTGGGCGCGGGGCGGCGCCGGTCGGGCTGGCCGAGGCAGGCGACGCTGGGTTGGCTCCAGGACCAAAGGGGAAACTTGGCATCATCCCGCCCATGGGCATGAGCGGAGCTTGGGGGAAAGCCATGCGGGCATCATTCCAAACCACCTCCACCCCCGACGGCGGCCCCGAAGGGGAGCCTGCCGGGGAACCTGCCGTCGCACTGGGCGCTTGGACTTGGGATTGAGGTTGAGGTTGAGGTTGAGGTGGGGCTTGAGGTGGGACTGGGGGTTGGGCTTGTTGGATCGAGGTAAGAATGTTGATCACCGTTGTGAGTTGGGGAGGGGAGAGCTTGTCCCACCGAATGGAGACGTGGAGGATCTGGACGGGAGGCGAACCGGGCGCAGTGGGGGGAACGACTTGGGTCAGGCCGACAAGTACCGCAGGTTCCTTTTGATCCGGTGCCGGCGGACGCGGAGCGGTTTCAGGGCCAACTCGGACGCCAGTGTGGGTGCCGGAAGCCAAGGCAGAGACGAGGTAGGGTGCGGGAAGAGGGTGAATGCCGGCCTGGGTAAGACGGGTGAGCCAGGTTAAGGGGATCTGGAGAACAAAAGGACACCCATTTCGTGGGGTGCTGACGCAGCCGGAGCAGTCGCAGTCGGGGCGGGGGCCCGACGAACCCATGCCGGGGAAAACAGGGAGATGCACCATGCCAGGAAAGTTCATTGGCACGCCCTGCGGCGGAATGCCAGCGCCGGGTCCAGGGAAGGGAGGGCGTGCACCGAGGCCAACACCAGCTCCTCCGCCCGCTCCCGGTCCTGCACTGGGCGCACCAACGGGCGAAGGGGAAGACGTGCTGTTCGGCACACCGCCACCCGCCAGAGCTGCAGCTGCGGCTGCCGCAGCAGCTGCCAACTCGGACTTGGATTTCCTTCCTCTCTTTTCTAGGTGGTGGCTTGGGCCAGGCTGGTGGGGTATGAGTCGAAGGTCCCGAAGACGACGAGGCGGGCGCAGGCGCGGTAGCAGGTGCAGCGGGAGCGCTGGTGGCAGACGCCGTGGTAGAGGGCGTTGGGGCTGTCGTTCCGGATGGAGGGGAGGCAGCAAGCTGGGGGATGGTGGTCGTCTTGAGGCGGGGCGGAGGTGCTGCTGGGAAGGGTGGCGCGTAGACGGGGGTTGGCACGCGTCCAGCCGTCGTACTCGGCACGCGTGCGCGCTAAGGTGGCGGCCTCGCTAGCCAGCAGCGCGCGTTCATCCTCGGTGGCCAGGTGGTCGAGCTGGAGCAGCATGCTGGTGGCACATGGGGTGCGGGTGTCGCCGCCGTCGGCGCGGACGAGGGAGTGGCGGAAGCGTGTTTGGAGGGCAGAGAAGCGAGACCAGAGAGCGGTGCAGCGGTGGTCCTCGTCGACGGGCGCTTCGAGCGCGCCGTCGTCGGCCGCAACGGTCTGCCAGACGTGGTAGGGCAGCAGGCGGGCCACGGCTTCCTGTGCGCTGGCGAACGGCGTGGCAGCGGCGGGCGCGAGGGCGGCGTGCTGGTCGTGGGCGAGGGCGCGGGCGCTGTGGGTGGCGGTGCTGGTGGCCAGCGCCTCCCACTCGGGCAGCGCCGCGTCGAGCGCCATGGACTCAGGCTGGGACGCTCGTGCGCTTATAGGCAATGGAATTCTCCTCGCTCGCCTGCCGCGCCCTCTCCCAGCGGGTCCAGCATCTGCCTCCCGGCCTGCCTGCCTGCGCCAATTCCGCCCGCCTATATGTCCCCGCCCATTCCGCCCTACTTTATTGCAGCATCCGTACATCCAGGACAGGATCGTGGCAAGCAGGCGCACAGCGGTCATTGATGATGCCCCCTTGGCCTCCTCTAGTCTAGCTCCAGCTCGTGCGTCTCGAGCGGCGTCTGCGCGGCCCCCCGCCTGCCCGCCTTCTCCTCAACGGGAACGGCCGCCGCCTCGGGCGCGGTCGCCGCAGGCGCCATCCCCCACTGGTACACCTCCTTGACGTTCCGGGCAACGAGTGAGATGACGCGCTTGCACGCCATTGACCTATGGTTTGGGAAAGGCAGGGCCATGGCCATGTCAGTACTGGGTACCCCCGTCCAAGTCAGAAGCTAGAAAGAATCACGTACCACACAGTAGCGCTCACCGCGCCAGAAGGAGCACCAGGGAGGCTGAGGAACCTACCCAACGGGCCCAGCCACTCGCCTCGGCCCGAGTCGGGGGCAGGTAGAATATGGGCGTCTTGCGATGCCAGGTAGTGATGAGCATGGGGAAGATGGTGGTGAGGAAAAACATCACGACCTTGAATACCAGCGTAAATCCGGTCCTTGACGTGGCCAGCTTCGCATTCACTTTTTCCAGTTGAGCCAAAGACTTGTCACTGTGGCGCTTGAGCCGAGCCCACTTGGCAAATTGGTCTTTGGAGCTGGTTTTGGAAAGCTGGCTTTTGGTAGCGAGGATGTCCTTGCGGAGGCGGGTGCGTTCGCGGATGGTGGAGCGCTGGACGACGTGCATGTACACGACGTGCAGGCCCTCCAGCAGCACATCGTGGCCCACCCATGCAACCGCCTGGGCAAGGAAGCACACGACGAGAATCAGCAGCGCTGGGTGCATCGCAGCTGCTGGCAACGCTTTCGGTGGGAGGGCGGGGTGATCGGGGCTGGGTGCAACGGTCACCTCAAGCCGACAGGTCGAGGTGGTTGGTGGTTGCTTGGACCGGGATGGAGGCCGTGCAAAGCACCATTCACCCTTCCGCATCGCAGCGGACGTGGCAGGCTGAACGTTTGGGTCGAACGTTCAATTGAGGAGGGTGGGGACGGATGACGTAACCGGGGAGTCTGATTGAAACGCAGCCCCTCGGACGGGGACTTGAATACTTTTAAGGACAAGGAATGGGAAGCAGTGCGATTTGAAAGTTGAACATTGAACTGGGAAGATGGCAGTGACATGTGGCATGCGAATGGTGCCACGACCGGGACCAATTAATCAACGCTGCGGCGATTGGCGAAGGTGATCGATGATCGATGATCGATGATCGACGATCAACTCGATCCTCCATCCTCCAGTTCCGCCAGGTTCCGCCTTGGCCGCTCCAGCTTTCGGAAGAGCAACAGTGGAGCAACTGCGCGGAGTTGGCTGCCGCCGTGCAGGGGGCAAGTCGCTCCTGCGCTCGAACCGCAGCTACACTGCTCCTGTGCCTGGGATCGCTCCCTGCCATCACTTCAGCCTATAATTCTTCGCCGTGAGACTCGCCAAGCCGCTCTCGAGCTCTTGACGTTCGTGCCCTCTTGCATCTCGATGGCCAATTCAGATCTCGTTCCTCCCACCCTCTCTTCGCCGGCTCCTTAGGCACACCACCCCTTCTGTCCCGTCGCGATGTGGATCCTCCGGCTCGTCCAACCCATCGCCTTCGTCTTCCTTGCTCTGACTGTGGCTTTGGGTGCACAGGCCCAAAGCCCAGCAGCAGCAAGCAAGTCTTCCTCCATCAGCATCCCACCCTCCGCCCCCGACGGTGCCATCAGTATGATCAAGCCAGGGCAAACGGGCGACGCATCGTACTACAAGATTGGGCAGGGCAACCTCATCAGCTTTGCATGGAACTACTCGGACGTCATTATTACCCCCTCCACCTTGCATATCTCGGCCGTCTGCAGTGCCAATGCAGTTACCTACGACCTCGGCGGGGTTGATGGTGCATCTACCGAGTTTGTCTTCGACCCATACCAGTACAACGTAAATGCCCCAAGTCCCAGCTACCTCAGCTGATGCAAGCCAGCTACCGCTTGCTGATTACCAACCGGACGCCACAGCCTCAGCGCCAGGTGTGGCCGCGGGCAACTCAAAAGTCACCTTTGCCATGTACCATCCGCAAGCGTACACGCCCTTGTCAGGTACGTCCCTCCTTCTATGGTTGCTTCAGTTTTGACCTAACATTCTGAGGATATCAGAATGGACGTGCGCACAATGTAGCGGCGTAAGTAGATTTCTCCCCACCAAACCGTTAGTGCTGGGCGCCCGTCTCTTTTGTCGCTATGGGTTGGGGGGATATAATGTCCTCTCACGCACCTTGGGCATCTAGCCCCACACCATTCCGTTCGCAAGGCAACCCCTCTCCCAACGTCAAAAGGAACACAATGCCCTATTTCTTTTACGGACTCTCAACATGTCTTTTGTTCGCACATCATCATCCCCTCACCAATGATCATGATCGGCTGTACTTCAGTCTCCTTTGTCAGATTTCAGATTCTTTCCCGTTCTATTAAGCAGGATCTACACGTCGAACTGCATGGGCCGTCGACGTGTTGGCAGGGTTAGTCAGGGGGGTTGACCTCCCTGTCCTCGGCGCGGACGGAGAGTATTGGTCACTCTTCCCTACTAACATAGGGCTCAATAACAAGGAAGAAGAGCAGTGAAGTGATGGCCGATAAGAAGCGTGACGAAGGGATGAAGCTCCGTTGCCTAGAGAAAAGCCTCAATTTGATGGTACTCGATGAAGAGGAAAGTGGTTATGCGAGCCAGCCCCGAGGATGGAGCACACCGTTCTGCGCTTGGTTCTCTAGGTTCGAAAAAAGCATGTTGTCTTCCGGAGCCCGCTTCTCTCCGGTCCTGAGAAAGGCTCGATGAGCAAGTTCGATTCCCCTTTGATGGTACACAACTCTGACATTTGCTCTAATGATGCGGATAAGGAAATCTCGATGCGCACCCACGGGCGGTTCTTATGTCTCTCCCCTACACAGGCCAACGCGTTCCTGATGTTGCGGTGGCTACTACTGTCGATGATGCCAACGAGACAGCCCGTAGTGCTCTCGGTACTCCTGGTGTGGAAGAATTGGACTTGGATTTTACCTCGGCCTCCGTCCCAGCACTTGCGCCCGCTACTTGCTTCCAGCCTACCTCGACTCTGACACTGATCTTACCCACTTATCCTTTCCCTGTGACGTGATATGGGCACGTCAACCACTCAGGCGAAGATAGTACCTTCTCCCCTGTGTCAGAACAAGCCGACTCGTTGAGGATGGGGGTGAGCCGAAACCTTGGTCCCAGGACGGGGACAAACCCGTCCAGCACTCGATCCTGTCGCGTCCGTGCCCGAAGAGAACTTACCGCGGATGAGGCGCGGGTCTTCTCTTCCGCTTTCAAATTTGTGGATGCACCAGTGGTCGTGCCTAAACTCACGGCACCATCCAAGTATGCTTCCTGTGCGCCCCATCCTCCCACCCAAGTCACCCAGCCAGGCTGAAAACTGCAAGTCCACAGTGGTAGAGAGGGGGATGCTAGAGAAGGGGACGCAATGATACTTGCGGGCCGAGTGACCGGTTGTCTGGTGACCGGTGAGACCAGATCGATCGGTGATTCGATGAGCTTAATGAGCATTTGCAATTGTTTTTTTTCTTTTTTTTCAAATGCCGACCTATCTAGACCGACCCCGGCCAAGTTTTTTGTTGTGGCTACGATCGGACACGAGTACCATTCACTTACTGATCCACCATGCCAGGCCAAGACAGGCATCGCAGACGACAACCGATGCCGCTTTACAACCATCCTCCGAATCTTCCCATACCATGATCCCTGACGTGCCTCCTCCGCCAGGGCGCACACTTGCTGATCGGAGGGCGGCGCTGGAACGGCTCAAGGTGGCCAAAGGCCAAGCTGGTCGGGCCAATGCCAAAGTGCTGGCTGCGTCCGAAGCTGGGTCCAAGAAGGCGCTCATGGGACGGACGAGCGAGCACAAGGCACGTAAATTGGCTGCAGCGCAGGCTGAGCTGGACCGGCTCGAGGCGGAGGCGCGGGGGGAGGATGCAGATCGGTTGGCGCATTGGAACTACTCGGTCGAAGAGACGGAACGCTGGAGCGCCACATGGAGGCCAAAGCGGCGGTAAAAGATCAAGGTGCCGTGGACCATACGACCGCGGCAGAGAGCGTATGCGCGCAAGGTGCGTGCCCTCCCTTGCCCGCCTACGTCCCAGCGGGACACGGGGCGGCAGGCGGGTGAGGAGCCAGAGGAAGGATATGGCTCGCATGCCCCTTCCGCCGAGGCGGTGGATGCGGTTGTGGAGCACATGGCTGCTGAAGCGACCAATCGCGCGTCGCGCAGCCGCAAGCGCGCTACTGACCCTGAAGCCGAAGTCACTTACATTAACGAACGCAATCGTCAGTTCAACGACCGTGTGTCGCGCTTCTACGACCGCTACACCAAGGAAATCCGAGACAATCTTGAGCGCGGCACCGCGCTTTAGCAAACCGAACCTGTACCTATATACATCGTCCCCCCCTACTTGTTTTGTACTTGCCCCATGGTTATTGGCATGATGATTCCACACCTTCAGTAGATAGATGGTATGCCTCAGAATGACAGAGTGAGATTGGGTCAGGTGCCACTAGGCGGGAACGCGTCGCACGCCCTTACGAACCAACCCGGCACAGAGGAGGGACACATCGGTCAGAGGGCAGGGGGGGATGCATTTTGAGATAGAAAATTGTCGAGCAGAGCCAGGCCACGGAGGCCAAGGGGGATGGACCAGCAAGGAGAAAAGGGGAGAACCGAAAAGCAAAAAAGAGATGGAGCATGGGTATGCTGAGATCAAAGCAAAAGCTAGTGGAGAGATGAACGAGTGTGTGACCAGCGACAGGCTGGAGAAGAGAGCAAACTATACGTTTCCCTTAGTCCTTGGCCACAGGCCAGGGTGTGATAAGGATGGGTGTAGCCGCTGAACGAAAAGCCTCATGAGGGAGGGAAGAATGCAAGACAAGCAAGCCTTCGCCCCGGAAATTGCCAGTCAGGCAGAAGGACGTGATTGCAACTACCTCAAGCGGAGGGGGAGGCACAATCGAAAGGCATTGCGAACCTAGAAAGTGGCGAGAACAAGAAACGAAATGTGTGGCCCGTCAAACTCTGCTCCTCACACTGAAAAGCGAGTACGAGGCATGCTGGAAAAGAATAAGGGGGTCGTCCGTAGCAGAGCAACACAAATAACAGCGGCTAGGAATTGTAGCATTGTCGAGCGATGATGAGGCAGCGGATGCGGTGCATGCTGCCAGACAGGACAGACAATGAAAGAAGAGGAGAGGGGCCAGCCCTGGCACCGAGAGTTGGGGAAACGGAGAAGTGGGCCAAGCCCCTTTTCGGCCGAAAGAGATATTGAGAAAGCGAACAAAGAGCGAGCAACGGTCTGAAGATAGGAGGGCGATCAAACCCGCTGCGCTAGACGGGCTGGGAGAGAACGGGGTTTGGGCTTTAAGCAGCGCAGCCACACGTAAGGAATTTGATGAAGCCGGACGACTTGGGCGGTGCCTCGGCGGCAGGCACTCCTCCTGGAGGAAGTGTGCGCCTTTTCCCATCGTGCCCTCGGTTCCCGGGGGAGGACCAGGCGTGGCTGGAGCATGCGAGTCCCGCATCGTTCCATCATGCAGCGCAATGTTGCTAGCTGTGGGCGCGCCCAGCCCAGCAGAGGCAGTAGCAGGGGCGCCATCGGCAGGACGACGGCCACGGGAGCGGGGATCTTGACCCCACTGGTCGCCCGACAGACCTTGTGGCCGAGCAGCGGCAGCAGAAGGGCCTGTGGTGGCGGTGCGGGGGGAAACAGGAACTGCAGCAGGCGCCGGGGTTGCAGCGGGACCAGGGGTGGAATGAGACGAGCGAGCGTCCCAGCCTTGTCCGCCGTGGAGCAGCATCCAATCGTACTGTTGGTCCTCCACCTCGCCCTGGTGCTTCAGCACTTTGGCGAAAAGCTCCCGCAAAAAGTCGTAGTCGGGTTCCTCATCAAAGCCAAGCTTACGAACGTAGTTGAGGTAGATGGAAAACTCCTCAGGGAAGCCATCACAAAGATCCTTGATGGGAGTGGTTTGCTTCTTTTCTCCAATCTTCTCATAACGTTGCTTGTTAGTGTTGGCTTTGAGGCCCTGCCACGGCAGAGCGCCGCGGAGAAAGTACATAAACACGTGACCCAGCGACTCGAGGTCATCGCGGCGCGACTGCTCGCGGCCCAAGTGGGTGTTGATGGACATGTACCGAGCTGTGCCCGAAAGCGACTTGCGCTCGCGATAGGGGATGTGCACCTTGGTCTTGGGGTCTCGATAGAGTTGGCCATGCCCAGATCAATGATATGGATAACATTGGCGTTGCGGGTGCCCGGACGGCCGATGAGGAAGTTGTCAGGTTTGATGTCGCGGTAGATGAGGTTCTTTTCGTGCACGGTCTGCACCCGTGTAATCATCTGGCGGGCGGTCATGCACACTGTCTTGACAGAAAATTGCGGCCACACATGTCGAACAGGTCCTCGAGCGACGGGCCGAGCAGGTCAATGACGAGAATGTTGTGCAACCCCTCCTGGCCAAAGTAGTACACCTGCGGCACGCCGAGACAGCCCGAAAGGATCTTGTACGAACGATACTCGTCGCGCAGCTGGGGCGCATCGCTCTTGCGCGGCTCGAACTTGATGGCGACTGTCTGGCTGTTGAGCAGGTTGGTGCCCTCAAAGATGACGCCAAACGAGCCCTCGCCAATCTTGCGTCCGACGCGGTAGTGGACTCCGACGACGCTTGTCGTGGCTCCGGAATAGCCCGCGTGCGACGTCATGGGGAACAAGGCGGATGGAGAGGACGGGCGCGGGAGAGGGTGGTGGGGGGGGAGGGGCGTCAGATGGTGGGCTGGATCTGCATCAGCGATGAACGCCAGCGCGGCTGCGGTAGAACCGATGGCCTGCAATTGAAACTGGATCGCCGGGTGGTGCCAGCCAGGCCAGCCAGGACCACCCGCTGCCCCTGTGCCCGCCCGGCGCCCCCGTCCGCGCCACCCGGCAGCGCCTCAGCCTGCCTCGCCCCGCACAGCGCCAGTCTCCGCCGCTGCTCCACGCTCCCCCGCGGGTGGGACGGTGAGCAGACCGCCCCTGCCGTGTTTTCCTGCATCCCGCCCGCCCGCGCACCACGCATCAGGCGACACGTGCCATGTATCATGCATCCACATCACGCATTGTCATCCATCGGGCGCGTTGGTACACGCAGCTCGGCGGCCGTGTGCGCAGATGCCCCCAAGCCATCACACTGCAGTCACCTGCATCACCATGCTGATCCGCTGGGGCAAATCATCCTCCCTCCCACCAGCTGGTGGGCCTCCTGGTGGTTGGACACCCGGCCGGGTGGAGAACCATCGGCATCTCGACCACCAGCCACCGGCCGTTTGACCTGAGCCCTCCGTCACTCTTTTTAACCTCGGACGTGTCTAAACACCGCATGGGATGGATGAGGGCGTAGTAGAGCATAATTTTTCTCTTGGACAGAGACACTTTTCCAGCCCGTTGTGGCATGTGCCGATGAGTGATGACTGTTTGCGTTGGGAAGAGGGGAAGACTTTTTCTTTCGGTCTATAGGCACAGCTCGTTCGAAATAGTTGACAGCTTACAACTCAACAACCGCTAGGGTGCTCAGGCGCTTCTAGAGCAAAAAAGGCACTTTAACAATTAACGAGTGTGAGGACGAGATGTCGCACCAACGCTTGTGCCTACTAAAAAGCTCGCTTATCCTCTGGTGTGCTGTTAGGGGATTGTGATACTCTATCACGAGTCATCGACTGCATCGGTCACGCCACTGGTAAGCGGAAGCCATCTCGACTTTCCGCCCATGCGCGTGCGCAGCATTAGCTGCGCGCGCGCCTCCTTTCCCTCTTTCCTCTTCTCCCTGTTGCATTGAAGATTGGACTAGCGTCAGGAGCTTACAAGAAGCTATCTCTGACTGTTCCCATCTCTTTCGTGCACAGTTTACTCTGTTGCACTAGTCCTTGGTCCATTGGAAGCTCGTAGCTATCCCGGCGTTAACGGACGACAGCTTTCCAAGCGATCTCCAGTGACCGACTCGTCCTCACCCATCGATCGCTCCGCATGTACCTCTCGTGCCTTGCCCATTCTTACATGTGCTAGCTATTAACTCGGGCCAGATATAGCTTGCCCAGACTGACACGCACTGGGGCGCAGCGGGCAGCCCGCGCGTGCGCGCGCGGCCTTCCCTTCCCGTCCTTTTCTCCCTCCTGTGTCGTGACCACCACCCACGTCCTCTTCGCTCCACTCAATACTTCCGTAGGCCTTACCGCTCATAACATCTGGTCTGATACTCATGACGCCAGCCGAGAGTGTGTTGCTAATGTTAAAGTCCCCGGCCAAAAATCCCAGAGGATCCCCGGGTGCTCCCGCACACGTGTGTCACATGCCGTTGATTGCCATTGACTCGAACGTGTGTGGGTGCCTATTTGAAAATTTGAGCAGCCAAGCCCTTGGTCGTTTGTGAGCGAAAGCTCCCTTCTTGAATTCATATCATTGACAGAGCTTAAGGCTGGGACAGGGGGAACGCTACGTCTAAACCGAACCGTTCATCTTGCGGGGTTACTTGGAAGCGCCACCAAGATTAAGGGACCAGGGGGATCGCCAGGATATCAGGACCCCGGGCTCACGCCATCCGGTCCCGTACCCTAGGAAGCGCGTGTGGACACGAGGAACGTGGTTGACATACGAGCGAGGAACCATTTCCACTGAGACTTAGTAGCCAACTCCTTCCAATGCGCAAACAACTGCCCGCCGTCTTGGTGCCGTAGTATCCTCGCGTCTCGTCAAACCAGGGGGAAAAACGGTTCTTGAGTGCGTCCCTGGTACTTGGCGTTCTTGTCGCATTCTGCTTGTTCAAGCAGCCGAAGCAGTTCCTTCTCCCGGCGTTCCAAAGGCGACGCAGTGCTCTCATGCACCACCCGCCGGTACGCGTTCTGCGCCTCCTGCGATCCCGTGTCGCGCAGCGTGTGGTCTACCTCCATTCCGGTTCCTCCCAGTGCTCCGGGCCCCATCACACGGTAATCGTGCGCTGTGCCTTCCGTCCGCGCCTCGTCCCCTCCTCTTCCTCCACCATAGGTTCGTTGTGGACGTGGGTGTCGGGGATGGAGCGGAGGAGCTGAGAATGGGCCTCCCGCCTGCCTCATGCAACGCACCAAACTTGGCCTGGGTGCGGGTGCAGGACATGATGTGTTCCAGCGAGGACATGACGCCGCACTTGCACATGCTGCGCGTGGTGCGGCACAGCGTGCGGAGCTGGAGACCAACCTGACCTGCTGGTCAGAGAGCTTGAGGTACGGGACGGATGGAATGGCGGAGAGCCAGTTGTGGCTCAGCGGGTTGCTGTGCTCAACCACATGGCGACCGTCGGCATCGTCCAGCTTCTGGAGCAGCTCCTGTCCTGTCGACTTTGCTCCCACATCTCGCGGCAGCGCTGGCGTTGCTTCGTAAATGCGTTGGCCCTTGCCGTTTGCGGTCCCGAACGGTCAACATAAGTGGTAATGAGATAGTCGTTGACCTCGTTGGCCGCGGCACGGGCGTGGGGCGCGATATACGAGTAAAGCGGGCTGCCACATCCTCCCAGCCGAAGAGGCAGGCTCATGCATGTCGAAGTGGTCGTCCTTGGTACCTTGGGGGTCCTCGTCGCCCCGGATCCGTCTGAACTCCGTACAGATGAAGGCATCAATCTCGGCCAGCACGTCGTCTAGCTCTCCTTCCATCTGCATGGTGCGGAGCAGGTGGCGCAGCTTGGTCTGAGTGCTGAGCCGCCATAGTAAGAGGCGTCCCTGGCGGGTGATGCCATCAAACTTAGGCATGTTTCTCCCTCAGACTGGCCAGTTGGGCCCGGAGCCACGATCGACGACAGTCTACCCCTCCCACACAAGTGCCAACCTGCAGACCATCCCCCCCGAATCTGGTCCCGGTCCCGCTCGACACACTTACGCAGGTTGAGCTTGAGGCCTGACGCGTCGTCTTCCAAAAGCTCCGCGGCTAGGCCGGTAATGCCTGGCCCTGGACCGAAAATCGTAATGTCGTCCAGGTATGCCATCACCAGGTGCCCCGGCGGCAGGTCCTGTTCCAGTTTCTCCAGCGTGGGCGCACTGCAATGGAGAAGAAAAAGGGGGCGAGGGGTCGCCCTGCCGTACGCCCTCTGCCGACAGGACGTTGGTCTCATTTCCCCGCCCGACGCGACCCAGAGCTGGGTGGGGGAACCATAGATCCATCGGCCCAAGGTGAGGAGATGGGGGGCGTAGGCATGGACGCCTTGGCGAGTGTGCGACGGGCGCACAGTGTTGAAGGCGTTGGTAAGTCGAGCATGGCGACGTGGCTGAAGTCGCCCATTCCGCATCGTTCTCCCCGCCTGGCGCTGTCATGCGCTCGACCATCCGTACGATAGGCTCCACCCCGTTTTGCGGCTACTTCTACCCCAACTGGGTGGGAGAAGCCAGCGTTGGGGGCGATCGCTCGAGCGATGGCCTTGGCGCACAGGCGGTAGATCAGCTCCCCGCAGGCGATGGGGCGGATGCCTCCCGATGCCTTCTCCAGGGGGGTAAGGCGGAGGCCAACAGGAGCTCGCGTCCTGGGGCAGTGCCGTGGTAAATGCTCTTGGTGAGGGCGGTGAGAAAGCGACGAAGCGCTTGCATTCAAGGGCCGTTCTTAGGAGGGCTGGGTCCACCCGGATAGACCTGCCCCAACGTCGATTCTGAACGTGGCAATCAAGGCAACAAAGTCGATTTCGTCCAAGTCCACCACGATACGGCCACTGTCCGTCGTGTCGGTGAGGGTGGTGCCCGCGGTACCACGCGGCCTGTGTGGGTGGGACGAGTGCGGGTGGTGTGTTGCCAAAGGCTGTGCCCGGGCCGAGGCTGAAGGGGTTCGCCTCTCCAACGGGATGGAGCTTTTCCAGGCTTGCCTGGGTCTCGGGGTGAGAGGGGCAATGGTGGATTGGCCGACGAGGGTACTTTGCTGCGCGCTGAGGCAGCCCTCCCGAATGAGGCGGTCGGCCTTGGTGACTGGGTCGAGTGCCTCGCGCGTTGAGAAGTCGGGGGGCGGAGGGAGTTGCCAGGCGCTGTTGGGGTACGTCCCGATGAGGTTGTTGTCCTTGTTGTGGTGGCGGAGTACTTCCTTAGGCACCGCTAGAATATCCATCAGGGTGCTGACGAGGGCTCCTGCAAGTAAGCGTCCGCCAACGGCCGAGCATCTGGAGGAAAGGGCGCTTCAGGTGTGGCGGTATCTGCGTGTGCCTGGCGCTCGGCCAGGGCGGTCAAACGGGGAAGGAGGTCGGCCCCCGTGTCGGTCGAGGGGTTGCGCGGTCGTTGGTGGCGGTGGTGGTGGGGGCGCTGCGGCAGCGGGGGGGGCGGTGTGCGCGGGGGCGCGGGGGGTTGAGGGGTCGTGGGTGGCGGCGGCGGGGGGGGCTGTCTGCGCGGGGGCGCGGCGCGGGCGTGGGTAGTGGGGCGTGGGGTTTCGGCGCCGTAGCCGTTGGTTGGCTGTTCGGACGCCCACCGGGGGCTGCGGCGCCGGGGGTGGCGAGTTGGGGGTTGGGGAGGAGGGCGTGCCTTGACCCGTACTTCGGGCACCCGGGTTCCTGGCTTCGGAGTTGCGGGGCAGCGCGGTGTTGTGTGCCAGGGTTCGTGCAAAGGGAGCAATGATACTCGCGCTTGGGGGGTGGGTCGGTGGCGGGGGGGGCGGGGTGGTGGGTACGGGACGGGTGGTGGGGATGGGGGTGGGGGTGGCGGCGGCGGGGCGGGGTGTCACGTGCCAGGACCCCAGGTGGCAGCAAGCCGGCGCCGGTCACGTGGTCAGGCATCTGCTCAGTTAGTGAATGTCTCATCGACCGGCACTTGGTGCTCTGGGGCCAAGGGGCGGGTGTGGGGGAAAGGCGTGTGGGGGACGGAGGGGAGCGTGGGGTGGGCTCCCGGGGAGGGGGTCTCGGGCGCCAGGACCTCTCGGGGGATCCGCCATACGGGTGCGCAACACCATGGGCGGTGCCGGTTGGGGTCGCCGGGTGTGCACCCGAAGGTGGGGCGCAAGGGGCGCTCCCAAAGGTGGTGGTCGCAAGGGGCGCTCCAAAGGTGGTGTCGCAAGGGGCGCTCCCAAAGAACTCCCTATAACTACGGTGCCGACCACAACATAGCGGACCCGACCATCGAGCGGGGCGGGTCTCGTCGCGTGTCGTATTGCGGTTCGTGTTCGGGGGACACTGGGGTGGAGGAAGAGTGTGGGAGACTTCGAGGATGATCGTGGGTCATGCATCATGTCGTGGGTGGCAAGCATTCAGCAGTAAATTTCGGCTGGTGGCTCTCACATAAAGGCGCGTCCCCAATGCAGTCGTGCTGGCATCCGAGAGGTGGAACGAAAGGGTGCCATTGGGTTTAATCTCAATATGGCTGCGAAGCTCCAGAAGGAGGTAATCGTTGGACTTCCCCCGAACGGAGAGCAACAAGGAATCGTCAGCGTGGATCGCCAGGAAACGGGGTCTAAGGAATCGGTGCGGCGAATATGGGCAAAATGGGAGCGGTAGTTACGGTTTCGGTTACAGCGCGAGAGGAACAGGCAAGGTCGGAAGAGTGGGGGAACTTGCGTCTGGCGTCTCCTCAGCCTCCCCGAACCCATGGGGAGGGAAGAATTAAGTGGGGGGCTGATCAAGGAGATATGGTTGGACTGCTCATGGGTCCGGGGACCTTCCCAAAACCAGGGAGGACCGGTACAGGTAACATGCATAGAATGAGACAGCGCCAATGCCAGCGGCGTGCACGGCCCGTACCTGCAAGGACTATATAGAAGCATGACTAGGATGGAGTGAAGTAAATGTATTCTTATCCTTGACGACGGACGGACGTGCGCCCGAATCGTGTTGCGCAGGGAGGGTGGTGGCGGAAGACTCCCCGCGCATTCCTATTTGTGGCCACGAAGGGAAAGGTTGGGCACAATGAGGCGATCGGGGGCGGTTACAGGGAGAATATACGGAGGCAGTACTATGGAAAAGTAGGGGAAGGGACCCACCGTCGGAAAATCTTCGCAGAGGAGCGTGAGATCCAGCGAACCCAGCTCAACCCCTCCGTGCAATTTTGATCCGGGCCGCAGGACGCCGGTGCCCTGGCTCACCCCGCTTCCACTGGGATGAACCACCGCCCCGAGAGGATCGGCCTGCTCGAGAACGAATTACCCAGCCCAAAAAGGGGTGTGACCACGCGGTTTACGTCCAGACGCTCATCCCTGAGAAAACCCGGAGGCCGTATGGCTTCACGACGCGCGAGATGACCGTCAAAAGACGGCCATAGTCTTCATCCGCTTGGCACGCTGCAACACTTGGATCGTGCAAACCATTGAGCAAACGTGAGCAGAATAGCAAATCAGGGACAGGTTGAGCACGCGAGCGCATCCGTAGCTTGTAAACGATGCTGCGGCGGCGCTCATCGTACTTGGTGCGGACAAAGTGCCAATGCTAAGGTCCAGAAGTTGCCGCAAAAGGGAAAAGAGGTCCGCTGTTGTGGTGATGACTGACCGTAGCGTTGAAGCAAAATTCAGAACAACATGGACGCCATGCCTCCAGTTTCAGAAGAAGTGCTGGTCGAGCTCAGACGTTTGGTGGAAGGCGGTACGCAACTCGTTGAAGTGGCGCGCGACCGACGTTGGCGAAGACCGATCCCTGGGAATCCGTTTAGTAGGATCATTATCGATCACGTTCACGATGATTGCTCGAGAGATGAGATTCGGTTTAAGAGATTGTTGAGATGGCCATGAAAATCAGGTGCACGGCTTTTGTCCCACACGAAACTAACCCCTACAGAGGAACATCGAGCAGCGAGTCGCCAGCATCAGGGGCTAAAAGCTGCGGAACAATGAAAACAGGAGAGAGAAAACAACGGAACTCCAAGCCCTGAGGAAGAACTGAAGGGACGTTGGCCAAAGCACGAGCCACCCGGTGGCTCAACCGAGCCGCCAGACTCAGTATCAGGATATCTTTTCAGGTTCCTGTTGTTTGGCTTCAAGAGCCACAAAGCAGACGTTGACCGGTCAACCGCCACGATCGTGCTGATGAACGCGCAGCACCACAACGCACAGAAAAAAAGGCACCCCCCCCTTCTTCTCTTGGTTGTGGCCGGGCTGCCAGTGATAGGTCGCTCCGGGACTGGTGGGCTTTCCTTGGTGCATCAGGATAAACTGCGGGCGACACCACTGACCTCTCGATTGGGTTTGAGCGAACAGCGTGAGCCTACTGTGGTATATAAGCGCAGCGTTTACATCTTTTTTTGTGCTGGTTCATTCAGAATGCGGAGCGGACGCGCGGAATTAGTAATTCCACGCCATATTTTTTTTTTCGGTGCGCTACCTCCTTGAGCTGCGGCAAGCCGGGGTTAACTCTGTCCCTACCACCCGTACCCGTTTTCAAGCAGCGCAATGGCCCCACGAGCAACTCCTGGTACGTTCCACACATACAGGAAGTTTTGAGGTTCCATGCAACTAACGTTTGGATACAGACAAGATTGGCTCTCTACTGTTTTGCAGTGCTTGCGGCAGCTTGCTGGACATGGTGTCGGATGACGATGTGATCAAGTGCGGTGCCTGCGGGACAGGACAAGATGCACATGTCTATGATGGGTTGACTGTCGTGACCCGTTCGCATGCGTCTGCATTTCCCTCGGTGCTCCGGCAAAAGCGGCAGCTCGTATCGACGGTCCGGGAGGATGGGGAGGGCGGAGAAAAGGCGGCGACGATCAACGAGCGCTGTCCGAAATGCAACCACCCCGAGTTGATGTTCCACACTCTCCAGCTCCGCTCGGCCGACGAGGCTCCACTGTCTTTTACGACTGCCCAAACTGCGGATACTCGTTTAGCCAAAACAACTAACCGCCGCAAGGGTCTTTCTTATGTTGCCCAATGTACTTTTACTTTCATGGACATGCCGGGGGGGATTGGGATGGTTGACAGCGCGATCGATGAGTTCGAAGGTTAATCGACAATGCCTGGTTGGTCATGTGGACCGCGCGGCGTCGGTATGCCGCGAGGGGGACCGTGGACACAATTCGGCACTTTTGCCGAAATGATTAATGAGCCCCAACAGGCAGCGTCACGTGGACGTTGTTTCGCAAGGCGGCACTTGGCTAATTGAAAGGATGGAAAAGGGCGGGGGTTCGCTGGTGCCTGCTGTCGGAGTCTGCTGCATGGAGCAGGTGGTGGCCCAGATCTTGGTTCCACTGATGGATGTACAGTCAAGCATGAAGCTCTTCAAGACCGCCGCGATCGTTGCCGGATTTGCCGGTTACCGGCTACCCCGACTCAAGAGCTTGGCTGGGACTGTGGGGTTGTGGTTGTGTATGGATTCAGTATGACAAGTGAGCGCTTACTCATAGGCCTGGTCGTTGAATTGAACGTTGGAACGTTGAACGGCCGTAAAAACATGCAGCGCTAATAAGCGCTAGCGGGCACGCGGTAACCGGTAACGTGTACCGCAGCTGACGCAGATGGCGCCTGGAAAGAGGATGGATGGCATGCGCCTCAGCTGGGGCCGGCGCTGGTGGCCGCGTCTTGGTTGACGTGGATTGGGCTGTGCCTTGCCAACGGGTGTGATGGATGCGATGGAGGTGAGATGCGAGCATGTGAGATGTATATTGGCGTTGAGTAACCAGTAACCCCAAGGCGGAAGCGCAGACGCAGAGCAGTGGAGGCCCAGCGCACGGGGGCGCAGCGGAGCTAATGCGCGCATGCACGGCCTGGGCATTGTGCTCCCGTGCCTGGCGCAGCCAATGTGAATGCGAGGCGGGGCCAATTCTGAGATCTGATCGATCTGAGTAGGCTTTAAGCGCAAGCGTACCGCGTACGCCTCTGCGCCCTTGCAGCCTGCAGCATGGAGTGCGAGCAGCGATTAGGCCGGTTAATTACTAAGTGCGGCGCTGGACGTACTGGCGGCGTTCCAGCTGCAGCGCTGCAGCCCAGCAGCGGCTCAGCGCGACGGACTTGGCCCGCCCGTCGCTGCTGCTACCCGCAGACTGGGCCAGTGCCGCCGGGTTGCACGCCGCACCAGGCAGCACGCAAGGGGCGCTGCGCTCAGCCGCTCAGCGGTCAGCTGGCCCACACGCGTGACGCATGATGCCTGACGCGCAAGGCACCAGGCCACACCCGACGTACCCCACATCCCCAGAATGCATGGGCATCATGCATCACGCTTCCGCTCTGTGGCAGTGTGCGGCGAAAGCGGACACAAGCACAGCGCATCTCCCCTGTGCGCAGCTGCTCAGCGCTCACGCTCACCCGCAGCCGTCACGCGTCACCAGCCACTGGCCACCTCCCCCGCCCGCCGCCACCACCGCCGCCGCCACGCCCACCGTCCCCCACCAACCGCGGTCGCCTCCACGCCTCCTGCCCTCCTGTGTCCGCTGCGGCTGGCTGCCCCCCTCCGCAGTCTCTGCCTGCCGCACACATCCCTACGCCCCATGCCCAGCCACACCGTCGCCGCCGGCGGTCCCCAGTCTGCCCCGCCCTCCCTCTGCCCTTCCGCGAATCCTCCCCGCCGAGTTGACGCGCAACACGCCCTCCCCCACCAGCTCCGCGCCCGTCACAACCAGCAGCGACGGCGTCCCCAGCGACCCTGAACGCGACGCCGCCCCATCCGCCCTCAAGCAGCACGCCCCGTCTGCTTCGCGTGCCCACGCCACGCCCATGCACTCGGACAACGCCCCGGGCTCCTCCGATGCTCTTTCCAACACCCGCTCCTGGCATCAGCCCGACATGGCTGGTGCTCTGTCTCACGCCCACACCCACCCACACCCCGTCAAGCTTGATCGGGCCACGACGCCATGTTTGACGAGATGATCTGCTCTGACAGTGTTGGGTATACCATCATGCATCATGCCCTCATTCAGTTCGAGTTTGCTCGTCGCCCTGCGCGCTGACCCCCCCCCCCATCCATATTTGCATGTTCAGTCCCGCCATCTCGCACGCTACCGCTGCTGCTGCCACGCCCTCGCCCAAGCCCCCTGGGACCCCCCCACTACACCCAGCGTATCGGCTACCGAGTTCCGAGACGACACTTCGGCCGTCGGCTCGTCTGTGACGGCAGGAGCGCGTATAGTCGTGCCATGCGGAAACGGGGATCCGATGCATCTACGAACCTGGCTCAATTTGGTGTGGGCTCCCACTATAGCCACACCAGCGACGCCGATCTAGGCTACACGGCCAGACCATTGTTCGCCCTCCCCGAGACCAGCTGGGCAAGCTGCAAGTTCACGTGCATGGCGTAGCACTTATTGGGGCCAAGAGTCGTGTGGAGACACAAATCCGCATGCGCATCGAGCTCGTTCGTAGCAAGGTGTATTCCGCCGGAAGTTCCGATCCTCAGTATGCAGAGGAATTGGCACCTGCCTTGGGCATGTCCTCGAGCCAAGCGGCTAGCACTGCCCAGGCCCTCTTTGGACCCCAGAGTTGTGGCAGCGCATTGGGAGCTTCACCCACGTCAAGTTACCTCCAGGAACAGGAACTCGGCGGAAAAGCCGCAAGTTTAAGGAGCCGCAGGTTGATCCACAACAGACGTTGTTTCTCGATGCACTGTGGTAAACGCTCCTCACCTCACGACGACGCGTCTATGTTTGTGAGGGATGCCGGACGAGGGAGCGCAAGCGTATCCTCCGGATGAAGGGCCGATCGAAGCACAACGGTGACACAAACAAGTCTACCAGCACCGGCGACAGTGCCGGCGACACGGGTAGTGCGGACGGGGCCGAGGCGACCGCAAGGGTTCTGGGCTTGAGGGCCGAGGAACCCCCCACCGTGGAGGAGATCCAAGCGCTTGGCATTGATCCTTCCCTTCCAAATGCGGTCCAGCTAGCTTTGGGAGTACGGGAAGAGCGGGCACGGGAGCGCGTTGTTGTGTTCAACACGGGGCGACTTTGTCGAGTTTCACAATGGCGAGGCTGTCCTGCCCACTCGCATCACTTGCTACGTCGGCATCACAAGGAGAAAATTGGCTTTTGCATTATCTTCACCCTGCGAGACTGGACAGGGCAGCTGCTTGCCACGGGCCTACTACTCCGCCCATTATGATCACTGACGATCACAACCTCTCAGGGCCCTCAAGCCCAGGCCCAATACAAGCCCAGGCCGATGCTCTCGCCGAGGTGCTCACCCAAGCCCGCGCTAATAGGGCGGCCAGCCTTCGTGCGCAAGGATTCACACCTCCTCCTCCGCCATTCAACTTGGACCGCGCACTTCTTCTTCCATGTCGTCCCAGCCGATGGCCCGTCTTCCATATGGTTTGGATAGTGCGGGCAGCATCCCCGTCCAGGCAGCACTGCAGTCGCATGTCTAAAGAGCGGCGTAAGAGCTCAAGTTCGCGATCGAAGCCATATGCCCGCCGGGCTACTATGCTTCCTCGTCGCCGACGATGGGTTCTGCACAGCACGTCCGCCACATCGACACCCTTCTCGCTCCTCCTCGCCACAGCCGCACGCTCATGTCCCCTGATTCGAACGATGGGGTTGTGCCGGAATTTGATTCCCGCATGTCGATAACCTCGACTGCTTCGCTTCAGCCCCCCGATGCCTCGCTTCACTCGCGCAAGAGTGTCGTCAGTCCGCTGTCTGCCCCGGAAGCGCAGCACGTCGATTCGCCCGTCTCCAGTCATGGCACAGTGCCAACGGGCCCGGTGCCTATATCCGCGCTCCAATCCGGCTTGGCACCAGGTACGCTTCAACCTTTGTCCGAACCAGAGGCGTTCTCTGCACTGAACCCTCCCGCGATAATTTCCCGGTCTATCCGGACTCGGCCATGCTTCTTCAAGCCTATTCGTTTGCTCAGGCTCAGGCCGAAGCGACGTTTGGGAACAACCCCATGTTTTTCAATAGCCAAGGCCAGCCCAATCCGCATGTGTATGCCGCCATGCTCTCTGCGATGCAATCGCTTCGCAATGGGCCACAGGCCAACACGGCTGGGGAGAACCCATCTGTGCCTCTTCCCCCGCCCTTCGACTGTTCCCCCGGCCCCTAGCCCTCGAGCTAGCGTGGCTGGGCTGGTCGACGTGCCAATGGACACATCGGGGAGTCAGGCCAGTGTGCAACCCACATCGCAGACTCCCAATGGGGAAAGCCTTGCTACTTGTCCCCAAATTACCCAACTCATCCCGTACGAGGGCCCTATTACGGGAGGATTGAAGTTACTGTGCTGGGGAAATTTTGTCGAGGGCATCAGCGCCGTCTTTGGAGACTCTCCGGCCATTCTACAAAGTATGGGCCAAGAACACGCTGGTCTGTCTTCTTCCTCCCGCATGCACCCCAGGTCCGGTGGTTGTCAGCCTGCGTCTACCCGACATGCGAAGCCCCTATCCTTCGAAACTGATGATCACACGGCCCCACTGGCCTTCTTTACCTACGTGGACCATGCGGACCGTTCGTTGATGGAACTCGCTCTGCAAGTGGTGGGGCTCAAGATGACTGGTCAGATGCACTCGGCGCGGGATGTTGCGATGCGCGTGGTTGGGTCCGGCGCTGGGAATGTGGGTCTTTCAGCCGGGATGGGGCGGGGCTCGTCGACGGCTGGGGTAGATGGGCAGGAACGCTTGGCCGACGAGGACGGGGTTGCATCACCGTTTTCCGGCCTTGCCCACCTCGCTGGCGCCCAGTCGTCCAAACCGTTCAACTTGCAAGATTCGCTCTTATCGTTACTGGCGCTGTCGGATGAGCGCGTTGCGGTTCCGCCTTGGCCTGCCGAAACCGAGGAGTCTGCCGCGCCATGGGCTCCTCTGCCCGCCTGGCTCCCCACCAGCGCGGGCGTGCGATTGGCCTGACCAATCCCGCGGGCAAACGCTGCTTCACCTGGCGTCGTGCTGGACTTGCCACGCTGGTGGACGAGTTGCTGCGTCGGGGCGCGCCGGTGAACGCGCAAGATGCATGTGGCCTCACCCCGCTCCACTTTGCCGCCCTCCACGGGCGCACGGACGTGGCGCGTGTCTGTTGCGCCACTTTGCCAACCCCTGGGCGCTGACGCGCACGCGCCTTTCGCCTCTCCACGCTTGCTCCGCCGGCACGACGAGGTGGCGGTGCTCCTCGAGACGCATGTTGCCCTTGTTGGTGCTGCGCCTGGGCACGCGTGCCCATCCACGCGCACGGCGCACACCGAAGCTGGGTCGGAATCGGAATCAGAATCAGAATCAGAGGCCGAGTCGGAATCCGACTCGTCCTCCGCTGCCCAGGAGCGCGAAAGCCAGAGTGACGCTGGCGTCGCGGAAGTATCACGTACCCCCGCCCTGGTGGCCCTGGGGCCCCGGTGCACCTCGGTGGATGAAGACAACATGTCATCCAGCTGCCGGTCCGCGTCCGCGTCCGAGTCCGAGTCTGCGTCCGAGTCTGATTTGGACGCGCGTCCGGCTCGTGTCCAGGCTCCTGCGCCCGTGGTCTGCTCGGATTGGCAAGCCGGGTTGGGTTCCTTGGCAAGGGAAAAGCCAGAAGCGATGGTGGCGTCCATCAAGGAGGCAGTGTCCCCCGAGAAGTTGGCCGGGTCGGAAAAGAGGGGCAGCGTGTCGGAGGAAAAGAAAGCTCTTGCGGCCCGCTTGGCGGGAACGGCCTCCATGTCGATGTCCATGGCAGGGGAGACCAAGGCAGGAGCGGTCCCGTCGGTCAAGGCGGCTGCCGAGAAGCCACCGCGCTCCTTTGGCCTGTCCAAGTTGCAGCACTTCCTCTCCCCTGCTGCCTTTACCGCTGCACCCATCTCGGTCTTCCACGTGGCGCTTCCCTCGAGCGAGCACGTGGGATGCCAGAGGCAGAGATCAGCAAGGAGGTTGGGCCCCAGCCTCCGGCCTACGATACCGCCGCAGCTCCTCCTTACCCGTGTCGCACCCTCCTCCCCGGCGGCTCTTCTTCCGGCGGGGCGGGCGGGACCGCGATGCGCAAGCGCGGGTCCAAGGGCAAGTCCAAGGATGATGGTTGGGATCCGTCGCAGCGCGGCTCATGGCCCACTGGCGGGTCAAGTCGGCCAGGGGAGGGGCGCGCCCTGCCTGGTGGGAGGACCGGATGTTGGTGCTGTTTTGGGTGCCGGCCTGCTGGTGGCACTAGTGGTGTTTTTGGTCGTCTCTTTCGGGCCGGTGGTGCACCTGTTCGAGGCCCTGCGCCAAGGAAGCCTGTTCAAGCTGTATCCTGATGCGTGACGAACGTCCACAGATGGGAGTCTGCCTTCATCCCACCCACCCCCTGTCCTCGTCCTTCGAAATATAAGTGGGGGCCCCGCTACCGCGTCCCCTCCTCCCGCTCCTGTGGCCGTTGCCCGTCGTCCTTGGCCCTTTTGACTTTTTGTACCGTTGTTTGCCCGCACGTTATGCATTGCCGTTCTTGTTTGCCTTTATGCTTTCTGTTTCGTTTCTGTTTCGTTTTTCTGTTTTCTGTTTCTGTTTCTGTATCGGTTTCGGTTTCGGTTTCGTATTGGCCTTTTCGCCACCTTGGCTCTTGGAGCACGGGCCCGCCAGCCCTGCGCATCCAACCCCTTGAGCGACATGGCTTGGGACGATGGAGGTGATGTGCTGGGCGTGCCCACGATGGTGCGAGAGACATTCCATTCCCCCCTGTGGGCATATTCACTCTGGCGATATCCACGCCCACGATGCTTGCGTACCCCTTCCCCCTTCTTCGTCGTGGACTTATAACTTGTACCCCCCCCCATGTCCAAGCGACAAATCGTTGCCTAGAATCGACCCGTATTGAAATGAAAAGTACACACGGTCCAAATAGGAGCGCGTCCCTGCCGCGGGAATCGCGTCAACAGAGTACGCTCACTATCCATCCGTGTTCCTGCCTTTTCCTATGAAAGCACCGCCGCCTGTCGCACACGACAGACGAGACGGAGAGAAAAGCAAAGCAACAACGCAAGCTGGAAGGGGGGGCAGGTGTTGGTGTCGTCATCGCCGTCATCGAATCGGTCCTCAGACGGCCATATTACGGCGAGGGAAGGCAGAAGGATCAAGACGAGAATTCCAGTGGCTGCTGCGTCCACCTCGTGATGGTTGGTTGGGTTGGGTCCCAGTCCAGGGCCCACAGAAGCGTACATGGATGGGTGTCTGGAGATTTTGATGCCATATCCTGCTCCTCTGTTATAAACCCCAACAGAGTCGTCTCGACTACTAAGCGTGCGGGGGCGTTTTTGGCTCAAGGGCGAAAAAAGTGGCTAAGCTTCTCCTCCAGGCCATCCATTGAAGGCATCGCAATCGCAAGGAGACCAAACCCATGCAGCAGATGGCAGAGAACATGCCTTCGTTCAACCGATAGGCGTAGGAGAGAAGGTGGAAGATAGTTCTGGGCTACTAGCGAGTTCACCGTTTGGATGAAAGCAAGTGGCTATAATGCTCACTGGTCTAAGTATATACCGACCAAGCGATCTGTAGATATCCCGAACATCGGCCCATGGCTCTGGCCCAAATCAGACCGACATATATGAAGCACATTGTGGGAGCTTCTGGAGCTCAAGAAGGTAACAAGTTGCTCCCCGTGCAACCCTCGCGCACCAAGAGAGGAGTGCCACTGAAAGCATACGCCAGTGGACGAAAAAAGAAACCGGCTCGGCGACCAGGCCGATGCTGTGCCCATCCATCCCCACCCGGCCGTGACGCGCCTGGCGGAGTGCCGACTGTATTCTGTGCTCTTTGGGGGCTGCAACCCAAGTGCATCATCATGCATAGACAAAGTTGTAGCGCGATAAGAGATGCGGGATAGCGGCCAGTTGAGGGGTAGCGTTGCGCATTGTCGTAGAGCTCAAACAGTGGGACCGCCAACAACTTCATGTTCTTTGGCACGGCCAAGACTTCTGCTCCATAGCAAGCGCGGGGCGGGGTTAGTACGATGCAGGCCACACTCTGTGGGGGGGAATAGACCAAGCAGCGGAAGAGCAGACGCACTGGTGGTAGGCATGTTGATCAGGTACAGTCGCTTGCATTCTTTGGGCTTGGTGATGTGGGGCGGGATGTAGGGATACATAAATGTCTCGAACGCAGGGCGCCACCACTGGGACAGAATGTCGCCAATGTCCCAGTCACCCCCGGTGCCAGCATCGGGCCCATCGGGCCCATAGGAAGAAGGGTCGGTCGGGTCGGGGGCTAGACGGCGGTCCATGCGTTCCCGCAAGCCCTCCACCTCGTCCTCGCCTGGGCGGAGGTAGTCGCCAGGCCTAGGCATCGAACCTGCGGTCAGCCAATCCGTGTACACAGACGCAGTTCACACAGGACACGTACAGCTTGAAGAACGAGTTGGCAATCTGCAGCATCAACACATGAGGTGGCCGTGGTCGTGGACCAGAAGCACGCCCTCGACGGTGCGACGCATGCCGTAGTCCTCGTAGTTGTTCTGCAGGCGCTGCAGACGCGCCGCCACGCTCGGATCCTCCTCGGGCTGCGCATCCTTGGTGGTGAAGGTGAACGCCGAGAGCGGCTGGAGGATGATTGTCGACGCCATCGCCGCGTGGTGGGTGGGGCGGCCGGCGCGACGGGGGCGGCCCGAAGGCGGCGAGCGGCGGCCAGGGTGGCTCATTAAAATCGGCGCGGAATTGAATGCCGCCCCGCCCATTCCGCCGTCCCGTCGCCCTGGCCTGGCGCAGCGCCGCCCAGGCGGCCATTAGTTGAACGTTCAAGTCGCGTGAACATTCGCCTCCGTCGAGCCCAGGCCCCACCTTTTTTTTTCGCCCCCAGCCGGCCACCACCCCCCCACTCGACCTCGACACACCATGTCCGGACGAGGCGGTCGCGGCGGCTTTCGCGGAGGCCGTGGCGGAGGCGGTCGTGGCGGTGGGCGTGACATGCCCATGGGAGACATCTCGTTCCAGGAAATGCAGGATGCCGCACGCGCAGCTGCCCAGCTCCATCCTGTCGTCCTCCCTTCCCCTCCCCTCCCATTCTCGTCTTCCCACGCCCTTGGCATCTTTCCGCCAGCTACTTGTCTAACACTTGCGCATTCTCTACAGAACAAGGATACGGTGCCTGTGCTAGCAGCGCCGACGGACAAAGAGGTGCGCAATGCCCTCTTTCAGCTAAGCTACCTCCGCCGCCAGCGGTTTTCTCCCTACTGGCCTACTATCACCCCGCCCAAGACGGCTGCGACAACAGCCAAGGCGGGCGCAACTTGACGGTCCATCAGCATCCTCTTCTCCCCAGCCAGCCAGCCTGAAGGAGGTCAAGATGCAAAAGGAGGTGTTTCCGCAAGATGTTTGGCGGATGTACATGGAGGCGAGACCAAACGTGCGCTTCGTGCTGCGCGTCGCCAGGCGCGGACGAAGATTGATTGGGCCGTGTTTGACGTGGCTGGAGCTGGTGAGGGGTGCGGTGGTGAAGCAGGAGCTGCGGGAGCTGCGGGCGGCTTGTCAGAGGAAGAGGTTGGGGATTATGAGGACGAGGTGGACGATGATTACAACCAAAACTACTTTGACCCAGGCGACGACGATGGCGACGATGGCGACGATGGTGGCGACGATGGTGGGGGCACATTCGAGTAGCCCCTGCTCCCACCCCACACATCCTCCGAAACATACCCTCTCCTTGCCATTCCTGTTGGAGTCTTTGGGGTCTACCGAAACACTCAACGTTCCATGGCACCGCCCCCTATTGTCGCTTGGCTGACCGCACGAATCAATCTGTACCTCTATCCACATACACACGCGCGTTCGTGCCTGCGCGCGAGTCCTCTTCGTTCCGGATAGTACACCGACAGGTCAAGCTACGTTTCCTAGAGCCTTGGCATGGCACGAAAATGCGGTCTGTAAGGTGGCAAGCTACGTGCAACGTGGACAGGAACAATCGCAATGTAATGGCCGTCGAAGGAAAAAGGTGGGGAAGAGAAGCAAGGAAGGTCCGTTTGGCCACCGCAGGTAGAAACACTGGGGGGAAGAGGACAGAGCATGCACATGCATACGTCGACATCAACGTACAAGAGGCTGAGCCACACGCATCCCCGTGCCCTGTCCCACGAGAACCCTCTCCGTCCTCGACGCACAGAGCGCAAGCATCCTTGGGAGTGCATGGCTGCTAGTACGGGGCAGGTAGAGCAATACAGCATTCCTTCGTCGAGCCAGAACGGGGCGAGAGGAGCCGAAGATCGGAGAATGAGACATAATGAATGAATGTTCCAGGGAGGAGCGGATGGGGGGAGCGAAAAGGTGGGGTAGATGGTAGTGGTATACAGGCGTGGCAGCGACAGGGACGAGCAAAACGAGTGAGGTCCCCACTCTGCTGCGCCAGGTTCATTTTGGTCGGATGAGCTTGGGGGCAACGCAAAAAAAAGCGAGCAGAACCCAGGCCACGCCTAGAGGATGATGCATCCGCCGCAGCAGCCGGAACTGTGGGCGCCATCGTCGGTTTGCAAGGGCTGCATGCCGCCGGCAATGCCTGCGCCCGCAGGCATCATCCCACCCGCTGTTCCCGCACCGGAGGTGGCGCCGACGCTCGCTCCCACGCCGTACCCTGGGCCGGCGGTCCCCGTGCCCAGGTGACCGGCTGTCAGTTCGCGGTTGAAGCGGCGGATCTCGCGGACCAAGTTGTAGAACGCCTCGTCCACATTGATCCGCTGCTTGGCACTCGTCTCGGTGAACCGGCAGCCAAAGAGCTTGGCCAGTTCCCGGCCTTCGTGCGACCCAACCTGCCGCTCGTACTCCAGGTCGCACTTGTTGGCAACGACAACGACGGGAAACGGTCCTTGTCCTTGACACGCAGGATCTGTGGTGGAACGTACTAATCTCGTCAAACGAGCTGCGGCTGGTGATGGAGTAGACCAGCAGGAAGCCCTCTCCGGTGCGCATGTACTGCTCACGCATAGCCGAGTACTCTTCCTGGCCCGCAGTGTCGAGCACGTCGAGGAGGGCGACCTCGTCGTGAATGACGCATTGCTTGCGGTACGAGTCCTCGATGGTGGGGTCGTACTCGTCGACAAAGTGGGACTGGATGAACTGGATGGTGAGAGCGCTCTTTCCCACACCACCGCCGCCAACGACAACGAGCTTGTACTCGCGCAAGAACTGGGCGGGCATGACGCCAGACATGGTGGGGGGGGCAGCGGAGGGAGGGCGGGGGGACGAGCAAAGGGCGGGGCGGAGGGGTGGCGCTGGGGAGGGCCGGTCAAGGGAACGTTGAACGTTGAACTGGACGCTGAACGCGGAACGGCGGCAGGCGGGCCGCGTGACCAGGGAGCGGTCATGGACCGATGATCGATGAACATTGCACATTGAATATGGGGCGGCATGGTCCCGTTGAACGTTCAAGTTGGACTTTGCGCGGACCCATGCATCCCTGCGCGCCCAGCCAGCGCCACCCAGTGCCACGCCACGCACCCCACCGCACCCTACTGCACCCGGTCAAGCTTCACTTCAAGTGTCACATGTCAGGCCCAGGCAAGCGTCATTCGCCACTCTTCCAAGAGCCGACCAAGCGGGTGAGATCACAGAAGAGGTCTGGTAACCCAGATGTCGCAAATGAGATGCTAATGCATGCTCTCGTGTGTGCCTTTTTACTATTCCGGCCTACCTCTCACTACACGCCCCGTCTCTGTAATCGATGCCCACAGTGGAGGCAGCGCTTCTCTCAGGTAAGAAAACCAATGTATTGATGAGCTTCAACAAAACAGGGCGATGCCCGCAGAGAGTCATATACTGTACCGATTTCAAGGATAAAAGGACCAACAAGAGGGCTTTGGCCTGGATGACATACTGTGGCAGAAAAAAGGGAGGCAAATCCCAAAGCGATCCTCAGCTGGACGACGGACCGTAACAGTGAAGCGAATGCCAGCAACGTTGATCCCGATTGTACCTGTTGCGTGTAGTGTTGCATAATGCCTAAGCCCTCTTAACCCCGTTGCCATCTGAGTCAGCACTGTGCGCAGATACCCTACCATATATAAAAGTGGCAAAATGGCACACGCATATATACGTGCATGGCACCATGATATAGCGGAAGGGAAGATTTATATTGACACGGCGAGAATACAATCAAGTCTTTCTGCCAAGCCCGCCAGGTCAAATAGTGGGAGCGGTTGCACGAACCAGGGCACAGTGAACGTGGAAAGCCTGGACAAAACACAAAGCGAAAGGGATAGCATCGATAGGATTCGAGAGAGGAGAGCGCGATCTGCGGGGGAGGCGCCGCCAATTGAAAATTGCGCTGTTCCCAACCGGCCTTTGTCTCAAACACAGTCAGCCGCCAGCCGCCAGTCAGCCAATGACATTGGCAACGATGGTTGATGGCAGAGATGAAGGGGTGCAAACGGGGCTCACCGTGAGCCGCCAGAAGGTAGTGGTGTTCAAGGGTGTCTACACCGGAGAGACATTGATGTGACGTAGTGCAACACGGGTGGTCGGGGTCCACCTATATTTTCCGGCGGGAGCCGCAGGTTTTTTGGACCCTGCTTGAGTGTGCACTAATATACGCCGTGGCTTTCGCGTGACACTATCAAACATCAAGCTTCAAGTGCATCAAGCATCATGCATCAAGCACGCATACCGGGCATTTGTCGGTTCGACCTGTGCACACCCTTCTACACTCGACTCGCGTTCATATACTCGGTTGAAATTCCAAAAGCTATGGTATCGTTCTTCAGACCGTAGCTGAGAGATGATGGGGTTTTTTGAAGAGAGGGAGAGAAGAGGTGTGGTATTTCAAACCTACTATAAGGCTGCTGTCGTTTTGTCATCAAACATATGCCAATCGAGCGCAATGCGTCATGCGTGTAAGAGGACCAATGCAGCAGGAGTTGCGACTGTTGCCACCGAAGAGCCCGTCCCTGATTACTGGAAGCGCCCAACAGGCTGCCATCCCTCCGACTCTACCGACGGCTATACACTTAGAGTACTGAGTTACTGACTGTACTGACTGACGTGTGTGACGTGTGACGTGGCTGACAAGTGGGACCTGGGGAGCGGCGCGGAGGCTGTGTCTATTCTGACAGATGACTTTACGATCACTGATCGCCGGAGAGGGCTTCTGAGATTCTGAGATCTGAACCACGGTTGGTAGAACACGCGTTACGCGTTTGACGCTGTAAGATCGATAATTTACGTTAACGTTTTAACGTTTAACGTTTAACCAGTAACCGGTAACTGGTAACCGTCAAAACGCTAAACGTGAGTTAGCGTTAGTCACACTGTTGCAACCGAACTCTCCAGTGTATTGTATGACGGAACCTGTCAGAGATACGCTGGTCGGAGCGAGAATCCATTGCAAAGTCCGTCGGCGGTGATGGGCGCGAAGAGTGGCGGAATGGTGCGGGCAGTTCCGCGCGCCAAACCCCCAATGGCAAGTGGTGCCACATCCGGCATCCAACACCCCAACTTCGGACAGGGGGGGTGCATGTTGTTCGCAGGGTTTTTGCGGCGGAGGAGCCAAGCAATAAGGACGAGATAATGACCTTTTGGGGAGCCGAAGCCATAAATACGCGACCCTGAGGCCGGCAGGTCTGAGGCTGCTGGACCATGCACCCGGGCTGTACCTGCTATGTACGTCATGCATCAGTACGCCATCGCCTCTCCTGCGGGAGGTGGAGGATGGCAGCGACGATTGCGTCACTAGTCACCTCTAGTTACCCAGTCACTGGGCCCCTGGGCCCGCAGTGCCACCCCCACCACCCCGCACCACGCTGAGCTCAGCCGCCAATCTTAATCATTAATCATCGATCATCAATCACCACACTCACCAGTCAAACGCATAATCACTAGATCACTCGCCAACATGCTCAAACGGAGCCGAGTGGCGTGGCGGGAGACCCGGTGACGGTGTAGGGCGTGGGAGGCGCGAATGTGACTGGCGAGCCAAGCTGGCAGCTTCGCGTGGCTACCGGTGGCTGATGTCGATGGCCACGGGGGCAGTGTTGGGACGTGGTTGCCTTTGTCGCATGCCACGCCCGCCTCCCTATCCGTCTCTGGCTGCGTCAGCACCATCCCATTCTCCCCGCCCCGCCTCTCCCGCCCGCTGTCCTGCGCCTCCGCCCGCCGAGCCAAGCCATACCCCATCTCGCCCGCCTCGCGCCCGCCCCTCGCCCGCCTCGCGCCCGCCCCTCGCCCGCCTCGCGCCCGCTCTTCGCTCGCCCCCCCCCATCATTTTTGGCCTTCGTATATATCTGCCCGCGTCTCCGCGCTCTCTCCCCCCACCGACCACTTCTTCCCCCGTCTTTCTTCCTGGCCTCTCCCTTGCCCCAGCGAAAACATGGCTACTGCAATCTCGGCCGCCCCTGCGCCATGCGACGCCCCTCCCTCGTCCGCAAGCCGCCTCCGAACAATAACCCCACCTCCGCCGCCGCCGCCCACACCAACCCTTCCCACCCTCGACCGCAAACCACAGGAGCGCTGCCGCTCCTGTGTCATCAAAGTCATCCACAGCCGGCGGCTGTATCCGCCAGAAACCTCGTGACCCGTACTATGGCTGTGGACGTACGTTTTGCCTCTTTTTCCTTGCCTCCACTGTCCACGTGCTGTCTGTACACGCGCTTGAACCCGAGTTGCTGACCTTAGTTCGTGATGCATCGTGCAACAGGCATGTCCCTTTTGTCCGAGCGGTTGATCAACATCCTCTTTGGTTGTTCCAGTACCAGTACCGAGAGGCCTCCAGCGCCCTCGGAGGCTGGATCTGCACAACGTCCTGTGCCCCCGCCTCTTGCCAAATTCGTGGCGTATGCGCTGTACCGCACCGCTTGCCCGAAGCAGTAAGCTACCACGCCCTGTACCTGCTCATGCGGTTGAAACAGACCTTCCGCAAGCACGCGGCACGTGTGGCCACTCGCTCTACATTAGCGCCCTCAGTTGGCCAGCAAGGCGCTGTGCGATGACACGTACAGCAACAAGAGCTGGACCATTGTTAGCCAAGGTCTCTATTCGCTCACCGAGGTCAACCATATGGAACGCGAACTGGTTGGCTTTCTCAATTACAATGTCAACGTCGACCCGTTCCAGTTGCACCAATTTATCCAAGCGCTTTCCCACCCCTCTGTCAACTTGGTCCAGTATCTCCACCTGGCTTGTATTGCGCGCTCTTGTGCCTCGCCTTTGCCCCCAAGCCCTGCCACAACCGCGTCGGATCTGCCATCTCTTTCGGAGCGTTCGCAGCATTGGCGTGAGCTGTAGCCCGGCGGCGCGCTGCGAGGCTCTCTCGACTCAACTGCGTGTGCCGCATCGAACCCCACCGTGCGCGGCACAAAGGGAATCCAACCCGCACCAGCCAGTCTCTCACCTACTACGCGCTGTGAAGCTCCTTGCTATTACCTGCCGCACCGCCCCCCGCTGCCTTGGCCCCACATTCCTTGGTCCACGATGCAGAGTGGGGAGTTGAGCATGTCGGAGATGCCGCGCTGTCGTGCTCTTCGGCAGCCAGCAGCACTTCGGGACTGAGCAACCTGGAAATGCTGTCGCCGTTGGGGCAGCAGGCCGTCGTTTCGGCACCGCACGTGGCCGGCTATCCCGCACACGCGCTTGCCAACGCTGCGGTCCCAGTCGCCAAATCGCCTAGCCTACGTCTCCATGCGGGGGACGCCGGCAGGCATTCCCTCGACTTGGACCCAGATCGGGGGCATCTCGTCCGGATCAACTTTGCCTCGTTCCTGGGCACCCATACGTTGCCTCGCGTATCGATGTTCTGCCTTTCATTACCCTCGCACTGCGCCACAAAAACAAACGTCGTACAGCGACCCTCAGCACTCGCATCTCAAGAACTGGTTCCCTTTGGTTTTGCTGAGGCTGTTTGCTTTCCTTGTTGCGGAGCAGATGGGTACGACGGTCGGTGTCCCTTGAGCCTTTGGCGCGCAACACAAACGTTTGTCCGTTGCACAAAACCGGATGGGAAGGTGGGGCGGCCTCCTTGAGGGGGAAGGCAACCATTCGTGGCTGTTTGGCCTTCTTTCCCAGTCGGCCGGGCAGGCATCAGCATCGTGCTCCATGCCCCACGCCTCATACCTCATGCCTCATGCGCCGCGCCAGGCTTCCAGGACAGGTTTACGCGTTCGCGCTCGACCGGCGTACCAAGTCGACGGGCCAAGTTGCCTTGTGGTTCTGTGCCCTCCTCTCTCGGTCTGGGCGTGTATGGCGAACGAGGTGCGTGGCACAACCCACGCTCCTTACGTGCTTGTGCCCCTGTCCGTGTCGCGCATCAACTCGGCAGGAGCAAGCGCGCGTTGGCTACCTCTGCGGGAAGCCACAACGGAATCCATTTCTCAAAAGCACCGCATATGCAAGTGAGTTTGTGGAGAGAGACGATACAGCTGCGCTACTGGAGATGGTGATAACGGTCTATACGTTTGGGTGCAATGAGCCTACTTAGAATCGACACCTTGGAGGGTGAATGGCAAGCGCGCCAGATCGCCACTTATCGGACGGCCTCGCCGCGCGGGGGGGAGGGGGGGCAATGCACAGAAGCATCCATGATTCGCGCGCCCTCAGTGCATCAGGCATGCCGCTCAGCGAAACAACAGACACCCTCGCCGTGAAGAGAGGGTGGGGGCCAAAGCGGCTTCTCTCGTATCCTGTTCCCCCAGCCTTGCTTCATCTTCGCTCTACCCTTTCTGTTGTGGGCACAAAGTGCGGTGGGCCTGCCTATTATGGACGAACGTTCGCGAGAGGATTGACGTTCGTATGTGCCCCGGCAGACTGCAGTAGGAAGAAGCGAATGAAGCGAACGAAAACGACACAGGAACGCAGTCGTCGTCACTTGACTAGCTTGACCCTCCCCCATTGAGGGTGGTAACGGGAGTAACCGGGAACCAGAAGAGTGGCGTCGCCATGTGGCATACGAGGAAGCCACACGATGCCGTTTCTGGTTTCCAGCCGGCCACCGTTCGGCCGAAAAGGGAGCAAGCAGGGTGAGTGGCTCGGCATAAACCAAGTGTGCACGTGTGCCCGTCCTCCCGTCATCGGTGCGCTTAAGTGTGTCTCCCCTGTTGGTCTTGTTCATGTCGGCGACACAGGAAAGCAAGACGCCGACACGGATCAGCACGTCGGGGTAGACATGCGCTGGACACCTTGGTTACATATTGAACCGTCGTGGGTTTCTCTCGCCTCCGGCCTCCACACAGCTTCAAGTCGTCGGCCGAGCGTCAGCGCGTCAGCCTTGAAGCTTCCCTTCCGTTAAGCGAACCACAGAAAGTTCAAAGGAGAACGCTCGGCCAGCGCCCACACTCCCAGCCTAAGCACAACTGATTATGCATTCTTTCTGGTAGCGAGCTCTCCCACTCCTACCCTGTCCTTGCATTCTCGTGTGGTAGCATTGGAGGTATACAAGCGAATGTGAGAGGGTGGGCCCCCAGGATGAGTGTAATAGTAGTAGCCACAGTAAATGGGACTTGTTGTACCTGATACCAAGGGTGGAAGTGGGCAAAGATGTTGAGGCCGCTGTGCTCCCTGCCACAACAGGTCGGACGTGTCGATGCGCCTGTCGGGGTGCTCAGGGCGGGGGAGCAAGGCAGGATGTGTTGCTCACGATCCGCGAGAGAATCGTCCAGACAAACGCGGCCTATAGTTCGGTGGCTGACGTGCCGCAACAGTGCCGCAACGCCCCAGATATAATCGCGGCGAGGCGAGGTGCCTAATCCCCGGTAACGCCGCCCGCTCCAACTCACCGCGGCGCGTCAGCCTGTCAGCTCATCAAGCTGAGCCCCGGGCGTGTAAGCCAGCTTAGCACCACTGGCGTTGCGGCCAAAGCCATCGTCTCGGAGGGCGGAGGGCGGGCGGGCTTGGGTTCTGACGCCTCTCTGGCGTTAACCTGGAATGACGCATGTGGGCCAATCCGCAGTGCTATGAAAGGGATGATGATCGATGATGATCCACTGTGCGCTATGCATCATGCATCGCTGTGTGCGTATTGCCATGGCGTACCTCACTCAACACGACAGGAGAGAGGCGTCTGGCGAGACAGATAGATGGCTTCTATCGCCGGCGCCGACCCGAACTAGCGTCAGCGTGCCATCAGCGGGATTGTGGTTGAGAGCTGAGAACTGCGGCGGTCCGATACACCCGAGTAAGTCAGTCTGTGGGCACACTCGTCTTCGTGCTCACTCTGATGGTCCGTGCACTGCTGGAACCGCGGATGGCCTGAAACCAACGGCAGGCGTTTAGGTGGGGCGTTTGCTTCATTTGCTTTTGCTTGAAGCTCGAAGCGTCTACGGACGAGATGGCATCTGGAGGCCAGGGCGCTGAGCAGCTTGAAAGGATTGAAGCTTGCCATGCCCGAATAAGCTTCACGCTTGCCGGCGATTGAGTGGATCCACGGGTGATCAAGGAGTATCGAGTACTGATGATCGATGATATCGAAGACTGAGCGCACTGAGCCCACGGCACACTTGGGCGCACGGGCCACCTACTTTGCCATGGAGGACCGCGCATTGCATCTCAGCAGGCCATCAGGCCTCAGGCCGGTGTGTTTCCTGCGTCTGTGTGGGACAATGCAAGCATCGCCGCGGCTGCGAGCAAGCCAGTGCGCCTCGCCAGCCCCATGCGACGCATCGCCGTGAGCGCACCCATCCGCTCGATGCTACCTGCCCCCCTTTCTCGGTGTGGAAGGACACATAATTGGACATTACATGTGCCCAGGTGCTAGTTGCCGACAGGTCAACCTTGTCACGCTCCCCACGGCTTCTCTAAAGATCTGGGTGAGACAGCAAGAAGCGCGAGACTGAGATCAGGGAGGCTGCCTGCCTGCCCGGGGGGGCCGTGTCTCATGCCGCTCATGCCATGCCGTGTGCCGTCATCTGCTTAATATCAATCGATCACATATCGGCAACCCCAACGAGACCAGTCCCCGTCTCCCGCTGTTGACCGTTGACCCCACAGGCCAGCGCTGCCCCCCCCACCAGCCCCAGCCACGGGAGGCCCAATCCCCAGTCGCCAGCAGACACAGCCCCCGGTCCGCCTCCTGGCCAACGTCAGATCCGCCGACATGTAGTACGTGTAGGCCTCCGTACCAGCCCGAACCTGCCGGCTCCGCAGTAACGCCGTTCTCAGCAGCCGAGACGCAAGCGCCCAAGCACCCACCCACCCATCTCTTTTCTCCACACACCCGCCCCGTCCGTCACCAGAGCTCCGTGCCAGCATGGATCCTGGGGCCAGCGACCCATGATGGATGATAGATGATGAATGACGCGGCGGCCACCCGCACAAAGCTCGCAGCTAGCAACCAGTGTAGCCACCTGTACCCCGCGACAAGGCGCCTCGCCGGCCTTTCCGCGCTTAACCATATCCACGCCCCATGTGCGCCCAGGCCACCGCCCTGCTGCCTGGCGGGTATACTGATCATCCATCACCGGCATCACACCCACCCCGCTCGCCTGCTCCATCGGCTGACATGGATCCCCCCAATGAGCACGGCGTACTGAGTGGCTCGGGGGCTCGACGGCCTCTGCGTCGCACAGTGCACTCGTGCCCCCCGCCCGGCCGACGTAGCACTGCGCGCCCACCCACCTCTTGCGCTCTCCCTGTTGGCGTACTTCCCCGGGCATATATAACCCGAACCGACTTTTTTCCCCTCTTTTCCGTTCCGTCTCCTTCTCTCCTCACCCCCCACCCCCACCCCCCCCCCCCCATCCTCACCCCCCTCTTCCCCTGCCGCTTCTTCCCCCACCATGTTCGCCTCGCGCATTTCCCAGATGAAGGTCCTGGCGGTCCTGTACAAGGGCGGCCAGGCTGCCATCAACCAGCCGCGCATGTTGGCCGCGGCGGAGAATTCGTTAGGCCTGCGCTCGTGGCTCGAGGGCCGCGGACACGAGTTTGTGGTGACCGACGACAGCAGGAGGGCCCCAACTCGACGTTTTCCAAGGAGATCAAGGATGCCGACGTGCTCATCACCACCCCGTTCCACCCGGGCTACCTCAGCCGCGAGTTGATGGACACGGCCAAGAACCTCAAGATTGCCATCACTGCCGTGTCGGCTCGGACCACATTGACTTGCCCGCGGCCAACGAGCGCAAGATCAGCGTCGTTGAGGTCACTGGTACGTTTTCTCTTTTCCGCACCGCAAGCACAGTCGAGGGGTGGAGAATGAGAAAAGAATGCAGAGCTGGTACTAACCTCTTGTGTTTACTTTGGTTGACTTGGATTGATGATTGACTGCAGCTCCAACGTCACGTCGGTGGCCGAACACGTGGTGATGACCATTCTCAACTTGGTTCGCAACTTTGTTCCGGCGCACAAGCAGATTATCGATGGCAAGTGGGACGTGGCGGCCGTTGCGCAGGACTCGTACGACTTGGAGAACAAGGTGGTGGGTACGTTGGCCCCGGCCGGATTGGGTACCGCGTGTTGCAGCGTCTCAAGCCGTTTGACTGCAAGGAGCTGCTGTACTATGACTACCAGGCGTTGCCCAAGGACGCTGAGGCGGCTGTGGGCGCGCGCCGGGTGGAGGACCTGAAGGAATTCTTGTCGCAGCTGGACGTGTTGACGATCAATGCGCCGCTGCACGAGGGCACCTACCACTTGATTGACAAGGAGAAGTTGAGCTGGATGAAGCCCGGTGCGATCATTGTCAACACGGCGCGGGGGGCGATTGTCAAGGACACGGATATCGCCGAGGCGGTCAACTCGGGCCGGATTGGCGGGTACGGAGGCGACGTGTGGCCCAAGCAGCCCGCGCCGGCAGACCACCCATGGCGCAAGATGCAGACCCACACGGGCGCTGGCAATGCCATGACGCCGCACATGTCGGGCACGTCGATTGATGCCCAGCGCGCTACGCGGCGGGCACGAAGGAGATCTTGGAGAACTTCTTTGATGGCAAGCCTCAAATCCGGCCAACGTCATTGTTGCCGGCGGTTCGTACCAGACCAAGGCGTACGGCGAGGGCAAGGCTTAAATCCCCCTCTAGCTCGATCAACCGCGCAGAAGCGCCCGCCTCCGTGCGGCAGTCGCACCTCCCCATTGCAGTGGGGTGCCGTGGCAACCACCATTCGTACACTAATGAGGATTGATGACGGTCGACGTCGATGGCAGTCTTTTTTCTTTTGCAATATCAACAAAGCGTTCTAGTCCATTCAGATGGGTCTATCTGGCGGGAATGCAGGAAATTTTCTACAAGGCCAAGGTGGCAGTGTTGTGGGCGAGTGGCAGTGCTGTGGGCGACGTTGTGAGGTTCCCTAATGCTGTGCTGGGGATATATAGGAGCGGACCGGGGCTGCATTCACGACCATCACTTGGCAACCACCTTCCTATCGCCCATCATCGAAATCATCGCATATAATGCGAGTAGCTGAGATCTTCCTACCTGGATCCTGAACTGTGTTTGACGCTACCGTGGGAGCAGGGTTTCCCCATGCGCCGCCGCGAAGACGAGTGATCGAGTGATCATGCTTAAATGAGACACAATTGGCAAAAGCTACAACACAAAACGGGAGAAAGCCATGCAGGAAGGGGAAAGGCAGCCTTTGGTCACGAGCAAAAGGCGTGGCTAGCTCACTGCTTTGCGCCAAGGCGAGGCTTCAGCATCAGCTCAGCTTGTCGACGTATAGGGCAGGTAGAAGCAAGTCCTTTCCAAGTCCCCCCTACCTCGCCAACAGTCCGCATACAACCTGGCACAGGAACAGGGAACGAGGCATGTTTCGCCCCACCAGCAGCGATCTTGAAGGTGCAAGGCGGGGGGGGAGAAAAAACCGCAGGCATGAAGGCAAACCGTTTTTCAACGTTCGTCCGCCCTATGTCCCGATCCAGTCGAGGGCCGTAGGAGGGGACACTTTCGGAAATAACAAAAAAAACATAGTCTTCCCCTGGCTTGCCCACCCAACGGGGCTGGCACACTCCAGGTCCACACGCCTGACCACAACTCGTCCCTTGTCCGTGTACCTAACTGCAACAGCAGTGGAGAGGCCGTTTGAGGCAAACGGCAAAGCCATGGACACAATAGTGACGACGGAAAGAAAATTCATCAGACGAGATGAGTGGGACTCCCAAGGGGGAGAGGGGCAGGGTTCATGACAAGATATGAGACGCGAACCCCGTATCAGGTTTGGCATTGAAGCGAATGACCATGACCGACTATTGTCGGTAGAGAAGTTGGAGAGGGCGTGCTGGAGTAGGATCTTGGCGGCCTCTTGTGCGTCGTCCACGTGGCGAATCAGATCCACCGCCTCTTGGTCCGACGTTACAAATCCCACAGACCATCGCACGCCACAATCAAAAACGCATCCTTCTTGCTCAACGTGTCTCGGTTGTGTACGGCATGCCAACCACAACTCCTTCATGCTCGTGTCCCCCAAGGAGCGCGTCACTGCCAACACGCCATTCACCCGGTTGTTCATCACGAACCCACCCGCCTCCTTGATGCGTGCCGTCTCCTGCTGGTCGGAACCTTTATGGTCATAAGTCAATCGGACCGCCCGCCCGCCGCGCGATAACACTGCCCTCGCATCCCCACGTTGGCCGTGTAGAGGACGCGGCGAACGGAGACCCCAGCAGCACCCGGGTCAAGGGACGTGGCAAGGCTGAATCCGACAGGTCCTTGTCCAGGGCAGGGCGGGGTTCCGAGGAAGACTGGGCAGCCTGGGGGGCACTCGAGATGGAGGTTGTGCGAGAGCGCCGGTTGTGCGGCCACCCGGCCTGCGGGCGAGCGACGTGAGAAGTCCCTTGGGCTTTCCGTCGTCCACCACTCCCACTTCGGACACCGAGGCGATGCCTTGCTCCGTTGGCTCGGTCCGAACCACCGCCACCGTCGACGCGTCCTTCACTTCGGGGGGCACCGAGGCGCCGCCAATAAACGCTAGTCCTTCCATCCCCGTCCTCGGGCAAGATGCCGCCCGAATTGGGACCGGCAATAGGTACGCCCTGGGTCTTCCAGGCGCAAGAAACACGCGACGGCCGTACACCCGGACGAGGTGTGGGTTGTCGCGGGCGAGTTGGGCCAGAGCGGCATCGGCACTTTGGAACGTAGCGTTCAACACATCCGGCACCGATTCGGTGGGCCGTTGGGCAAGCTGGTCACGAAAGAGCTGAGTGCGGCGGGCGAGGTCAGCAAAGCGGGAACACAGCAGCAGAGGGGGGACGAGGGCGATGAGCCCAACGTACTTGGTACAGGTTCTGGCCGCACCACTCGGCCGACGCCTTGCCCGCATGGCCGTCGTACACGCCAAAGAAGCCTTGACCATGGACGCCGCCAAAGTCGTAGACGAAGGAGTGGGAGTCCTCCATGGTGCGCCGCCAGCGCTTGTTGCGGTCTTCGACACGCCAGATGCGGAAGGGGGCGGGGGCGTCGGCGCGGGGGGGGGGCGGGGCGCGGCGGACGGGGCGGCGGCGGCCATGGAGAGCGGGCGGCCAGCGGCGGGGGCTTTGCTGGCTGTGCTGGATGGGGGCGCAGCAGGCACGGCGACAGGCTCTCGGGCGACAGCACATGCTCCGGCACCTGCTCAGACGCCTGCCCAGGGCGCCCGCTCGGCTCTGCGTCGCCCGCCGCGGCTGGCGGAGTCCCGGGGGCAGACGCAGGGGGGGCATCGCATGCATCCACGCGCGACGACACTCGGCTGCCAGCAACACGGGTGGTGGAGCTGGGACGAGCGCGCGCCCGCAGCAGCGAAGCAGCAGCGTGCCCAGCTGCGCGCCCCGCACCGCGCCAGCCTCCGCCTGCCCGGGCTCGCTGCAGCTGCTGCCCCCGGGCATGCGTCATCGCATCACCTATCCTCCATCCTCACGCATGCTCTGTAACCCTACCGCCCCCGCCCGACAGCCGCTGGGATGGGTGCACTGCAGCACGGAGGCTGGGATCATCGATCACATGCATGGTCACATTCATATGCCGCGTGTGCGTGTTGCAAGTGCGCATACTCACACACTGTGTTGGAGGTCAAGCTTCAAGTGCAGCTGCATGATGCATGACGCGCATGACGGCGGCCAATTGGATGCTCGCACAGAAAGGATGGTCACCGGTCACCGGTCACTGATCTTGCGCGCGCTACGCGCTGTCCCCGACTTTTGGTTTCCTGTTATCCCGCTGAGCGCGATCCTGGAGGTGGTGTTTCGTTGAGTGTGGGTGGGATTTTGACAGGAGATGGAGATGGGGGAAAGGATGAGGATCATATCCATCGAATGGAAAGGAAGCGAGGTATATATGCCTCGGAGAAGAAGGAACATGCGAGCTAAATCCATGGAGGGAAAAAAGGGAGCACAATCCAAAGGGGGGAAAACAGGATCTAGAACAAATCAAGGGGGCCAGACAACTTCTTGGTGACAAAGAACGTGATCAAGTGAGTCTGATCCCGACAGATTTCGGCGCTGTTTGACGGAAAAAAGCTAATAGGTCCTGGGGCCATCTGCATAGGTCTGAGCTCACCAGTGCACGACCCAGAGATCTTCCTCGGCAGCCATCTCGGGCAAGGGCCTGCGAGAAATGTGGTCGAGTCCCACGTCACAGGCCTCTCGATCATGAGCGCAGGAGTGTACAAGGTTCCACTCGGACCGCCGTAACGCGTAATAGCTAACTGTGGGCTATATCTGTGGTACTACAGTACATACTCTAGTCGTTGCGCTCGTCTAGTCGGATAATAGTGCCACGAATTGTCACAGTAGTATCCTTCATGCGGCATTAGTTGCCCGGGCTCTTCCTTTGCCTTTCTCTTTCTAGGTTGCCGTCATGGCCACGCCCCCATGTTCTTCCTGTCCCGCATTCTTCGTCATCTATTCCGTTGTTGCCCGTTAATAGTCCCTCTGTCTCTTCAGCAAAATGGGTCGTGGATTCTTTCCCAAACGGTCCATTTTGGCGTCGTCATCCTGCAAGGGAGTCAGTCACAGAGTATAGCGGGAGGAGATCCACAGGCTTCAATGGGGCTCAGCAGCCTCAAAGCATTCCACTGATCGGTTCAGCAGCTGAGGCAGGAGTGTCAAGCCACTTGCAGTTGCTTGTAAAAAAGGCGCACTCTTCTACTGTGTTCTTACTGCGTCAATCACTATATATGCATGAAAAGTAGATAGATCGACCTCGACGGAATTGTGGCACATGTGCACGAGAGAGAGAATGGTCGAACAGTAGACATTTGACGGTACAATCAACAATCAACATCATCGAGGAATAAAGGTGAGAAGGGTCGACAATTGGGTGTGAAAATAACACAAGTACATATAAGAACACAAGAAGCTGCGGAGGAGAGAAACCGAACAATCCACCGACCAAGACCCTGATAGTAACAAGAAGAGGGAGTCATGTCAGCCTCGTTCTTCATGTAAAGGCCTAGGCATACCCACCAACGTCTGGGTTGGCTGGGACGGTTGAGTCGCACCTTCGGATGTCAGCTCATAGCGAGGCACCTGGAAAGCGAACCTTTATAGGCAGAATAAGTGCCCTCTTGGCAGCCGTAATAGAGGGACAAGGTAGGGGCCTTTTTATAGTCCCCGCCGCCTTATTGCTGGGCGTGGGCTTGAGCTGACGAATCAACTCATCAGCTTCGGCGTCCGAGTCATGGTCATCTTCTATCGGGCGCGTTGACCGAACCACCAGACCGTTTCGTCGGAGTCTGTTGGCGCTTAGGAGGCAGCGCGTGGCTTTTGACCAGAAGAGGCTGTGGCGTGGAGGGAGTTGAAGAGTCAGAGTTCTTGGGGCTGTCGCAGCTGTGGCTTCGTCGCTGCCCACCCATTGGAGTTGAGTACTCTGGTCCTCCTTAGTTGGACTCGAGCTCGCCGATGGGGAAAGAACAGGAGCTTGGGCCACAGGATCAGCTGCTTTCGTCGGGATAGCCGGAGGTGCTCGCCCTCCATCACTGCTCATTACGCGGCGCTGAGGAAGCCGAGAAACAATGCGACGGGGAGCAGGCTGGGAGGTGCCATGTCTGACTTGGGGGATGCAGCCTCCACAGATCCAGTCTCCATAGCTCCAGCCTCCAAAGGTCCAGCCTCCAAAGGTCCAGACTCCACAGCTCCAGCCGCCACAGGTCCAACCCCAGCAGGTTCAGCCACCACCACCAACCCAGTAGCCACAGGTCCAGCCTCCACAGGCCCAGTCTCAGAAGGGAGAGAGTTGCGGGCGGGAGCATTCTGTGAAGGGAGAAATGCTGGGCCGAAATAGAAAACTGGAGATGGTCCAGCTGTTGAGGTACTGCTGGCGCCCTGGGTACTCTGATCTTCCTTGATGGGACTTGAGCCCTCCGCTGGGGGAAAAGTAGGAGCTTGGGTCTCAGGAGCAGCTTCCGTCGGGGTAGCCGGAGGTGCTCGCACACCTCCGCGTTTCATTGCGCGGCGCTGGGGAAGTCGAGCAATAATGCGACGGGGAGCAGGCTGGGGAAGTGCCACGTCTGACTTGGGGGATTCAGCCTCCACAGCTTCTGTTGCCACAGCTCCAGCATCAACATGTTCAGCAGCCTCCGCAGGTCCAGCCGCCACAGGTCCAGCCTCAGCAGGTTCAGCCACCACCACCAACCCAGTAGCCACAGATCCAGCCTCCACAGGCCCAGTCTCAGAAGGGAGAGAGTTGCGGGCGGGAGCATTCTGTGAAGGGAGAAATGCTGGGCCGAAATAGAAAACTGGAGATGGTCCAGCTGTTGAGATACTGGTGGCGCCCGGAGTACTCTGATCTTCCTTGATTGGACTTGACCCCGCCGATGGGGGAAGAACAGGAGCTTGGGCAACAGGAGCAGCTGTCGTCTGGCTAACCAGAGGTGCTGGCACACCACCACGGTTCGTTGTGTGGCGCTGAGGAAGTCGAGCAATGATGCGGCTGGGGGCAGGCTGTGGAGGCGTCACGTTGGGCTTGGGGGATCCAGACTCCACAGCGCCAGCCTCCGCATGTTCAGTAGCCACCGCAGGTTCTGCCTCCGCAGGTTCTGCCAGAGGAGGTTGATCCGAATTGCGGGTCGGTTCGGGTTTCGGCAGGACAGAAGACTGGGGGACCGAGGAAGGTTGTTCCATAACAGTCTGAGGAAGCTGAGTCGCCTTGGGGACCGAAGGGGCGGCAGAGGGTCATCCTTTGCTTCATTCGCATCCGCGACACCCGCCATCAAGCCCGTCAGGGGGACTTGTAGGTCCTCTGTGTCAACGACGTGGTGACCCTCACCAGATGGCGAAGAGGGTGGCACGTGGGCCACCGTGGCTGCCCTCACTGGCTCAGATTCTTCCACGGATTGATAAGGCAGAGCCGGGTTGTGGCCCTGGTGAGGATGTGGAGGAACAGAAGCTTGAACGACGAAAGAAGGCTGGGTCGTATCGGTCCCAGTGGCAACGAAGTAGTGTGGTCACGTTGCTCGTCCACATCAAAAGCTGAGTCACGGTCGCTTCCCATGGAACCTGACTCTGTTCAGCGCATGGGCCAGAGAATGCGATGGGAGCATGACTAGCACAAGCAGCAACCATCTGGTCATCTTGAGACGGACCAGTAATTACCCCTGAGGCTTTTGGCTCCGCTGAAGGTAATACGCAACCCTTTGGATCATCGCTGTCCTCGATAGCACTGGAGACAGTCAGTTAGCACTTGTGTTCAACAACTTCTTTTGGGAGAAAATGGGCACGTACCTTGCAATGGGATGGAAAGGAGGCAGCGGAGGGAAGATGGGCTCAGTGGGAATGTGGGCAACTTGGTTGGTGGCGAGCTCGGAAGCAGCGGCGTAGCCGAATTGAATGCCGTCAATGACACCGGCGTTGTTGGCGTCCCTGATGGCTGTGACGCCCGCCTCGACTCCTGCTTGGATGCCAATGGTGATGGCTTTTTGCAGTATGGCTTCAAGATTGGCCGGGATGGAGAAGGTATTGAGGATGGGGGGCTCTGGAACGCTACCAGGATCTGAGGACAAAACTGGCTCCGGAACAAAAGTGTTCTCTGCGATCACACTGTGCTCCGGCTCCGATGAACCGACATCTAGAGCGCGAAATGATGCAAGTGTTCTCGACGGTCACATCACTGGGTTCCGTAGCAACAAGCTCCGATGAGACGACAACTGGCTCCGGGACGACTGTGGCCATGTTGGACCACAGCAGCACTGTCCGGGACCATACTTGACTCCAGGGGGAAGACGGGGTCGCGTAGGATTAAAGCCACATCGGCAAGAACTTCCCTCGCATCCGCCAGGTAATCATATGAAGAGAGTTCGGCCTTCGCCTGGCACCCGCGGCCGCATGATGCCCGCCTGGCTCTGCGTTGGAACGTGAGGACCTCGTTTCGACGGTGGAGACCCCCGGATCGCACCCACTAGTGTCCGTCCGCGCGACCCGTCGGTTCCGAGTACCAGAATCGTGAGGCGGACAGGGCGGCGGTCCGGAATAGATGTCGTACGTTGGAGCCGGGAGGGTCGTTGTTCCGTCGAACAATGAGCTCATCTAGCTGAGGCAAATCGTAAAGCCGAGGCTTCAACGGTGACCCCGGGGTCAGGGGCAGGGGGGCAGGCGCCACACTCTGGCCAGGAGCGAGGTGAAGGAGAATCACTCGAGCTCGCCGGAGGTGGGTTCGGGGCAACACTCCGATCGTTGGGACGAGGTGAAAACACTCGAATCCAAGGAACGAGGGGAGGGAGCCATCGCCCGACCATGCAGCGGGAAGTAAGACTCAGCCGGCCTCGTTGGACGGGGGGACAGGGCGACACTCCAACCGTTTGAACGAGGTGAAAACACACTCGAATCCAAGGGACGAGGGGGAGTGGGCCATGCACCGGCCTACGGACGAGGTGAGGGAGACCCGTTGATCGAACTCGTGGGGAAAGAGAACGGGGCAGAACTCTTGTCGCTAGGACGAGGAGTGGCTGGCACGCTCGAATGCTCCAATGAGGTGTACCGACCAGACTCTTGACAGCTGGGAGAGGGGATGACGTCACGCTCGCACCCAATGGACGAGCAGAAAGGGACACACTTGGGTCATTTGAACCAAGAGAAACACTTGAATCCTCCCGGAGAAGGGAAAGAGTCGCACTCGGAACGACCTGACGAAGTGCAGGATCCATCCGCTCCGTCGGACGGGCTGCCTTGTCGAAACCCTGGTGGATTCGGATATGCGAAGGAGGCATTACTGACCTCGTCCATTGCGGACGAGGGAGTACAGTCGAGCCGCTTGGACTATGCAAGCGGTCAAAAAGTTTAGAACTCGGCCCCCACTTCTTCCAAAAACGAATCTGAGATGAAGACGACGGACTCCATATCGGCGTACGGTACCCGTCAACAGGTGCATGCATCCAGTCACGTCGGCCGGGGAAAGGTGGTAGCCTCGCATCCGCCCCCACCGCAGCGGGGCGCACACCCAACCAGTTGCGTGGACTAGACGAAGAGGGCTCACAGGACGGAATGGTAGCAGCAGCCGAACCATGCTGCACTCCCATCACCGGAGGTGCTGGTGGCACGGTCCAGTCCTGGGCCGGACGGAGGGAAGAAGCGCTTGCATCCCTGGATGGAGGCATGGCCCGCACATCCGTAGGGGTCCAACCAAACACAGGGCTAAACAGCCTAGAGGTAGTACCGTCGTTGTCTGAAAGATGCAAGATGAGGTCAGAGACAAGATATGGGGGGGAGGGGCGTAAGCTGGACATACCGGGAAAGAAAGAGAACCTTGACCAATAGGGATAGCGCCCAGGGGTGCCTGGGGGCGTGTCATCTGGCTGTGAGAGGTCTTGTCCGGCGTCTTCTTGGCTGGTGTTCCTGAGCAGCCACAGCAGCCCACTGAACAGAGTGAAATAGTAAAGGTGCTCTAGGACCTCCAGCATGTGTTCTCCTTCATTACACGCCTGCTTGAGGAGGACAACGAGAATGTCGAGTAGGAAGGCGAGGGGAGTCCAGAACAGGAGCAAGGGAGGCTGTCCAGCCAGGCGACAGGGAACCAGAGGTGGTAGAGGATGAAGCGCAGCACAAAGCACCCTAAGGTACATGCGATGCTGAGGAAAACAGACGGGAGCAAGCGATAGAGGGTGTCGGCAGTGCGTGAGCGGCGATGAGGGGCCCACGCTGTACCGGATGGGGGCGCAAGCATCAAGGAAAGCGATGGTGGATACGAAGAGGATGAGGTGACGGAGGCGAATAGAAGGAGGAGGAGGTGGCAGAGGTGAAGAGGAGGGGGCGGTGGCGGATGCGAAGAGGAGGAGGTGGCGGCAGTGAGTGAAGAAGGTGGTGGTGGGGGGGGGGAAGGTGGGCCGAGGGCGAGCACCTTGATAGCTCTGTGGCAATTTGGGCAGCCAGGCTGTGCTTTTGCTTAAGGACTAAACAAATTGCGCGCATTATATGCTGGGGCGCCAAATAAGCTTCTACCGTTTGGGGCATCTTACTAGCGCAGACGAGAGAGAAGAGGCCTGCATGCCTAGGCCACATCCATCCATCCGCTTCTGCACAGCCACTGAGAGGGACAACACAGGCGCTGTGTGGCCGCCGAGGCAGAGAGGATGTGAAGATGTGTTTTCAGAGAGAGAGCACCTCTGTGGCGGGGGGGCACATCAAACCCGCGAAGCCAGTAGTCTGTTTTGCGCACAACCAATATCATGGAGACAAGCGCACTCTGCAATACTGTTCGCCGCCGCTCTAGTTCACATCGACGGCGTCCTCTTCGCCATCGCTCGTCTCTCTCTCGGCATCGCGCATTTTTGCCATCACAGTGTTGCCGTAGTGGCCTGTGCGGCCATACTTTTCTTGCAGCAAAAGTGCTCTGGTGTTGTCACATGTCACTGCTGCCAGTGCTGATTGCGGCGGGGCGTGCTTGCAGCCCGGTTTGTGCGCACCGAGGGCACATTCGCACTCGCGCCCGACCGTCCTCCACTGAGACAGGTGCGCCAGGGAAGAGATGTCTCGCCCCGCACCCTTTTACACATGCACCATCGCACGGGGCGAGTGTGGTGCGTATGTTGAAGCTGAGATCTGCGAGGGGGAGAACAGCGGGCAATGTGGTCGCAGCAAAAGGCAGGCGGAGTGACTAATGACTACAGTGGCTATATTCCTGACTATAGTGAGCGGCTATATATACGGACTAGGACTATAGTTCCTAGCTAGGAAAGCCGGATGCCCAGGCGCTGCCCCAGTGCGTGGTGGCGTACTGTGTCAGCCTCACAAGTTGTCCAGAGACGTCGCAACCCCGCGACAGGCACAGAACTGCAACTTTCAAAGCGCGGTATATTGTCTTTCTTGAGGAAGAGTGGGGGTTGTATTTTTGTCCACAGAGCGCTGGCTGCTGTTCTCTTCGACATGTGCTCTGGGTGCCCCCCTTTGACTGCTCTCAAAGACGAACCCGCTTATTAGCAACAAGTGGTCTCTGCGTCAGCACCAAAATGATGGCAATCACGGCGAGCAACACGCTGCTCACGCCGGATGAGCGAGCTGGTAAGGGCGCAGCATTTCCCTCGCTCTCCGAGCAAGTGTGATGTTGATGTGAAGGTACTCCAGTGGCAGTGGAAGGCGTGCAGCCCAGAGGGTGGGTGGGCCTCGCCGCAGCACACTGGCCGCACGCCCCTAGCATCCAAGCTATGCCGCCCCCCAATACGCTAAATCTCCTCCCTGCATGTTGCCGAGCGGGGCGGCCGGGGGGGCGGTGAGCAGTGACCGTTGACATCTGACATCTGAGACCTGGCTGTCTGACAACTTATCGATTATCGATTATCGATTATCATCCATACATCATGCATCATGCATCGGTAATCAGCGCCATACTGCCCCCCTGCCGGCATCCTACTGCCCAGGTGCCCCCACGGCGTCACTGTGTGCCATAAAGACGCGTCTGGGGAGGCCCAGATCGATTGCGGGTGACTGTGGCAAAACCCCCTCTGGACACCCAATGCTGGCCCATGACATGGTTACCAACCAAGAGGTGGTGATCAATGTCAGCCACACCGCTACGGACATGCGTGCCGAGAGCATGCGCCAGGCAAGGATCCTGCATGCAGTGGGAGCCATGAAGCCGGACGTCATTGGCTGGGTGCACGTGCGCGAGGTGTTTCTCTACAATAACCACGACCGTCTTTGCATCGTGTTTGACAGCAAGGCCGACACACTGGCCCCCTTTGTCAAGCATGACCTCCACGGCCGTGGGCTCCCGCTGGAGCACATCCAGGCCATCATGAAGCAACTGATGATACCTGGAGTCCAGGTGGTCCTCGAGGGTGATGCAATCGCACTAGTGGTGGTGTGGTGGTCTAAGCCAACCAGCAACGCCTACCGAGGAACATCAAGCAGCGAGTCGCCACCAGGGGCTAAGCTGCGGAACAAGGAAAAAACAGGAGAGAAAAACAACGGAACTCCTAGGCCTGAGGAGGAACTGAAGGGACATTGGCCAAAGCACGAGCCACCTGCTGGCTCAACAGCAACTTCTTCTCTTTCTCGCCTCCCTTCATGACCAGGGCTTCGTCCATGGCAACTTCACTGGAGAGCACATCCGGTTGGACAGCACCGCCTCCGCTCTCATCCCAAATCCTTCCGAGAACAGCGAGCCGATTCCGTTCCTTTACTCGCCAATGGTCCATGTGACGGGTGCGAGTCAGGTCCGCATCCGTCCCAGCACCAAGCCGAGTGCGCTTCCCAAGGCCTACCGTCCACCTGAGGCGCTGCTTGGCACCCACGCCTGGTCAGCTCCCCTCGACATGTGGGCAGCTGGGTGTGTGATGCTGCAGCTGATGACGGGCAAGCTGCCATTTGGCCCCCACGAGCGTGATGATTGGCCAACGCAGGAGGCGTACAACCGGTACAAGGCAGAAACAGGTCTTTGAGGCTAGCGACACGCCCCTCTTGGCGCAGCTGCAGAGCGCGCTGGGTGTGACGCCCAACAGCTTGCTGGCCCACCTTCCCCGTCAACAAGCGCCAGCAACTCTTCTTCTCCGATGGCACGGTGCGCACCACCAAGCCGATCCCCTCCACCCCACTTTCTCGGTACCAGTGCCACCAGAACGAAGAAAATACATGACCTACGACGTTTGCTTCCGCGACCTTGTCGATCAACTTCTCGAGCCCGACCCCAGCCTGCGCATCTCGGCCGAGAAGGGCTTGCAGCACCGCTTCTTTGACCTCCAACGCGGCAAAGACTACCCACGCAACATTCACCTTCCGCAGTAACTGCCGTCCGGATTACTTCTACTTGAACTTTTGTTTTGGATCAGCGCCCACAGCCCTTGATCCTTTCATACAGTGGGAAACCACTTCCAGCAGCCTCTTCCATAGTGGAATAGTTGCTTACCAGGAAGCTCTTGTACTACCTACTTTTACTAAGTATGCGACAGAGCTCACAAGAGCGCATCCAGACGGTCTATATATAGGCGTGCCAGCAGAAAGTTGATAAATGATGAGTGGCATGAAGAATCAAATGGTATTTTTTGTCCACAAACGGGGCAACCAGATGACAATTGTAAAGGCACATAGATCTTCCTGAGGAAGAATCCTTCGTCTGTCAACTATCGGCACAGAGAGCAGACGAGCATCTGCCCCATCAGTAGGGAACTTTACATCAACGGATGGGCGACTATAACAGCGGCGTGTCTTGTATCTGTTCGACTGACAGATCATTCTCCGTCAACACTTGTGTGTTTGACGGATCACACACACATTCCCACCGGATGTGGATATGATCCTTGTTCTAGATCTTCCTTGCCCCCTTTGTGTCTCTTTCCCCTCATCACGCGTGGTTTACCGTGTGATAGCTTCTCCTTCTCCTCTGGTATATAAGGCGCCATTCCATGCAGCCTGAATGAATACCTGTCGGCATCCGAAGCAATCTCCCTCCTACAGTGTTAGTAACATACACACCTTTAGTGACAACAGCCTTCGAGGTAGGCTCGACGACAGGGTATAGGTGTGGCAGGCTTCCGTGACGGGCGTCGGCCCAGATGTGTCCGGAAAAGAAGACGAAGATGGGGCTCCGGGACAGCGTCCGTGTAGCGTCGGCGTCGGCTGAAGCTGTTGGCTGTGGCCCCTTCGTGTTCACACAGGCACGTCCAAAACATTAGTGCCACATAGCCATGAAGAGTTCATCATGGCGGGTGGTGATCACGAACGGATGCTCGCCTGAAGTACTGTCGGAGGTCTGACTAAATGGTTGTTTGCAGGACAACATCTACTTATGGGGAGTCAGATCCAAAAACGCTCCATCTGAAGAATTCTCTTCGTCACCTTTCTCCCCCTCTTCGTCCTCCCTCGCTGGCACCAAAAGAGACATGATGATAGCGACGATAACAGCTCCTGCATCCTTGTTGTGGATGTCATACTTCACACATATACTATGTCCCCACCATCGGACTGGTATATGTTTGGCAAAACCCGAAGAAATGCTTTGCAGGTGCGACGTACTAATGATACTCCTCCATTAGAGGCGAGGGGGGACATCTGCCGGTCGCGTGCCAAGCGTGTCAAAGACCAGTTTTGGTTGTTTAGATACTAGTAGCATGACACAGGAAGAACCTGTCTCACGCCCCTCTTAACTACTCAGGTAAATCTTCTCACTGCTCTTCGCCGATCCTGTTATCCTTCTTTCCCCTACCACAGTGCATCATTTGCTTCCCTTGGTCCTTGGTCTCACTCGTATCGCCCGACCCATACCAGAACCTGGATAAAAATGACTTCGCCCGGGCTCGAACCGGGGACCTTATCCGTTATAAAGCGTGTCGCGCACTTGTTAAGGATACGTGATAAACCAACTACACCACGATGCCATACCTTAGCATGTTTGGCTTCTTCTCCTGGCTACATATACCCTCGCCACGAACCATGGGTTACAGAAAGGGACTAAAAGCGAAACAACGCACAATAGATGAGCCGAAGAACCGGGGGCGAGGTGCAACAGGCGAGAGGCTGTTGCGGCACGGGCATCCTACTAGAAAGGTAAGGTAAACGGGCATGGGGTGTTATCGTTGCAAAGGATACTGACGATTCGGTGCCACGATTGTGGCCACCAACTATACCACTTGAACATGGGGCGACACTCCTCCCGTCTCCACTCCTCCTACCGCCTCCTCTCCACCACAATTCCTCGACAGGATCAGGAATAGGATGGCGGCGGGGTTTGCACACCTACGCCAAGTGAGCCCTGGTTGGAGCAAAGGAGGGCTGTTGGATGAACACTAGTGCAGTGTGCCTGGAGCATAGCCGTGCTCTGGCGTTCCCAGCCACTTTCACCAAGAAGCTAGCACCCGAAGGTTCCACCGGGGCGGAAGTCGGACAGCTGACGCGCCTCCTTCTGGAAGCCGCGGCTACCATAGCCTCGTGATCCCTTTATTCTCATGTCGTCCTCGTGGTCGTCATGTCGACAGGGTGATCAATCCAGGTCTGGCTATTCCTCTCTGCCTCTTGAATCAGAAGTGGCAGAAATTCGTGGAAACCTTCAGCGTCCAACCGTCCCACATATGGATCAGAAGCGACTAGCGTCGTCTGGTGGCAAACCCGTCATCGCTCCGGCCAGGATTGGGCGGAGCATGTCGCGCTGGTTGCTGTAACGTTCCAGATGGCACCGAATCAGGCGGACCAGGTCGCGTGGAGCAGTCGAACGTAGTTCTGACCTCTGTGGATGCTGGGTTGGAGCGCATGCTCTGCGTCGGGGCAACATTGATTCGGGCTAGGAGGAACGACTTGAACTTGGTCCATGTCATATAGTCGGCGTCGGAAGAAGCCACGATGGAGTCCGCCACCGAATTGATGTTAGATAGGGGGTCGGAGCCCGCGAGTTCAGAGCAACGGCCCTTTCGGTCTATCCGTAGTCCTTGATGTACAACTCGACGCTGCGGATCCATGCGTTCAACTCCAGAGGGTCGCCAGACCACATGGGGATGGGAGGGCGGAGGTCGGAGCCTGCGAGGCGGGTGATCTCTGCTCCTTGAGTTCCGCGATATGAGCGTAAAGAGAAGGGGCCGGGTCCAATAACTCGTGCAAGTCGCTGCGGACTAGGTCGTTGGTCAGGTCCAGCTTGGTTCGTGACGGGTCGTAAAAATCGGTGTCTCGGGCGGCCTGTCGCACCGCACTTGTGGTGAAGCGGCGATCAAGTGATGCAATGAGGGAACGCTGATCCTCAGTGGGCTCCCAGATAGGCATGTTGGTTGCTGTGGGGGGTGGGGGGGCAGGGTAGGGAGCGAAAGGGATAAAGAAAGGAGGGATGGGGGAAAAGAAGCGCACCAACAATCTCTGATATGACCGGATCCCGGTGCCAAGCAAACAGCATCAAGCAAGAGGCCAAATGATCGATAGGGATTGCTTACTAGTGAGCGAAAGGAGGGGTAACGGACAGAGAGCAGAAGGGTTGGTGAGAAGAGAGGGAAGAAAGCCATGACATAGGAAGCGTATCGAAGGAGGCGCGTCAGTCAGCTGCCAGACTTTCTCCCAGGCGGAACCAGCCAGTGAGGTGCTGGCCGCTGCGCAGACACCTTTTGTCCGACAGTTCATCGATCATCCGAACAAGCACTCGCGTCACGCATCCACAACTGGCGGTGCGCTGAGCTCCACTGCCGTGCTGGCGAGCCCGGGGGAAGCATCCCTGAGAGTTATATGTAGGGTGTCCAACTGGTTTGTACTCGTTTATATCTCCTCTCGGCCCTTGGGTTGGCTCGCCAGCGTACATCAACGCCAAGGTAACAAAATACCTTGGCCAAGTGGTTTGAAGCACGTCCTATCCCATGCCCATCACAAAGGGAGGGAAAGAGACAGATAAGAAGGGATGACCAAGTACGCCACAATTGTTACTGGTGTGTCGTGATGGATTGGACATTCAGCTATATTTCCCCTCGTTTGGCGCTCGTCACGCTCATCTACGAAGCAATACCAACAAGGGGGGGGAAGAAAGCGCCAAGCTCACAAGTTTCACCGGGAAAGAGCAAGGGAAAGGAGGGAGGGGCGGGAGAAGGGACCTGGGTCCAGGGCAAATTCCAAGGTCCAAAACAACAGAAAGGGAACGGCGCCGGGGTTGGGCAAGGGAGGATGCGCCACAACAGACAGAAAGAGCGGAACAGGATGGAGAGGATCCGGGACAGGTTCCTAACCCTGTATCAACCATAGCAGGATCGCAGGGGGTGGAGGTGAGGCCAAGCAATTCCCCGATATCCCAAGATGCGAAGTGATATGGGCTCGGTCAAAGAGAGCGGTATGCGTATGTGGTGGGAGGAGGGTGGGAGGGGGGTCCAAAAAAGGGGTGAAGGCCAAAGAATTGACAAGGCTCACAGACCTCCCGAATAGTAAAAGTCCCAGGATTCGGGGGGAGGCGGAACGGAAACGAAAGAGGGAAGGTCAATCTGATACCAGCAAGTTAGTCTGAGTGTGTGAAAACAAAGAGGAGGGGGAGGGAGACAACGTACCTTGTCGCCCGTAATGTCAAGCAATTGCATTGGACGGCCACCTCAGTGAGAGCTTGAATGTAGTCGGCCGTATTGCGGGTCCGGATGACCCCGCCCTCACCGCGCATCATCGACAGGCCATCAACCCATTCGGAAAACTGAGACTGATTCAGTGCACGCAGCTCGGCGACCAACGTATCCGGAGTCTTGATCAGGCCAAAGGTTAGGTTGGCCGCGGCCTCGGGGGCCGATTGCTTTTGCGGTGCGGCGCCACCCGCGCCGGTACCTGTCGCTGCGCTGGGACTGGGGTCAAAATGAGAGCGGATCTGTTGCGCCATGTTGGAGACGCTAATGTCGGTCACTTGCGTTAGATCAATCCGTTCAGGCAACGTGTCCAACCGGCAGGCACCGGGGTCCGCTCTGTGACTCGCAGTAGTGGAGGAAGCGCTTATCGGGCGACAGGCGGTAAAAGCGCCACATGGCCATCGCTGCTCCCGCCGGTTGGGAAGCGGAGGGGGATTTGTTGAGGAACCAAGCACCTTCCAGAAGACAGCGGATTCGCTGTTGCCGTACAAACTCATAGCTTTCCCGGTACAGCTGGTCGCGGAGAGAGCAAATACCGGGCTTGGATGCCATCTCGTCGGTTTGCTCCAACGTTTTGAGATGGACCGCCCGCGCCGCTGCGTATTCTGTCTCGAGGAAAGACCGCTCCACTCGGTCCAGGTTTTGTGACCCTCATCAGAAAAGGTGGCCCGCACTTGGCTGCGGGTCAAGGCGGCGATGCGCGCAAAGTCTTGGGACGACGCGTTGGCCTCCGCCCACATGCGCAAAAGAAGCGAAAGAACCAACCCATGGACCCGCTCAAAGTGCAACAGGTACGGCTGGAACACGGCCATAGCGGTCGCACCCGGGAACGCATATGGACCCCAGCTGGATTGGAACGTTCCAAAACTCAGCAAGAATGTCGGTTACCTCGATGCTGGCGCGGCCAAAGGGACAGCGCCGCTCGACCGGCTGGTTGAGCTGATCAATGATGATCTTGCTGTATCCTTCCGGGTCGGGCTGAACAAAGGCTTCGCAGTTGCGCAGCGCCAGCCAGCCCAACTTGCCAAACTCTTTGGCCACCGCCTCGCTCCCAAACCCAAGTCGTCGCCACTTGTACCGACTGTTCAGTGCTGCAGCAGTGGCAAAACCGCGTCGAGGCAGGTGGTCCATGCCGTCCCGACCCAGCCAGATCGCGGGGCCCGCCCTCGTCGGCAGCAATCTCTGAGATGCGCGCTTGGAGCCAGATAAAGGAAAGCGCGCTAACGTGTCGTTTGTTTTGTGGGGCAACGGGGGTATGCATACGCCAGTTGAGGATCCGCCGTTGATTCGCCTGGGCCTCGAGAATGCAGATAGTCAACTCGTCCGAGGGATTGGCATTCATCAATCGCACTGCTGCATTGACAAAGTGCAAAGCGTCCAACTCGGTCGTCAATTGCTCAAAGTAGGAGGATGTGGCATGGCGAACGAGTGTGTTCAATAATGAGAAGCTAGATGGAAAAGGTGTTTGGTTAGAACTTGCACTCGTTGCAAAATGCCAAGGCCAGAAGGAACATACCTGTATAGACACAGGGTCGTATCTGCACTGCCAAGGCGATGAACGAGTGTACGCAAAAAGTCAGGCTCTTCAACAATATGAAGGTAGATGATGTCAAAGCCAAACTTGTTGATGCTGGTTGCGTGAGCGTCCAACCCATAAATCGATCGCCCAGGTAACACACTCGATCCCGTGTTCTCGTTGCCAAACCGGCCTGAGCCCGGGCGGCTTCCAGTGGGGGTGCGATCGCCGCTGGAGGGTTCCTTCTCCCCATCGTCGTTCGAGTTATCTGGTCCGCTCACGACCAATTTCTTAAGGATGGCTGTCAAAGGACGGCAGACGTTGATCCGATCGAGGCGGGTCAGGATCTGGACCACCTTTTGAACAAAGGCACCATCAATCTCTTCCCAGCCATCGTCAAAGCATTCCATCAGGTTTTGAAGCGAAATGAGTGCGTACGCCAGCGTATTGACTCCAATTGCAGGGGTTCGCGGTACTCGGGGAGGACTACTGGTTGGGGGGGAGCGGGAAGGACATGACGAGGGCAAGAAGCTCGCGCAGGCCGCCGCGGGCGACAAACTCGGCGGCAAAGGGTGCTTCGCGGATCAAATGTTGGAGCGTGTAGGTGGCAATTTCAGGACACGGTCCTCGGTGCGGAAGGTAGAGAGTTTGTCTACCATCTCGGCTGCCTCAATGGCAGGAGAAGAGCAGAGCTTGAACCGACGGCCCGCTTCGATCTTACGGCGCATATTGGCATCGGTGACAAGCTCGTCGCCTTGCTCGTCGCGGAGGGCGAAACGCTGGTGGGGTTCCTGAAACCCAGCATTGTATTTACACACAGGTGGCGCACAACATCGGCCACAGACAGGGTGGGATCAATGAGGGCTTTGATGCTGGTGGTGCGGTAGGTGACAACCGTGATGGGCGAGTTGTTGGTGCCGAGATTGTTGATGGAGACCGAGTGGGGCGCGGCGGTGGGCGAGCTGGTGGGTGGGGCGGAGGGGGGCGTGGCATAGGCGGGCGCGGCGCCGGCGGCGTGTGGGTGGGCACGCGGCGGGCGGGCTGCGCTGACGGACATGGCCTGGACGCCGCTGGGGATGGCGGTGGCTGCGTGGTGCGTCGCCGCAAACGCGCGCCAGCCCGCTGCCTGCTGGGCTTTGCTTTGCTTGGCTGCGCTGCCGTGCTCTGCGCCACAGCCTGCTGACCTCATCCACCTGCCATGCCTCGCCGCCCCGCCATCGCCTCGGGGATCGGTGATGCGCGATGCATGATGCGGCAGCATGCCTGCTGAGCTCAGCCACCTGCATGGCCCCCGGTCGGTGCAACCCAGGCGGCGGGTGGCGCCACCGCGGTCCGTCGCAGCCTGCTGCGCCTGCGCCGCGTCTTTGCCCCTCAGTGAGGCAGCTTATTGCTGCCAATAGCACACTCCTGGTGCAGGCGCCAACGCCAGACTGGATAGAGTGTAAGGGTGTATAAGGATGTACCACCCAACCGACCCCCTCCCACACCATCACCACCCTCATGTTCCGTCCGAACAACCCCTATGACGAACTTATCGCCAAGGCAACCGACGAGCATCTCGTGTCTGAAAAGTGGGACTTGAACTTGCACATCTGCGACGGTGTGCGCGGACAGGGTGAGTCTGGGGCCCGCCAAGCCGTCGACGCCCTGGCTCGTCGATTGCAGCACCGCAGTGCGAACGTCCAGCTTTTCTGTCTCTCGCTGGCCGAGGCCTTGAGCAAAAACGTCCCGGGCCCCATTATCTACCCCGAATTGGCAGTCGTGCCGTCTGCACCGTGCTCCATCGCATGGTGCAGGACCGGGCTAACGTACACCCCATAGTGCGCCAGCGCCTGCTGAGCCTCATCCAGTCTTGGGCCAGCGATATGAGCCAATCCGCCAAGACTGCTGGAGGCAATGGAGCAGGGGCTATTATGCAAGAGACCTATCAAAAGCTGCGGGATGAAGGTCAGTAAGCGCTCTTTCACTACCTGTGTCCCCTCCCTCTTTGTGTTCATTCTCGTACCTATGGAATCCTCTAACATGGACCGTCTGCCTGTACACTAGGCTATTCTTTTGCTGCCCAAAAAAAGAACCGCCTCCCAAGTCGGCGCGGGACCAGGAGCAGGAGGAGCTACAACGCGCCCTTGCTCTGTCGCTGCTTGACCAAGGAGGGCCGCCCAAGTGGATGCAGTCGATGCCTGCGAGCACCCCTGCTTCTTCTGTTCCCCCTCCCGAACACTTTCTCCCACTCCCTTCCACTTCGGATTCACAGCTCCCACTCCCCAGCCAAACGAGTGGAACCGGAGCGGCCACGGTCGCTTCCACAGCGCCTCCCTCGTTCCCGACCCCCCCACTGGCACCGCCTCCGCCACTTGTGCTCGCCCAGCCAGTGGTGGTCCCGAGCGTGACCCGAGCCCGGGCGTTGTACGATTTTACTCCTAGCGAGCAAGGTGAGTTGGGTCTCCGTGCCGGTGATCTCATTCGGGTGATCAACACGTCGTATGAGCATTGGTGGCGGCAGAATTGCGAGGTGAGATTGGGATTGTACCGGTAAACCATTTGGTTCGTCTTGTTTCCCCCCCCAAAATGCAATCTCTGCTGACCGTTTCTGGGTTGGTTTTATGTGCGGCTTAGGAAGTGGTTGCGGGGCCTAGTGCTGAAGAGCAATCCGTGATGCCGCCGAGGAGGCCGAAGTGTTTGCGGCGGCCGACAAGGTGGACCAGCTGGTGAAGCTGCTGTGTGAACGCAGCGATGCGTTGAGGCAGGGCAAAAATGTGGGTCTGGCCTCAAGGAGCGCGACGGACGCGGGGGCAAACGAAGAGCTTCGAGAGGTGTACGAACAAGTGGTCAAGGTCACTTCTTTCGCGCGGGTGAACAAGCTGATACGCAAGTACCAAGAGCAGGTTGCCGATTTGCAAACGCTCAACGCCAAGGTGATCCAAGCTCGTTCACGGTTGAGTGCGATTGTTGTCCCGGCTACTTCGGCCCCAAGTACCACTGCCTCTTTGGGGGCCGTCGCCCGTTCTCCTGAGCCCGTCGTCTACGGCAATGTCGGTTATACGCCGATTCGCACCGAGCCACCGGGCAGAGGAGCCGATCCTCCTGCTTCCCATGGCTCCCCTGTGCCTCTAGGATTGGCAGCCCCATCCGCTTCGATGTCATTGGAGGCGAAGCAACCGCCGCCTGCTGAGTTGGATTCTTCATGGGCGCAGGCCGCTCAAGGGTGGCATGCACAGCATAATGGGCCAGAGCAGGCCCCTGGAACGTTGGCGCAATGACGAAAAAAGGAGGGCGTGCGAGGGCGTGTGCCCCTGAGCCATGGGATTCGTATAAGGAAGACGCATGATTGGGGCCCGAATATGTCGAGCAGTGCCGGTGGGAAGCGAAGCTTGGGAATGCAGGGGCAAGCAGGTAGCTTTTCCATTCTATTCATCCTTAGGACCTTCAGGAGACTGAGGTGAATATTGCATGGGCGATAGCTGACAGGTGAATATATGTGACACCCCTGGGCTTGGAGGAGTTCAAATTGAGTAGTGCGCATTGGACGTTTTGAACGTTGAATACGTTCAATGTTCACGTTGAGGTTGAACGTTGAGGCGTTGAGGGTACGTTGAGGGAATTGAGACGTTATTCAGCGCCTCCGCCTGCAGACTGAGCCTGTGGACAGTATCCAACGTTCAACCCAACGGCATTCAACATTCAACGTTCAACAAGGGCGGCATGAGCAGGTCAGGACCAGCTAGCTAGTCACATGTCGGCAATGCCAGCAGCACCCTGCGGCTGCCGCCGTTCGTTTCCATCCCGCTGCAGCGCGAGCGGATACGGCAGAGCGTGGCGGGCATAAGAGATGTGGTGCATGTGAGCGTGGCATAACCGGCAACTTTAAAAATGACTCCATGCTCACCGGTCACCGCGCTCACCGACGCCCGAAAGCTTATTAGCGCCTCCCGGCCACCGCCCACCCATTTGAACATTTTCGTGGTGGAAGCTGTGCGGTCTGATGGTGGCTGGGGAACGGGGTGCGCTCATGCATCATGGCGGCTTGGATGCATGACATGATGACGCGGCCACAGCAGGCCCAGCCTCATCGACATCGACCTCCTACCAGCGAGTCCAGCTAGTCCCCCCATTTTTTGCATTTTGTTGGGTTCTTCGCGGGCCGCGCAGCTGCGTTTGGCGTCTGGGCCAGAGGGCACTGAGCGCACTGAGCCGCCGAGCTGGTGCTGAGCCGCTATCCGGAGTGCGCGGTGTCTGTGCACGATGTGCATACCGAAGGGCAGCGCGCTCTAGACTAGCTCAGGCCAGGGCCCGAGAGGGTGGCGGGCAGCCAATGCTCAAAGTTACGTAACAACACCGCATTGTGCCAGGGGTATGTGACGGTGTGGCACGTGACACGTGACGGGTGACGGGTGACGGGTGACGGGTGACGGTGACGTTTGAATGGAAACTGAATGGGGGCGCAGATGCAGGAGGGGGCACTGCGGGCCCGGGTCAGGTGACGGGACGCACAAGTGCTGGGAGGGGGGACACCAGGACACGCAAGGACATGCATGCCACGTATGTGGCACACGACATGGGACGGGGGGGGACATGTGCCTGACATGTGACAGGCAAACCATTGAGTCCGCTGAAAGTGAACATTCAAGTGCTCAGTACTTGGTGTACTCGGCGTCCCATGTACCCGGTGGAGTTGGAGGTCTCCACTTGTAACTAACAAGTAGCAAGCGAGCACATTATCGGGGGTGCAGCAAGGCGGAGGAGGATGGAGGTGTGACATGCGTGACATGCATATGGCATGTGAAAGATTTGCGAAACGCGAGAGGCAGCAGGAGGCAGCAGCGCCGAGGCTTGGTCTGGCTGGAAGCAATGATCGACGGGATGGATGATTAATGATATGCTGACAGTCCCTCCGTTTTTTAAGCTTTGCTTTTGCTTTAGCTTTAGCTTTTCGATACAAAGGGTTGCTGTGTGGTTGCGCCTGTCGATGATATGATAGCCGACGATCAATGGTCGCCGGTCGATAGTCGATGGTCGGTGATAACATGTAGCACGTAACAAGGACAAAGTGCAGCGCCAGGGCCATCCTGCTGATGCATGATGATCGAAACTAGTGCGACGCACTTCCAGAACATCAGGTGCATCATGCATCATGCATCCTGGGTGGTGTTGGCATAAGCGAGCGGTGGGCCGGTAGCGCTGAGAGCGAGGCACTGAAAGGATTGAAAACTGAAAACTGAACTCAAAGTGTTCCTGTCAGCATGTCAGGTCGGTGGCGGGGGCGGCGCGCGACGGGGAGGAGGCTTGAAGGTCTTTTGAAGTGTCAACGTGAGGATGAAAATTGGATGGAGCTACTGGCAGAGGGGCAGCAGGGCAGTAGAACAGCAGGGAAGCCGGCTCTACCCTCGTCCAGTACTATATCCCGCCGGCAAGGCTTGAAGCTTGATGCATGATGCATGATGGCAGCAACGCCTGCAACACCACTGCAACACCTCGTGCTCGGTCGTTGCTCGCTCTCCGCGCTGGGGCGGCGTAGTGATTGACTGCGCTGAAGCTAGTGACGTGCGGCGGCGGAGCAGGGCGCTCAGGCTGAGCCGCTAAACGCGCGCTGGGGTGCTGTACGCTGACTTGCTGACTACCTGACGCTGGAAGCTAGAAGCTTGAAAAGGGCGAGGGACATGTCAGCATGTCAGGCCTGTCCTGTCCCATGTCGGGCTGACACCTGTGGTTGTCCACCTCGTTGCTCTTCGTCTCCGGGCCCTTGGTGCCTGCGGTCGATCCGGATGGGATCCTACACGCTACGCCGCTTCCTATGGCGCTCGGCATGGCTTGGTTGGCTGCTCTTCGTATGAACAGCGTTCGTTGATGCACACCATGCCCTGGGGACTTCCGATGGATCAATGAAGTTCATGAGGCAGAGTAAGCATAAAATCCGTCATTGATGGATCGATTGCTGGAGAGTCCAGGCTTCACGTTCACTACGTTCACACGAACGAGGGATCCATCCCGTAACCCATTCCCATCCATGGATCATGTGTATCAAGGCGGCTGTGCTCTCCCGGTTGGAGCTGTATACTCCATCCACACAGCAGCTGCCGTCCCACACCCCCCAGGGCCACACTACGGAGCCAGGCAGGCTACCGTGTTCCAGCACGAAAAGGCAATGGGTTAGCAGGTTCACATAATGACCACATCCTTCCACCATCCACCATCCACCAACACCCTCCTGGCCAATACGTACGATTCCAAGTCACGCCCACGCCCGTCTCGAGTGTGTCGAGGAAACGCATGTCGTCCGCACTCAGCGCAAAATCAAACACCTTCGCATTCTCGTCGACGTGCCGCCCGGTGCCCTTGGGAATGACAATGTAGCCCTTTTGAAGCGACCAACGAATCAGAATCTGAGCTGGGGTCTTTCCCAGCTTCTGCTCATGATCAAAAAAGGGGTGGAGGGGTTGAGACACCCAGAGTTAGTCAAAAGAGTACGGCTCCAGGTAGAGTCGCCCAACGTACACGTCCCACGGCGTGAATCTCAGGTGCTTCAAGGTGCTGTCCCCTTCCAAGAGGAGAATACGCCTCGATCGCAATGTTGTACTTGGCCACGACAGCGGACGAGATGATCTCCTTCCGCTGGAAAAAGGGAGTCACCTCGATCTGATTGAGAACAGGAGGACTACATACGTATCATCGCCGGTCAGCTCAACAGTTCAAGCACAGATGGTCCCCAACTCACTCATTCGGAAAGGCAGCCACCAATTCTTCGAGATGGTGCACGCCATAATTCCTGCCAGAAAAGGGTTAGCTTGCCGGCTCGGCCGGGCACCCTTGGTCCTTCCCTATGGGCCAAGTCGGAGAGGTAACGTACGAGACACCGATCGACTTGACCAGTCCTTGCTTCTTGGCCTCGATCAATCCAGCCCAGGCTTTCAGACGCGCCTCTTTCCCTGGGCGGGGGCTATGAATGAGCATGAGGTCCAGCGTGGAACCGAGCTGGGCCACACTCTCTTTCACAGCGCGCAGCGCATCCTCGTGCTGATCGTCCCTGATCTTGGAGGTGATAAAGATGTGTTCGCGCTTGGTTCCTTGCGTATTGATGCTCGGATCGGTGAGAAAGTTGCGCACACCCTTGCCTACTGCGTCTTCGTTCCCGTACCACACGGCCGTTCAATGTGGCGAACGCCAAGGCCCAACGCACGTTGGACAGATTCCACGGCATCGTTGCCGCGGCTCATGTAGACTCCGATGCCAAGTTGCGGGATGGCCTGCCCATCAGAGAGGCGAACGGTGGTCTGCAGAGTGAGGGGCTGGTCATAGCACACGCGTGTACGATGGAGACGGTGGGGCGAGCAACACTTCGATTCATAAGCGCCACCAGCGTCAGCGCTCAGCTTGCGATGTATAGCCCGCTTGGCTTGTGGCCCTGGCGCATCAGCGTCATGTGATGCAATGGCCCGGCGTCCCGGACGATACAGGCGGGCAGCAGAAATTTTGAAACGGCGAGCCAGAAGGCCATGGCAGATGGCATTCTGCCCGACCTGAGCACGCAGCTGCGTGCTGCGTCTCCACTTAACCTCTGCCCCACCATCCCCATTGCCCTCACCATGCGCAACGCCCTCGCCCTATCTAGGGCGCGCGCATCGACCCCGTTTCCAATAAGAAGGTCATTTGCTACGTCACGATTGACTGCGGCCGAGCTTGTCCAGCCGTATGTGGTGGGAAGCCACCCGGCGACCGGCCCTTGGTGCGTTACCCTTTTCCGCCTAGCTGCCCCAGGGTGGAAGCGCTGACGCGAGCGTTTGGAATGTAGGATGGGATGCGCGCCACGATTGTGGGTGTGCTTTAGGTGCAGGAACTGCGTACGCGTATGCCCAAACTGTGCTGGCACCCAAGTATGCGGCAAACGTGGCGTTGATGGACCGGACAATGGAGGCGGTGGAGCAGAGGTCTCAAGAAGTGGCGGTCGAGTTTGCTCGTGTGTCGGATTTGGAGGCCATGCTGAGCGCAGCGATCCTCGAGTTGGCTAACAAAGATGAGATGGCGGCGCATCGGGCGGGCTTGTTGCGCGAGTCGGACGAGCTCTATGCCAAGATCCTCCAGTTGCGGCAAACCCTCTGGAGTGTGGGTATGTGTTTCCATTCTCGCTTCTTCCCTCCGACGGTGCGAAAGAGGCGCCACGTGCTGACCCTGTCTCTCCACTCCACTGCTTCAGATAATGATGTACACAATACTCTCAAGAAACACGACTTTAGTCCGCCTCTCGATCCTAGGGTCGCTCTTCAGAGGGGGCCTAAGCTCGTGTAGCAATGCAATCAAAACATACATAATCCGATGGGGTATCCAGCAAGACAGGTTGGACAGGGGGGGGGGGGTTCATGAGCCATAGGGGTCGGGGGCGACGTGGAGCGTGTACCGGATCGTCATTTGGACGTAGGCTGCTAGGCACAAGATCAATACCGTGGCCATGGGCCGACCGGGAGTAACACTTGGGGGTAAACGTTAGTGGGTCGTAGCTGCAGATAGGTTCAAGTAAGTGCCACGTACCTCCTAATGCAACCCCTGCGCTTACGCCGCCAATCAAAGTGCGTGCAACCCAGTCAATGGAAAAGTCGGCATGGCCAGCAACGAGCAAAGCAGTGTGACGCAACCACGCTGCTGGGGTGGCCCTCTCGGTATCGGTCAAAGAAGGACCCAGTTCATCGGAACTCTCGTTCCAGCTCGCGTCGCCGTCGGAGCGCCAGAGAAAATTGAGGAGGAGGAGGAACAAGGGGGTGAGGGAGGACAGCATCAGGCCCATGGAATCAACGAGGGCTCAAACAACTCTTCGGCTCCCATCCCTGGCTCTACCAAAGAGAGGTCCACTTCGGCGTCGCCGTGAGTAGGAGCCGCGACAGGCTGGGTCACCTCTGCCACCGGCTCATCCTCAGCAAGTTTGCCCTTCGGGCCTGGATGCTGTTCAGAGGGGAAGCATCGGACCACACTGGACAATCCAAGTATGACGCCTTGCCATGCAATCGTTTCTGACAAAAGGGGGTGGCATTAGCCCTGCACACGAATCGAGGGGCAGAAGCAACAACGTACCAATGGCTGTGGCGACAACCACCAGCGCGTACGAACCAAACACGGGTTGGAGGTCGCTGAGTGTACCGGCTCTCGGCACCAGGGCGAAATTGGTGTAAGGAAGAAACTTGTGGATCAAAAGGTCCAGGGGTGTACTCTCTTCTGTAGCTACGTTGCTCTGCGCCATATACAGGGTGGTCCAGCGGAGGTCTGACAATGGCAGATCAGGTCAGCGCACACACACGGACACCCGGACGGATCCGCCCTGGGTAGCGGACCAAGATGCAGATCGCACGTACACGCATCCACCAAGACAACCGCCATAAGATAGCGCGCTACCTTTCCCCATTTGCGCCAGTGCGTGCCTGCGGACGCGGAGGGTGGCGGAGCGAGGTTGAAGAGGAGGTGACGATACACGCGCGGCTTGACCAGCAGCAGGTCCAGCACGGCCAGGAGGAGTCGTGTTCGAGGTAAGGGTCGGCAAAGTGGCGGCAGACAGGGCACTTGGTGCAGACGATGCTGACCGTTCCATATGTCGAGTAGAGCGAGGGGACGAGGTGGCCACAGTGCACACAGAGCGGCATGGCGGGCGGCGGGCATGGGCCGGGCCAAGCGACGCAGGTGTTGGACGCGAAAATACTCCGCAAGGCAGGCCAGACGAGCGTGTCGGTCTGGGGCCGCACGACGGCTGTGTCGGCTGCCATCGATGCCCATAGCGGGGGTGCCCATGCGGGCGGAACGTGATTGGGCGGAACTGGGTGGTTGGTTGTCGTGCCCGGGATTACGTACTGGCCCCGCGCCGCTCAGGCGGCCGGTTGCCGACATGTCCGTGCGAGGCATGCCTGGCGCTGCCCCGCCCCCCCACCACCGCCACCGCCACCGCCACCGCCCACCGCCACCATGTCTGCGCCTCAATGGGAAGTGCGAATGAGCAAAACGCGTCAGGTGCCCTACTTCTATGACGCAGCCAACCATGTGAGCAGCTGGGAGGGCCCGCCGGCCTTACCCCCGAAGCTATCAATGCCTTGCCCGGCGCTGCCCAGTACCTCCACGAGTCTGGCAGCGTGCGCGCGTCTCACATCCTCGTCAAGCACGCCAGTCGCGCCGGCCCTCGTCCCACCGCCAACAGCTCATCACCCGTTCCCCTCAGGAGGCCGAAGCTACGATCCAGGGCTTCATCCAGCAGCTCGGCCCCAACCCGGACCCGGCCTTGTTTGCCAAGTTGGCTGCCGAAAACAGGTAGGTATAGCACCTCGCTTTCTCTCTATCTTCTTTCCTTGCTCGCTTGCCGTTCCCTGCCCTTGCCTGGTTAATCTCCCATCCCCCCGTCCCCAATTGCTAACTACATTTTTGTGCTGTGCTGTGCTACAGTGACTGTTCCTCTGCCCGAGCCGGTGGGGACCTGGGGGTGTTTCACCGCGGCCAGATGCAAAAGCCATTCGAGGATGCTGCATACAGCTTGCCCGTCGGTGGCATCAGCGGTGTAGTCCAAACCGATTCGGGTACTCACGTTATCCTGCGCACAGCTTGATGGGACCCTGAACGTTGAACCTTGGAACCCTCGTACCGGCGCCGCTGACGGTCTCGCAGCTGATTGGCTTGGTCCAAGTCGTGTCCCCCCGCAAAACTTCATCCCATTGTTGGATTCGGATTTGAGCTACTAATCATGAACTGTCCATAGGAGAAGCATTTGTGGCGGTTGGGAAGGATGCGCGGCAGGGTGTGTCCGAAGGGGCGATAATGGCGTTGGTAGGCAAGACTCAATGGAACTACATACATACCCGACCAGGGCCAATCCGAGTCCAGAGGTTAAGGATGCCTGAAAAGGGCGTGGGACCAAAGCAGGCAGGAGCTGGGCCAGGCCATGTTCATAGCGCCCGTTGAACGCTAGAAGGGTTCGAGCAGGTCAAGACTCCCAAAGCGAGGGAGACGGTAGAGAAACAGCGTCCTGCGCGAGGCGATTAACTAGCAGCGACAGCTGCTACTTAGAGAGAGACGACTCCAGTATTGGTTGCCGAGTGGATCCAAGCTCAGTTTCACCCACACCACTACTGAGTCGATGCGTGCTAGGAAGCGTCAAGCAGACTCACCGCCATAAGACCGATGGAAGGTACACAGTACAGACAAAAGTGCTTCCACTTGCTACCTGCGATGCGACTTTGGTGATCGTCCGTTTATCTCTGCAACGACCAACCCAAGTCAGAAGCCATCAAGGCAATGTGCCCGAGCGGTTAAGGGGATTGATTAGAACTGCATTCTAACCATCAATTAGGCTCTGCCTGCACAGGTTCGAATCCTGTCATTGTCGATTTTTTTGTGGCGTCCCTATCTGCGTGGGCGCGGTGAGCGCTGAGCGACGCAGAAGTCGATGACGAGCAGCTCGATTCCGCCGCGCTCCGCCGCTCGCCTCGGGCGCTGCGTACGAGTGAGTCGCTGGGACAGGCTGCGCAGCTGAGCCGCGCCTGCTCCTCGCCCGCCCACCGCCTTACCCGCCATGTCGCATCCCGAACAAGATGCGCTCGGCGGCCCTGAAGCTGCTGTCGGCGCGCTGCGGCCGAGGTGCTGCACTACCTTCCGCACCCAGCGCGGCGTCAACCTCGGCACCTGGTTCTCCTCTCCCTCGAGACGTGGCTGGTGCCATCGCTGTTTGAGGGCGTCGGGATGGCAAGAGCGAGTACGACTTGAATGCGCAGTTGCCGGCGGCCGAGGTGGGGAGGCGGTTCGTCGCCACTGGCCGTTGGGTCACCGAGCCCGATTGGATCTGGTTGGTGCAGCACGGGGTGAACACGGTGCGGTTGCCAATCGGCTACTTTCACTTTGTGCCCGACTTGGCGCCGCACTTGATGCGCGGACCGAGTACGAGCGGTTCGCACCGACCTACACTGGTGCCTGGGCCTACGTCACACAGGCCATTGAGGCGGCTGCGCGGCATGGGATGGGAGTGCTGGTGGACCTGCATGGTGCGCCGGGCGGACAAGGTGTGGATGGCCATACCGGTCTCACCATCCACGAGGCCGGCTTATGGTCCGGCCCCAATGCCCAAGCCAACCAAGCGGCGACGATTGCGATGCTCGTGACGCTCCAACGCGCTGTGAGCGCCTACGCCAATGTGGTCGGGATCGAATTGCTCAACGAGCCCAAGAATGGCAACCACCTCACTGCGTTTACGACCGAGCAATCGCTGCGATGCGCAAGGCCGTTCCCACCCGCACCGCCGAGCAACTGCAAATCAACTCGTTGCCGCTGTACGTGTCGGATGCTTGGTCGCTAGATTGGTACGCGGCCCAATTTGGGGGTCCGGTCCGGTGTCGGCCGTTGAACCCGCTCGTGGTGGACCATCACTTGTACCGCGCCTTTACCCCGGCGGACCACAAGACACTGTGTGCCGAGCATGCCTTGCTCACCGTCCGGGCCACAAGACGTTCGATTTCTTTGCTTTGCACGGCGCCAAAGCCCAGGGCAACTTGATCCTGGGCGAATGGTCCGCTGCGCTCCACTTTACCTCGTGGGACAAGGCAAGCGACAAACGGGCGCAACAAGCCGATTGGGCCCACTCCCAACTCGCTCTCATCGAAGCAACCTGTGCCGGCCAGTTTTTTTGGACGTACAAAAAAGAAGGCAAGCCAGATCTAGGATGGGGATTTTACTCGGCAGTCGAGCAGGTATCTTGCCCTCCCACTTACTTGCCTTTGCTCTCGGCCGCTCCCCCGAAAGTGTGCCGGACGAAGGGCGGCTCAACGGGCCGGCAGCGCGGCAGAAAGCAGCGGTAGCTAGTTTGCCGCCCCAAGCGGACCAAACCCGGTTTCGACATGGGTTCCAACAAGCGTGGCAGGACGCTTCGCTCTGGTGGTACCACCCGCCTCACAATGGGCCGAGGGCAACCGTCGGCTACCGTAAGATGCTGGCATGCATCCGCTTGGCCCAGTACCAAGCCCAGCACGGCCGGTCGCGCACCGACTTTGCGTATGACCACGGCTTCCTTGCTGCGCTCGATGCGTTTGACCGGTTCCTCCTCCGTGGCCTGTGACATGTGATACTCGACTGGGTGAGTGGGGGCGTTGTGTAGATCTGCATTCAGAACTAGGACGATCGGATCGCGCTTAAAGTGGGATGAGGCATCGATGAAGATGATCCACTGCGATGGATCGATCCGCTTCCTTCTCCTTTTCCTTCCCTCCTCCCCGGCCTCACCCTCGCCTTTTTTCTTCGCACTTTTTTGCCCCCTGTCTTCCCCATTGGACCTTTCCTCTTCCATCTTCCATCTCCATCTTCCATCTTGGTTCCCCGCCATGCCATCCACAGGGGACACAATCGATAGGTAAATAGTCCCCGCCCTGCCCGTTCTTCCGTCTATGCACGACACGAGGTTACAAAGTTACGAGGTTACGACGTTAAGACAGTACGCTAGATTGGGGCTATGCAACCGATTCAGTATTGAGCAGGTACATTGCGTATCGTCCGACGTACAAGAAAGGGTTCAACGTCCAACGTTCAACGATCCTGATCACGTCGCCCGCGCTGCTGCTGTCGCTGCCGCTGCCGCCGTTGCTTCCGGCGGCGTAGGGCACGACGTACCCCACTCGGCCCAGCCAGGGACGCCCGCCGTTCGTTCACGTTCCCACTGGGACAGCAGCGCCCAATCCACCACCCGACTGCCCACTTGGAGGATGCGCTGACACGCACCTGCCCCCGTCCCGGCTTCGCCGCGAGCCACGCACCCGACGAGCCCGACATGGACGTCGAAGCGCCTGCCCCGCCGGACCGGACTTGGCACCGGCCAGAAACTCGGCCGAGAGCGCAGGTGCCAGCGTACGTGGCGGTACAGTGCCTCAGCGGGATGAGTGGACGCAGTGGGGTGGGATGGGACGCGTACGCTCCGCATGGTGCCGCGCCCGGCGAGAACGGGACGTAGGGCAACGAACCACAGCGCCATGCATCGCTGCGAGCGGGCGATCTTGTGGTCGAGTATAGCCCGCCTGATTGGTAGGTCGATATCCCGGTCCCGTCGAGGTCGTTGTCCATGTCCATGTCCAGGTCCAGGTCCAGGTCGTTGTCTAGGTCCAGGTCTACGTCGTTGTCCAGATCGACCGATGGAACGAGAGCTTCCACCCGTCTTGGTCCTGTTCGGAATCGGAGGCGGGGGCATAGGCCATTTCGTCCTCCACGGGGGGAGGGGAACAGATCCGTCCCCTCTCCCCTTGCCCTCTTCAAGTTCGGGCGGGAGGAAGGTTTGGACGACCGGGTGAAGGAAACGAGGTTCGTACCGATACGCACGGCCCGCGCCCAAATCTTTCATCAGCTTGGTCGGAGCGTTCCGAATGTGCATGGGGACCGGGTAGGAAGGAGTGTGGTGGACAGATTGGTAGCACGTTGCCAAGCGCGGTAGGCACGTGTATCTTTTGGACTCTCCGCGAGGTAGACGGCCGTTTGTGCTAACGTTTCGCCGCCTCGGGCAACCCCACCACTTGGACCGCCGTGTAGGTCGCAATGGCCATTTGGAGGGCAAGAGGGTTACTCCCACAATCTTCACTCGCAGCAATAATCATCCTACGCGCCACATAGAGCGGATCGTCCCGGCAGCACCATGCGCGCCAACCAGTACACCGCTGCCGACGCATCCCCTCCCCGAATGGACTTGTGCAGAGCAGAGATGGCATCGTAGTGCCAATCGCCACTACGGTCGTACGCCAGAGCAGCAGAACGAACTTTAGCTGTGCGCAGTGCTTGAATTACCCGTTCGGTCGTGGTGGCCTCGCTAGCTTGGTCGGCTTGGTTCTCTTGGCGGCCCGCTTGGACCGGTTTCGACGACGTCGATTCAGGAGGAGACATTGCATCGCTAGCCAAGGCCCAAGCGAGTTCGAGTGTGTTGAGAGCCGTGCGGGCATCGCCATCGGCGTTCGAGGCAATGTAGTGCAGTACACCCTCGGACACGGGGCATTCGCCGGGCGGATGACCGAAGGAGGCGACAATGCAGGCGGGGGGAGGCAGAGAGGTAGAGGGGGAAGGGGAGCTGGAGGAGGGGGAAGGCGCACCCGAACCAGCGGCGGGGTGGCAAGAGGCGTGGGATCATCAGCGGTGCGCTCCGAGACAGGCAGTGGGGCCTGGGCAGCAGCTGATCGGGGGTCGTATTACTTGCTGTACGGGTCGTACCGGCCTCATGGGCGCATGGGTTGCGGGGAAGACGAGGCGTTGAGCACGACGGAGGATGGCAAGACGTTGGGAGCGTCAAGTCGTTGAAGGAGCACGACGCGCATGCGGCTCAAGAGGGCGGGAACGATGCGAAAGCTTGGGTTCTCAGTGGTAGCAGCGACGAGGCAAATGGTACCCATCTCAACGGCCGCCAAGAATGCATCTTGCAATCCGCGGTTGATCCGTTGAAACTCATCCACCATCACCATAGTGCGGGTCCCCGTGCGACGCAACCGCGCCCCTGCATCTTGGAGCGTCGTTTGATTTCCGGTAGGCCCGTGGTGATTGCACTGAGCTCGACGGTGCGCCACTTGGCAGGGGCAGGGTTGGAAGCTGGGTCTGCATCGGCCGCTGGATCGGCGCGGGAGGTGGAAAGGGTAGAGTGGGGATGAGAACGAGAATGGAGGGTGGATGGGTTCTTGAGGTGGTACGCAATGATGCGCGCCAAGGTAGTTTTGCCCGTACCGGGGGGGCCCAGAGGATGAGCGAAGGTGGGCCCCGCGGCGCACGCAGCAACGCACGCAACGTCCGCACCGCCGCTTCTTGCCCTACAAACTCATCCAACGTCCGGGGCCGCATCCGCTCCGCCAACGGCGCCGCATCCGCCACTGCTGCGCTCTCGTCCCGCCCGCCCATCACGCTCCACCAACCTCGGTCCCGCTTTGCGACACATACCCGATCCCCATGCCGAACCCGGGAGCAGAAGCGGAGGCGGGTGCGACGTGGGCATGGGCCCGTCCTTTGGGTGCTGCGCCAGCAGAGACGGGCAGGGCGGCGAAGGGGTGTCGGTCCAAGGACGCTGCGCGCGGCTGGTCGACTGGGGGCGGAGAGAGGCGGGGGGGGGACGGGCGGCGGCCATGAGGGAACGGAATGCGCCGCTTGGGGGCGGGGGGTGATCGGGGGGACGCGCGTGCGTTTGCGGGGTGGGTCGGGGGAGGCGTCGTCGTCGGAGGTGAGGTCGAGGGCTTGGCGGGACTTGGGCTTGGGCTCGGGCTTGGGCTGGGCTGGGACGGCGGAGAGGGAGCGCTGGTGGTGAGGCAGAGGTCGAGATGGTCGTTGAGGTGGGTGAGGCGCATGGCCTTGAGGCAGTTGGGGCAGGACACCTGCTCCTGCCCGCGGGCATGGCATCGGCGATGGCCATGGCGGTGGTGGCAAACACCCAAGCAGAATGCCTGATCAAGCTAGGCCATTAAATAGCTGCTCGCGACGCGTCGCGCAGCGCCGGGCGGATTAACCTCAGCAGGCGGGCGAGGCGCCCGGGCACCTGAAACGAGACGCCGGGGCACTTTTTCTGGTCTGAGGCATGGCAATCGCAATCCAATTAGGAGGAGCGCAGCCAGACACACGGTCGGCCAAGATTATACAATGCGGCGCAGCCGACCAACCCACACCGATCGCTGGCCCTCCCGCTTCTCACCGCCAAGCGTCCGCAACACCCCACATCCACACCTCCGTCTACGCACGCGACCCGCCGGGCGATGGCGCCGGTCGCCGCCTCCGCGCCGCCTCCTCCTCGCCTGTCCCGTCCGAGTCGGGCGACGGCCGTTGCGGCCTCTGGGGCCTGGCGACGGACCATGCACAGGCTCTGCCGCCTCCCCGCCTCCACACCGTCCCCCTCACGTCCCCGCCCATCCCCATCCACAGATGCAGATGCAGATGCAGATGCAGATAGACAGCTACCGAGCCTGACGCGGACCAGAGTGGCAAGGGCGAGCCCATGGCGGAGCAAGGGGGGGAGCACGCGGCTCGCGTGGCAACCGTTCCGAAATGCCGACGACGGTCGGAATGGAATCATGCACATGCACAGCGTCCTGGCTCCGATCCTCATTCGAAGTGCCTTCCCTTCCGCCACGTTCACGTTCACGTTCACGTCACAGTCATATCGGCATTCACGTCGACGTTATATTCCTCTCTTCGTCACGTGCGGGCGGGGGGAATAAAGGCAGCGGCGCGTGAGTAGGTGGCAGCGTCGGTGGCACGGTTAGAACGGACCGAGTCGGCAGAGTCGGTAGAGGGGAGAGGGTGGGCAGAGGGGATAGAGTGGATAGGGTGGATAGGACGGGGAGAGTGGGTGGGGACGTTAATGGAAGGAGGAGGAAGCACGGGCACAGGTGCAGGCGCAGACGCAGACGAATGCGTAGCTCCTCTCGCGTGGGGCGGGGGAAGGAAGCCTCCACCTCGCTCGAGATCGAAGAGCGTACAGAACCAGAATCAACGGCAGAGCAACGTCGTTTGTAGCAGAACCCCGGCATCCTCAGAACAACGGAGGCGCCGTTCACGCCTACCACACCAGCATCGCCGCCACAATATCACCACCACCATCCTCCGGCCCTGCACCAGGCCGTTAAGTCCCCCTCGGATGCAGGGGGCACGACGGCGCCTTCGGGGTCGAGCTGCAGGGCGCGGGAGCGTGTTTGGAGCTGGACACTACTGGTTCGGGCGGCCTCGGCAAACGCGCGGTCCAACTCGGCGGCTTCCTGGGGATCTTCCACATCCGCTTCCAAGTCGGCGTAGGCGCGGCACATAGGACACGTAAACGCCGGATGACAGCGGAGCAACAGGGGGCGAATGCACTTGTAATGAAACGCATGCGAGCACGGTGCGAGAAACAACGATTGGCACACCGATACGTTGAAGAGGCAGATGCAGCATTCCGATACTGGGGGGGAGGTGGCCGGGGAAGAGGAGGAAGTGGAGGTTGAAGTGGAAGTGGACGTGGAAAGGGAAGTGGAAGTGGGGTGGGAGGAAGTGGATGCACCGATCGGAGCAGCCGTTGTAGTTGCGCCAGCGGCAGCCGACGCGCCAGGCAGAGCGTCCCCCCTCGTAACTGGCTTGGCAACGCTGGTGGCATCGGGTTCAGCGTCGTCGGGATCGTTTCTGGGCTCGTCTCTGGTTCGGCCGGCCGACTGGAGCGTGCGCAGTTGTCGCAAGGCAGCCATGTTGAACTCGTTGGGACGATGTTGCCAGGAGCGATTGAGTTCAACACGCATCAAGACAGCACGATAGTTCTGTTCGGTGCGCGACTGGTAATCCACCCCGAGCTGAATACAGTCGCCATCGCGAATTTGGATCGGGGGCGAAGTATGGCCCGGCTCGGCAAGCCGGTGGTGGTTGAGAAACGTACCAGAACTCGAACCGGTATCACGAAGGAAAAATTGCCCCGTCCAGTCGCACCAGAGATGCGCGTGACTGCGACTGACCACCTTGCTCAAAAACGAAATCCGCTCTTGGTCGATCCACCCGCCTTCGCCCCCCTGGCTGGGATCGTGCCGCCCCGTGCGCCCGGACGCGGGTGCAAGACCGCCGTGGGCAGGTGGGCAAACATTCGGCCTGCCACTCCGGTCCGGTCGGTGAAGCGGCCAACGTGAATCACCGGCGATGGCTGCACTGGCGAGACGGGGTCAAGTCGCGCTCGATCGCATCGAACACGACGGGAGTGCGGCTGCGGGAGATATGGGGGACGAGACGGATGCGGTAGGTGGGCGGTGTGGTGGAGGGAGGAGGGGTGCTGGCACGGAAGCGGGATCGGAGGGAGTGGAGGGGGCAGAGGGGGCAGAGGGGTCGGGCGGGGCGTGGGGCGTGGGAGCGGCCATGGGGCGGTCGGACATGGCGGCAATAGCGACGACGGTAGCGACGGGGGCTAATGGGTGGCGCCAGCGATGGAAATGGGGCGATGGGGCGAGGGAGAGGCGAGGGCGAGGGTGCTGGCGAAGACGACGGCGGTGGCGATGGCAAGGGGAGGAGAGGAGGCGGTGGTGGAAGCGAGCGCTTGGGCCGAGTGGAGAGGCCGCCAGCCAGCTGCGGCCCCCCCGCCCGCCCACGGAGCTAAGCTAACCCGTTCCGCCGCCCCGTTCCGCCCCGCCCAGCCCCGACTCGGCCGCAGCCGAATTGAACACCAGACGGAAGACAAGCATCGAGGTACGACCTGCGATCTAAGCGCCACCCCTCTCCCCTCCCCCCGCCAACCTGTCCACTGGATCACTGCATCCGACAGCCCCCCTTTCTTGCCCGTCCGCTGGTGTGTGCTCTCATCCGCACCACGACAGTCATTCGCGACCCGTGGATCGCAGCCCCCCACCCCTGAGATCTGATAACACGATCGCATCCGTGCATTGCAAGTCCATAGCGATAGCCAACGTAGCTCTCTCCTTCCTGCCGCCCGCCCATCCCACGCAACGTTCACCCCACGAATCATTCCCGCCCCGGCCCAGTACACGCTTCAGACCAGTATGCTTCAAAGTTACACGCTTACACGCTTCCAAGCCTCAAGCTTACAAGTACGCGGCGAGACGGGGGCAATGGAATAAATGGCAGGAACACATCACGGCAGAGCTTGGCCGCGCAGGCTACGCGCCAAAATCTCTCTCCGCAGAACACTTGCACGACTCATCAAAGCGAGATCCTTTCCGTTTCGACACGGAGACCACGCACTTGTCTTGCGGCCCTTGCTGCCGTAGCTGCCCTTCTCGTTCCACTCTTCCACTCTTCCCGCCTTCCTTGATCCCATTTTCTTTGCTCTTGGCTCGATCCGCCCCCTCTTGGCTCTTGGGTCCGTAGCCCCCTCGTTGGTCTTGGCTCCTATCCTCACTCTTCCTCCGAATCCACCACCTGGACCCGGCGCGTATTCCGCGTCCGGCCCGTCCGGCCCGTCCCACGCGGCTCGGTCGCGGTCGGGTCGCGGTCGGAGCCAGCCTCGCGGTCGGAAGCGTGGTCAGAAGGAACGTGGGCAGGGGGTGGGGGTGTGCCCCCCGTGGCGAAGCCGACATGACGTCCGTAGTACCCGCCACTGCCTCTTCCTCTTCCTCCTCCTTCCTCCTCCTCTCATCCTCCTCATCCTCATAGTCGTCATACTCAGGCCCATCCGAATCGTTGTCAATGAACCCCGCCAAGTTCCCATGAGAATCAGCGTCGCTTGCGTGGTCCGATTCCGAGTCCACCGACTGAGCCGGCGAATGGGCATGGGAATGGGAACGGGAATGGGAATGGGGACCCGAAGGGGGATACGAACGATACGAAGGACGAGACGAAGGAGGTTGGGGTGGAACAGGGGCCATTCCAGCTCTCCTCTCCCCTCCCGCACCCGCACTCCCACCCCCTAACACCGGGTCGCAAGCCCGGTAGAACCGAGGGCAAGGACGGCAAGGCGGACGAAGAGGTGGCAGATGAATTCTGAAGGTCAGCGCGCACAAAGGGGCGAGGAGGTCGGATGCCGCGTGCGTTTTCCACTTCGCCAAGGACCCGGGAAGCGCGTCCAGGGTCCGGTGGGCCAACGACGGTACACCCGGTGCGTTTGTCGCCGACTTGCGCATCCGGATCATGACCACCACACGGTCCATTGCTTCCGACACCAAGCCCGATGCCGACGAGCGGGAGGAGGGAGCATCCGTGCTTGTCACAAGGTAGCCTTGATCCACCAAACCCATCATCACATTCACAATCCGGCGGTCGATCTCGGCAAAGCGAGTGCGCAAGTCAATGGGATCTGTCTCGTCGTCGGGATGGTACGAGAGGGGCATGGGGCCGCTCCGGCCGAGAGAGGGCGTGGTCAGGGACACGGTGGGTACTGGCAAGGGGGGGTACACGGCGGCATCGGAATCGGAATCGGATGGGGAGTGAGACTCGCTTTCGCCCCCGTCCCACTCGGCGCCCCATGCTTCCAGCTCGTTCATGGCCGCCGAGGGGAAGTGGGAAGGTCGTCGCGCGTGTAACGGTGGCTACTGCGAACACGAGTTGGGTCAGTAATTCATATCCACAGAGGCCAAGAAAGAAGGACAGTGAGGAGCGAAAGAGGGTACGTACCACCCCTGACAAATCCAATAGTCCACTTCACTGTGGCATCGGGGACACCGCCAAATAAAGTCCTGCTCGTCCCAGCTTAGCGCGAACGAAGGGGCATGGTCTGGAAACAGATCGTAAACACACCCCGACCGTTTGCCTTGGGCCAGCGTTTGCGCTTTACGCAATCGCTCGGTCAGCCCGGCCTGCTCGTCCCGCTCCGCTGCGGTGGGGATTCGGGACTCGATCTGAGCCTCCCCCGCGCCCCGCCCCCCCCTGATCCGACGAGGCATCGGGTTCGACGTGGATTCCAATTGGGGGGCCGACGTGGGGCCCGATGTGGGGCCTGATGTGGGATTCGTTGGATTCGAGTTGGGTTGGCGGGAGGGAGGGACGTGGTCGTGCCGATACCTTGTCCCAAGTTGGGAAGCTCCCTGGATAGGTATTTAACATGACCGGCGTACATCCTGCGCAGCTGGGCTCCTCCGCTATCGAGGCGTTCGGTGATCGATTTGGGGATCCACAACTCGATCGGTGCATGGGTGAGAGTGGTGCGGCACCGAGGACAGTGCTTACGTTGACTCAAGAGCGATTCGTTACCATTCAAGCTGTGGTGGAACCAGGAATGAGGCAGCCAAGGCAGAACACGTGGCCACACGGAACCAAGCTGGTGCAAAGAGCGCGTCAGTTTTGTTGTCCTTCCTTCCGTCTGTCCGTCCGTCCAGCACTTGGGGCAGGCGGGTTGGGTTGGACCGACCGGACAGAGATAGGACAACGACCGAAGAAGAAGAAAAGACGTACGTATGAGGCCGCCAGAAAGGGGAGCAGCAGATACCACACACGTCACGTCTTCTTGGATCCCGCCGAGCAGCTGGGTCTCGCATTTGGCCACCAGAGCGTATGCGTCAGCCTCGGTCGCTAGCGAAGCGTTGCGGGATCGGAGGGTGCGTGTGAGGAAATGATTCTCTATGTCATCAGGTGCAACACTGGCGCAGCACAGCGCAGGCGCAGCTGCAGACGCACCGTCAGGGCCAGCAGAAGCGGAAGCCGAGGGACCCCGACGGAGGGCGTCGGTGGGTGCCGAAGCGGCGGGAGGAGCGGATGGGTCCAAGTTTTCGGCGTTTGCGCACAGGCTGGCCCTCGGCGTCTGGGTCAAGGTCAAGAGTGGCCTGCGGAAGGGGAGGGGAGGGCGAGGCAGCGGTGCGGGCGGCGCGCTTGCGTTTTTTGGAGCGCAGCCGCTTCTTGCCCTTGCGGTCGGCGTCGGCGGGCGCGGGCGAGGGCGAGTGGGCGGGGGCGGCGGTGGTGGAGGTGGAGGCGGAGGCGGAGGCGGCGGCGGCGGGGGCGAGGCGCGCTTGCTCTTGCTCTTGCTGGCCATCGTGGTGGAGGGCAGCGGGAGGCAGCTGGACCGTCTGTCTGTCTGTCTGTCTGTCTGTCTGTCTGTCTGTCTGTGTCTGTCTGTCTGTCTGTCTGGGCCACCTGGCCCCCTGCCCACCGCCGCCCCTTGCAGGTCCCGTCGGCCGCCCGTTCCGCCCATTCCGCCCCAACCCTACGGCGTGCCCAAAACATCACCCCGTCACGTGCCCGCCCAGACACCCGTCACATCACCATCCCCCCAAGGCAGAACAGAATCGATACAAAAATAGAAAAAACCAAATAAACCCCCACCCTCTCGCCCTCCACCGCCTTCGCCCCCCATGGACGCCGCCGAGCACGACCCCCCGCTCAACCAGGCCGACATCGACGCCGTCGCCGCCGCCATGGCCGCCTCGGGCTGGAGCCTCGACGACCTCGGTGCCCTGGACGACGACGCTGAGGCCGAGCCCGAGCAGCGCCCCCTTCCTCCTCCGCCGCCGCCGTGCTCCTCCGCCGCTTGCCGCCCGCGCCACGTCGGGCGCCTCGGATTCTTCCGGTGCTTCGGTGGTCGCAACCAACAGGGGAGGAAGAAGCGAGTCATGCCGCCCTCTTGGCCCTCTTGTCCGCCGCCACCGCCCCCGCCCTCGCCCAAAGCCACCGCTCCCTCCAGCTCCGACCCCCGCCCACAACGCTGCCCGCCTTGACGAAGCAGGCGGACAGACGCCGTTGGATCCCACGCTGTCCACCCCTTCCATTCCTGCCCCGGCCCCTGCCCCTCCTCCTGGCGCCGGAGCAGCCCACCCCACCCCGCCCCCTCCCTGGCCTCACCCGCCCCCCCGCCTTCTGCTTCGTCGCGCCCTCCCCTCCCTGTCGAAGGTGGAAAACGACGGCGCGGTCGGCCACCCAAGGCGCCCGTGCCGGAATCGACGCAGTTCATTACCACACACCAAGGCCACGTGATTGGAGAAAGTACCTTCACCGCAGCCGGGGTGCACTTTGAGTCGCAATCGCCCATCCCAGCTGGGTTGATGGACGATTGGAGTCATGCCGAGCCGCATCGTACGGCGGCTGGGGACGTGATCTGTCCCTTTCCCGGCTGCGGGAAGTTTTTCCCCAAGAACCGCGCGTACAATTTGAAAGCGCATTTGCGTTGTCATGGCCCGTTTCGGCCGTACAAATGCCTCCGGTGCGACATGGCGTTCACGCGCAAACACGATCTCGAACGACACGCACGCAAACATGTACGTTTCCCCCTTCCTCCTTCTTAGCAATGCTCCCGCCCCCAATCCGATGGAGAGGTTTCTGACTTACCACCCCTCCCCTCCCCCACTTTCTTTTTCCAAAAACAAACAAACAAACTTCAGACTGGGGATAAACCGTACCTGTGCGAAGTATGTTTTGCCTCGTTCCAACGCTCCGACGCGCTACGGCACCATTGGCGTTCGGAACGTGCATGTGGGCTCAGGATTGCCGAGATGGCGCAGGAGGGTACGTTGGGTCAGCACGCCCATGATTTGCTCACCAACGACCCTTTGTTGAGAGCCCCTCTGCTGGACGCCCCCGACCACGACCGCCGTGCGCCCGCGCCCGCATCCACCACCACCACCGCTGCTGCCGCTGCCGCCGCCGCCGCTACCCCAACCCCACTCCCGCCCGGACCTATGTTCCCACTCGGATTTGGACCGGGCCCCGGCATGCCTACCTACCTACCTCCCCAGCCCATCAAACGCAAACGCGGTCGACCACGCAAACATGCTGTGCCACCTGTCGCACCGAGCGCACCTGTGCCGCCCCCGTGGTCGATGATGTCGTTCCCCGGGGCCGGGATGGGCGCTGGGATGAGCAGTGGGATGGGAGCGGGCATGCCGCCCGTTCCCTTACAATCCGTATGGCTTTTCACCGTTTATGCCGTTTGTCCCGTATGGCTACGGCATGGTTCCTGGCAAGCAGTCGGACCGCCGCTGCCGCAGGGGTAGCCAGTATCGGCAGTATCGCTCCCGTCCTCGTGGTCGTGCCCACCCGCATTCGCGCTCCCACCTACGATCGCCGCTCCACGTCTTCGCGCTCCTCCTCGGGATCGGATCCTCGTCGGATCTACATCGGGGTCGGGAACTGCGTCGGGTTCGGGGGGATCGGGGTCCGGTCGGAATCGGGTCCGGGTCCGGTCCGAGTCGGAACCCGAGACGGATCGGGTGGGTGGGCGCGCCGAACTGGCTCCCGCCACTGAGCGCATGGAGACCAGCCAGGTGACGCAGGCGCAGGAGGATACGGGGTGGCGCCGCACTGCGCCAACTTCAGCGCTTGCAAGATCAATTGGACCGCGAAGAGGCGGTGGGAAGCCTGCCGCTGCCTCAACCGCTACCCCGCCGCCGCCCCCCACCGTACTCGCACACGGCGCCGCAATCTGTACCTGCACCAGAGCCTGCGCCTGCTTCTGTGCCTGCATCTGTCCTGCATCTGCCCCTGAACCTGCCCGAATCTGTACCACCGACGACGTCGGCGAAGGGGGTGGAAGAGCGTGGGGAGTTACCGTTTCGCCTACGTTGCCCACGTCGGATCCTTCCCGCATTCCGAGCGAGAAGGACACGGCGATGAGACCAACGGGTCGAGGGGGCTTGGCTTCGGGTCCTGCTGCCCCCCGCATGTCGGATAAGGATACGGATGCGGATGCTCCAGGGCGGGAGGACCGTGAGTCGAAGCGCAAAGGAGATGCCGCCAAGCTTCCGGCTCCACCCAAGGCTCTCTGCGAGCTCTGATGTGGGCTCACATGTGGCCCGACCTGCGGAGGAGGTGCGGATGCAGAGGGGGATGCCGGAGAGGAGATGGAGCTGGGGGATCTGGACGAGGCGGACCTGGCGCTGCTGTACGCTGCGGCGCAGGAGGTGGAGGTGGAGGAGGAGGCGGCGGCAGAGGCGGTCAAAGAGGCGCAGGAGGCAGAGGTGCCAAGACGAGGGCGAGTGCGGCGCCGAAGCGTGCGGCCGAGGGGAGCGCGGTGGGCGCCAAGCGGCTGCGTGTGGGCTAGGAGCAGGCGCTGTCCGAGGCATGGCTGCTTGCTAGCTTGCTGGATGTATGGATGTATGAATGATGGAGAGAGCGTCTCTTGCCTTTCCCTCGCCCGTTGCGGGATGGGATGTTGTGTGTAGATGAGCTATAGATCGGCTATAGTTCCCGCAAAACGCGCGCGCCCTGCCTCGAACCAGCGGCGCGCGGGCGGACGCCAGCCTCCATCAGCAGCCCACACCGAGACTAGAAATTGAAACGAGCACCGCCGCCTGGCGCTTCCCACCACCTCGTCTTCTCGCGTGCGCTGCTTCCGGCCATCGCGCAGCCCCCCCGCCGCCACGCCCGCCGCCGACTCGCCGACGCGCCCCGCCCACGCCCACGCACCCCGCCCCGCCCCTCGCGCACCGGGCTGGTGTACAACCCTCATGCTCCTCCACCGCCACCCCCCGTCGACGCCCACCCCGAAGCGCCCCTCCGCACCGCCCACATCTTCCGCCTGCTCAAGACGTCGGCTACCTGGCCAAGCTCGTGCGCGTGCCCACGCGCGAAGCGCGTCGCAGCGAGATCCGCCGTGTCCACCCCAGGCTGTCGTGAGCGGCGTGTACAACAGCGCGCTCCTGCCCCCCGCTGTGCTTTCTGCCCAGGCTCCGCAGCTCGAGCGCGACAGCAGCTTGTACCTCAACGAGTACTCGGCTGTCTGTGCGCGTCTGTCGGCCGGCAGCTTGGTGGAGATGTGCGAGGGTCGTCTCAGGCCGCATCCGTAACGGCTTTGCCCTCATCCGTCCGCCCGGCACCACGCCGAGCCCGACCGCTCGATGGGCTTTTGTCTCTTCAACAATGTCGCGATTGCCGTGCGCGCCATGCAGGACCGCTACCCAGCCGGGAGGGGCGGTGCGACGAGTTGATGATTTTGGACTGGTCCGTCTTGCTCTTCCTTTCGCATTTGCGTTTTGTTGGGATGGTTGTTTTTTTTTTGTGCTTGTATGCGGACTGCTGACCCTTCTCTTTGCTCTCGTCGCCTTCGCACACAGGGACGTACACCATGGCAACGGCACCCAGGCCGTGTTCAACGACGATCCATCGGTGCTGTACGTGTCACTGCATCGGTACGACGATGGCACGTTTTATCCCGGTGGTCCCTTTGGTCGGCGGAGAGCGTGGGTGTAGGTGCCGGACCGCGGGTACAGTGTCAATGTGCCGTGGCCGACGTATGGCATGGGCGATGGCGACTACCTCGCTGCATTTGACCAGATCATCATGCCCATCGCTACCGAGTACGCGCCCTGACCTGGTCATCATCTCGGCCGGGTTTGATGCGGCCAAGGGCGACCCGCTCGGGCTGAACTTGGTTTCGCCCACGGCTATGCGCACATGACCAGCCGTCTTGCCGAGCTGGCCGGCGTCGCTTGGTGGTGGCGCTCGAAGGCGGGTACAATGTCGATGCCATCGCTCCTCTGCCTTGGCTGTGACACGCGTCTTGCTCGGCGAAGCATCCTCCTGCCTTGCCACCACGCACCATCGCATCGCCAACAGCACGAAGGACGTGTGCCAAAGTGCGCAGTGTGCATGCTCGCTTTTGGACCAACCTGGCCGACCCGGATCTGAGCAGTGAGGCCGACCCCTCGCGCTCTGCCACTACTACCGCTACCACTACTTCAGCTTCTGCTACTACATCTGCCGCCGCCGCCTCGCCAGCCTCGAGCGGAGAGGACAATCACCCCCGGCCAAACGCCGCCGGATCGCCGCAACCGGACCGGCATGGTTATGCCATCCAGCCCTCGCCATCCCGGCGACCGAGGCGGACTTGCTGCAGATTTGGCGGGAAAAGGTATATTGGGACCACTACCAGCTGACCCCGTTTGCCCTTCCCGACCCACCACCGTATGCCTACCTGCCCGACCACTCAGACCTCCCGCCCGCTTCGCTCGCCGAGCCAGACCAAACCCAAGATCAAGGCCAAGAGCAGACCCCGTCGCGGGTCGAACCGGCACCTGCAACAGCATCCGCAACCGCTACTACCACAGCAACTTCCACAGCAGCAGCAGCAGCAACAACACGGGCGGACCCTGTTGACCTTACAGCCGGTGCGAACGGTGCGAACGGTGCGAACAGTGCGAACGGTGCGAACAGTGCGAACGGTGCGAACAGTGCGAACGGTGCGAACAGTGCGAACGGTGCGAACGGTGCGAACGGTACGGCGGGCGGTGGCTCTACTCTGCCCGCTCTACCCGCTCTGCCCGGCGGGCTGACGACGTGGCCGGTGCCCACCTCGGAATCGGACGCGCCCCGGCGCAAACGATGCCTCCCACCACCGCCCGTTGCCCCGCTGGTTCACGCCATGCTGCCGTACGACTTTTTCGCCTCGGCCGACCAAACGGCCCACGGTGTGCCCCCTGACCCCTGTAGCTCCGGGTCTGGGTCAGGCTCCGGCTCAGGATCGGGCGTCCAGCCTGCTACAACCTCAGCCAAGGGCTACCGTGCCGTGATGCTCTACGTGCACGATACGGGGCCCTACCGTGCTGGGTGGGTGCACGAAAGTGGTACGCCGCTGGACAACAGTGGGGGCTGGACCTTGCCTCGGTCCCGGACCCCGCACGCTCGTCGCGTGAACCTGAGCCCGCGTCCAATCCCAACCCCAACCCCAATACCAATACCAACCCCAATCCTAATCCCAACGACCATCATGATCGTGATCCGAACCGGGACGATGACGTCGCTCTTGACCTGGGCGCGGGCCAACCGGGTGGCTGTGGTGGACGTGTGCGCGTTGGTGGCGCCGGTCCTATCGGCTCCGATGGCGCAACGACCGTACAGTACCTCGTACACCGGCGTGGGGAAAGAAGTGATGGCGCAGCTTGCGCGCTGGGCCGGCTCTCGGTATCGTGCTCCGGTGAGTGTGCAGGACGCGATTGGGCTCGCGGCGATCGCAGCGTGGGATGGGGCGGTGAGTTTGTGTGGGCTTCCGCGGATTCTGGTGGGCAGTGGCAGTGCCGGTGTGGACGGCGTGATGGCGGTCATAGCGGCGCGCGGGACGGAAAGTGGCTGCGATTGTCCAACTGGCTGGCATGGGCGCTGTGCCGCACACGCCTGGACCAGCACGATCGCCGCTCATTTCCCCAGGGCGGGAGCGGGACTGGGCGTGTCGCACCACGACCGTCTGTTGGCCGCCCGGTTGGAAGCCGAACAGGTGACGCAAGTGTACCACGATCGGTCCTTGGTCTTGCTCCCCCACACGCATCCGGCTGCCTCCCTCGCGGTCCCTCTCGGCGCGACATGGTACGATTTCCGTGTCGAGCTGTGTTAGTCCCACCCGGCTCGTCGCTGAGGAGATGGGCCGGATCACCGCGTTCCTCAACGACAAATTGGGCTTTGCTTCTGGCCCTGCCGTGTCGGACTCTGCTCCTGCTCCTGCTGATTCTGCTCCTGCTCCTGCTCCTGCTCCGGCTACTGCTACTGCTCCGGGCTGCACCGGCTGCTGCTTCCGCCCCTGTTCCTGCTGCGCCCCCTGTCCCGGCCGCGGCCCCTGCTCCTGCTCCTGCTCCCGTCCCTGCTCCTGCTCCTGCTCCTGTCCCTGCTCCAGCCATGGCCTCAGCCACACCTCAGCCTCGACCTCTGCCCCTGCTGCCTCGACTGCTCCAACCGCTCCCACCGCTCCCACTGCTCTCCCGCCCCCCGAGGCGGGCGCGACGCATGCCGCCGCAGTGTAACGGAGGAAGAAAGGTAGGCAGGGCAAGCGCAAACTAAACTAAGGTAAGGTAAGATCACAACTAAGCCCAACCCAACCAATGAACACGAATCACCCCCGCAATAAGGCCCAAAGGAAGGAAGAGGGGGGGAGGTAGGCAACCCACACATGATTCATCGTTCGTATCAACGTTTTCAGTGGCACGGGTTTTTTCCGGTGTACAACATTCGTATACAAGTACACAAGTCGTCCAAGCAACTGGAGCAAACAGCCGGCCTACCACCACCCACGGGACTTGCACTGAGTAACTGGCCCGATCAGAAATTAGGTACGGCAGGTGACGATGGGGTGGTCGGCGCGGTGCTGAGGGAAAGGGAGGGAAGGGGGTGGGGAGCAAGCGAAGGAGAGAGCGCGGGGACCGAGGGGAATGAAGGGCATGAGAAAAACGAGAAGCGCGCCACCTCGATCGGCTCGACCCGCTTGACTGGTGAGACAGAGCGACCGAAGCCAGTGAGGGAGCCCTACCTGGCGCTGGAGCTGGAGCTGGAGCTGGAGCCGGGGCAGGAGCGGACGCAGGCGCATGCGCCAAAGGTAGAACTGGAGCTGAGACGGGAACTGGAGCCGGAACGGGAACTTGTCCCGCTCGTTCTTTCAAGTAGAGCGAGATGGCGTCCAACTCGTCCCCCGTACGAAGCAAAGCGTGAGCCAAGTGGGTTCGATCCGCCATGGGCAACGCGTCGGCCATACGTTCCAAAGCCTGAGGGTCAACATCGGGGTGGGTGGGTCCCTGTGTCGCACTGTTGGGCTCAGGAAGTCCTACCTCGCCTCCGGATGGGCCGACGGGGCCAACGGGGCCAAAGGCACCATCTCCGCGCGAGAACTGTAGGAACGGGAGAAACCATGGAAGACCGAGGTTGGCTACGCGGTAGCGGAGCAGACGACAAACGGTACGAAGGGTTGGGCAACGGAGCAGGATGGAACAAGGGGGGCGCGTGCGAACCCGAACCGAAACCGAACCCGATCGAGACCCAAATCCAGATCCAGGCCCAGACCCAGACCCAGACCCAGACCCAGACCCGGATCTGGATCGAGAACCAGGTCCCAAGCCCGCGGAAGGGGGGGGCGCAGAAGCAAAAGAAGACGGGAGACCCAGACCCAAGTGAGTGGAAAATCGTGGAGAGAGGGGCGAACGGGGGGAGCGTGTGCTACCGCTACTGTGTAGCAGGGGGACGAGAGGTCCGTAGGTGGACTGCGGGGGGCAGGAGGAGGGGGACGGGGAAGGATAGGAATGCAAATCCGAGGCGGCAGGGAGCGAGCTAAGGACAGCTTGGTACTGTTGCGGTCGAGGTGCGGCGGGCCGGAACCGGTGTAAGCACTCTGTGCGCGCACATGCGCAGCCATGGATGCAGTAGATGGGTGGATGCGGCGGGCAGGATCGAGGCGCCGTTGCCCCGTTCGCGCAGGGGGGCAAAGAAGGAGCGGCGCACACGCGACCGATCGGGTGGCGAGGAGAGACTGAGACGGTGTGGACGCCGAGAAGCACGGCGGAAGATGGATTGGATGGGGGGATTGCGGCAGAGCATTGGGGGAGGTAAAAACGAATGTGGTGTCTGCGCGCCTGGTGATGGGGCACAACCGGAGGGGAGGCGGCATAGGAGGAGGCGGAGGAAAACGGGAAGGCAGAGACGGGAAGGTGCGCGAGTGGACGGCGAGGGGATGTCGTGCAGGCTCGAGGCAACGGCAGGACGAGTGTGTGTGAGAGAGGGAAGCGGTGTCTGCGGGAAGGAACGAGCAGGACGAACGCCGGATGTCAGCCACGGCCATAGCCGTGGCGCGCTGGGACCATGCGGGAAGCGCAGTGGGGTGGCAAGAAGCTGGACGGTGGCAGCACGGTACATGCGGGCAAGGTCGCCTGGGATCAATGCGACCAGGTCGCCGTGCTCGTCACGCGGCACGGCGGAGCAAAAGACGTCGGGCCAGGGGCAGTCCAGTCCGAATACAGGCATGGCCCCAGAGCCGCCTCCAGGTCGTTCTCTCTGCCTCCTCCGCCTCCTCTGGCTCGTCCTCGTCGTCATCTCCTGGGGACATGAGGTGGAATGAAAGACGGCGGCACGGGAGAAGGCAAAGGGGTGGAGGAGGACCTGGGGACGGATGGGCGGATGCAGATTGAGGTGGCTGCGCATGTGAGGAGTGGCTGCTGGTACTGCTGCTGCTGTCGCTGGGGGAGGGGCTGTGGGTGTGAGGTCGAGGATGGAAAGGGTAGCGGAGGGCGTCAAGGGTGCTGTCGGGGGTGCTGATGCCGGGCGGCGTGGGGCCATGGCGGCCATGGGGTGGGGGGGGTTGAGAGACGGTGGTGGTGGGGGGGGACGCAGGCGAGTGGCTCGCAAAAGGGAGCAGGGGTCACGTGACTTGGTTTAGCCAATAGCAGAAGCGCTTCCTATGGTACCACCCTCTTCCCGCATCCGCACGTGGCTGTCTGTGTGGGATGCGGGCTGCCACGGACGTCGGCATGTTCAGCGGAGACATGCGGGGGGTGCGCGAGGGAGGGATGGGGAAACGGCATGCTGATTACTACAAAAGGGGGGACGCGAGGAGGGCCTGGTGCGGATGGGGACGCGAGGAGGGGCCTGCATGGTGCAGATGGACGACGGCGGGTGCAAAAGCGTGGTTATGACATGCTGCATGCTGAGGGTGGATTGGATGGGGCCCCAAGGTGGTTGCCGACGCGCCAAGGCGCCAAGCGTGGATGGCCGACAGGGGATGGGGGATGGAATGGGAGGCATGGGCGGCATGGCAACCTCCGACGCACTGGCCGCGTGTGGCGTGGATCGGAATGGCAGCGGCGGGGGACGGAGGTGATGGGATCGCTGATCGGATCCAGCCGATCGACTGATCGAATCGTCGGTCGATCCACGCCCGATCGCTCGTCTCGCTATTCGAGGGGAATCGCGCAGGGCAAGAGTATAGGCGAGTGTGGCGCAGGGGTTGTAGGTCTACCATCCATCCATCCCATCCATCCTATCCATCTCTTCTACCCCATCCATCTCTTCTAACCCCATCCATCTCTTCTACCCCATCCATCTCTTCTACCCCCCATCCATCTCTTCTACCCCCATCCGTCCCATCTGCTCCCTGCTTCTCTTCTTCCTTCCTCCCTTCTTTCTTTATCTCTCCTTCCTCTCTCTTCTCCCCCCCCCTCTACAGCCAGCACGCCATGCACCCCCCCACACCTCCCTCTCCCAGCGCCGCACCGCCCGCCGCCACCACCGCTTGCCCCCCCCCCCCCCCCCCCATCCCCCCATCCTCTGCCCCCGTTGGGCACCTGCCCCCTGGCCTTGGTCCGCTTCCCCTTCCGCCCAATCTGCCCCGCCTCCTGGCCTCGTCCCCACCCCTCCCTCCACCACATCCTCTCCCCCACCCCCCTGCCCCTCCTCTTTCTCCCCAATAGCCCCCACCCGCATCTCGCCCCCAAACACATCATCCCCGCCACGTCGCCACCCAGGTTGCCCTCAGCGCCTTGTCCCTCGACGACGACGATGACGATGACAACGACCGCATCAACAACTACCAATACAATGATTACGACAACGACGACCGCAGTGGTCAATCGCCCGCGTCAAACCATCAGCCCGACCCATCCATCGAGCATTTGCACACGCACCCTCCCAGTCAAAGGGGGCGTATTGTGCAGACAAGCATGCACTTGTTCTTTCTCTTCCTGCCCCCTGTTCTTCCATCTTGGCCTTCCCCGGTCAATTGCCTGCCGACCGATCGCCTGTCTCCCTCACGGACTCCTCCCTGCCACCCGACCAAGGCACCCGGCGCAAGGGCCGGGCACGCATGAGCCAAGAAAACGGCGCCGCCTCGCCCGCCGCCGGGAACGCGAACGCGAAGCTGCCTTGGCTGCTGCCGTCTCCCACCGCTCCCTCCTTGGCCTTCGCACACTTGGAACCCCCCTCGCTCGCGTCCCAACATCCCCGCCCCCCCTCGGCCAGCACAGTAGCAACCATTCGCCTCTTGCTTCACCATGCGCAATCGAGCCGGAAGACCACGGTGACCTCATACCCGCCTCCTCCCGTGGGCTGGGGTCCGTAGGGAATAACTCACTGGGTCTAGCTGTGTACCCTGCTGGTCATGCGACGACTGGCAACGTCCTCATCTCTCCCAGGATCACCGCCCACCCCCGTCGCACCCAATGGGGCGACCCGCTCCCCACGCCCCATCCATCGCTCCAGTCCGTCGCGAGCGCAGGGCCAGAGGGCGCTTCATCTCCTCGCCACAGACCAATCGGGAGATCGGGGCCATCAGAGCAATCGAGCCCGTGGCCCCCCCGCATCTTCTTTCGCCACTACCGCCCCCTCGCGCTCGATGCTCCGACCGCACCTTTACCCAGCAGACCAAGGCCTGGCATTGAGCCTGAACCTCAACCTGAACCTAAACCTGAACGTTGACAGCGACGAGGACCGGGACCGGGACCGTGCCTGGATCGCGACTGGAACTGGGACCTGGAAAGGAACCGAAAAGGACCGGGACCTTCACCTGCGCCCGCCCTCCTCCACCACGCTCCGCCCCTCCACACCTATCCACCTTCCCCCGTTCTCCCCTTCACGTGCCGTTGCCCCTTCCCCAATCCCAACCTCCAACCCAGCCTCGACCCCAACCACATCGCCGTTGCCGCACTGTACACTGTGCCCTCCCCTCAGCCCACCCTGCCAACCACAGCTCCCATCTGGTCTGCGGCCGACCCCTCGTCGCTTTATCCCGCTACCTTACCCCCTGGCCTACTCCCTACGACTGACGCTGCTACGCTCGCGGCTGCTCCTGTGCCACCTCCACCGCGATCCCGTGTGCCCAGTCCGTACGCGCCTTCCCCCTCGCCGCGCCTGGCATGGTCGCCTCCCCGCCCGGTGACGACACGCACGCCGGGCCGGCACTCCTTGGCTCCCGTCCCACTGCTTCACTACCTTTGCGCTCCTCTTCTTCCCAACGACCTTCGCCTCTGCCTTCACCCCTGCCTCGCCCTTGCCTTCGCCCCTGCCTTTGCCGCATGCCGTGTTGCCCTCGCCTCATACCCAGCGCTCCACCACGCCTTGGCCACCGCATACACCACTCGGCGCCCTCCCGCGCCCACCTGGCCCTAATTCACCCCCCTTACCTTACCTTATTTTACGTCCTTTACCCTGCCCTGCCCTGCCCTGCCCTGCCCTGCCCTGCCCTTTCCCGCCCTGTCCTGTCCTTTCCCGTCCTGTCCTGTCCTGTCCTGTCCTGTCCTGTCCTATTGCATGCATTGCCCCCTTTCTCCTTTCGTTTGTCTTGCGTTGCGATGTGGATCTGATTCAGTGCGTGTCCGTGGACGCGCGTGGACGTGGGATTGGGGGTTGCGGGGAGCACTGAAGCGATCTGGTTCGCTTTTTGGGGCGTGTTTTTCTTGGTTGTGCTTACCCACCAAGTGTGGGAGTAGAGCCCTGAACCGGTGAGATCCAACCTTTCATCGTTAGTGGAGGGTCTGTAACCGTTCTCGGAGTCTCCATCTTGTGTCCTCTCCCTTCTCCCTTCTCCCTTCTCCCGTCCGACCCGCCCTGTCCTACACACTCAAGATACCTCTTTGTCCCCACTCCTTTTCGCCTCGTGTACCTCGGGACCTTGCGCCCATCCCGTCCTTGCAATTGATCAATCCGAATCCGATGCCGCACTGTCTCCATCCTCCGTCTTTAGACGTTACTCGACAAGAACACAGGACGCCCACGTCCACAGGTTCGTTACCATCTCTCTCGTCTCTTTTGGTCTGCTACTTACTCTCCCGCCTTGACGCCTTCACACCATCCGTCTCCCTCGGTCCAGGCTTAACCATCAGTCCATTGTACCTTGACCTACTTACACCGTGGATCCAGCGTATTCTGGGTCCCCTGCCCCCGTTGCAACCCACCGCGCGAGGCAGGTAAGTGCAAGGGACTGGAAGACGGACCGGGGGCAGGACGGGAGTAGGGGGTAACCCGGGCGGTGGTAGGTGGGGTGAGGTTAGGTAGAACCCTGGCTTGGCTGGGTCGGGCGCGTACCGTTCGCTCCCCCTGGCGTCGCCACAGGGCGGGGTGGGGTGCGGGTACAGTTCGGTCTGGGGCGTAGGCACCGTTGCAGGATCCAGCTCGTTCTCAGGCCCGGCGTCGGGCGCAACAGTACGGAATCCAGGCCAGACGAACCGGTACGATGACGAGGCGCTTCCGCTGGTGCTTGGGTCACGGCAACTGTAGTACTTGCCTGTGAGGACATGGTCTCCCCCCCCACCGACCAAGATGGGGTGGCCAGGGCGGGCGGAGGGTAAGGGAGAGCAGGTAAGGTCCCACCGATCGCGACGGGCGGTACGACGCTCTCGACCTGTTCGACCCGTTTGGCACGTTCGGAGCCAAGGGCCAAGACACCGGGCAGCGCGGACGGGAACGTCGGTGGAAATCGACGAGCTAGGTACGGCAGCCGACAGACTGTAGTGGCGTAAACGACGATCGTTCCCCCGTTCCGTCCAGTCCCCGCGATCCCACCGATCTCACTGATCCCACCGACCCTACCGAACGGCGCGCGCCCACGACCGGTCCAAGCCGACGGCGAGACGAAGAGGGGGGCACAGGGGCAGCGGGTGCATCTACCCGCGGTCCGGAAGAGGCAGTAGAGGCACAAGAGCGGGTGGAAGAACTGCATGTTGAAGGCGAAGCAATGTCGATGAGGACGACGACGAGGGTGTGTTCTCCGCGGCCAAACATCCACTGGACCGACATCTCCTCTGCGCCCGAGCGGCGTGTCCAGGCACTTGGAAAGATGCTGCCCCTGCTCGGCTGTTGCGTGGGAGTGCGGGCCCGCGGTGACTCAGTGGGTGTACCGGCAAGACGGAGTCTGGTCCTTGGGAGGGTGCTTTGGGCATAGGGGGCGGACGGACGGTGCGCGCGAGACGGGCAGCGTGCTGGGTGCCCGGGACTCGCGAGGAGAAGGTCAATGTACGCATGCAGCTCGGCAATGTACTCTGCATCCACAGTTCACGCGGCCGAGGAGAGGAGAGGAACGGGATGACAAGGAAAGAAGAACGCAATGACAGACAAACAGGGTTAGTACCACCCCTCCACCCAACGAAAGCAAGAGCAGGCAGCACAACGTACCAACGGTATGAAGTCAGCACATCCAGCTGTTGAGCCCCAGCTCCTCGTCGTAGTTGGGCGGTGGGGGCGGCGGGCCGCGTCGCCGTGGCCGCGGGACGGCGGGCGTGACCCCTCGCGTTCGCCATCCTCGTCGGGCGGGCCATCGCAAGGGCTGCGAGGCTAGCGGTGGGCGAGCGGGCCAGTGAGGGGCACGGTGTGGCCCAGGCGGCGGGCCAGAGGCGCACAGGCGGGCACGGTGTTGCGGAGAGAAACGAGGCGACGGTTGATTTTCTCGCGCCGGCGTCGTTCGATCTGCGAGTGCAGCGCCCGCTTTGCGCCGTCCCGGCCGGCGGGTGGCCGCGCGGCGTCGGTGCGGAAGGTGGCATGGCGGTGTTGGGGGCGGTGGCGTCGGCTGGGCCACAATGGACGGTCACACGACGCGGGGGGCGGACGTCCAACGTCAAACGTCAGGGTCGACGTCGAAAGCGCCTGGCTATGTCGGCCATTGCGCACGTGCGGGGCACAGCGGCAGTGTCCCCGCCCGCCTGCGCCCCGCAGCGGCGAGGATTACATTGTATTGACGCCTGTCTGGCTGCCCCCCACACGACCTGCCGCGCCGCTTGCCACATCACGCACTGCAAAAAGAAAGGTCCCACTGGGATTCGAACCCAGGTTTCAGGAAGGCAATCAACACGATCAGAATCCTACTTCCTAACCAACTAGAACATGGAACCGGTGGCTGCCTCGCGCGGATGCAATAGTGCCGCTGCCTTTCTCCCACTATGCCCCTCTCCATATTCTGGGGAGAGAGAGCACTGCGCCTACCAAGCTATCTATGCACTCCCACCGGCCTTCGCCACATGGACTGGCACATCGACCATCGAACGCAGATAGTAGACCAGATGGACGATGGACTAGAATGGGGCTTTTGGGGGGGGGCAGGGGACAGAGGGGGCGGTGCAGGCACCAAATAGGAAACGAGACGGGACGTTAACGGGAACGAACGGCTAGCGAATCAGCAGGTACACATACTCGCCACTGTGATCCCGCTCAAATGCCTGTAGGACCCAGTCAGGGCCATAAGCAGTCCCCCAAACGAGCCATACACAGTCACCGTGTCGCCATGGCCATCGTCAAACTTGTAGATCTGCCGGCGCAAAAGACGAGACGCGGGGGGGGGAGGGGTTAGCACACACACCCTTTCTCCTCCTTCTTGACACTGTTTCCACTGGACGCCTTCTGCGTTCAGAGCCAAAGAAAAGAGCACGTACCTTGCCATGCATCACATAATCAAAGTCCGCCGTAATCCCCTCGTTGCCCGGGATATCGATCCGCCACTCTTCCCTCCCGCGCTTCGGCTCATCCTCGCCGCCTGTCCCTCGTGGCGGTGGAGGGTGCGTGCAAGCTGGAGGGTGAACTGGCGCTTGTTGGCCATGGGATAAATGTCGACGGCAATGTCGATGGAGAGCTGGATGTCGGACGCCGGGGCATGGGCAACGATGCGCGACACGCGATCGAACTTCTTGCCGTCGGGGTCGATCTGCTGCACGTGGAACTGCGCGTCGAACAGGTTGGTGGGGTCGGTGGCCATGGCGAGGGAACGAAGGCGACGGCGGGACGGGGGGGGGGTTGGGTTGGGGGGCCAGGAGGACGTGCCAAGCGCCCAGCGACGAGCGACGAGGCAAAGGACAGAAAAATCAGCCATTCCGCCCGCGACGGCAAATTCCGCTTGGCGGAAGCGCTGCGCGGCAGATACCGGGGATACCGGCGACCTAACAACGCCAGCTCGCCGCCACTCAAATTGCCCCACCGAGACCCAGCGCCGCGGCTTGGTCTGTGCGCGTTCCCATCGTCCTTCCCGCCGCCACCACCACGCCCCTCCCCCCTCCCCCTCCCCACTCCCACTGCCTTCCCCCTGCCTTCCCCCTGCCTTCCCCCTGTCCGTCGCCATGGCCGCCCCGCTGAACACGCCGGTCTGACATCCATCATGTGCGTCCTGCGCCTGCGCCCGGGCCCTGGGGATGATGCTGGTGTGCTCCGTCTGACCCACACCCTGTCTGCTTCCCCGGCGCAGCGTCGGCGCCACTGGTGCCGTGGGCAAGGAACTGTTCTCCCTCCTCGCTCGTCCAGAGTACAGCCACGTGCACAGCTTTGCGCGTCGCCCCAGTGGTGTTACCCACGCCAAGCTCAACGAGGCACGACGTGGACTTTACGGCGCTGCTCAACGAGGCACCGCGTACGTTGCGTGGCCTCGCCGGGCTGCAAGAGAGTCTGCCTGCCAGCTCGGAGCCCGCCGCGGCTGACGACAAGCTGCCGGATCTGGCTACCTGGACCGGTACGGAAGGAAGCAAGTTCCGTCAAGTGCACGCTGACGCAGTGTTTATTACCCTGGGCACGACACGCGCCCAGGCGGGTCGATGAGTGCGTTGAAGTGATCGATCGCGGGTACGTGGTGGCCTCGGCGGCAGCCGCTTTGAGCCCTACCAAACTGGCAACGACGGGACAACGGTTGCTCTACTGCTCCTCTGGAGGCGGCAACAGTACCTCCCACTTCCCCTATTTGCGCAGCAAGGGCGAAACGGACGAAGCCTTGTCCGCCTTGCCCTACAATGATGTCACCATCTTCCAGCCCGGCATGCTGTTGGAAGCCAAGCGCTCGTCCGCACGGTACGCGGAAGCGGTAGGCCAGATGCTGGGTAAGTTGGTGGCTCCCTTGACGGATTCGTACGGTGCGCCGGTGAGTAAAGTGGGGCAGGCGATGGCCGCTTTGGGTGTGCAACCCATTGCGCAGTACCGTACCACCTATGGCATTGCTGCCCCTCCGTTGCAGGGTAAGGGGTTCCCCACTGCGGCCACTACAGCCCAGGACTTGTTGAGCAAGATCGGAGGCCAGGGCGTCCTCACCCGTGCCTCGGGGGCAATGCCGAATTGCTCAAGGTTGCGCGCCAGGTGAACGCCTAATCTCCTTCCCCTTCCCCCCTCCCTTCTTAAAGCCGTCCGACAGACAGGCTGAGCTGTGAACCATCGATTCGTTTCGACCGTGCCTTTCCTTGTTCGAATCATGAAATCAGAACCACATAACATTAGTATCTATCCAGAGCAGACAAAGGCGTTTCGTTTGCCCCGAGCTCACATGCCGGCCAACGCCGACGCTGGATCATAGTCGAGGCCCTTGCGCTCCACCATCTCCGCCACCAACATGCGGCCCAACAGGACGAGGTGGGCGAGTGCATCCGGGCCATCAGGGAAGGGGAAACAAGGGCGGGAACCGTGGCGGCCTGGCCTTCTGCCCCCCCGCCTCAAGCGAGGGAAGCACCGTGGGATCCAAGTCCAATGTGTGGTCCGATGCGCCCTTGCGGTCCGACGGCAGCGGCGCCAAGCTGCCCCACGAACGAGGAAAGTGGTGGTGCTGGAGCATCAAGGGGTTGAGCCAAGCCCTCGCCTGGTTCTCCCGTGCCCAGCTGCGATCGGTCTCCTTGAGCGCCAACGCCACTCGGACGCAAATCCATTCAAGTCGTCCAAACTGGGCTGGATCGGGCTGGCATGGGTCTCCGCTTCGTCCTCAGCCGCACCCTCTGTCTCCGCATCTACCTTGGCTTCTGCACCTGCCTCCGCTTTCGCCTCGGCTTGGCAATGGTGCGCCAGCATGGTCAGTTTGCGCGACGCCGAGCCTTGGCGGTACGCGGCCGACAAGAGCAAGATGCGTGCCTGCAGCGTCTGCAGCATGCTTCCAGTACATTTGTTCCGGGCGTTGGGGTCTTGCGCAGCTGTTTCGTCACATGTTCCAGCAACGGCTGCAGATCCAACCAATCCTGCACGCCGCGCTGGTTGGTAGACCGTTCCAGCGCCAGGGGCAACCGCATGGTCTGCGCCTCGGCTTGGCCAGAAGCAGCCGCGCCAGACGGGGCCATGGGATCGAACCGCAACCCTTGGTCCCGCGCCCAGGACGCATAGGCATACAACAACAAACTGTCGATCCACATGACCTGCGCCACCTGTACCTCGGCCTCGTTTCTTCGGCCCGCACTGATCAGGTGGTCCGCACGCTTCTTGAGTTTATGGGCGACAGAACGGTAGCGCGTGTAGAGCTTGTCGCAGTAGGCCTTGTTGGTCCACCGGTCCAACGCTCGTTTGGCCTGCTTGCGAGGCGAGCCGGACGACTCGGATCGGCTCCGCCGGCCCGGCGAGAGGGGCACCGAGGGCAAGGTCCCCCAGCGGGGGTGGTAGGTGCGAGGGGCGTGAGGCTGGGAGGGCGAGTGTTTCTGCGCGGGGGGGGGGAGGCAGCAGCGTCCGGCATCTTCGAGGGCTGGTCCCATCGAGATCGGCGCGCCGAGGTAGGCGCAGGCTGGGCGAGGGCAGGGGATGGGAGGGTGCCAGAGGGCGGATCAGGTTGCGAGATGGTGGCCGTCGCGGATCGTCGGGGTGCAGCCTCGCGCGTGCGGGCACGAGGCGCGTGCGGCTGGGTTGCGACCTGGGTCTTGGCCGGGGCTGAGCTGAGGTGGGACGCGCTGGAGCGGGCACGGGAGGTGGGGTGGAGGTGGAGGTGGAAGTGGAGCCGGTGGTGGTGGTGGTGCTGGGGGTGGTGCTGGTGCTGGAGATGGCACTGGTCGAGGGCAGGCGCAGGCGCGGCGGGTGGTGTGGCAGGGCGTCGATTGCCTTTCAGAGGTACAGAAAGGGTAGGTTAGTTAGAGCACGCCAGATGGCTGAAGGCCCGGCGAAAGCAAGAAGACACACCCGGATGCGGTCGCCGATGCGCTCGAGGAGGAGGAGGGAGGTGGGGTCCAGGCTGGACGGGTGGGAGGCGGAGCGGGAGGCAGGGCGCCGGCGAGGCGGGGCCGCTTGGCCGGTGGGCTGGAGGCGGAGGGGGAGTCGGAAGCGGAAGCCGCGGCTGAGTCGGGCGTGGAGCGAGGCTTGGGGGTGGACTGGGGCGTAGGGGCGGTGCTGCGGGGCGCACGGCGGGTGAGGCGGAAGCTGGGCAGCGGTGCCTCCATTGGGATGGCGGTAATAGGGACGGAGGGGTGGGGGGGTCGCGGTGGGGACGGCGCTGTAGATGGCGGTGGCGATGGCGATGGCGATGGCGATGGCGAGGGCGATGCCGGTGGAGACAGGGGAGACGCGGCTGCTGGAAACAGAGATCCCGACAGCACAACGCGAGCCCAGTTGGTTGCTAGCGGACCACATCACCTCTCATCACCTCCCAGCAGTTGCACGCCGGCAGGCTCAGTTCATTTCACATTGATCGCCTGCCTCATCACAGCGTTGCGCTGCCGGTGCCCATGCTCCCATCCACACGCACAGTCGTGTCTACCTATCTACCTTGGGTGCCCCTCCCCCGCCTCCCCACCAGCCCGGGGAGCGCATCGATCCGTCTCCATTTGCATTGCCCCATAATGATAGCCTTTACCCAGTAGCTCACCCCGCCCCGCCCCCAGCGCGCGTCCTTGCTCAGATCGTACTCGGTCCGGATCCCCGCCGACGCAAACGGCACCGTCTCCAGCACGACACCCTCGCCTTCTCCACGCGCTCCTGCACATGGTACTGCTCCATCAACGCATCTGCCTTGCGGTCCATGCCCATGGTGCGGTAGAGCCAGGAAAGCAGCTTGCGCGCCGACCCGCGCGGCAGCACCTTCTCCATCACCGCCGCCACCGGAAAGAGACCGAGCAGGAAATACACCATCGTACTCAGCGTCCGCAGTGCCAGCTCAGGCACAATCGTCGGGGCAGAAGCGCTGCGCCCGCGGCGACGCCGAAGAGAGGGAAAGCGAGTACACCCGAAAGTCTGGCGACACGGCAATGGGGCCGTGACCAAACGGATACTCAGACGAAAGTACCCGTCGCCGGCGATCGCGGGGATGCGCACCGCAAACGTACCTACCCGCACCAATCCTCGAATCGGATGGGGCCCGGGCAGGTCGGCAAAGTGGGCTTGGGCCTGACGCTGCTCGAACTTAGTTACGCCCTTGTCCCATTTTTCCAGCGTTCGCTCGGCAAAGTCGGTGGGTGCCATGGTGGAGGAAGCGTCGTTGCTGGATGCGGGAAGATGCTCATGGCGCTCGTTGCAGCCTGGGTAGGGCAGTGCGGCGATGAGAGACGCAGGGCGTCACATTGATTCCTTTGACCGTCTTGGCACCCAGCCACTTGGCCAGGGACCAGCCGAAGATCCCGGCGCGCCAGCCGCGGCGGACGAGTGGATGGTGAGCGAGTCGGGGGCGACGGAGGCCGGAGGAGCGTGTGGCCATGCTGGATGGCAAAGAGGGTGAGGGGACGTAGGTGTCGCTGCCTTGGTACACGACGAGACGGCGTGTGTGCTGGAGCACGACCCACTGCGGCGTCGCTGCGCTCTCCTGCCCGCCGAGGCTTTTGAGCAGCAGAAACACCTGGCGCACCAGGGCGAAGAGCAGGTCGAAGAAGGTCGGCCATGGCAAGGGTGGGGGGTGGAGGGCGGCGGACAAGGGCAAAGACAGGCAGACAGCCCACGCCGACCGATCAAGAGACCAATGCCAGCTCATCGAGCCCCATTCATCCATCCATCCATCAAGCCGCCGATCGCAGTCCAGGGGGCATGAGCGTACTGAGTGTACTGAGGGCAGCCAGAGTACTCCGGCTGAGTGCGAACACCATGACGTCATAGGCACGCCCGCCTGAGATGGGGGCAAGACATGTGCGTGTGACATGTGACAAGTAGAGGGGAGGGGCATCACGTGTGTGGCTGTGATGTGATGCGGGGGAGGCTGGGCGCCACGTCGACGCTGGGACGGGGCTGTCAGTCGGCGGAGGGGCGAGGGTGCTCTTGGTTTTTCGCAATGGCAGGGGACGGTACGCCTGCCATCCAGAAGACGTATCACAGCCAGCGGTATGGCCTGGTGCCTCTGGCTGTAAAGAGAGAGTGGCAAGCCCACTCTGTGGTCCTGCGGGACCATCGAGATCATCCATCATCCATCATCCATCATCCGCAAAAACACACAGGCACGCCACTGCGTTTTCGGGTGCCAGGAGAGTAAGTACATTTTTGTAAGCGCGCCCGCGCCTGGCCATTACGCCGTCTTGTGTCTGTCCGATTACACACGACGCCCAACCTGGCCGCTCGTTAAGCGGGGCGAGCAGGTGAGGTCTGAGATATGTTGGGCAGCTCCGCGCTCTCGGCAGCTGCGTGTTCCTCCGTCTCAGCACAGAAGGGTCCCCGGACATAGGAAACAGAGACGCCCGAACGGCGAGATAGGCTCGGAGCGTGTGTCGGAGCCCCACACTCGGGGGTTACGGAGAGACCCGAAAGTGCGCGACGCTCAGATGGAGGGGGTAATTGCCGGTTATGCAGGTGTGGGGCAGGCTGTAATCTGCTACAAACTACAAATGGTCTACAAATCCACCTGATCTCGGCTTGATCAAGCTTCCGCCTCCTCTTCTCCCGCCACCTACGCTCGGCATCCACCGGCCGCAGCCCAAAGAGCAGCCAGACCCGGCAACGGCGAATAGCCACCCCGTCCTCAGGCCATTCCGCGCATCCTGTCCTATTCCATCCCACATCCACATCCCATCTTCCCTCTCTCTCACACGGGCGCGGCACACCCGCGGAGCTCTGGCCCGCTTCTTCTCCCATCCGCCCCTGTTGCGCGCTCACGCCGCTCTCGTTCCTGTCCTTGTTAGGCACTCGGCTGATCCATCCTCATCCATCTATCATAGGTCGGTTATAGTATGTCTCCTGCCCCTCCCCCTTTGTGCCGCTGCCCTGTCGCCTGTTGGGTCCTACCCTGTGCCATTGCACATTGCACCCCGTGTCTTTCCCGCCCGCCACCATCCCATCCCCCTGGCACCTTGTTAGCACAATCCTTCCTTGCCGGGCCCGCCCACCACGGCTCCCTTCCCCGCCCCCACCCCCCACCGTACCACCCACCATGTCCTCCCCGCATAGCCCGCACCACGTCCCCGACGACGTGCTTGTCCACCCTACGTTGTCATCCTCTGTCCCCATCATCCCTATGACGTTGGTCCCGCCCACGGGCCGACCTCAGTCCAGTCCTCCCACAGCATCCGCTCCCCGCCTCCAGCAGTCCCCAGCAGAGCGAAGCGGCAGAACAAGGTCCAACACCGCCCCTCGTCCCCGTGCGCGTCACATCCAAACGCGGCTGGCCCACTGAAGACGACGAGCGTCTACGAGAGGCAGTCATGCGCCACACCAAGCCCGTCCACCCATGAAGAAAGACGACGAAGCAAGCGTGTCGCTGCGTTCTGCCCATCCGTCCGACCCCAAGTCCAGTCTTGGTCCAAAGTTGCATCCACAGCCTTTCCCGACGGGAAACATACCAAGTTGGCGTGCCAATCGCGCTGGCGCATCCTTCCTCCCGACCCATACCAAAGGCACCTGGTCCCCTGCGGAAAGTGAGCGTCTCACCCAGCTGTCCACCAACTGGGCGAAAACAGCTGGAACGAGGTGGCGAAGCTGTTGGGATCCCGAACGTCCAAACAGTGCCGCGAGCGGTGGCGCAATAAGCTCGATCCCCGTATTAACACTGGCAAGTTTACCCAGGAGGAGGATGAGCGCATCTTGGCCGTGTACCGTCAACGCGGAAGCAAATGGTCTGAAATGGCCGCCCTCTTGTCCGGTCGTCCTGACAATTGTATCAAAAACCACTTTAATACCGTCTTGTGCAAGCGCCTTGCCCCCCACGAACAACCACACCACCGTGCCCGTTCGGCTCAACAGACTCAACCTGCTGTGTCGGATACGTCTCCTGTGTCCTCTCACTGGACCCATGCGACCTGCCCGTCGGATGGTAACATGGACCTGGATATCGTGTCAGGTGCAAACAAACAGGGCGGCTCCTTTGTCCCCTTCTCTTCGTCCCCCATCGACGAGCCTCACACGGGCGGTCCGAGTACCTTTGCCCTCCTATCCCTCGGGGATGAATCCGACGATTGGGGGTGCTCGTATCGACGGAGCTTGCGGGCAACTGTTTCCCACGCCCACCTCCTCCACCTCTTTTCATCCGGTTGGTTCGACCGCCGTGCATACCTCTCCTGTCACGCCGCTTGGGGATCCTAGCCGCCAAGCTACCCACCCACCCCCGTCCCTTCCCACCACCTATCTCCCCTCTACCTAACTCCATCGGTCGCCACAGTAGCTCCACCCCCTTACCCACTCTCCTCGCCATGGACCTCCTCGCCGACACAGCACCTCCCACTCCCGGCCTATCCCTCTACCACTGTTTCCGTTGATTCACCCTCCTGGCTCTTCCCGCCCTCAAGGTACCTCACCTTTCTGGTCCCATCTTTCCTTCCGCTTCGAACTCCTTGTTACGACCCAACCGCCTCCGCTGTCGGCCCCACTTGCCTCAACTGAACCGCCTTCGCCACGCTCGACTCCGGCTCCCTTTGCCATGCTGTCGCCTACGAAACTTGACCCTTTAGCCAACACTTCTTCGGGGATGTCCACTACTTCTGTGCCCTGGGGGAGCACCCTGCTGCGGCAGCCGGATCCCATCTTGCCTCTCACGGTACGTTTCCTATAATATACCCAACCCCCTTCCTTTTTCCCCGTGCTCTGGTAGCCTGCTCCGATGGGGCACTGACCCGTCTTTCATTTCTTTTCCCTCCCGTGGAAATAGTACTCATGAAGAGAAACAAGAGGGGCTATGCTGCACCTGGACCACGACCTCACAACCCCCCTGCCCTTCGCCTTTAATTTAGCAGACTGTCTTCCTCTTCCGCACTTACGACTTGTCTTTTCTTACCGGCCCCCACCTTTGCCGTTGCTCGGACGGGTGGGTGCCTTTGCTTTTTTCGGCTCCCTTTCTCTCCCCCCGCTTTCTGTCCATCCTTTCCCGACCCGCGGGCCACCTGGTGGAAGGCGCATGCAATGCACGAACCATTGCGGCAGAGGTTTGATCGTAGACGGCGGGCGGTCTTGAAGCTTGAAGCTAGAAGCTTGAACGTGGAACGTTGAACGCGTCTGCTGTCCTCGTCACGCTGCCCCCAGACGGGGAAACGGCAGCAGCCGATCTGCCCGACGCCCCACCGCCTTGGGGTTGAAAGTTGCATGTGACCGCCCCAGGAAGCACGGGGCGCGGGGAAGCGATCTTCTTCTCACATCGCATTCCGCCGGATGCACGGAGGCACACGCGGCAGGGAGATTCTCGGGGGTTCCTGCCTGGTTCTTTCCCGGCGGCAGCCGCACAGCGCCCCCCTGCCTGCTGCTGCGGCGGGTGAGCATCCATTTGTCAGCGCCCGCCCGGCGTGCGCGGCAGCCGGCAGCGCGCCTGTGTCGCGCGCGCGCACCCCCCACTGCTCCCGTGCGGGCCCGGTGCCTCGGTGCTCTCCGGGCAGCGGGCGGCCGCCTCCGATCGCAGGGGCAGCGCAGCCAGATTCACATCTTCACACCGAAACTTCTTGGGCCGCCGCCGCGCCCGCACGGCGCCAGTCCCCGCGCTCACCCATTAGTAATGCCCCCACCGCGCCAGTGTCGCCCCCATGCGGATCCGGCTTGACCCGACCCCTCGCCTGCCCCGGGCCCGGCCGGCAACGGAATAAATAGCGTCGGCGGCTGGCCAGCCCCGTCGTTTCTTCCTCCACCCTCGTCTCTTTCTTCAATATGCCTTTTGCTGCTGGTGACGCCAAGAAGGGTGCCGGTCTCTTCAAGACCCGCTGTGCCCAGTGCCACACTGTCGAGGAGAGTGGCTCCACAAGGTCGGCCCCAACCTCCACGGCCTCTTTGGCCGCCACTCGGGCCAGGCCGAGGGCTACGCCTACACCGAGGCCAACAAGAAGGCCAACGTGCTCTGGGACGAGAACACCCTCTTCGACTACCTTCTCAACCCAAGAAGTACATTCCCGGCACCAGTATGTCTTTCTTCCTCTCGCCTTGTCTCCTACCCTCCCCTCCACGCCTCGTTCCCATTCTCACACGTTCTTCCTTGTTTTCTTCTCTTCTTTCTCGCAGAGATGGCCTTGCTGGTCTCAAGAAGGAGAAGGACCGCAGCGACCTCATCACCTACCTCAAGGAGAGCTGCTAAGTCTATCCCCGCTTGCCTGGCTCCTGTCGTCATGCCTGTCCCCATTGCCGGGATGTGATCTAGCCCACCTGGGCTCCTTCCTCTTGGGCATGCAAAATGCAAAAACACAAAGTATGCGCGAACGTGCTAGTGCTAGTACTCTGTCTATTTTGGTGTGACGGCGAGGTGTGCGTCGCGACGTCTGTTCCTGTAGACCTCGGGTGCCATGGCAGGTATGCATAGTTCCTATTTGTGGATTCTCTTTAGGCTTTGCTACCTACACGTTGCCCGCGCTTCGTGACAGGTCGGTGGTACGTGCGATCAAAGTGGTGTTGGTGCCAGCGACAACGATCCACGTTCCCGTCGGAAACGGATCCATTAAAGCCAAGAATATCAGAGCGGGCATTTTCAACGTGGGAAGCTTTACCGGCGACGAGGGTCAGGACAGAAGGACAGCGTGCAGGAAATATCTACAATGTAATCGGACGCGATGGAAGGCTTGGGAATGACGTTCCAGCTTGAGCCGGCGACGGCGAGCGGGGGGGGGGATAGGGGTGGAAGAGCGTGGGGGGAAAGGGGAGAGTTGCAAACAGCACGCGTCCACGGGCCTAGTGAGCAGGGTGGAAAGCTACAGTGGGCAGTAAGGAGCGTGCGACAGGTAGGTTTAGCACCTATGTGAGCAGGAAAGCGCGGGGCAAGAGGATGAGAGGGAAAAGGGAAGACGAAAAGTGATGAGCGGCGCGGGAAACGATCACGTTCGATCGACGATCGATGGTGGGATAGGACAAAAATGCGAGAGGGACAGGGACGAGGATGGGATTCTCCTCCCATGGCGCCCATGAAAGGGGCATGGAACGACGGGGTGGGTAACGACAAGTAGCGAACCTAGGAACAGCCAGCCCCAATGACGGACAGCCAAAACCAGCAGGACAAAACTAAAACCAACATCGTAGACCCAACAGAGGAGGCGATGGAGAAAACCGAAACTCGATGGAAACAGGTCAAGGCGCAGGTTCCCGCGCGATTGTCGGAGATGCTGCGCCAGAGCTTTGAGCAACTTGCTTGATTTGCAGTGTCTCTTTGATCCACGAGGCCATGTCCACATCGTCGTCGCTCTCTGCTCGTGCCCGGTCTTCCAGCAGGAAAGGGTGGTTGAGCAAGTCGGCATACGAAGCACGCTCATTTGGGTTCTTGGCCAAACACCGCCGGACAAAATCGTTGGCCTGCGCCGAGTAGCCCGGCGGCAACGTCGGCGGGTCCCCCATACGATCGCCTGCAGCTGGGCAAAGACATCCGAGTAGGTCTCGGGCGGGTAAGGGTACCCTCCCTTGGCAATTTCTACTATGCTCAACCCCAACGACCACACGTCGGCGGCGACGGTATAGGTGGAAGTGACTTGCTGCGGGTCGATCCGCTCGGGCGCCATGTAGGACTGGAAGCCAATGTTGGTCTTGGCCAAAGATTTTTCCAGTTCGCCCGACACGCCAAAGTCGCAGAGCTTGACTTGGCCTTGCGTGTTGACCAACACATTCGTCGGTTTCACGTCGCGGTGGTGGATGATGTTGAGGCTATCTTTGAGGAAGCGGAGACCCGAAACCATCGACCACGCGATCCGCGCCAGCACTGGTTCCGGAACATGGCGGCCCGGTACGCAGAGCTTGTCGAGGCTGCCGGCATCCATGTTCTCCATGCAATAGTACACGCATCCTTCAACAAAAAACGCCCCGTAAAACTCGACAATCTGCGGCGCCACTGCTCGATGCAAAATGTCAAGCTCCATAATGATCGCCTTGAGTTTGGGGTCGTCGAGTTCGAGCCGGATCTCCTTCATGGCCATCAGAACCTTGGTTGGTGTGGCGGACTTTGCGCACTGTACCGTAGTTGCCTCGTCCAAGCTCATTCAACAGCTCAAAGTCCTCCAGCTGGATATGGAAGGTGGTGCCATTGCCAAACTCGACGCCATGGGCATGGAGAATGGCTTGTCGGCAAACTTGAGGCGACCATCCGTATCGACAATGTTACTGTACTTGTCGAACGCAGTCGACAGCTTCCCGCCTTCGGATGCGGCGGCCAAAGGGCCAGGCGGGGCCAAGCGCCGCCCGCCGGGTACGGGCGCACCGGACGCTGTGCCGGCCAAGTCGCCCAGACGGAGGGGGGGGCCACGACGTCGGCCGGCCAAGCCACCGCCGGGAGGCACACGACCGCCCGCGACCGCACCAGGAGCGCCGATCCCACCGACGTGGCAGGGGGCAAGCCGGGGCGGGAGGGGCAGGTCGATCAGAGCGCATCTCAGAGCCGCGTGGGTCGTAGGCACCAGACCGCGCGGTGGACAGAGGAGCAGCGCTGCCGGGGGGGGGGCGGAGCGGTGTGGCACCCGGCAGGCCTCCCAACCGCGGCGCGCCGGGCCGCACCATTCGCGGGCCGTGCGCCGGGCAAGGCACCGGGGAGTGCGCCGCCAAGGCCGGGCAGACTCCTGCCGGGCGCTGCGCCGGGAGGCGGGCGGATGCCGGCGGCGGCAAAAGGGCGTGTGGAGGGGCCGGAGGCGGAGGGGGCGCTGCGCTTGAGCGGCGGGGGCGGGTGGTGGGGAGGGGAAGCGGTGCTTGGGGGGCCGAGGGACAGGTCGGCGGCGCTGGCGGCGAGGTCCGCAGACGAGTCGGACATGGCAGGGCGTGGTGGGGGTGGGGGGATGGTGGGGATGGATGGAGGCGGGCTGGCGGTGGCGGCGGCGGCCAGTGTGGTCTGGTGCGGCTGCGGCCGCGTCGGAGCGCTGAACGTTCAAGTTGGAGCGACGCCGGGCGGATTCCGCGGGGCGGAATGGGGCGGCGGGCGACTCGTGCGGCGTCGGGCGGCGGCGATCGCTGGGGCAGCGATGCATGCATCCATCCCGCCATCCATCCCGCCCGCAACCGCCCATGCCGCCGCCGGCCGAGAGCGTGGAGGAGCGCGAGGCGCGGCAGGCCAAGATGAGCGCCGCCATGGGGCGCATGTTCCTCGCCGACCGCGTCGCCAAGCTTGAGCAGCAGACCGCCTCCGCCGGCCCAGCGCCTCCTCGGGCCCCGCGCCTCCCCGCCGTGGTGGCTTTGCGGGTCGCGGTGGTCTCCCTCCTGGCGGCTTTGCGGGCCGTGGTGGTTTTCATCCTGGCGGATTTGCGGGCCGCGGTGGTTTTCATCCTGGCGGATTTGCCGGCCGCGGTGGTTTCATCCTGGATTTGCGGGCCGCGGTGGTGGTGGTGGATTTGGGCGAGGTGGCGCGCGAGGGGCGGGGCAGGTGGCCTGGGCGCTCGAGGCGGCGGTGCGGGTGGCCTGGGTGCTCGAGGCGGTTGGGCTGGTGGCCCGGGCATGGGGCCTGGCCGCGGCGATACATGGCCGCGGTGGCACTCGGCTCCCGTGCACGGCGGCGAGGAGGCGTCTCCTTTCCCTGCGCGCACATCTCCCGCCTTCGTCCCCCTGCTCCGCCATCCCCACCCCCTCCGCCGGTCACACCTCCGCCACCGGTGCTTTCAGACTCCGTGATGTCCTCTTCGCCTCGATCGGCTGTCACGCCGATCGATTTGTCTCCACATCCGACACGTCCCCGGTGCTTCCGGCGGCAGCCCTCCGCCTCCCGTGCTGCCTATGCGACGCATCGAGGGGGCGCGCATCGTGGACGCCAGCGTCCTCGTCTACTCGCTGCGCACGGTTCATGACCTAGTACAGGCCAAGCGATGGCGGATTGTGGTGCCGCTGGACGCGCTACACACGCTCGACCGGCTCAAGTCGGCGCGGGACCCGCTGGTGACCCATGCGGTGCGCCGAGCGATGCGGTTCATCGACACTTACCTTGTTTCGGGCGGGGGCGACAAACCTGCCCTGTGAGCCAGCGACCCACCGAACAGGCGAGCTGGGACGCGGTTCTGGAGCGCTTTGCGAATGATGACCACGAGCGCGTGGAGAGGAAGCGGAAGAGAGCCAGGACGAGGGCAGCTCCTCATCGTCTGCGTTCAGCTCCGTCTCATCCGCGGCCTCCTCCAGCGCTTCATCCCTCTCCTCCTCGGGCTCAGATTTCTCCTCCTGGGCCGGCTCGTTGCCCGGGGACGCAAGCTTCGATCCGGAGCAGCTCCCACCTTGGATCAAGGCGACCCTGCGCTGCGCTGCTTTTTACGCCGCCCAAGACGCCCTCCTCTTGGTTGCCCATCCACCGCCCTGGGAAGCGACCCAGCCTGTCAACGCGCAAGAACTGGAGCCGATCGATGGACATTTGCTCCTGCGTGCTGCCCACCGCGCGGGCCTAACGGTCGAGGTTGCACCCACCTCCCAAACCTGGTTGGCTATCGCGCGAGGCCAGCCTCCCTCGTCTGGTCCACACCGCCACCACCACCACCATCACCACCATCATCATCACCATCACCCTCCTCATCCTCATCCCCATCCTCATTCGCATCCTCGTCCCCCTTCCCCCCCTCCCACCACCCTCCGCACCATCATGCGCGCCACCCTGCCCACCATCCGCACCACCATTCCCCCCATTCTCATTCGCATTCGCATTCGCATTTTCATTCCCATTCCCATTCCCATTCCCATTCCCAGTCCCAGTCCCTCGACCAGCACCATCCGTCACCCGATTCTCACCCCCATGCCCCTTTTCATCATGATCATCACCACGATTCCCCTCGTCGTCCACGCGATGCCATTTCGGGACCGAACTCCAGCTCGCGCCCCAAGATGGAGAACGTGCGGCGAAGAAAAGCAGGAGACAGAACCGAGAAGCCAAGACGGCACGGTACTGAACCTGGTTCGCAGTTGATGCCGCAGGAGGCACAGGGGAAGAAGAAGGAGGAGCCGGAGCAAGAGCAAGAGCAAAAGCAGCAGGAGGAGCCTCACAAGGACGTGGAGGATCAGGAGGAGCAGAAGAAGGAGGCAGGGCGACCCCCCTTACCGCCTACTTTGGCATCCGTTCCGCCCATTTCCGCAGGGCCAGGCTTGCTGGGTGGGATGCCATACAACCCTTTCCCCGCGCTGGGCGCATCCACGTCCTCCCTGCTTCCTCACACTCGCGCCCTGCAGCTCGAGATGACACAGCGCACGCCGCGTCCGAACAAGAAGCCAATTTCCCCTCCTTGCCATCGGTCCCGAAGCAAGAAGAACTGCGCTCGGGGGTGCTCCGCGCCGCCATGCCAACACCACGACGCAGGCGGTAATTGATTGGTTGGGTTGCTGGGAGCACACAAGTGAGCGTAGCTTGAAAGGGGTAGAGAGGAAGGAGAGCAGCAGTGGGCAGCTACGTAGATGCACGCTACCGCAATAAGCAAACTGTACATGCACACACAAACATACATATGCAGGGGGATTACTACGAGAATGTTCCTAACCAGCACGAAAAAGACCGCCTGGACCGGGCCAGAAGACGCGTCCACCATTGTGGTACGATAGCCGAGACGGGATCCGGGTGGCTTCGCTTCCCGGTCCCTCGCGTCCGCGCTGACGAATTATTCCCAGCCAAACTGATGCAGGCAACGTGCAAACCCAGTGGGATCCCCCTCGACCGTCGCAAACAGCCGTTCCACCCCATCCGAGGCAAGTGCGGATGCGCCGAGAGGACGGCCAAGAACCGCGGATCTGTTGCCGTGCCCGCCGCGCACTCATCTCGGGCCCCATCCAATACGCCACATGCCTGCGCGCCAGACCATAGTCGTGCTGCAAAGCGCGGATTTGGGCAGAAGAAACGCGGCGTGCGCCTCGGAGCGGGCCATGCTGTGCCGCCCCGTCGCACGGGAATGGGAACGAGAATGAGAACGGGTCGAACGCGAACGCGAATGTGAATGCGAGCGTTCGCTCCCGGTCCGCACCGAACCAGAAGGAGACATCAGAGACGATTGCCTAGCCGTTTCCTGGGTGGCCTAGCCGCCGTCCCATGACCCGTCAAGCGATCTCCGTCTCTTTTGATCGCCTCCTCTTGGTCTTGGTATTGGCCATGTTCTTGCTCTTCGTCGTCTTCTTTTGCCCTCCTCCTCTTCTGACGCCATTCGCTCCCGCGTTTTCGCCTTCGATCCTGGGCTGAGTTTGGTCCTGGGCCGCATGGTGCGCGGACGCGTTCGAGCGAGAGCGCGCGGTGTGGGTCTCCGTGCGTGCTGACGCGGGCGTGGGTACCTCCTCCACGGTTTGTAGCTGGGAAGGAGGGGAGTGGAACGCATGGTAGGCCAACGAGGCCTCAGCTTCCAGTGTATCCACCATCCGGGGCAGCGGGGGCAAACTCCACTGGGTCTCGGACTGGGCGCCATCGTCGGGCATCTGGCTGGGGCGGCGCTTCTTCGTATTGGCCCTTGCGTCCGGGTAGGCATCGTGTTAGGAGGCAGGTCGAACGAGCCATCTTGCCCACTGTCTTGCCTTGGGCTGTCCTGTGTCTCCTCCCTGCTCTCGGCTCGCTCTGGACGCTCCCCTCGGGTGCTCGCTCCGGTGCTTTCTCGGGTGCGTTCGCGGGTACCGGTGCCGGCTCCCACCCCTCCCCACGCGCAGATCCCTGCGTAGTGGGAAGCTGACCCACCGACTCATCCACAGTCTGTGCCTGGGAATGTGCCTGGGAATGTGTGTGTGCCCCCAAATACGCCAAGTCCGACGAAGTAGGTCCACGGCGGAGCTCGACGGGTCGGACGTAACCGGGGCCAGGAAGGTCGGCCCGCCGGAAGCAGGCGGCAGCACGGCGGTAGAGGGTGGGGGATGGGAGGACCAGGACAGCCGTGACTCGGTTTCGAGCGATGCGGGCAGGTGGGAGAAGAGCGACTGGGTCGCGGACCGATACGGTACGAAGGGGTATGAGACATGGAGCGGGCCGAAGGAGATGGGCGGGGGGAGGGAGAGGCTGGCTGGGCGGGTGGGGCCGCGGCGGTTGGGGGGGTGGGGTAGTGCCGGGCCCGGTCTCCTGCAGCTGGTCGACCACGGCTGAGGCAGAACGCCGTCCAGGAGCAGACGCAGCGGGGAAAGGCGTGGGCGCAGGAGGGAGGGCGTCGTCGCCCAGCGCACTTGGGCCTCTCCCTGCTGTCTTCGTCGTCCTCGGATTGTTCTGGAGACATGGAAATCGGAGCGAAGGCGAACGAACGTACCGCCTGCGCACCTCGTGCTCCTGTTCTGTTCTGCCTCGCTGGTGGTCGAGCGGCTCCTCATTCGACTCGTTCACTTTCGATTCGCTGTTGCCCGTGCGCGCCTCTTCCTCACGCCGTCGTCTGTCTGCAGGGGAGGAGGGCGGGGTCGTTTGGGCCCTCCGCCTGGTGGATTCGTCCGTCCAAACCGACGCGATTCCCTCCTCGCCGTGCCTTGGCCAAAAGGGCATTTGGCTCTGGCTATCGAGTGGGTTGAAGGAGGGGACGGGAGCGTCTCCATGCGCAGGTTGCAGTTAGGGAGAAGTGTATGGGGTTCTCGGCGGTCTCGGTTGTGGTTGGTGTTGGTGGTTGTGGTTGCGGCTGCGGCTGCGTTTGTGTTTGGGTCCAAGGCCACGTTCAAGCTCGATGCAGGCCTCGCCTCTGCGGCCTCGCCGCCCCGTTCGAGGTTTTGCACTGCGTGGGCACGCAGTTCCTGGTCAACGTCATTCGCCCTGGGAGCCAGGACAGTGGTGGTTCGGTCTCGGGTGCCTCAGAGAGGGACGAGCTGGATGCCGAGCTAGGTAGAGAGATGATCTGGACGGACTGTCGTCCGGCCCAGATTCAGCAACTGCGCCCAACGAGGCCCCGGGCCCCGTAGCGTTCCGAGCACGCGGCCAGGGTTCGAACCGTAGCGGTTGGGGCGATCGGGACGGCACGTCAGCTTCCAGGCTTGGAAGTCCAGGTTGGCTATGACCAAAGTAGGACGGCTCGGTGACCGACTCGGTTCTCCGACGCACCCGCCGTTCCGACCAAGGTGCCGGCCTGTCGGTGCCCCTGGGAGCGGGCGGGCCGTGACCCCCGAAGGCGAAGATAATGTCTGGGTAGGACCGGCGAGGGAAGATTGCGTGGGTCGCATTTGGCTCCAACTTGGGGGTTGTGGCCGAGACTGAGAGTTAGGCCGAGGGCGGGGCGGGGCGAGCGCCGCAGAGCCAGAGGACATGTGGACGGTTTGGGTCGGGCCACTGGGGAGAAAGGGTTGGGTGGGGATGGAAGCTGTGACTCGACGTGGAGATCGAGGGTTAGGGTGGGGTGGAGGCTGAGGCTGAGATTGATGCGGTGATACGCGTGGGGGTGGTAGTGGTGACGGGGACGCGTCCCGCGGTGGATGCGGAGAGGAGGGGAGGAAATTTTCGCCAGTAACGGACTGGGTGCCTGGGCTGATACCCGTCCCTTCCCCTGCTCCTTTCTCTGCTCCTTCTCCACTTCATCTTCTTCCAATTCGTCCACCTCTTCCTCGTCCTTGTTTTCCATGCCCTCTTCGTCCTCCGCTTCTTCCTCTTCCTCCTCGTCCTCCGAGGCAGTCGAGAGGGTACGGAAGTGCAAAGCAAGTTCGGTATAGATGGCTGGGTGGTGCTCGTAATGCATCCTCCATTCCTCGGGGGTGGGGCCGTCGGAACCTAAGGAAAAGGGGTCAGCCGTGCAAAACGATATAGGGATTGCAGGGCGGACAAGGAATACGTACCAATTCTGCTAGCTCGATGAAGAACCGATCAGGAGGAGCGAGCGGAGCGAGCGACAGCCGCGCCCCCGATGGGGTGGTCGATGCGCCGGATGAGGGGAGAGGACGATGGAGCTGAACGACATCGTCGGGAATGAGGTGGGAGAGCATGGCGGCCAATTGGTTCTGCATGTCGGGCGAAAGCACGAGCTGGGCCCTTGCTGCCCCTGGAGGACTGGAATGCTGCGGAGGACCAGATGGCGGGGCGCAGGTGTAAGCGAGTGGGCGGGGCCTGTGCTTCCACCGTTTTCCCTCTCGACCTCCGCGGGCAGGGGAAAGAAGCGGTGGTTGTGGCGGTTCATCCGGGTTCGGGACGAGGAGTCGGAGCAGCAACATCAGGCGGAGCAGCAACATCAGCAGGAGCAGGATTCGGATTGGGCTGGGCAGAGGAGCGGAGGCGATTGACGCGGTAGCGGAGGTTGAGGCCGCGGTCGAGATTGTCGCGGATAAAGGACTGGTAGGAGGCCGGCGTGTGGCGCGGGTTAATCGTATGGAGCATCTTAGCCGCCGCTAGGCCGCCCCAGGGGGTGCTGATGCCGGCCAGGCCATTGACGATGTACTGCTGGTCGTGCTGGGTAAAGGCAAGGCGCCTGGCGTGATGCGCACGTCAGCCACCAGCGCCGCACACGAGGATGGAGGGGGGATACGCACTGTGTCGAGCGGGCATTCGTGGTGCCGGGCGTGGGCCCGCTGCGGGACATGATCCCTGGCTGGATGCGCGCGGCAGCGGCGGAGACGGTGGAGAAGAAGCGCGGGAGAAGGCGTCGACGGACAAATGACAGTTGCGCGCGTGGTAGAACTCCGTGGACGGGTCGCGTCGCAACCCTAGCATCCATTTTCTGGCGATTACTTCAGCAGATGCTCTTGCTGGTGCTGAAGATCGCCATGTACACTTTCCCCTCGGTCATTCACCTCGCCTCTTTGGCTCAGTGGTAAAGCATCTCACTAGTACCATGTGCTGGATGAGAAGATCGGTCGTTCGATTCGGCCAAGAGGCAATTTCTTTTTTGCAGGTAGTTCGCCTAGCATTCCCCTCTCTATCCATCCTCAAAACAGGTACGCACTCGTCCTGACATGTGACATGTGACAAGAGACGATGTCGCTGATGTCAGTGACATGGCATGGACCTAATCGATATCAATCAAGTACTGAGATCAGTACTCAGTCTGAGTACTAAATTAATTCGAGTATCGAGACGGAGCCATGTGCCTACAGTATCTTGTGGATAGCACAGGATAGCACCCATGTGGAAATGTGATGGGTTTTCTGACCAAGCAGGATTTTGCACATCAACGTTTCACGTTTCACACTGAATCCAATCGCTGATGCATGATGATACTAGGCATCTCAGATCGGTGGCTCTATAGTTGTGGGTTTTGCGATGTGGTACACCAGTTCGAACCGCTAGTAGTACTTCGCAACGGCCGGGTACACGCTGTACTCACTCGGCCCGATTGTGAAGTGCTGATGTGATTGGTGTGATGCGGAGCTGCGGGTGCTATCGGGCAGGGGGCATGTGCTCAGTATGCCAAAGAAAAAGACGGATTGTGGGGCCTCTCCAAGATTTAAGATGACAATGAAAAGATGGATGTCATCTATGTGTAGTGTTGAACTCGAGTACTCAGTGTTGCTGATGAGAGTTGTTGAGTACGTTGAGTAGTGACTACCAGATAACCGGAGCCTGTGTGGGGTAGGGGTGGGGCGCAAAGAGAGGAAGGCGGGGACGTAGGCTGAGAGAGCAAAGCGGGGGCGCGACGAGAGTAGGAAGGCGGGGACGAGGTTGAGATCTGCGTGAGCAAAGCGGGGCGCGAGGCTCTGGGTGGCGGCGGGGATGCTGTGGGGCGAGCGACCTAGCTGCGTTAATTAGCAAGCGTTGCTATGAATATTGAATGGACAACAAAATATTCAACGCGCAGGTCTCCACGAACCACACACAGCCGACCAACACAGGTGGAGTTCAAGTTGAACGCTGAAGTTCAGCGCTAGCTGGTCACTTTGAGATCTGATCGATGATCGACCTAATCGAAGAACCCTGATCGAATGATCGATGATCGTCGATCGCACCAGCTGCACGTTGAGTACGTTGAACGGAAACGCTAAACTCCACCGAGGAGGGGAGGGTGTGCGGGGTGGAAGAGGAACCAGGCACTGGCTGGCTCAATCCTCCTGGCCAAGCCCAGGCAGGCGCGTGGCTGTGGCATGTTTGCGCTGCTCGCCTAGAAGGGGAGCGTTCTAGCCGCCGCTCACGGAAAAAGAGATGGCTGGATGGAGGGCCGCTTTGCTATCGCAGATAGCCAGCAGTCACGCGTCACGTGCGCTGCCCGCCCCGCTCGTCCCGTGTCCCGCGTGGGCGTCAGCGTCGCTATCTCTAGTGAAGCGCGTGAAGTGACTAGCCACTTGGCGGCTGGGAGCGTCCAGTGCGTCTGTCAGTGCTTCTGATTTTTTTTGCGCCGCCAGAAAACCGTGGCGGCGGCATTGAATATTCAGTTTCAGTGTCGGTGGGTATTTACTCAGGCAGCGCACACGGGCACAGGCGCAGTGTCCATGCGCCGCTGAGGCCAGCTCGGGGGGCGCACAGGGGCAGTCACGCCGCGTGCGCTGCCCCGCCTGTCGGCCGCCTTTCACCCAAATCCAAACGGCCCGACCCGCCCGGGCATGTCAGTGCTCAGTAGGCCGCCGCCACCCGTCCCAGCCGCTGCCCCCGTGCCCCGCGCCGCACCGAGGTGGATGCGTGATGGGATGGGCGCGGGGGCACACTGCGCCCGGTGGGCGACGGGTGAGGCGATGATGCTTTCAGAACACCGCGCAGGCGCTTCTCCCGTTCTGCGTTCTGGGCGCGGCGCTGCCAAGCCAGCACAGGAGCACTCGCTCGGGTGTCTCGCCCACCCCGGCTGCGCCGTGCGCCGACAGCACACACACCTCACAGCCAGCCCCCTTCTTCGCCCCCGCGTCCACGCCATCCTGGCCCTGAGCCTGAGATCCAATGGCCCCCCGCCCGTCCCTTTTATACCCCCGCCTTCCCCGCCAGGGCCACACCCCGCCCCGCCTCCTCCCCCCTCCCTCCCTCCCTCCCATGGCCTCCCTCCACGTGACAGCGCCACCCAGCGCAAGGCTCCCGCCGCCGCCGCCGCCGCCGCCACCACCGCAGAGAAGCCCCGGCCAAGCCCACCACCTTCTCCCGCAAGCACGCTCAGCGTTACGACCCCGCCCAGCTGCCCCAGGTACCTATCCCCGACTTTTCCGTCAAGGACCTGCTCACCGCCATCCCACACTGCTATGAGCGCAGCGCGCTCCACTCCAGTCTCTATGTGCTGCAAGACATCGTCTTCATGTCGGCCGCCTTCTACGCCGCCACCTACATTGACCCCTTGGTCGCCTCGCTCGACTTGACCCACTCGCCCATCCCGGCCAGCTGGCTCTCGCCCTCCACCCAAGCACGCCTTCTCACCTGGGCCCTGTTTGGGCTGTACCAAGTGTTCCAGGGTTTGGTGTTTACCGGGATCTGGGTCAACGCCCACGAATGCGGCCACCAAGCCTTTAGCACTTCCAAAATCAACAACTCGGTCGGCTTTGTCTTGCACCTTTCCTCCTGGTTCCTTACCATGCCTGGCGCATCTCCCACGCGCGCCACCATGCTGCCACGGGCCACATGACGCGCGACGAGGTCTTTGTCCCTCGCACGCGCGAACGTCGTGGTTTCCTCCCGCTCCGCCCTGCGTTGCCCGCCGACACGGATGCGAGCGAGGTGGATGAGTTTTTGAAAACGCCTGTCGACAGCGCGGCCGCGACCGAGGCAGTGGTACCAAACTACCGAGAGCGCGTTGACCTGGGGCCAGTGGATCACGAGACGTTGGAGGATGCGCCGATTTATGCGCTGGTGATGCTCGTGTTGCAACAACTGTTTGGCTGGCAACTGTACCTGATCAAGAACGCTTCTGGCCAGCTTCACTACCCCAAGGGCACCAACCATTTCAACCCCAACAGCGTCATCTTTGATGCGCGTCACAAGTGGCAGATCATTGCGTCGGACATCGGGATTGCCGTGATGATTGGTGTGCTGGTCGCAGCTTCGTGGATTGCGCCCCATGGGTTCTGGGACGTGGCGCGGTACTACTTGATCCCGTATGCGTGGTGCAACCATTGGTTGGTGATGATCACCTACCTCCAGCACACCGACGCCCAACGCCTCACTACCACGCGGAGGAATGGACGTTCCCGCGGGTGCGCTGTCGACTGTCGACCGCGAGTGGCTCTGGCCCATCGGCCCGCTCTTCTTCCACGGCATTGCTGAGACGCATGTTGCGCACCACATCCACTCCAAGATCCCGCACTACCATGCGTGGGAGGCAACGGAGGCACTCAAGCAAAAGCTCGGCCCCTACTATGTCCACTCGGACCAGAATGTCTTCCGATCTCTCTGGACCAACTACACCAGCTGCCGCTTTGTCGACCTGGCAGACCCCATTGCGTTTTACCGCAACTCGTGGGGGGTGCCCACGGCGACACCAGTCAAGAGGACCAGCGAGGAGACATCCGACTCGGGTGTTCACCCTGGACTAGACGCGGACGGGACAGACGGGATGGGAGTGGAGTGGAGCGGATTGGATTGGATTGCACCCAGGAGACATTTGTGAGAAGGCTGGCCGCCACCAGCAGGGCGATTGGGATAGCATGCAACAGAGGACGATAGGGTTGCCCTATGTAGCTTGGATCTTCCAAACCCGGCGGAAGAACTGAATCTGGGTCAGCTTTAAAATTTAAACTAACCTAGGAGGTGGCTGCTGGGACATGTGACATGTGACATGTGACATGTGGCATGTGACCCCACTGCGGCAGTGTTACTCTGACTAGTGACTGCGGCTGATTCAAACGGACGGTGGATTGATGCTAAAAAGCTCTCTGTGCAGTCTCATTTACAGCCTACCATCATTAATTTGTGAGTACTCAACTGAGACTGAGTATGAGTCGTGGCAAGTAATGATCGCCATTGCCATGCCATGGTTTTGGTGGTCTTTAGATTGTCTTGTGCATGCCCTCAACCGGCCATTCCTCTTCGTCCTCCGGCAGCCACGTCGCGCAGCGCATCTTCTGTCCTCTGTCCTCTGTTGCGGTTGCTCTCTTCACCTTACCCAGTCCTGCCGTCCCCCACACGCCGCGCGCTCTGGTTCGTTCGATGCGACGAAAGGGTGGGGCGTCCTTCGTCTAATGAACAGGTGAGGCCTGTCTCGGTCCACCGCCAGATCCGCCAGTTGCAGATGCCCCACAACAGGAAATGGTACATCTGTATACTCTCTGTTATACTGATAATCCCACGGTCCATCGTATAATGTCCCTACACCCACTTTTTCCCTCTCCAGCTGTGCCTATCGGTTCCTCCGTTATACGTGATGGGCTTTTTCCCTTGGCTCGCACCTTCTCTCGTCTTTCCCATAGATCCTTCCTGCGTTTGAAAGAGTGAGGGACGCTTCAGGCTGCAGAGCGCGTATTACTGATTCCCAAGACAGAGAGGCTGAAAAAGCAAAATATTAGAAGGTGAAGAGAAGCAAAGGAGGGAGGAGGAGAGGGGGCAACGTTATGTGGTTCTTGTTCGTGATGGGGATGACAATCGTGTCTTCGGCCCGGGACCCCTTCCTCTCTATCCATTGTTATCCGTCACGAAGCTCTCTGACAGGAGACGGATGTGGCCGTGGTGGAGGGCGCGGAGGTCAAGGAAGAGTCGTTGGCGCCAGAAAAGTTGTTCATCTCGGGGGCGACCGCGTTGGGCGCAATGGCGAGCGTGCGGCGATTGAGCATGGGGTAGAGGGGGAGAGCGGACGGAGAGAGATGGCCAACGAAAATGAGATGGGTGTTGGTTGGGCAGAAAGCCGAAAGTCTGGTAGGGTCCTACCTGACAAGAGATGGAGATGGGGAAAATGATATGGGAGTCGAATGTCAAATCAGAGGGTCCAGTCAACCTGGTGACTGTGTGTAAACAGATGAATCTGATCCCGGCACTCTCCATTTCTCTCTCCATTTTCGATTTTTCCTCGGGTTCCTTATGCTCCCCCTTGTCCTTGCTTCCTGTTTGTCGTGTATTTTCGTCCTCACGGCGTCCCAATGATGACAGGCATCTGCTTTTGAGACGAGCGGTCATGTGGGGAATGTAGATGGACTAGAGGCGAATTAATGACGGTCGATTTGATCGTTGCATCGCGGATGGTCCATGTTAGGAAACGTGTGAGATGGAGGATAGGGAAGTAGTTGAATTAATTGCATCATAGTACGTCATATGGACGCGGACTGGAGGTAACGTCCATTTCATTGGCAGACTTAAGAAGGCTGGGACAGGGGGAACGCTACGTCTAAACCTAACCGTTCATCTTGCGGGGGTTACTTAGGGGCGCCACCAGGGTCAAGGAACCAGGGGGATCGCCAGGATATCAGGACCCTCCGGCTCATGCCATCCGGTCCCGTACCCTAGGAAGCGCGTATGGACACGGAGGAACGTGGTTGACATCCGAGCGAGGAACCATTTCCACTGAGACTTAGTAGCCAACTCCTTCCAATGCGCAAACAACTTGCTCGCCGTCTTGGTGCCGTAGTATCCTCGCGTCGTCAAAACAGGGGGAAAAACGTCTCTTGAGTGCGTCCCTGGTACTTGGGGAGGTATATGTACACCTCATACACCTTACAAGGAAGGGGGGCGTAGTCGAGAGCAGGTGGACACAGATCGCCGAACTGACAGGAATCACGCCATAGTACCCAGACGGAGTTAGTGGGACAAAGGCCCTCTATAGCACAGTGTGAGTCTAACAGTCTAGGGATCGATCCGGTAGGGGTCTGTAACTATTAGGCCTCTATTAGTGCTCTATATGTGCAAGGGGGCACAAAACAAAAGGTCAACAGTCATAGGACGAAAGGCTTAATTCTTTGGGTGCCATGCTTGTGTGCGTAGGACCAGGGTGGGACAGAGCTATCAAAAACGGACAAGAGAAAGGAAACAGGGGAGAAGAGGGGGTGAGACGACCCTACAACTTCACCTCGAGGGAAACAAGTGCGGACGCGGATGTCAAAACAGTATTTCAGCGTTAGACCACAAGCTCCATGCGCGTTCGCTGAGACGTACTTGTCGCAGAGTCTGAATGGCCTCAAAGGTAGGCTGGAGAAAGGGCGAAGCGCAGGATCGGAGACTTGCTCTTCCCGTCTTGTGCCAGGTTACAGCTTGGCCACATCGGTGGTCGAGGAGCGACGTGTAGTGACCGTGGACGAAGAGACAGAGACGTCACCCGTGCCGTCTCCGCCGCCGCCACTGCTTCCGTCGCCGGTCCCGCCACATGTCCGACCAAATCGTGATAAACTTCTCAGCACAGCTCAGGCGGAGAAACTGGGGACTGGCCAAATGGGCTTGGGTGGAAAACATCCCGCTCCGTGCGCACATGCCATGCAGTGCCAGGCACCTGCTCGGCCCCCCCAACGCTTGGGTCAGCCACGACTCAAAGACCGTCACATTGCTCGCATGCGAAATGAGTGCTTCGGCGACCAGGCCCACTATCGCCGCTTGCACAGGCCCAGACACCGTTCCTTCGTGCACAGCGACCTTGACAGTCTCAGTTTGCGCAGAGACAGGTGCCGCCTCCTGTGTAGTCGGCACTGTCGATGTCGTGGTGACAGGTGCCGCCTCCTGTGTAGTCGGCACTGTCGATGTCGTGGTGACAGGTGCCGCCTCCTGTGTAGTCGGCACTGTCGATGTCGTGGTGACAGGTGCCGCCTCCTGTAGTCGACACTGTCGATGTCGTGGTGTCCGTGGTTGCAACGGAGGTCGAGGCGGCAAGTTGGGCTTGGCGCGTATCCGCCTCCTCCACCTTGCGGTCCGTCTCCTTTTTCATGTGCTTGTACATTTCCATTCCACCAACGCCTGCAAGCGCAGCGCCGCCCAAGCCAGCAGCGACCTTGAGCTTGTGGTGGTGCTCGTCACCAGCATTCCCACCATAGCGAGTGGAGACTGTACTGTAGCCCGTGGTGGCACCATTTATCTGGGTCGCCAGAGCGTGATAAACTTGTCGTCCAGCCGGAGCGTCAATAGGTCGCCCCCGTTCGTCGCGGGCAGGTAAAACGAATCTCGCGACATTGGCCCGCCAGCCGGGGCCAAACTGCGTGGTAATACGGTCGGTCAAAAGCGCCGTCAGATGAGACTCTTTACCCGTCTGGGTTGCCTCATTGACCGTGGCCAGCACAAGGTCAATGAGCGCGCCTTCCACTGGGCCTGCAGCGAGGAGAGATGGTGTTCACAATCACGCGGGAACGCAACGCTTCGAAGGACGACCCAAAGGCCATGGTCGAACCCAGCTGCTGGCCAGGGCCGAGGGTGAACTGGGAAGATTGCATCGTGTTCTGACCCTCGTTCCACACGGTAAAGCTGCGTCCGCCCGAGCGAAATACCATAGCCGACGGCACTTGATAAAAGTGCTCCGTCGTTTCTTGCACTTGCCATCCCGGGCCGAGATGCTTGCACAGGTGGAAGATCAAGTGCTGGTTCAGCGCCTGGCCTGCGGCCACGGGCAAAGAGAGTGCCATCCGGAGCACATGCTCCACCCGCTCGCGCACTGCCTGCCCTACATTCTTCACCTGATCGATAGCCACTTCCACCCCACCGACCATAGCGTCGGCCGTCTGGTCAAGCGCATTCGCGTTCTTCCACGCTGTGATCCAGACGGGACCCACATCTGTTTTGGAACAAAGAAAATATGAAGGCATCAGTATTCGCGTTCCACGACGGTCCACGACGGACAATAAAGAAAAGGAGGGGTAAAAACACAACATACTCAAGTTCAACAGCGAGTTGGGACGATCCGTCACCGTAAACGCAAAGGCTGGTCCGATAATGCACGACCACCGACCTCCCAGGCGGCTCTCCAGCCCGCGGACAATTTGCCGCGTCAAGGCTTGCTGGTCCCGTAGCGCTTCTGGCCGTTCGAGGCTGGTGCGGAGCACGGCCAACGCCTGTTCGCGCGTCTCGCCACTGATGCTTGTCGGCGCACTAATGTCCAGCGGGGCCGAGAAGGGAGTGGGCTGGGCGAGACCGAGCGGGGCGTGGGCAGCAGGCAGGAGAGAAGCTTGGTACGCATCTTGCACCTGGCCGCCGGCGAGCCAGGCGTTGGGCGGGTAGGCGCCCCAGGCGGAGGCGGGGCCCGCGAGAAGCGGGGAGGGCAGGCCAAGGCCGAGGCCCAAGCCGAGCCGGCGACGCTGAGTGGCCGCGTCGATAGGGCTGATGGGCAGGGAGGCGAGCGACAGAGCGGGGCGCCCAGGGGCAGGAAGGTAGAGGCTGTTGGCGGCGTAGCCCGAGGTGGCCGACAGCGCTGGATTGGTGGCGCTGACGACGTCGGAGAAGACAGGGTAGGGGGTGGCGGTGGGCATGCTTCGAGGGGGTGAAGGGAGAGGGGTGGGGGGAGAGGGAAAGGGGGAGGGGGGCAGGAGGGGATCTTTATATAGGGCGACGGATGGCCTGTGCTCAGGTGGCTGCTGTGCGAAATTAAGCTAAGGGGGGGTCTATTAGCCGGCGGAGGGAGGCAGCGCAGGCGGCACAGGGGCAGTGTGGGGCTGCGGCGGTGGTGTGTGGGAGCAGATGCAATTTCCGACGCTTCTATTTCACTGTACTTACTTAGTACTTGGGTGGGGCCCAGGCGGCGGGATAGGAGGAGGGCGCGTAGGGCGAGTAGCTGTTGGGGGAGAAGCCGTACGAGTAGAAGGGCTGGGGCTGCTGCTGCTGCTGCTGCTGTTGCTGTTGGGCTGCTGTTGCTGCGGCTGCTGTTGCTGCTGCTGTTGCGGCGGCTGTTGCGCGGGCGACGTCTGCGTCTGCCCCTGCGGTTGCGACGTGGGCTCCAGATGGGCATAGTCCAGCGGCCCAGCACCCGCGCCATAGTACTTGCCATAGTCGGCTCCACTGTGTGCTGCTGCTGGTGGTACTGATGTTGCGGTTGGTGCTGCTGCTGCTTGCTGCTGCTGCTGGTGCTGCTGGGCCTGTACCAGTGCCTCGTAGCTGTACCCGCCGTACCCAGCCCAGTCTGCCGCCCCGCTTGTCGCAGCACTCGACGCGCCTGCGTACGGTGACGCTGGCGCCGCCTTGGACGCTGCCGCTCCGGGCGCCTGGGCCTGGGCTTGGGCTTGGGCCTGAGCCTGGGCCTGAGCCTGAGCTTGGGCTGGGCTTGGGCAGTCTGGCCATAGAGAGGGTACTGTCCGTACGCCTGCGGCTGGCCATAGTGTTGGAACTGGTGGCCGGGCATGTAGTACGGCGAGTAGTAGTACGGCATCATCCCAGCATACGGCTGGCCGGTGGGCGCCTGCGGCCCGCCCTCGCTGTGCCTGTCTGGTTGGCACCCTGCGCCCCTGCTGCTTCCGCAGCTGTGGCCGGCGACTGTGCCGGGGCCGAAGCCTGGGCCGGAGCCAAAGGCGGGCCTGCTTGGGCCGCCTGGTTCTCGTCGGGCCGCGCCCGGCTTGCCTCATACGAGCCGTACAGGTTGGCCAGCTGGGCATCCGGGTAGGCTGCGTACCCGGGCGCCGAAGTGCCAGGTCCAGAAACCGCAGGCGGCTGCGCAAAGCCAGCTGGAGCAGGTGCGGCAAGCCCATACGGCCCGAGGGAGTGGGCATGGCCGTTGCTCCCGTCCCCGTCGAGGCAGTAGAGTAGTTGGGGCTAAAGCTAGAGTACGCCTCGTAGCCTGGTGCTGGGGCCAGCGACGCCGTCGGCGCCGCAGCTGAAGCTGGGGGCTGTGAAGGGGCTGGAGCCGGAGCGGAGGGGGGCGGCAGGAGGGAATCGATCGGGGAGCTTCAAAGGCAAGCTTGCCGGATCCACGTTGAGCGAACCAAATTGCACCCCAAGCTCTCCAACGACGCAGTGCCACCCGGCATAACGAGAGGAGGGGCTTGCTTGGGCCGTTGTGCTACACGCGGCGAAGGTTTCGTCTGCGCCACCGTCCCTTGCAGCGACGCTGCGGGCACAGCTGACATGGGCGTAGGCTCCACGGCCACCACGGGAGGAGCGGGGGCAACAGTCTCGGGTTCTGGTTCGGGCTGTGGCTCGGGCTGGGTTAAGTGGGGTTGTTCTTCGGGCTTAGATTCAACTTGGGGTGGAAGGTCGGGTAGAGAAGAAGGGTCTTGGGGATGGAGAGGGGTTGGGAGGGGGGTTGAGATTGGGACAGAGGCGCAAGCGGCGACGTACTCGGTTCTTGGGCTGAAACAGGCGTAGGTCCAGGTCCAGGCACAGGTTTCGCTACTGGCTTCTCGACACGAGGGGCGGCCACTTGAGCCCAACTCCTGCCCAACTTGGACGGCGCCGGGGCGGCGGGGATGGGGTCGGGTTGGGACGGTGTTTCAGACGGGGCCGTGGGACCGGCGTCGGTTAGCTTGGGCGCCGCTGTGGCCGGGCCCTCGGTACCGGCCACCGCAGCTGCGGTGGGGGCGTGAGGAGGACTTGACTCTGTTACCGGTGGTGGCGGCGAAGCATCTGTTGGTGTTGGTTGCGACGAGGCAGGGGGTGCGGCAGAAGTGGGCAGAGGGGTTCTTGCGGGATGGGCAGCAGCCACTTGCTTTGCACGCGAATTCTTGATCCTGTCCGCCCAGCTGGGCGCAGAAGGTGCCGGTGCAGGCGCGGGTGCGCGGTAGAGGGTGGAGCATTATGGGTCGCGGTAGCGGCCGCGGGTCTGGTAGATGTATGAGCGGACTTGCCCTGGGCGCCTGAACCGGCACTGGACGCAGCTGGGGTGCGGCTAATGCGCGACGAGCGGCCGGCTGCGCGGGCGCCGCCAGTGGCTGCAGTGTGGCTATTCCCACGAGAGGTGTGGGGGACGGCGCCGAAGCGGAGGTCGAGGTGGCCTCTCTCCGCGGCTCTTTCCTGTGCGACTTGACCGAAGCAAACTGGGTGGCAAAACCATCGCCAATCAGGCCGACAGCCTGCTCGACATGGCCGCCAGCATCACCGAGCACAAGCAGCAGGTCTTCATCCGTCCAGTCGGGGAAGACGGCGCGCAGCTGGCGGAATTCAGCAGGGTAGCGTGCGCGGATTGCACGCGCGGCCGCGCTCTCGTCGGCGGCGGGGCGGGCGGATGGGCCGGCGGAGCCTCCGCCGCGGGTGCCGCGGGTGCGGCGGGCACGACCGCCGCGGGTGCGTGTGTCGGCGGGGGATGATGGCGGGGCGGGGCGGGTGGATGTGGCGGAGGAGGCGGGTGTGGGTGTGGGCGCAGGTGGAGCAGACATGGCGAGGGGCAAGCAAGTCGACGATGGAGGAGAGGAGCAAGAGGGGGCGACGAACCCGACGCGCCCATTCGCCGCCGTGCCGACGCGGCGTCGCGTCGGCAGGTGCAGGGTGACTGCCCCCGTGCCACAACCCTAACAACTCATTTCACGTCGCTTCGTTCTCCGTTCGGCCGGCACCGCTCCAGTGTGGCCAGACAGGGCCGGGGGATGCAAGTGGCCTCCGCGCCATCTTGATAAGCTCACCGTCGCCCCCTCCGCCTTTCGCACGTCCGGGGCGTTGCGGCCACGCTGCAGGCCGTAGCCAAAGCAGCCGCGCAGGATGGCGCCCATCCTGGATTGTTCTTGACATGGCAGTCTACCGATCGTGACCACGCGCGGCGCGCCAGGCCAAGCCCTCCGCGACAAGTACGGCAGATGGCAACCTACTGTCGTCCCAATGGCTAACCCTCAAGAGGGCGCCAGGCTAACCCAGGCATCGTGGACGACAAACCGGACAGGATCCGAGAACATTTGGGTTCGTTCACACATTTCACCAGGAGAGTTGGGGCGTGTTCACTGGTACCGAGGGTGCTGGAACGAAAGCTGCCAGCAGGACTCAATCGAACCTGTGGTTATCTACGTCTGCCGCCTTCCCTCCCTCCGCATTCCTCCGCTTCCGCAGGCAAAGGCAGCAAACCCCACTCTCCGGCTCAACGTCCAACGGTGTTGTGACCTTCTGCGGGGATCTATCGGAATCGAGGTTTGGGGGGGTCAGGAGAGGCCGTCGGTAGGATGCAACCCGGGCAATTCGGCTCCCGGCACCCACGCCACCGCCACCGCCATCCCCGTCCTCCGACCTGCTGTCACATCATGCTGCCCATGCCGAAACGAAGAGGATGTACTGTTCTCTATCGTTAGAGGGACCGGAATCGTGGGGGGCATCGGCGGATCACCCGCCGACATACCACCCCCGCGTCTGGGCCCGCGTCTGCGTGGACGCCTTCGCCAACCCCTACGTCAAGCGGCAGTGTATGTATATATGGGGGAGGGAAGGCGGGCAAGCCCGGACATACACATTGGCAATCATTGGAAGTGAGCAGCTGAGGAGGGTATATGCAAAACGGGGTATATAGGGGGGGGAAATAGGATAATCCACGAGCGGGTCGGCAGAGGTACTTATACAGTCCCCATCTCTCCCTTGGTCGGTCTCCCCACCGATGAAAGCGAGAGGGAACCTGATGCCGATGAAACGGTCACCGCCTCCCAGAACTCCTCTCCTCCTCATCCTCCCATTCCGAGTCGGACGCGGGGTCCGCATTCTGGGCTGCAGGCCCACTGTCGTCCCATGGCAGAGTGAAGTGGATCGAGTGGCCTGAGGAGGACAGGGTGTGCGTGTGTGCCGCCCGTGCTCGCACCGGGCCCTGAGAGATGGGCGGCAAAGACGTAGGCCGGATCCTGGTGGGAGGGATATCAGACGTAGAGGAGGAGAACGAGGGAGGGGGTGAGGAGGAGGACAAGGGCAGAGACAGTGACGGAGACAGAGAGGTAGAGTCCGGCGTAGATGGAGGAAAGTAAGGTGAGGGGGGAGAGGTGGAAATGGGAAAAGTGAGTTGGTCAGATAGAAAGGTGAGCTTCTTAATCTGGGGCTCAACAAGCGGCCCAAGGTCCGGGCAAAGCAGAGAAGAGAGTGAAGGAAGGAATGTGACGCGGCTTAGTCGTAAGTAAATGTAGTGAGGAGCTCAGTCAACCCGGCGTGGCGCAATAGAGCATACACTTCTTCTCGTCCGGTGGAGGTAGAACCTGCACCTGTGCCTGCCCTTCGCTGGGATTCGGCCGGCCAGTCAAGGTGGCTGCACATGCATCAAACCTTTCTTCGCCGGGAGCGCCGATGCTGCCCTGATGCTGCGGCGGGTGGCCGCCTCCTCCCAACCCATCCAATGGGCCCAGAGTACGATCCGCTGGCGGTCGAGCGTGCACGCCAACAAGATGTCCATAACCCGATTCAAGTTGCCTTCCAGTCGTGGGGGCGAAAGGGGTTGGAAGGGGGCAGCGCTTCCGCGGGTGGCGCAATGCGGTAGCCTCCGCCACCGAACCACTCGGACCGGGCGGGGAGACGGAGGTCTTTGGAGCAAGCGTACCCAACGTCGATGGCGGACAAAGCTCAAGGGTCCGGGAATGGGAGACCATGGATTCTTGTTCCAAGCTGAGGAGAGCGATCGCAGGACTGCCTCCCATCCCCGGTCCGCCCTCTGTGCGCGGCGATCGGTGCGGCGCTGGGCACGGAGTTCCAGCTTGAGCAAGTGCGCTTCCACTCTCTCCTCGGGGCGGAGATGGCGAGCAAGGAGAGAGCGAAGAAAGCCTGCATGACGACGGTTGCCTGCTCAGCACGTGGCAGAGAGCTAGCGAGGCGACGAAGGATACGGGTGTAGGCAGAGCCGAAATCGAGGGCGTACTGCCACCCGGCATCGTCTGTGTCCAATCCCATGTCCACCGCCCAGCAGGGCCATACCCATTCCCACTCCGACTCTTGTCCCATCGGCGGCGCCGAGCTGGTGGCAGTGTAGGCGACCTTGCGCCCCTCCGCATTCGTCCAGGGCCGGGATCAGTGAAGTTCAATGCATGGGAGCTAAAGTGGCCAACACCACGAAAAACCACCCCTCGCTGGTTCTCCCACAGCACTTCGGTCCGCGTCGACGCTGCCGACGGTTCGGATGGTGGTGGGAGCAATAACTCGCTGGTTGATTCACTCGCACGTTCGCTCTCATTCTCAGGATGTAAACGAGGGTCGAGTCGATGGAGGGAGCAACCGAGTGGGAGTTGCGATTGTTGGAAAGGGGCAGGGCGGCGCCGAAGGAGAGGCGCAGAATGGATGCACCTAAGGAAGAGATGCGCCGGAGGGATGAGGGGCAGAGGTAGGGCAGAGGTAGGCGCAGAGGTTGCCGCAGAGACGCAGGCGAGGGAGGGCAAGACGTGTGGGACGAGGCGTATGGGAGGCGGAGTGTGGGGTCGGGGAGAAGCGGGCGAAGGCTTTGGTGTTGGTGGGTGGGGCCGTGAGGCGTTGGCGGGCAGAGCGCGCGAGGGAGCGGAAGTGGGAATCGAGGTGTTGGCGATAAGGTGAGGGGGGTGCCGGATCGGGCCCAAGTAGCGGCGTGGCGCTGGGCACGGGTACGGCCATGGAGCAGCTCGTGCCGGCGGGGGGGTGGGCGTCATGGGTGGGCAGCGGGACGGGGATGGGGGAGCGGCAATGCGGTGGCGGTGGCGGTGGCGATGGAGATGGCGGCGGCGCTCAAGCTGTTGCAGGCGGGCGCCGGCAGAATGGCAGTCAAAGGTGCCGCCGCGGAGGGGAGCGGTGGCGGTCTGTCCATCGCACCGGCACGGAGAGGTGTTGGTGGGTCAGACTAGGATGCGTATGACGGCAGTGATGACTCGATGACTACTGGTTAATGACGTCGGCCATCGGGCTCCAAAAGGGTCACGTGTGCATCCGCATCCCCCTGTTTCTCTTCACATCTTGTCTCACTTCTTCGCCCGGCACCTTTGTCCTTCGCTCCCTCGGTTCGCTCCTGGAAAGAGCTAACAGGCTCCACCCAATGTCCTGCATTTCCTTTAGCTTGGAACTAGCTGATGCACTGAGCAAAAGTTATAACTGTGCCGGAGAGGGGGGCCTGATGTTGTCCGGGGAGTTCTCTTTATCTCGTTTCTCTCCCTTATCTGTCACACAGAATCCATCGAGATAAAGCGTGAGCCCCGTGGCATGACTCGCTGAAGATACTCAAGCACAGTGGCGAGGCCGACCTCATATGAGGAGAAAATGTAGTGTTTTTCTACGGGAGTACTACACACACACCTCTAATATACTAGGACCAACAAGGCCCGTGGCAGTGCTGAACGTTATACACATTTCATCTCATCAGAACAGGAGGGAGGTGAAGGGAACCAGTCGAAGCCCAACGTCTTTTGAAAACAAAAAGAGGGGCATCACAACGGTGCCGACGATGGATGAGCGTAATGGGAACCAAGAAGGAGAGGGGGTAAACACCTGACGGACGTGCGTAAGAGCCGCGACATCATTCATCGTTTGTTTTTGTTATTAGGCCGAGTCGGTCGCATAAAGGTTGCCATCCATCTTTTTGTCCTTGTGAAGTTCTGGTGCCTCGCCAACCAATGCGGCTGGCGTAGCCGACCACTTGCCTTCGTCGGACTTCATGTCGTCCACCGACAACTGGGCCTCGGCCGCGGCCGGTGGCGTCCAATTCACACTCGTCCAAGGCTTGCAATTCGGGTCGTTGTACATGACCCCAATTTCTTCGAGCGTGAGGCCCTTGGTTTCATACATGTCAAGGCCGTGAACACTGCAGCGAACAAATTCACTCCTCCGAACACGAATCCGTAACTGAACCCAATCTTGGCAGTGATGGGGTCGTAAAGAAGGCGAGCAAAAAGTTCCAAATCCATTGGTGCAGGACGCCAGAGCTGCCTGCTTGGCTCGCGTTCGAGTGGCACCCGTCTCACCACAGACAAGCCACACCCCGGGGCCCAGGTCGCTGCGTACCCCAGTAAACCAAAGCAAGCAGATACCACCATCAGGGTACCCATTGCCTTGGAAATCTTAGGTCTTCCGACGTGCCCGTATTGCCAACAGTACCCGAATGGCATAGACAAACATCCAGATCGACATCCACAGACTTCCGACAATAAGGGCGTCGACGACCAACAAACTCGAGGATGTATAGGCCAGGCAGCTCACAGGCAACACTGACGCCCCAAAGATGATTGGGTCACGAGTGAGTCTTGCAGACCAAGGGGCTTCATCACCTGAGCGCCGAAGTAGCTGCGAAGAAATAGTCACAGGGTCAGTTTACCATTTTGTATTTAGTCGGGGAGTGCCAAGAGAGGGAGTAAATACGAACTAAACTGTTGCAGAAGTGAAGGAAAGCGCAGGCCGAAGGTCAGAAAAGGAACGAAAAGCAGAAATTCGCGGAGGAAGCGATGCGTACGATAGTTGGCACCCGTCAGCTGCTGCAGCACTTGGAGCATGCAACAGTAGGGTCCGGTAAAGAACTCGGTTACGAGGACGGAAGCAGTCAATCCATCCTGCTTTGTTCGTCCGCTCTTCTGCTTTGAGTAGATCTCCTCAACTTCCACCTCTACCAACATATTGGGTTCATTCGGGTTGATCCCACGGGTACGAGCAATTGTTTTGCGCACTTCATCCCGACGACCGTGAAGCGCATCAAATCGGGGCGACTCGGGGCAAAACGAGACACCATACAAAGTGTCAGACCGAAAACAATGCAAGGCACACTGGGATGCGCCACGCTGCGGAACGCTGCGTGGTCCTAGGCGTCCATGGACATTGCGAGCGGCAATGTCAAGATGTATCCAAGCAAGATGCCCAAGAAGATGAAGAATTGGTACGCGGCCACTCATCCCACGAATGTCTTTGGGAACCAACTCGGCAATGTAGGGAGGCACCACCGCCGATAGAGATCCCACGCCCAGACCGGCCACGAGCCGGCCCATGGTGAACTGAACCCATGACCACTCGCTGGTGGCTTGGACGATGATCCCAACAAAGAAAAAGACCGTTTCGACTTGAATGGCTTTCCGGCGTCCGATCCAGTCGGCCAAATAGGGAGAAAGTAGGGCTCCAATCAGACACCCAATCGAGAGCATTCCCACGAATACACCTTCAATCCATGGCTTCCAAGCCGGCACCCACATCTGACCGCCAGCTCCGTCATTTTGCAATGTGGCATGCTTGTGGTCGGTGGCAAAGCGCAAAGAGCGTCACTGTCAATCAGAATGCTGGATGAGTAGCCCTGGCAAGTTGGGGTCAGTGAATGTACTCTTTACCAGAAGAAAGGGAACAAGACCAGGTTGGCAGGATGGCCAGGAGGGAAGTGAAAAGGATACCATGTCGTATCCGAATAGGGCCCCAGCAATGGTCGACATGCAGACCGTGTAGACGCTGATCCACCCGATGGGATGGCCACGCACTTTGAACCCCATGTTGGTTGTATAGCAGTAACAAGTGGGGGTGGGAGGGGGGAGGGTTGCGGACGATGTGGAAGGGGGGGGCAGAGCACATTTAAACCAAAATATATAGCGCTGCCGAAACGAGATCGATAGCAGCAAAGGCTGAATGGAATCGGTCAACGCCGCGGTCAGCTGAGGGGGGCATTGCTGTGTGGTAACTAAACGCTTTGGAAGCTGACGCTGGCCCCTCTGCTGCGCGATGCATTGCGTCGAGACAAAGGACCGTCGGTATTAGGCCTACGTCCCAATCTCCCTGCCCTACCACAGCGCTACTGGGCTCCATACTCATCGACGATCCCACGAAGGGCCCATTTGGCCCCTGGCAATCACCAAAAACGCCACGCGTGTGGTGGCCTGTGCAGTGGATACCATGTACGCATGTACAACAGGCACAATGATGACGCGATGTCGCCTGCCGCTCCCCAAGACGGCGCTCTTCCAAGTGGATCGATTGAGGCAGGGCATATGCAAGCGTACACTTGCCGCCTAGCGGGCGGCTCCGCGGCCGGTGGGGGTGATGAGGCTGGTGACGGCGGTGACGCGCGTGACGGCTGATCGTTGATGGGCAATGGGGAGTAGCATAGTGTCGAACGCGATGGGGCCCCACACGCCAGCGCGGCCAGCACGGGGGCAGTGAGAATGCCGTTGGCCTGCCCCGCATCGCCCAAAGCTATTACAATGTTAACACAGCCGCCCATCAGGAACACAGCAACAACGCCCTTCGCTGTGGCGGGCGCATCCTAGGCTGAGGTTGTTGCCGCACCGAACCGAGCGGCTGAGTGCTGGCCCCCTTTGAAGAGCGTGAAGCTTCCACGTTATCGACAGAGAACCCATCTCGATCATCGAGACCATCACTGGCTGCACCAGGCTGCACCCCCCCATCCCCGGGTCACCACCGACTGCTTTGCTGTGGACAAAAACGGTTCTCAGTTCAGCTAGCTTTCCATCCAGTGCACAGCGCTGTGTCAGCTCGCCAGTGTGCCTCAGCCTATGTACTGGCGCTTCTTTGCACCGTGCGTCCTCTCTCTCCTCTGCGCTCCTCGCTCCTCGACCCGCCCCCATCGACCCCAAATCTACGCTCTCCTTGGAGGTGCAGCCCCATCGCGTCATCAGATCCCCATCGCGTCCTGCGCCACAGGTTGATACCACGTGGAGATTAAAGATTCCCCGATGGACCCTTTTATCGATGATCGATCAAGAGACGACCATCGTCCACCGCGACGCCATTGCAGCGGTTCTACCATCGCATGTCACACGCCACATGCCACATGCCACACCGCGACGATGATAGTAATCTACTTGTCCCACAGCAAGTGCCTTACCCTTTTCCCGCCCACCCAGGATGACGAGCCGGCATTTTTGAGCTTGGTCTGATATACGAGGCAAGGCACATGCTGGATGCCCAACCGGGGTTAAACGTTTTCCTGTACACGTGCATTGGTAGAGAGTATACCCAAGGATGGGGGGGACGAGCTGGGATGCAAACGAATAGCCTGCCCCTGCTCCCGGGGCCCCGGCCATTTCGCCCCAACTGATGTCACCGGAGTGGCGGAGGTGCCCGTTTTTCCACAGTTCATCGAATGGAAAGAGGGCAAGCACAGTAGGGGCACGAGAACGCCACCGCTGTGGCGATGCGAACAGCAGTTTTTAGATGGGCCAGACGGACTGAGGCGCCTTGCTCTCCTTCCCTCGGGCTGCGTCTCCGTCAGAACAGAGGATTTGCTCTGACAGCGGAGCGCATGATGAGACCTGGAGTCCTGATGGTCCTCGAGGGTGATGCAATCGCACTGGTGGTGGTGTGGCAACCAGCAATGCCTACAGAGGAACATCAAACAGCGAGTCGCCATCAGGGGCTAAGCTCGGGCAAGGAGGGAAACAGGAGAGGGGAACAGCAGAACTCCTAGGCCTGAGGAGGAGCTGAAGCGACATTGGCCAAATCACGAGCCACTTAGCTCAACAGCGCACACGCGTCTCTCCATGTGCCCCGTGGATCATGATCCTTAGCTTCTTGGTGCGACCCACTCGACGGGGAGAAAAAGGTGTCGAACCACATCATCCTAAGTAGTGTAGAGTACTGGCACGTAGTTGCGGTCCCTCCCCATCAGAATGCAAGAGGAGCTGCCACAGTGACATGTCCCCATGGCGTGGGCGGAGATACGTCTATCCACGCTACATTCTACTCACGCTGGTCATATACCTCTCTCCTCTCCGTCTCTCTTCTCTCTTCTCTCCTTCCGTCAGTCCAGCAACGACTTGGACCCTGGAATGCCACTAGTGTCTGCTCGCCCCCTTGGTTCATAGAGGCGCCAAGGGACCGTCCCAGCCCTACGAAGCCCACCCGCGCACGAACACGAACCAAACCAACAAGCATTACAACACGGCATACTGGTGAGCGTCCCTTTTCTCCCAGCAGGGACGAAAAAAAAACAAAAAAGATCAGGCAGCAAAGCAGGCGCAAGCAAGTAGTCCCCCCCCCCTAGCGCCCCAGCCGCCGCCACCGCGAGCAGCCACGCGACCAGGTAGGCCTTAGGATGGTCCTGCCCCGCTACCAGTCGCCAACGAATTGTCCCTGGGGAGGGGCGAGCGCGGGGAGGGCGGGAGGAAGGGGCGGGGCGAGGCGGTGGGAGCGAAGCGCGAGCCAATCAAACTCGGGTCCGGGCGCGGCGTGCGCCGACGGTGGAGGCGGGTGCAACGTGGCGGGCGAGCTGGCGGACCAAATCGGTTGTTCCGAAGGCTCGATGGGCGAGGCGGTGGCGCGCAAGCCAAACCAAGGGTGCCGCTCAATGTCCTTCCTCCCGCCACCAGTGGCCAAGCGGAAGGAGAAGGAGGGATTGAGCAAGCCAAAGAGGAGGTGCGTGACGTGCTGCAGTTCCGCCCCGGGCGCAGCGGCAAACGCTGGCGCCAACGCGTCTGCCACAGGTACCGACGTGATGCCCTTGAGAATCAGCTGGGACAGGCGGTCGTTGCGTGTAGGACGCACGTGGGCTGAGGGGCGACGTGCGTGTGGAGCTGGCCGGGTTCGCTTGTGTCGAGTCGGACCAAGGACTGGTAATGAGTGGAACCTGCGCCTTTCGTCGTGGCCATCGGGAGCAAACGGGGTGTGACCGGCGAGCAACTCAAAGAGCAAGATGCCCGTGCCCAAAAACGACCGCGGCTGTGTAGCTCGTTTTCTGGATCACCTCGGGGCAGTGAACTCGTCCAGATCGACCAACGGCAATGGAGGCAGCGTAGACGGTCGGCGTTCCGACAAGGCGCCTGGGTCGCCCTCATAGGGTATGGGTGCCGGGGGTACCGGAAGCAAAACTGGGCCTGGCCAAACCCAGCAAGCTTGATATACCCATCCGAACCAAGCAGCACGTTTTCGGGCTTGAGGCCGCCATGGACAATGTGGCGCGAATGGACAAAGTCCAAGGCGTCCAGAAGGCTAGCAAGGTAAAAGCGGGCCATCGAGGGAGCCATGCGGTGGTCCGTGCAGTGATCCAACAGTTGGAACAGATTGCCCCCGGCACATACTCGAGCATGACAAAATCGCGCGATTCGTGCCGGAGCGAAGTGTAAAATTCGACAATCAAGTCGTGCTTCAACTGGAGAGCAGTCGGGATCCGTTGTCCCCTTGTTTTTCGCGTTACCTTGACGACAGCCAGCTCGCCCAATCGAGCGGGCGAGCGAGTTTGTTCCTCGGGTGGACGAGGATCGACAGGAGCACACGACTGCGCCGCCCGCATCCAGGGATTGACGAACACGGATCGTGTCCAAGCGAAACTCGGGAGGCGACGCTCGCCCGATCAAGTTGGAAAAGGGGGCGCGGACGAGGCGTGCTGCGGCGAAGTGGAAACGATGCGGGGCGGGGACGAGGCGCATGCGAGGGGTGAATCAGCCCGGGCAAGACAGGAAGGGCCTCCGCTCGTCTGAGACGCATGAGGGGAGTAGTGAGCAGGATAGGCCGGTGTACCGCTGTCCCATGGATGCGTTCGTGCCACGCGAGAGGCGGGTCGCGGGTCGCGCGACGACAGGTCCCAGGGACGCTGCGGTGGCGGGTAGGACGGATGGGCGGAGCGGGGGGCATGATGCGGGCCAAGCGCGCGAGTCCAATCTTGCGGCAAGCGTCCTGGTGACAGGGGACCAGCAGAGTGTGATGCACGCGGCGAAGTCCGCGGCGGGTTCACGAGCGAGTAGGAACCTGTCCGCCGATGCAACGACGAAGCGTAGGGCGCGGGTAAGGGCGGACACCTAACGACCGCAGCGAAGGCAGTGGACTCGCCCTTGGTCGTGTTCGTCCTTCCTGCGGCAGGACCCAACAGAGGTCCCGTCGACGATCCTGTGGACTTGCGAGCGGCTGGGGCGGCGGTCGGGTGGGGTAGGAGGGAAGATGTAGGTCTGGCTCCAGGAGACGGGTGTGTAGTGGGCCATACAGGGGGACGGGCAGCGTTTCGTTGGAGCCCCACGGCGGGTTAGCAGCGGGTGCTGAGGCAGGCGGGCGGTCGCGGTGGGAGGCAGTGTGGCTGGCCCTGCGCTCAAGAACGGCTGGGTCGGTTTGGACGGAAAGCTGCATGGCTGGAACCTTGCGCCGCTTGGCAGGAGGAGGGTGGATGAGCGAGGGAGAGGTGGTGGTGGATGAGGCGGGCGAGAGATGATGGCGGCGGTAGGCGTAATGGTAACTCCGTGCTCGCGGGCCCATAAAAGGGCGGTGCGGGAGAGCTGGTGTTCGGCGAGCTCGAGGCCGAGGTGTTCGCGGAGGGACTCGCGGACGAGGGAGGGACGTTATTGGGAGGCAGAGATGCTAGGGGAGTGTACGGTGGCACGCCCGCCTTGGGAGAGTCGGAAGACGCGGCGCTGGGCTGGGCGGTGGCCCAGGTACGCAACAAGGTCTGGTCTGCCGTATCGCGCACCGTTCGAGGCGGGAGCGGAGGGAGGCAGGCAGACGGGCGGGGCCTGTGCGCCGCAGAGTGCCGGGCGGGGACATGCCAGTGCTGGGGGAAGGGGAGGGCGAGAGGGGGAGGGGGAGGTGGGCAGGGAGAGTGCCTCGGCGAGGGAAAGGCCGGCCCAGGTTACGATGGGGTCCGGGCGGTGTGGTGGTGGACGAGGAGGTGGCGCTGGGCGAGCGCGCGATCGGGGTCGGAGGTGCCGCCGCAAGAGCGGCAAGCGCCATGCGGTCGGTGGACGGCGGCGGGGCTGGGGATGGGTGTCGGAGAGGAGAGGCGGCATGCTGGGCGGGGGGCGGCGGCAGCAGCAGGAGCGGTGGGGAAGGCGGTGGCGATGGAATGGCGGTGGAATGGCGGTGGGATGGCGTGGGAATGGCGGTGGGAATGGGATGGCGGCGACAGAGAAAAGATGCTGGCGTGGCGATGGATGGATGGGTGGAGAGGGGCAGCGCGCTGCCAACTCCGCCTGGCGGCACGCGGCGGTCCGCGGCGACACGGGGGCAGCATTCTGCGGGCTGCCGCCTGTCGCCCAGCCGCCCAGCGCAGCGCAGCGCAGGGCAGCACCCTGCCGCGCCTGGCCACCAGCCCGCCGCCCCAGACAGCCCCCGTGCCTGGGTGTGAACATGGCTAGTGGCCAGTGAAACTTGCAACCAGCTGTCGCGACTCGTGACGCGTGACGCATGCAAGGGCAGCATCTCATGCATCATGCATGCATGCTGCTGCTGCGGCTGTGCGGTGCTCCGATACGCTGACACTCACACGCACACTGCTCCAGCAGGCAGGCCGCAGCATCGATCATCCGATCATCTCCCTTGCATGCATGCGTCCAGCTTGCCCTTGCCGTGCTGCAACCAGCACGCGGCAGTGCTGGGGTGTGCTGCGCCCCATCAAGCATCCCATCGCCATGCAATGCATCATCACCCATCTGATCATGCACCTGCGCTCTGCTGCGCACCCACCGCTCCTCTCAGATCTCAGCACCGACAGCGATCGACACGCCGGAGCAGCGCCAGACAGCGCCGTTTCCCCGAGGCGGGCTCCGCTGCCAAGGTAGGTGGCCCTGTGCCTGCTGCTCCCAGCCGCGTACCACACAGCAGCGAGCCAAGCCGTCCCAGCATCGCCGCCACGGGCTGTCGTCGGGCAGCAGCAGCCAACAGCAGCCACATCTGCTGGCTAGGCTCTGGCTATGCTCTGGCTAGCTCTGGCGCTTCCCCCATCATCGGCCCCGCCGTCCTTAAATTGATGGGGAGTACTGAGTACCCCGATTGAGTACCGAGTTTCATCGGCATCGGCCCTGGCCGTCACGCGTCACGCGCCATGCACATGTGCGCAGTGCGTCAGTTACATGATACACGCTTACCGGCTTGGGTTTGTGAAACGCATTGTTCGGCTCGACACGAATGACCCAGTGCTTTGGCGTGAGTACGTGAGTAGATCTTAGCGCTTAGCAGGCTCTAGCAGCCCTAGCGCGGGAGGAAGCGCATGGAGTACGGGTGCCGGTGGCAGTGCGTCTGGACACCGTCTCCACCCAGCCCCCCGAAGTCCCAGGGCGGTGTGGAGCGGGTGGCGCGGAGCGCAGCCATCGCCATCGGCCATCCATCCATCGATCATCGATCATTCAGATCGATCATCAATCATCGATCATCGGCCTCATCGACCACTGACTCATGCATTGATTAGCAGGACCTGGTACATCCGTAGCTAGTACCAGGCATATCGCATGGAAATGGCTCCGACCTGCTCCAACCAATTGGAACAACCGCAGCGCTGACTCAAAGTTGAATCAAATGATCGGCTGATTCTAGGGTGACGACCGGTGACCGGTGTTCAACGACCGGTGATCACATATGTCTGGAGCTCTTGAAGCTCTTGAAGCTTAGGACTAGCGCTGAGCAGCTCCGCGCTGACTAGCTCTGAATCAGACTAGTGACTTTCCCAACGTCGCCCTCTGCGGAGCACCGGCAGCACAGCACCAGCCCCGTGTCTGGCTCGCACGCCCAAGGTCTCAGTATATTCTCAGTCTGAGAACTCAGTTGCCTGTCTTCAATCTGTATAACGCTCTAGCGCTGTAGCTAGCTTCAAGCTTCAAGCCGCCATCAGCCATCGATAATCATGCATCAAGGTGTCAGGCCCTCAGGCCTCAGGCGTGTGGCGCGGTCTGTGGGCTTCCATCTGAAGTTTTTCAGTCGTTCGGACCGTTCAACGTTCAGACGCCTATGGAATTCAAGACGCCGAGCTCAGGAGACTAACTAAGTACTAATTCGACGACGACCCCGTTAGGACGTTCAACTTGAACGCCAGGCGATCAGACGTGGACTAGCTTTGCAATTGGGATGGAGCCTCAGCCTGAGGCCCTGGGAGCCAGAGGCGGAGCGAGTGTTCAGCTTGACCAACAGGCTTGTTTGCTTGCTGCGCGTCACCGGCCGCCGCAGAGGCGCTGCGAAGCTCGAAGCGCCACCATCAAGCTTCAGCCTTCAGCTTGAAGCTTGAAGCTTCCAAGTCCCGGACTTGCTCTCGTACCGCGTACCTGGACAGGCCTAGGGCCTAGGGCCTGGGCAACGCACATCGGGCCTGACGCCCGAGAGGTAATGATTACCTCGATTACCCACCAGTCTTTCCCCCAGCCGGCGGTATTTCGGAGGCGAAAACAGGCCGAGCCCCGCCGAACATCGAGCTGACGTTACGGTTACCATTGCATAGTCAGCGCGTCAACACCTTTTGCATTCCGCTCGCCCGTCGGTCATCCATTCGTTGCTTAGCCTAAGCGCTAAGGCTTAGCGCTTAGCGCTTATTACAGCCACACGTCACACACCACAGATCACGGATCACGTGGTTTTACGTCACATCAAAAATCCAAACGAAGTAAAATTTAAGGCTGCCAAGTTGAACGTTCACGTTCAACCGAACAGTGTGACAATGGTGTGACAGGGCAGGTGACATTGCGACATGCAACTGCCTGTCACGGTGACATTGCAGATCCGGCTATGCACATGGATCGTTGGTGCTGTGCATGGTCAAGCTCAAGCTGGACGCTGATGCTGATGCAGAGGGCAATGGTTGGAGGAGAGGGGATTATTGGTGTGCGTTGGGCGACCGCCCCCTTGGACACAGTCTGGACTGGCGGCGACCGGACGAGCTGGCTTGGAAGACCGTGGGAACCGGTGGGGCGTTGCTGTTGTGCTGTTCTGTCCTGCTCTGCCTGGACGCGAGAGCGGAAGTAAAACCTGGGGGGAACGTTGACGCAAAGGCACAATGCCAATGCCGCTTGGCCCGTGTGCAGGCAGGGAGGCCTGAGGCCTGAGGCCTGTCAAGCCCAAAACAATGGGCTCCTGGGCGCCACCCGCAGCCAGACAGGCCCCGTGCGTGGGGCCCGTCGCGCGCACCCCCTCATGGCCGCATGCCTGGGGCCTCGCCTGCTGCCAGCCCCTGGAGTGCCTCCTTGCACAGCGCCCCCTGCTCGTCTTCCCATCCCCGCGTCGCCCCTGCGCCGCCACGCGTCACCGTCACGCGTGACACGTCTGGGATTAAGAATGCACTGCTGCGTTTGGTCTCTCTCAGCGCTCAGCCGCGCTGAGGCCTGAGGGTGGATGCGTCCGAGCAGCCGCCATCACCACCACCATCTGCCCGCGTCCGCCCATCATCCTCACCATCCCCACCACCATCCCCCCCCACCACCCCTCCCCTCTTCTTCTGCACGCCCAGGCCTAATGGCGTCTCCCGCCGCCATGCGCGACGGCAAGGCTGCCAAGGTCGTGTACGTCCAGGGCGGGACGTATTTGATGCGATCGTCGCCATGAGCAACCCTGCCCATCCGCAGCACTCCGTCTACCAGGCCCAGATCGGGCCTCTGCTCACCCCCACCGCCACCAGCCCGCGCTCACCGCCCCGCTCTGGCCCGCGCTCCCACTCTCCTTCCCACTCCCACTCTCGCTCCCAAGAGCCGTCCCCCTCCCATGCGCAGAAGCGCCACTCCCCCCGTCACCGCTCCAGCCACAGCCCCAACACGCACCCTCGCTCGCCTCGCGTCTCCCGCGCCCGCGCCGCATCTCCCGCCGTTATGGGTGCGTCCTCTTGGGCGCCGTCGTCGGCCGTCATGGGTGCGTCACAGATGGGTGCCTCGGTCATGGGTGCCTCGGCGACCGCCAATCACACTGCCGGCTCGTCCGCTGTCCAGTCCCTCGGCCTGCGCAGCGGCTCGGCCCGCGCTACCAGTGCGACTGGCACCAGTGGTGGGCTCCCCCGCCCGCCCGCCAGTCCTACCATGCGGACACCTCGCCAACGAATGGGGATTGCGGTGAGCGAGGAGCGCTCGACCTCTCTCCCCTTCACCCATTCTTCTGGTCTGTCTACCGTAGGCCATGCGACCCAACACACCACCGAGTCCTCCGCCTTCCTCACCATTGAGAACAGCGTGTCCGCCTTGCCTCCTGCCACGAAGTGCCGACGGAGCAAGAGCGCGACTCGGCGGATGCCCGTTCGGAGCGACACGCCGTCGATCCCAAGCTCCGCCACCCGCTCCCGCCCTGAATCATCCGATCGTCCAAGTCCAGAACTTCTTCTAGCTCGCGTAAGGTAGCCTCCTCACATGAGCCCAGTCTGTCGGTCCGGCGCAGCCTCAGAGTCGTCGCCGACTGGCAGGGACGCAATGCGGCATTCGCCTCGCGCTCCTCGGTAGCAGCGCTCTCCGAGGGGCCCCGCTCCTCGCCCCGGCGCGACGATACTTCCCACACAGGTTCGTCAGACTCATGCGTTGCCTCGTCCCTTTCCGCCGAGGCGCTTGACAAACACGTGTCCCATGCATCGACGCAGTCCAATACCAAAACGGGGTCGGGAGCCCGCGGGAGCCGAGCGACCCAGCGCAAGCGGCGGTTGTGGCGCAGGCCAAAGCGAAGGCCCAGAATGTTCAGAAGAGCAAGGCAGCTCAAGAGGCCCGGCAACCCAGCCCGCCCCTTGTTCGTCCTACTGCCCATAAGGCAAACAAGTCGGCCACCTCGGCGCCCACCCTCGCGCATCAGTCTTCCATCTTCCTTGCGAGCACTGAAGATGCAACACGGCCACTCCCAGTCGGCCACATTCAATGCCGATCCACTTTGTCTACTCAGTCCCGCCGTTCGTCAACACGATCAGCCCGGTCTGACGCTAAGAACTCACCTCCAGCAAGTCTTCACAGTGTCCGTTTTTTCCCTAATTCTCGTCATTACTTATGCGCCTTGCCGTACTGACACCATCTTTTTAGCTCCACCGACACCAATCTCAGTCGTCTACCAAATCGGCTCACTCCGCCGGTACACCTGACTTGGAGAGAACAGTGTCCACGCCCACACCTGATCTATCCCTGGCAAGGCGGGTGGGCGGCACACGGGACCTACGACTGCGCCATGTCCCGTCGAAGCGATCGGTGCTGACTCGCGCCTCGTCCCAATCTGGTTCGTCGCACTTGCTGGACGAGTTTGGTAATTCTTCCCAAGCCGAGCCGAGTGGGTTAGATGCCGATGCGGAAAGCACAACCGGAACCGACTCCATCAGCGCACCTTATTCTTCGTCCATCGCTCATCCTCACATGGGAGGGGACGATACCTGGTCCCTTACCCCCTCCATCCCCCGGGGTATGGCATACGACGAACAACAACACATCTTTGTGATTGCTCCACCTCCCCCACGGGCTCCGCGTCTTCCGCCCTCCACGGTCAGTGGACCGACCCGGAAACAGACGGGCCCGGCCAAGGCGTTGGCACCTCCACAATACCGACTACTGCCCCGTCGCTTTCCAGTCGCCAAGGGGTGCCGGGACTGTCCGCGCCGCCTCCCATGCCAATCACTGGCACAGGACAAAGGGCGCCTGTGCCGGCAGAGTCAAGCCACCGTCGTCCCAAGTCCAGTCACACTCATCTCAATTCGGTCGAGCAGCGCTCGCTCCTAGCCAGCAACGAATACCACATCCCCTCTCGTCTGGATACGGGGCCGGGTCCCGAGCTTTCGAAGACCAATGTGGCAGGTACGCTGCCTGGGGTCTCGTCCGTCTCGCTGGTACCTGGGATGACAGGCCTCCGACGGAGAGGGTCTGTTCCCGCGGGACCGTCGCCGGTGCGTGCCATGCCACCTCCCCCGCTTCCGCTGCAGCTCGCGCGGCAATGCCCTCCAACGTCAACCCACCGCAGCACGGGACCGGGGGCAAGATGGCCGAACTTGGGGTCAAACTGCACTTTTTGTCACGCTACCCCAAATCGGCCGGCCATGACGCGCCGCTGGCCCGAGCTGGGTGGGACCCGGACAATGGCTATGTAATCATTGACACCCCTCACGGAAATGAGTTGGTCGACACCCGTTCGCTTCTGTCCCAAGAGCAAAAGCAGCAGGATCAAGTGCACCTTGTTCTCCCCCTCGTCGGGCCAGTGCGCCGCCTGCGCGGGGCGATGACGACTTGGTGGAGGACCTGGTCGAGCCGACTGTGCCGGGGCAGAACGGGCAACCCGGCAACGCTGGCCAACCCACGGCCGCTGAGCGGCTGTTGGCAGCCTACCGTGCAGGCCTTCCTCTGCCTTCGGATTCTGTTCATTCGCTCGTGTCTTCCACCCCTGGCGTCAGCACATCTGCCGTTGCTGCGGCGATCGCGGACCATGCCCAACTGGACAACTCAGACGCTCAAGTGATGCAGTCTGCCTTTGAGGATTCCTCCTCCATCGCCTCGGATGCTCTGACAGATGTAGTAGGAGCTGCCTCGGTGCACGGTCAAGGGCTTGGCTTTTGTGGTCCTGCGGGGGCATGGAAGCAGTCGCTTCTCATGAACTTGTGCAAGCCCGCGCCCCCGCCCAGCCCCCGCGTTCTCGTTCTCGCTTGGGCTTGCGCCCACGCCCAGCCTCCGCGTTGGGATCAGGGCCGAGAAGAACCTGGAAACCACGAGTTCGGACGCCAAGGCAGGCAAGGCGAAGCTGTCTTCTTTGGCAGGGCTACGCAAATACCGGAACAAGGGACCTCCTCCGTCGGCATCAGCCGCAGCTGCTGCTGCTGCGGTAGGAACCCCCTCCGCTTCCATGTTTGCTGCAGCCACAGGCAATGTGGCACCAACGGAGGCGTCTTCCGGCCGCAAAATCGGACGTCGCCGGTCATACTCCGCAGGGATCCTGGATATTGTTCGCCGCCCTGGGTCAGCAACTGGTTCTCGTCCCACCTCAACAGCGCAGCCGGGTGAAGAGGTGGCTGGCAACGCGTCTCGCCCACCATCGCGGTCCGGATCGCGTCTGTCCAAGGTCGCTTCCTTCGTTGGGTTCGGCGACTGTCGCATGCCTCGCAAACCCCGTCGGCTACCGCCTCGGTCAATGTGGCGCACCCTGTCTCCGTTGGCTCCATTGTCGCCCTCGGTCGCCTCGCAGTGCGGCGGCGTCCGTGCATTCTGGTCGGGATGCTTCGGCTGCCCCTCGGCCGTTACGGATCCATTCCCTTCTTCGTCGGACTGCTTGCCCCATGAAGACGATTCTGGGGTCGCGTCGAGCCGGGAGATGGTCCAGCTGACGAACCGGAGACAGGGACAGGTTCGAGTTCGTCTCAGATCCATCTCTCTCCGCAGCAGCGGTCAGGGAACCTTCCCCCAACACCTGTCGGTAGACAGTTTCCTGGTGTCTACCCCTCTTCCGAGCATGACCCACACCCGATTCGCCTACCGTCCCCAGCTCGCTCGCGATGGCCTCAAGCACAGAGCGTCGCCCCGATTCCCCGACGGCCATGGCGACGCCTACGCCTCTCAGTCCCGTGCCGTCGTCGCGCTTGGGTCTGCAGGAGTCCGTGCGGTCTAGCAACGGGTACAGCAGTGCGCTTGAACCCACCTACTCCCTCGAGCATCGGAACCAGCCATTGTCCTATTCCGACGCGGTGCCCTACGGCCCGACCAACATTACCAATGCCGCGTCCTCGTTCCGCCGCCGGATACGCTGTTGGGCTGTCGCCGCGCCCGCGCAAGTTGAACACCGCGGCCAGTCAGCGCACCAGCTCGCTGGAGAGCGCTGGTTCTTCGGGTGGCGCCTCGGTTTCGGAATCGGTGCCATCTCAGGAACAGACGAGCCCAGCCGATCGTCCGAGAAGCACTCGTGCTTCCATTGGCTCGGCCCGCGCTGCTGTTGTGGCAGCCGCGTTGGCGAGCGAGGTGGCTAGCCTGGCTGAGTCCACCACCTCGTCCCGCCACGGCCCCCGCTCTTCCCCTACGAGGGGTACGGGCCAGCACAACGACCAGGTGGAGGAGCTGACTCCTGCGGCGCTACGGTTGCTAGAGGAAGTGTCTCTCAAAGATCGTGGTTCGAGTTTGGCCTCCAGCCTTGCTTCAGCCGCGCTGGCCCGTCCTGGCAGCCAAGCGTCCGACGGCTCTCGTCAGCGTGGTCCTATGCCTTGCGGATGCACCCGAGCCGTGATGGCCTTCCGGCCGTCTCGTCGCACGACCGCGCCTCGTCCGAATCACGCCGTAGTTTGTCAGGGAGCCAGTCACGCCCCGCAGCCGTGCCTTGGCTCTTACGGCGCCGCAGGCGGCGTTTGGGCCTCGCACCACTTCCTTTGCATCCTTTGACCAGGAGATCCTCAACTCGGCCGCCAACTCGGAGGCAGAGGTTGGCCCATCTACTGCACCCTCGAGGCGCAATGCTCGCCACCCGTCCGGCAACCGTGACTCGTTCTTCTACCGGCCGAAGCCTTGCTGCCGCAGCTGTCGCCTCTAGCTCTTCTGTCCGTCTCTCGTCTCGGCAACACCATCCTCCCTTCCTCTTCGATCCGTGATTCGGGGAGGAAGAATTCGACCTACGGGTCCTCGGACAGGGCGGGAGATCAGGTGCCCACGACGCCAGACGCCTTTTCTTCGCACCGCTCCTCTCTCATGTCCGGCTCGACGGACTGGGAAATGGCGCTGTCGGACCCAGAAGCGGACGAAGAGTTGGTGCGGGAAGAGGAGCTGACCTCGCGCTCTTCCACCCCCCTGGCCTCTGGTTCAGCCTCAACGGGCGTGCCCCCCAGCCCATCCGGCTCAATGGGCTCCTTTGCTGCGGGTGCCTTCGCTGGGATCCCTGTGGAACAGCGCCGAGATGGGGGCGTCGTTGGCGGTTCGGTAACTGGCTCGCTCCCTGGCCATTCGCGCGTCATCTCGACCGAGGCGATGGAGGGTGTGGTTTCAGTGGAAGGTATGGAGGGCGTTGTGTCTCTCGAAGGGGTGGAAGACGCGGAAGTCAGCACAATGCCCACACCAGAGTCGGTGGAGGGGGAAACAACGGTTGTTCCGGTGGAAGTTGGCATGGTACGTGGTCCTCTTGTTTGGCTTGGGCGGGACGGTGTGCATTCGACAGCTAACTTGATGACGAACGTGCAGCCTTCTGCAACTGGGTTCTACAACTTGGCTGCCCCTTCACGCTCGATGGGTAACTTGTCGGCTGTCACGGCGCTGAGCGACCCCACGCGTGTCCTCAGCCGGGCGGGAACGGCCTGGTCGGAGGAGGACTCGGCGCCTGGCTCGCCCCGCACTGTGTCCCCCTCGCCGTTTTATTCGGCCGAGAGCCTTTCGCGTTTCTCGTCTCCGGCACTCACACCGCGTTGGGCGCATGCCGCATTGCGTGCGTCCTCCTCCAGCTCCAACCCCCCTCGGCCCCAATTCAACTCAAGTCCCACCCGTCCCTTTGTGGCGGATGGTGTCCAAGCACGGGTTACGCCCAGACGGTCCATGCCCATCTTGGGCCGTTCCTCCACCTTGAAGGGGGACGCCATGCGGCCGTAGCTGAGGTCTCTTCCGCCGTTGGCTCGCCCTTGAGCTCTGGGTCCCACATTGCTCCCGCAACCCCGCCCCGCTCCTCTCTTTATAGCCAGTTGTGCCTCTAGCGAGGGCAGTGCCTCTGTTGCTGAAGCGCAGCAAGACCCGGTACGCGGTCCGTTGCGTTCGCTCCTAGCAGAAGCTGCGCCGGTCACCGTCCCCGTCCTGGACAGCGAGCCGCCACGGGCCTCGGTGGCCAAACGACCTGCGACCGACATGGCCGGTCGTCGACCCATGCTTCTCCCCCTCACACTTTCGTCGCGCGAACCAGCCCGGCAGGTGCGTCCGGGCGCGCTTCTTCTGCTGCCCTAGCCCGTGCCTCTTCGTCGCTTTCTGCGACGGCCAGTGCCGGGGAGCAGGCAGGGGCAATGGAGATCCGGCGGCGGCAAGCCCAGTCGGCGTTGGACCAGCGCTCGTTGGACGCTATGATGTCCCGTCCCTTGTCAGGGACACGGATGCGCTCGCCGTTGCCTGCTTGGGGCACGTCGGGGGCGGCGGGACGCGCGTCGCGGGCTTCCTTGCCGCCGTCGGCACGGACTGCCTCGCGCGCTTCCAGCACCGAAGACGAGGTGGACATGCTGGCATTGCGCATGGCTGAGTGGTACGGGACGGGCGCGTATGTGTTCCAGCAGCGGCAGACGCAGCAAGGCCGCCGCCCGACCCGGTCCGGTCGGGCTACCTTGACGTACCATCGTTCGGCCGAGCCCGAGTCGGGCGTATCGGGTGCGTCGGACGGGAGCGCCGTGGGCCGCGCACGCGGCTACCAGTCCGACCAGGGCGCCGGCGCGCCCACGGATGCGGCGCTGTGGTCCGGCCCGTTAGGCAAGCGGTATTCCTTGCAGCAGGCCCCTCCGTCCACCGCCACCGCCCACGGCCGTCGCTGGTCCTCCGCCATGGGGCACGGGACGACAGGGACAACGCTGCTGGATTCGGCTGCGGGCGAGAAGGGTCCAGTGGGCAATGCGTTCTCCCACGCATCCAACGCGGCTGCCCGGCGCGCCTCGCTGCTCCCGCCGCGTGCCCGCAGTGCTACGCCCGCCAGCCGGGCTATGGACCGCGCGAGTATGTCGTCGGCGGGAAGTGCGCATGGAGGCCTGCTTCCCCTCACGCTCGTCCAAAGTACCGCCCCGCTGCAGCAGGCGCTGAGCCAGACTTACTTGCCCACAATGCGCGGCGACACCGTATGAGTCTTTCGTTGCCTCCGTCGGCTGTTGCGCAACGGCCTCTGGCAGTGCCGCTCACACGGTCTCGACCCTCTCTCCCACCCGGTGGTGTTAAGTGAGTCGGAGGCCTTCACCACCACACCGGCCACGACGCCTACGCAGTCCATGCGTGCCATTCGGGCCCCCATGGCAGGCCATGGCTCTATGGGCTCTCTGGCTTCGCTTACCAGCCCCCCCTACCCCAGCCGCCCGGGAGGCAACCTTTCTCCGATCAACACCACTACCCTTCCTTGCCCCACGCCCGGATCGGCAACATCTGCCACGCGCGTGTCTGCCCCTCCGTCCGCCTGGGCGCGCTGAGGGACAACGAACCAAGCAAGGTGTCTACCTCTCCTCTGCCTCCTTCTCTAGGGGTATCCGAAGCCAAGGAGGATACGGAACCGGTGGCTGCATCTTCTGGGAAACCTTCGCCCTTGACCCCCTCTACGCCGTCCAACCCGGCGCTTGCTGCGGAGCAAGTGGCCGCCTCGGCCTCGGCCGCTGTCTTCCGCCGTCGGGCGGAGCGGCAGTCCGCCGGCCTCGTTGCCCATACATTCCTTCCCTGTGATGATCATCCCTTATATCCTCCCACCCCCAATCCTTTTGGGCCTGCCCTTTGTGCCTGTGCTGCCCGCTGCGTACCCATCTTGACTGCCACTTTGCTTCTTCTTTGTCGGCTCTGGCCGGGCTGCCCCAGCACCATCTTCCTTTCTTTTCCCCACCGTCCGTGCACGGTGGGGGGGGGGGAATGTGTGTGGTTGGGCGGCCCGGGTGCCATCTGTATATCTTTTTCTTCATCTCCCACCTGCCTGCTGCCTCTTTCCCTTTGCCACCCGAAACTGCGTCCTTCCTCCTCTTCCCCATCTACCCACCAACTCACCCTTGTATTTACCTGTGCCTCACCTTCGCTATCTTATCCCGGAACCATTCCAGTGGGCAGGGCAGATACCGGTATAGATGGAATCGTAGACAAAAAAAGGGTACGCCAGTGGGTACCCGGTTAACCCGCCCTGGCGGAAAAAGGGAGAGATGGACAGTGCATGGGTCGGAGAGAGCAAAGATCGCGTCCCCTCCCTGTCAGAGAAGATCTAGGTCACTCAGTCTTTGATGAGATCCGGAGTCCTGATGATGGTCAGTGGTCTAAGCGAACCAGCAACGCCTACATAGTAGGAACATCAAGCAGCCCGTCGCCACCGGAGTCTAGGCTGCGGAACAAAGAAAGAAACAGAAGCGAGAAAACAACGGAACTCCTATGGCCTGGGGAGAGACTGAAGGGGCGTTGACCACTACGAGCCACCGGCGGCGGCTCAACATTTTTCGCTTTGAAAAGGGAAGTGATGTAGGTGGGCGCTTTTCTTCATTCCCAGCACACTGGCCAAATGGACGTCGAGCAAGCGTCCCGATCCCAGGGCTGCACCCCCGATGCAAAGAGACACACGACGGACCAAAAATAGAAAGAAATGAGATTGGCTGTAGAAACAAAGTGGCTTATGGAAAGATCACATGCAGTTCGTATCGAATGGTGGGATGGGGTTTGGGGAAAAAAGGGGGAAATGGCAAAATCGGTGCACCAAGGGGAGGGAAGAAAGGAAGCAAATGGGATACAATGTATGATAGCTAGGCCAGATGGGAGCAAGGAGAAGGTATGAGAAACGGAGTGGAGGGAGGGTCAGAGGCAGAGGATGGAGGGCAAACACAGGATAGAAGAGCTCAAAAGGTCATGGCACATGGGCGGGAAAGTTGGTACTTGGTCTTTGCCAGGTAGGCCCGACTCGACCTTGCCCGACAGAGGAGAAGAAAGAAGAAACAGCTTCAGCGGGATTGGGAAGGATGAGGATGGGCTGCTGCGGCCGCCCTGGCCTCCGCAACGGCCGACGGGCCGTCGAGGGAAAAGCGCGGGTGGGAGGAGATGGAGCGGCGGAAGGGTGGGGCGGGGGCAGAAGGAAGTAACGGGGACGTTTCAGCGTTGCCTCCCGCGCCCACGCGCGGCTCGTCGGCGTCCTCCTCATCGTCGGACGACTCTTGCGGGATGTGGGATGTAATGTCGTCGCCAAACACGACACCCATTCTTCAATCGGGACGCCAGCGGTTTCAGGGTAAAAAATGTAGACGGTCAAGACGGCAATGAGGCAAAAGAGCCGTGCATGGGGTACAAGCGCCATGTGATGAGGTCTTGAAGGATCGGTTGTCGTTTCGCCCCCGTAATAGTGCTGAGAAAGTTGACCGCTGTTGAGAGGGAGACGCCCTTGGCGCGAAAGGTGAGCGGCATAATCTCCGGACGGCAACAGCCAAGGGACCGGGCCAAAGGAGGCCCAAAGGAGAACGGTAGCAAATCACCGACACAACGGTCAACTGAGGCGAGGAGAATGGAAGATCAAGCCAAAGGAAAAGCCCCGTGAGCATAAGAAAGAGGGGCCTCGAGCAGGCCACCATAGATTAAGATGGGACGGGGCCCCAGCTGTCAATCAAAAACCACACGGGGATCGTTGAGCTGACATAAAGGCAAGCGTTAAGCCCAGTCATGAGCACGCTGTAATAGAAACAGGTTAGTCCAACGACGGGGATCGATATGACCACTCACGTACCGTCTCTTCCTTCCCACCCTGCCCGTTCAAACAAGCGGGGGGCATAAAAGCTGACCACGTTAATCCCATTCATCTGTTGTTCCCGCAAAGAGAGGGGGGGTGTCAGTGAGACGAAGCGCCGAATGGGATGGTCAAAAACACAAACCTGCAAAGAATTGCTGCTGCAGGCTACGAGGACGCGGTAACGGTACCGCTTCCACATAGCCCGGTACGAGCGGTCGCCTTGTTCACGGAGGAAGAGGACATTTTCCTTGATTTCACGGTACTCGAGTCTGTGGGTGAGAGGAGACGGGTGGTCAGTGTGTTGTCGCACTCCCGGTTCTACTCGAGCGGCCAGAAATGACCTCTAAAGGTCCGGAAGGGAACGTACTTGGCGCGTTTGTTGTGAATCCGTCTTGTCACTGTGAAGTTCGACTAGAACGCGCATGGCGTCCAAGTCGCGGTCCTTGTCGAGCAAGTAACGAGGCGACTCGGGCAGCACCAACGTTCCCACGGCCAAGATGCAACCGACAATGACCTGGATGCTAAGTGGGAACCTCCAAGATACATCGCCTGCCATGAAACTTGCGCCGTACCCGATCCAGACACTGGGCATAACCGGTGATGTTGAGGGTGTACTCTATCGAGGCCAGGTAGCCACGATGCTCGGCGACAGAGATCTCGCTTTGGTACATGGGTACGACCATGGTGAGGAATCCGACGCCAAAGCCGGCGATGGCACGGCCAGCGGTGAGCATGAACAAGTTGAGAGACGCAGTCTGAAGAAGGCCCCCCAAACTGAAAAGAACGGCGCCCCAAAAAATGGTAGCCTTGCGGCCGATGCGGTCGGCGAGGGTGCCAGCGAGGAGGGCAGTGAAGAGAGCAGCAGGTCGAGAATGGCCACCACGGTCCCGATCTGGGCGGCGGGGGGGGTGGAAGTACAGGAGGAATGCGGGATGGACAATGAGGCTGGACATGACGCCCTGGTCGTAGCCAAAGAGCAGGACACCGAGCGAGGCAAAGATGGTGACGGCCATCATGAGGCGGGCGCCGCAGAGGCCGAGGCGGGCCATGAGGGAGGTGGGGGCGGCGGTGGGGGGGAGAAGGGGGCATGGACGTGGTGCGAGCGGCGGAGGCGGTGGAGGCGGTGCGGCGGCGGGCGGTGCTGCTGGAGGCGACGGGGACGCTGCCATAGTCGAGGGGGACAGGGGGGGCGGAGGGCATGGGGGCGATGGTGGTGGCGGGACGGATGGAGGGGGGGCGTCTGGGAGAAGAGGGACGGGCAGGGGGGCGCAGGACAGGCGGCCGAGGGGAGGCGCGGGCGCTGCTGGAACGACGCCGACGGATGTGGCGGAGACGCCCTCGGCGCGTGCCCGCACGCAAATACGCAGCCAGCAGCCTGCCCCTCAGCGCCGCAGAAACGCAAGCCCCGTCATTTAACCCAGCACGTGACCCTGCCCTGCCTGAAATGTTCAGCGCAGCACCCAACCCTAGCTGCCGCCCATTTGTAATCGTCGTCTGGCCGCCGCCCAGCCGAGCTGCCCGTCCGCCAGCACCCACCACCACCCCCACCTCCGTCTCTTCCTCTGCGCACAATGGCTGTGAGTGCGCGCGTTCTTGTGCCTTCGTGCACGGCCCCGTACTGACTCTTCTTCTCCACAGTCTGGCTGGGGCTACAACGGTCGTACGTATCTCTGCGTGGAAGCTACGCGGACAGACCAGGTCGATGGCCATGGCTTGGCCCTCTCCTGCCAACGCCCATGGCCAGCCCCCCCGTCCTTCACCCCGTTTGTTCACGGACCTACTAACCTAGCCCTCGCCTGTTTTTCTTCACGCCAGCTCCGGGTCGCTGCTACTACTTCTTCCAGCAGTTCCAGCAATGCTACCTGGTCTCGGACAACCCTCAAGCTTGCCGCCCGCAGGTGGAGGACTACAACGAGTGTCTCCACCACCGCAAGGCCATTGCGCGTGAGCAGCAACTGCTGGCCCAAACGCAGGTCTACCAGGCCACTCACATGGCCGACACGCGTGAGGAAAAGAACAAGAAACATTTTGCCGACTTGGAGTGGATACGTTCCTTCCAGCATCGTACCCCGATGGCCTAGCCCACCCCATGCGTGTCTCCTTTTCTCCCTTCCTCCTCCTTGTCTTGCTGTGCCGCTCTGTCTCTCCACGGGCGCTCCTGTGAGTAGTGCCCTGACCGGAGCACCGGCATGTGCATTGGCTCTCCATCGCGTGGGTCAGCGACTGCCCCCCACCTGCTGCAGACCAGACGGGAAGGAACGAACGGGCGTTCCCAGACAATCGGACCATTGCATGTTCGTTAGGCTGCTCTCAGCCGCGCGCACTATAGAATTGCGAGAAATAGAGTCACCATTTCCAGCCCGCCAACATTGAAGGCCGCGCACTTTTGCTTGTGAGCTATTAGGGGAAGGCCAATGCCAAGTGCAGTGCTCGCCGTCTCGCGTGCTACGTTCAGATGCAGATCAGGCCCGTAGGTTCCATGAAATCCAGAATCAGGCCACAGCGAGTCCGGCGAGGGGGAACCATGCCGCTGGTATGGAGGTGCGCAGGACAGGGAGGGGGTTGTTCTACTTTGGTCAACTACGGAGGCAGACATGGTTCATTCTTGGCATCAGATGCAGTTCCAATCAGCCTCCGACCCAGAGACTGAAAGAGGTGCAGGCATAGAACCAATTACTTGCGTGGGACTGGGGCTGGGGCTTGGGCAGACCATCGTAGAAGCGAGTGCGGTCCTCCGAGTGCAACGACGAAAACACACCACGTGCGGCCGGGGCAAACGACTCGACCGCCTTGCGGATCTTGCGCACCTTTTCTCCCGACGACTGTAGCACCATATCCATCTTTTCCTCAATCTCATGCGGGCGTTTGCCCTTGCAGCTAACGACCTTGGTGTTGCCGTTGGCTGGGGCGCGCAACGGTGTGTCAGTAACGAGAAGGGGCGGAGGCCAACATGGCGAAAAGGCGGGCCCGCCAAGCGGGGGAAGAAGCACGGTAGGGAGGGGAAGGGGGGACATACTGTAAAACCCGCGGATGATGGGGTGGGCGGTCGGCCTGTCCTGGACGACAAACTCGACAAACGGGTAGCGCTTGGCCAGCTGGACAAGCCCGAGGCGATGAAGGACGAAGTGGCGCATGCCCTCGTGCGACGCGTGGGCGTGGTTCACCTCCACCACCACCTTGCGCACCGGCATGAGGTAGGAGCCCTGGGGCCCACCGAGGGAGCGGGAGGCCCGGCTGATGAGCAGCTTGTCCGCACTTCGTGCCAACAGTAGGGGCCGCGGCATGATCGTCAACAGGCGCGCAGTCGTTGTACGGACCGAGCTCGGCAGAAGGCAGACGAGAGCACAAGAAGTCGAGCGAGCGGAAGGTGGCGGCCACCCGCATTCCGCCCTTCCAACTCTTCTTCGGCTTTCAAACTGCAACTTTCAACCAAACGACTGAAAGGTCAACTTACCCAGTCGGCTCGACTGCAGGCATCACGTGGGACGGTCACTCATCATACATCACGCATGGCCTCCGGCTCAGGGCCTTACGCCAATGCCAAAACACCTGGGATCAGATGCCCAGTATTGACTGCCACACTTTTGTGCACCATCGTAGCTCTATCCAGAGTGTGCCACCACCTCCGTCTATGGCATACGGAGGGAGGAGCAAGAGTGCCTTCCACAAAGAGGTGAGGTCCAATGCTTCGATCCAAGGCGCCTACAGCGAAGAGTGTGGCACGTACTATAATAACCGCCCCCGCCAGCTCGGCTCACAGCCCCCTCTCCCCCGCGCGCCCTCGCCATTCTGGTTTTGTGCCAACCCGCTCCGACATATAAGTGCACGACAATGGATGAAAGAGACAGAGGGAAAATGAATGCATGGAATGATTAATGATGAGGGAGGGATGACATACACAAAACCGAGACCGTGTCGAACAAAACAGATGCGCATGACGCGCCGACCGGAATGAAGCCGCCGCCAAAACCGTCTCCAACAAGAATGAATATACAACAGAACAGCTCCAAAAAGGAATAGAATCACCGCTTCCCCCCAATCGCCCTGGTCCTTCCGTCAAGCTTCACCCCCGGGCTTGCGCCGCTGGAGAGCCAAGAGACAACATCAACGTGCACGGGCCTGCGCAAAAGGGGGTCATCTTGTTCGCGCAGCTCCTGGACCCGAGTCAACAAGTGGTCCCACAGCCGGTCCAACACCATCGTTGCGGTTCCCGGAGAGAAGCGGGCGTGGATACGAAGCACGTGGCGCAAGTGCGCGTCGTAGACGGTTTTTACGAGTTCGACCAGCTCGGTGGCAAACGCGCCATCCGTCAGCATGCCATCGCGCAAGCCTGTCCAGGCTGGGTGGACGATCCGGGTGGCAGCATACTCCGCATTGGGCCAGGGGCCTGGTTCATCTCCAGCGAAGATGACGGAGCCGAAAAGTCTTCCTCCATCTCTAGACCACAGGACCAGACTACGTCCCAGTCCTGCTGGGACGCCAGCAGGGCGGCGGTACGAGTATGCTGGGACGAGCGTAAGTAAAGCGGACGGGCAAGCATGCGTCTGGCCACATCGGGGGTGATAAGGGCGGTGGAGGGAGACGAGGCGCTGGATGCAAGGGGAAAGGAGCGTTGTCAGCGTGCCCAAAATTCGTATGTATCTTCCTCATCACCGTCAGACTTTGGTGTGAGGATGGGGCGAACATGAGGTAGCTTAACAGTATCGCGGTGGGGAGTGGACGGAACGGATTGCTGGCGCGAGGAAGGGGAAGATGAAGACGAAAATGAAGATGAGATGAAGATGAGGCAGCAAGATAAGACCACACCCCACTGGTAAACTCAGCTGCACGAGCCGAGAGGAAGGAGGACAGCTCCTGGTCAGGCTGTGAGCCGGGTTCGGAACCGATGGGGAGAGAACTTGGGAACGATGGGCAGCGAAACGAGGGGGAAGAGGTGCGGGATCGGTATGCATGGTAGTCTCTTGACCAGTCACCGGTGACTGAGATTCGTTGGCACTCTTCCGGCTGGGGTCGTGGCTTCGGTCGCTCCCACATTTGGTGTGGGGAAAAGGAAAAACGCTGCTCCTGTTGCACTGAAGGGGACGTTAACGGATGCGGAGAGGGCAACCATACCGTTGAGGGAAAGCCACCGGAAAATGGAATGTCCGATAATTCACTGGGAGTGGTGGGGAAGGGGCTGGGGCCCCATGGTGCTGGCACATGAACAGCACGAGGATGGGCCCAATGGAGGTCCATCAGACAAAGACCGAATCGAACGGTTCCTGGCGGGACAACAGGCACGCCGAAGGGGCGAGTCGTGTAGGTTTCAAAGGTGTGGTCCACCAAGTGGGGGAGGCCAACGGTGCTGTGATATCGTTGGTCTTGTTCATGGATGGTCATCACTTCACGAAAATCCGTACCGGGCATGTCCGTATGAAGAAAGAAAAGAACGGTGCCGCAGGATCCAAATTTCCTTCGGAACTCATCTGGGCCCGATAGTTGGCCGAAAGCGTGAAGAAAACGCGTGAAGGAGAGGACCTCCACGTGAGTGCAAAGCTCCATATTCGACGGCAGTGATCGTCTCCCCCGCCTCTGGCAGGGGAACATGATCCACAAGTGAATCTAACACTTCTAGCACCTTGAGCCTTAGACCAGGGATAAAATGGCCTACCCCTCCTGCCCACGCTTGCCGTTTGATCCGGAGTGTGCGCAACAGTATTGCGATCGGGGAAAGTGTGCAGAGAGACATGGGGATAGTTCTAGCACGAGGACGACTGCTCGTCGTTTGGGCACCACTAGAGAAACGTTCGATAAAGCCATTTGATGGTGTGAGCCCTCAGAATGGCAATAAGAGGAGATGTCGATAGGGTCAAGCAGCGAACCTTGGGTCGAAGACGGACGGACTGGGGGCGTCCCAGTGCCAGCAGGGCAAGCAGAGAGTGGAGCCGATGCTGAGGAGGATGTATCGGTGTTGGTGGGGAGTGAGACGCCAGAGAGGAGTTAGGCCGGCCAGGCGACAAGCTGTGGCCAAGGCCGGGCGTTCAAGTCCGAGGAAGGCCACAGAATTAGCCCAGGATGGGGCATGGGCGGGCCGGGTGAGTAAATAACGATGCAACAAAAGAGGTCGCATAAGTGTAGGCTGTGAAGCGGCACCGCGACATGGCCGCGTATGCGAGGCGGTTTTGGTAAGCGAAATAGTCACTGTTGCTATTGTTGGTTGAGCGGCAGCTGTTTCCATTTTCAACGGTGCTCGGAGCAGAAGGTGTTTGATCGTAGGCAGACAAAATAGGGACGGATGTGTGACCAATGCTCCGCCGGGGAGTGTGTTGAGGATTCCGGAAGAAGGTCGGGAAGGCCATCGCTTTGGTACTTGGGGATGGGGGGCTTCCAGCGGAGACTGGAACGGGAAGGGAGGATGCGATCGCCCTTTGGCCCATTGGCTCCCCTACTAGGGGCGTGCTAGGCTCATCGGATGGGCTAAGTGCAGGCAACTGAGGACTGCAGGGAGGGGGCATTGGAGCTAGTACTGGCGATGTGGGAGGGACTTGGGCTTGGCGTCGATGGGAGGGAGAGGCATGGATATGGCTGGAAGTCAGACGGTGTAGGCGGTGAGCCGCCGCAGGTAATAGGTTCGGCGTACGGCATATACGTGACGGATTGAGGGTGGGGGCATACACGCCAACAGGGACGGGAGCGCACAGAGAGAGGGGCAGGGAAACGGCGCCCACGTATGCTGATGGGGATCCAGATCGACGTGGGTAAGGGGCCGCGGTGGTGGTGGCAATGGCAGTGGGCGCAGCAAGCGAAGTCGCAGTAGCCGGGGGGGGGAGGAGGGGGGAGGTGGCGAAGAAGAAGTAACGAGAGAGGCGATGATGCAGTGGAAGTGTACCGACAGCTCGGCTTGGCGTAGGTGGTGTGTGATGTGGGTTGCGAGGGACCTGAGGCACGTTATTGACCGCTGAGTCTCAGCGCTGCGCGCGGAGCTGAGCCCCTCAGCTGAAACCGGGGCCCGCGAATATACTCTGGCAGGCTATCGGGGGGAGTGCTCCGCCAGCGCAGCGCCAGTGTGGACAGAGACGTGCACTGGCGCACTTGGCCACCCCAATCAACACCAGGGCCCGTTCCACAGGCAACAGTAACTCTGGTAACTAGTAACACTGATGTACTGGTGGCCCAAGTGCTGCGCTGCGTTGCAGGGCGGCCGTTTGCCGTGGAAGTGCGAGTCAAGATCTGAGACCCAACCCTCAGCTTGAGAGGCCTGTCGAGAAACCAGTCGCTCCCTCCAGCTCTCGCCACGTCTGCCCCGTCACTGCCATCGTCTATCGCCTATCTCTTCCCTCGCCCTGAGGCCTGATCCATGGCCCATTGCCCAGCGAACGCGAAGGGTCGAACGGTAACGCGTCGGACACACCAAATGCCCACCGCCCTGCTTGCGCCGCGCCCCGCCCGTGCCGCCCACACAGCCGAGAAGCTCGCGAGCTCCCACTCACGTGCCTTTCGCAACACTCTCCGGCTCGAGAAACCCACCCGGGATACTGTCACCCCCATTTTCGCTCTTAAAAACAAAGATTACCCCCCCGTCTCACTCTTCCCTCTTTTGCTCCCCTCCACCTAAATGGTGTGGTTAGCCCCTCTCCCGAGGGAGCACGCATATATACTGAGAAAAGAGTAGAGTAATATAGGTTTTACGCACCCCAGCTGTTTCGCGTAGTATAGCTTCCGCGATGCATCATGCGTCTCTCAAACGCGCTTCCGTTGCTTTACCCCCCGCTCGAGCTGAACAATCTGATTTGTTTGGGGAGAGATGCGGGGGAGTATTAGTGTGCACATGACTATGTCCGCTGTCGTCCGACCCTCTTTGGCGCCCTATGTCTCTGCCAGGCTCCTCTCTTGGAATAGAGCCACCAAAACAACTCATCTCTTTCTCGGGAGCCCTGAATTATGGTCACGAGGGATTGACCCCGCGGTCAACGTCAGAGTAGGACAAGAGAGTTGTCACCAACACGTATATATAACCCCGAGATGCCCGGAATCATACGAGGAGAAACTCACAGTTTTGAGGACACAGGAGGAAGGGTGTACAGTATTCCTTTTACCTACTCATGATCGGGGTATGTCGGTCGACTCAGTGGAAAAAGCAATGTGCTGATGGTTGGATTCGTTGTGATACTAGAGATCAGAGAAAAAAGGGGGGGGGAAAAACCAAGGAAAAAGGCGGCGCAGTGAGCAGGAGCACGCCAGCCGCTGAGGCAAGCATGGGCCCATGTGATGCGTCTCCAAGAGGTGACGCAAAGAGCGGCTACAAGTACCGAGAGCTCCAAAAGGGAGATGAAAGTGAGGCGTGGAGGAGACGCGCGCGATGATGGTGGAAAGGTCGGATCCACCAAACCAATACTTAATTTCCCACACTCCGAAGCTCTCTGGCTGTGAGCTTTGGACGGCCTTGGGAATGGCAGTTGGGTGCTGTTGGTGCTGTTTGTTGACTGTGACCCTCCGGGTTCCAGTCGGTAGACCAGGTTCCCTCGGTTCCATCTGTTTCCACGCTGCGGATATCGTCTCAGCGTGTGGCACTGTCCCTGGCCTTGCATTCTTCTATGTAATACCTCACTGGCCTGTGCCTAGTCCGGCCTCCTATCTAGATGCCTCTGTAACATGTAACTAGACTCAACTGGGGCACCAATCCATCACCTTCTTCTCATCCCTCTGCCCATCCGGCTCCCTAGGCCAACACTGTTGTCATCACCACTGTGGATCCCATAGAGCTATACATGGATGAGTTCCATCTTGTGATTGGGGGCAGTAGTAGTGCAAATTGCCGCCATCGCTGGCCATGAACAAATGAACTTCGAAAGAGAACCAAATGTTCGACATGGCGTGCCGCCGGACGTACGCGGGGCAGGGCCGAGTTACGTCAGCGCTTCGAAGCCTGGCCGACCAGCCCGGCCCGTCGTATCAGCAACGGACCACGACCTGCTCTACTTTTGCCGCCAGCCTCTTGTGTCCCAGAAATGCCGGCGGACCAACCTGCTGCGCCGCCCGCGGCGGATATGGCGCCCGTCCAGTCCGTTCGCAACGCTCGTCCGCTCATCATTGGCCCGCCTCGCCTGAACCCCATTCCCCATCGTGCTCGAGGGCACAGTGGAGAATGGGTTTGGAAGGGGCGGCAAGGAGTTGGGCTGCCCAACTGCCAACTTGCCTCCCGCGGTGTTGGAAGAGGCAGAGAAGAAGCATGGGCTCACCACGACTGGCGTCTATTACGGCTGGGCGCGCGTCGTCACCACCCTCCCGGAGCAACGGTACGTCCCTCTCTTCACTCTCCTTACGTTGCGCACGCTGCCCAAACTGCGGCCCAGGTGCTAGCTTGCTTCATTGTCGGCGTCATACTCTGACACTCCCCCTCCCCCTCCTCGGCCACGCGGGTCTTTGCTGCAGGAACAGGAATGGGTCAAGGACAATGACCGTATTTGGCCCATGGTCATGAGCGTCGGTTTCAATCCTTTTTACGGGAACAAGGTCAAGACCGCCGTACGTCTCTTTATCCTTGTCGTTGTCCTTTGCCATTTATGTTTCTTGTTTGGCTAACGTGGAGCTTCTGCTATTCTTTCTATTTTCTCTTTGAAAACACAGGAGGTTCACATCATTCACAAGTACCCCAGGGACTTTACGGCGCCACCGTTCGCTCCATTGTGTTGGGCTACATCCGCCCCGAGTTCAACTACACTTCGGTCGGTACGTAGCACCTTGTCTTCCCTTCTTCTCTATTTGCGTTGTTTTCTCTCCCCACTCCCTTGGACGGCAGAGAGGGGATGGACTGAGAACTAACGCCCGTCCGACTGGGTAGACGATCTAATTGCCGACATTGAGACGGACAAGAAGGCTGCCATCAAGAGCTTGGACAGGCCGGGCTACCAGGCCTACCAATCCAAGATCTAAGCCTGCCATGTCTCTTTTCCATCCGACCCCATTGCAAGGGGTTCGACTCGGTGAATGGTAGATGGCGACGATGCATGCTGGTTGGTGTCCTAATTTAATCGCTCCCGCCTCGGTCACCTCGGTGATAAAATGATTGCATTTGCCCTAGTACCAGACGGTGATCGATGATCAGCTTTTCCCAGATGGTCGATGACAGATGAGGTCGATGAGACTGATAACGACCAGAACGGTAAATGAGAACGTTTTCACCTTTCGATGTCAGCCTGTTAGAACGCTCTCATGCCCGTCGACGGACGTCAAGGCGACCGCCGGACACTTCGTACTGCAAAAATGCGTTGGCGTGACCCGGTCCGGCCTTTCAAGCCAAATTTGAAAGTCGGCATTAGGCTTCCGTGTCGAATTTACCCCGCCCGCTTAAGCTTGATCCCGCGGGCTGGCATCATGCGTCCCGGCCGTGTTGCTCCATTTCCGTCGGAGCGGCATTTCGAATCTCCCAACGGCCGACGTCTGTCCCACAGCCACCGCTTCTGAACCCGCTCCGCACCGCTCTGCCGCGGGGGAACGGAGCGGATGGGTACAGTTGGGTAGGATATTGTCTGTGTGGGAGCTGGGGGGCGGGGCATGGGGGGCTGTATATACGAGATTCAACAGGCAAGGCCAGAAGCCGACTACGCAAGCTCCTGAGCAACAGGACACAAAATGATTTGGAAGCTGTTGGGGTACACATGAACAGGAATGAGCACAGAGAAGGTATATGGGTGTGCCCGCCAGCGCCACAACCAGGTCTCCAGGGACAGAGGGGATGGGCGAGACACGTTGGCCCACCATGGCTCGCGCGGCAGAGGGCAGGGTCAGCGAGGAGGGCGGCTGGGCCAGTCGGCGATGACACGCATCGACGGCACGCACAGTGCGCTGGGTGGGCAGATGCGTACTGCCGCGAAGCTGGGCCAGACGACGCAGTCGCGCGGTGGCGCTGGCGCGGATCTGGTCCCAGTCCACCGCGGCTTCCGGGCGCAGGGGGGCTGCGGGCCCATCCTGAGGTTCCGTCCCAGCGCGAGTGGGAGCCCGAGCAGGAACCTGGGCAGGAGATTGGGCTGTGGGCCCATCCGGAGGTTCCGGCCCAGTGCGGGTGGGGGCCCGAGCAAGAACCTGGACAGGAGATTGAGCAGGAGACTTGACAGAAGGTTGAGCAGAAGGCTGGGCAGAAGGCTGGGCAGAAGGCTGGGCAGAAGGCTGGGCAGAAGGCTGGGCAGAAGGCTGGGCAGAAGGCTGGGCAGGAGGGGAGACAGCAGGAGACTGAACAGGAGGCGGGGCAGCAGGAAACTGAACAGGAGGCGGGGCAGAAGCCTGAACAGGAGGCGGGGCAGAAGCCTGAACAGGAGGGTGGAGAGCAGAGGGATCTGGCTTGGCTAGCGACAGCGGGGCAGGGCCACTCGTCTCGCCGCCCATCTCGCCACCCGCCCCGCCGCGAGTCTCGTTGCGAGTCGCAACGTGATCCAGGGTGGGAGATAGAACGATCGGTGCGGAACCGGCAGCGGATCGACGCCCGCTGGGTCAGGTAAGGCAGGTCGGCCTGGCGGAGCTCTGGACGGAGCTCTGGACGAAGCTTTGGACGAAGCTTTGGACGAAGCTTTGGACGAAGCTCTGGACGACGCTCTGGGCGGAGCTTGCCTTGGAGCTTGCGTTGGAGCTTGCCCTGGAGCTTGCCTTGGAGCTTGCCCTGGAGCTTTCCTTGGAACTTTCCTTGGAGCTTTCCGGGGAGCTTGTCGAGGTGCGGTGGCGCAGGGGCAGCCGGGGCGGTGGGAGCTTGGTGCTGGAACAGGGGGCGAGCATGGGGCCCCGTGTGGGTCGAGGGGACAAAGAGCAGTCGGCGCGGGGGGCGGTGGGAGTGGGCGGTCCCGCGAGCGGTGCCGCGAGCGGTACTGCGAGGGGCAGCCCGAGCTGGAGCGGCACGACTGGATCCGGCAGCTGGGATGCGGGGGAGAGGTGCAGCGTGAGCGGGTAAGGGGGAGGGAGAAGAGGAGGGCGAGGGGAAGGGCGAAGTGGGAGGGCGAAGAAGGCGAGCGGGAGGGACGAGGACGTTTGCCCAGGACCGAGGCAGACGGGGCGCCATGCGCTGGCACCGGGGCGGGATGCTGGACCTGCGGTCGGGGCAAGGCTGCGTGTGGGGGGAGCACGTGCGCCGCCGAGGCAGGAGCAGGGGCGGGGAGCGGGTTCCAGATCGTGGGGAGGGAGGAGAGTGAGCTGGAGAAGGTTGTCGGTGCGCTCGACGCGGGTGCGTCGTCTGCGCCTGGGGCAGAGGTCTCTTGCGAAGGGGCGGCATGCGCGCCAGGCGCGTCGCGAGGCGGAACGAGGCTCGGATGAGACGCCGCGGCCGGGCTGGAGGAGGAGCGGGACCCTTGGGTGCTCCGCTCAGCCTCGGCCTGGGTAGCTTCGGCGGCGGGCGGAGGCGTGTCGAACTCAAATGACGATCCTTGTACCGAGACTGGGGACGGGAGGGAGGAAAATACCTGCGACAGCGGTTGGGAAGGGAGCGGTCCAAAGGGTGGGTACTCGATGCTGGGCTGAAAGTCGCTTGGCGCGCAAGCCGTTCGCGGGCGGGGGCGGGGCAGGGCAGGGCGGGGCGGGGAGCGGGTTGGAGATTGAGGAGGGGGGCGCCGATGAGAATGAGAATGGGGGAGGGCATCCGCATGCTGATTGGCTTGACGTAGTGTGGCAGGGGGAACAGCGCGCTGATACGTCGGTCGGCAGATGCCGTCGCTGGGCCCGGGAAGATCGAGAAGTTGAGGCGGTGGCGGGTGCTTGGACAGAGGAGCCGGGCGCAGGGAGGTGGACCGACGGGTCCGAGAGGGAGGGCATGGTGACGGAAAGCGAAGACGGCTCGGGGAGATGCAAAGAAGAGTCGGTGCTGTCGAGAGCGGGGAGCGCGCTTGGGCCGAAAGAACGGGACCTTGCGAGGCGCTGGGACGGGGCATAGCTTGCCCCGGCGGAGGCATGGACAAGCTTTCATCCAACCGGAGCGAGCGGCTGGCTTGGGGCGCAGCAGGTGCAGAGGCCGACGGCACAATGCTGGGCTGGGAGACCAGTGCCGATCCTGAGGAGGACAGGGAGGAGCGTCGCAGCTGGGACACCAACGACGGTGGAGAGAGAGGATGCTAGGCGGAGGCGGGGCGGCGGACACGGGTTTTTCCTGGCTCGGCTCGGCGCTGGACAAGGAGGATTCGGATGCCAAAACGTCATCTCCATGGCAGCGGCCAGAGGAGACAAAGGAAGGGTTGGAGGAAGCCGGGTGAGCCGACGCAGCGCCAGCGGGAATGGGTGTGGGAGCCAGAGCGCCACCGTCAGGAGCAAGGGCATGATGGCAGACCAGAATCCGGATGAGCGGTAGCAGCATTGGCAGCGGCAGCGGCAGCAGCCGGAAGTGCCTCTTTGGCCAGGCTTGCACGCTCCGCGCTAGATGCTTCGCCTCTTCTACCTCCGGCCCTGACGAAGCAACGGGGAACGCAAGCGGGTTGAAGAAGAGCGGTGCTGGGTTCTCAGGCAAGGGGTTCAGGCTGCGTTGCTCGGCGGCCGGGTTGGACCCAGGGGCGCGGGACTGGGTAACGAAGGAAGAGGAGCGACGTCCCTTTTTGCGTTTGCCACGGTGAGGACGACGGCGTTTGGACGAGGGAGGGGCGTCGCTCTGGCTCGCAAGCGACGCGTGAAGGAGAGAAAGCAGGCCGGGCGCTCCACTGGACGTGGCGGTGGAGGGAGCAAACGAGATGGTGGACACGGTGGTAGCCTGCTGCTGGGCAGCCAGGAGGCGACGCTGATGAGAGCGAAAAAGGCGGTAAGACGTTCACGCACCAACCGATTCGCTTCCTGCCTTCGCCCATGGACCAAAGCCACTTGGAGCCAGTCCAAAACGCTTCTTCCCCGCGCCGCCTAGGTAGCGGAACTTGTCGCAGTGCACGACGAGCGTGGCCGTCGGCGTGGTGGGTGCATGGTCGGGCTCGGCCATCAGCAGATGAGCAGGGGGGGGAAAACCCTGCTTGCCTGTAGGAACCGCTGTGCCTCGATCGGCGGTTGGCCCAGCTCGACCCTCACACTGGACAAAACTAGGATCGCACCTCGCAGAGACGAGACGGTACGGACGGGGTGCCGAGCGTACGCCGATGGCTTGCAGGCGCAGGGTTCAGTCAGGGGGTGGGGACAAGGAGAGGGGAGAGGGGAGACGGGGCCTGGCAAGGGCAAGCAAGGGGACGTACCGAGGAATTCGGCCACAGCCGTGGCGGTCAAGTGGACCACCACCATGGCTTCGGGGTCGGACGCGACCAACCAGAAGGGCTCCTCCTGTCGGGAAGGCCCATGGCAAAACGTGAGAAAGCGGAAGACTGGACCAATACCGCCCCGATCGAGGCGAGCGCGTCGGGGCCCTCGCGTGGACGCTTGGTCAGGCCGGCAGAGCAGGGGGGTGGCTTGGCTAGTTCCGGGCCGTTGTCGGATGCCGGCGACCGCCAGCTCGTAGCCGCGGGGGAGAAGGCGCTCGCGCAGCCACGGACGCAGATGGACGCTCATGAGGAAGACGGGCGCAGGGAGGGTGCGGGTGGGGAGACGACGCAGCGGGCGGGGACGCGTCGAGAAGCGCCAGGCGCGGGTGGCTGCCCGTCCGATCATCGACACCCGCCTCTCATCGCTCCTCGCCCCTCGCGCATCGATCACGTTGGTCACGTGGCTGGGCCGAGAGCGCGTCGCAAATGAAATCTTGCAGCCCGCGCGACCTGGCACTTGGGGCGTCTTACTAATCGCCCGTCCCGCCGCGCCTCTCGTCTCAGATCTCACTGCGTATACGCGACACGAAGCAAGCTACAGGAGGCTGGCTAGGCGGTAGCCCAGCGTCGCATCTGCCTCTACACCATCCCGTTCCACCTGAGCGTCGGAAAGCGCGGCCAGAGCCACGCAAGAATCGAACATGCCTTCACTGAAGAGAACGACACAAGAAAACAAGCACACCAGGAGCCAAGGGAGGGAAGAAAGAGAGGAGAGAGGGAAGAAAGGAGGTAACACGCAATGAGAAAAAGGGAAGCACGCCGCGCGGAAGGGGGAGAGAACAGAGGTGGCGACCTGCGCTAGCCGTGGTATGCAGTAGCAGCGATCTATCCACTGCTGTCGTGAGGTGCGCGCCGTGACAAAAGTCGAAACAAAAAAGAGAGAAGACCAACAAAAAGTAGCTTGAAGGTGAGAGTGAAGAGGAAGAGGCTTGCAATAGCAAACGACCAACGAGCGACAAAAAACGACGTGGCGTAAAGCAACGAGAAACGCGACACATCACCGCCCAACAGAGTACACAGCGCAGTGGGGGAGCAAGCTCAGGAAAAAAAAAACAAAAGAACAAGCGACGACCGTGCAGGGGAGGGAAGAAGGACCCAGGTCGAAGGTAGGGGTCGGAGGCTGGGGGCGCCAGCCGTCCATAGCGCATGGTATGGGAAACACGAGGAAAAAGTGGGGGTGGGGGTGGGGGGATGGATTAAAGGAGACGAGCAAAAAGAGGATGGGAGAGCGGAAGAGGCCCGTTACCAAGACAAGCCACCCCGGGCGTGTCTGCGCCTGCGGGCAGAGCGGAAGAAAGAGTTGAAGAGGTGTAGGTATCACTTAGCTTGCCGCACGCGGGAGGGCAGGCTGCTGAGGTAGGCCGAGGTCGACTGGCCGGCGGCAAGGGGGGAATGGCGCCAACAGCAACTTGGTCAAGGAAAGAGTAGAGGGTTTGGGATGGGTTGGGCAGCGCAAGATGGGCTGGGTCGAGTTGGCCATCTTAAAGTTCCAGAAGAAGGAACCAGCGCTGGCGGCGTAGGCGTTGACTTGGGTGGAAAAGTAGTTTTGGTTCCAGGTCAAAGTCGTCAGGCCCGAGATGAGCGAATATTCCGTCTTGGCCATGGGCACGGGGAAGCCGTCGTAACTTGTAACCGTGGCGCACACCTCGAGTTGATCAAGGTTTGGTTTGCTGACGCTAGGGAACCAGCCGGGGTAGGGGTTGTCGTGATGACCAGCATCGACGCGTTCTTGCCCGTCGCAAATGCCTTCCAGTGCTGGGCTGGCTTGGGAGCAAAGCCATGGTGGAAGAAAACATGCTGTATCCGCCTTTTGCAAGGTGGCGTAGGAGCGCTCATAGAAGGCTTCGGTCACGTTAAGGTTGTTGCCTGGCTGACGTAGTAGACACCGTGGGCTCATTGACGGGCGAGATGGCGCTGAGACCGACTTGTACGGGTTGTACGAGAGCCAATCCACAAGCGCGCTCAGCGTTTGGTCGGATCGGTCTTGGTTTTCCTGGGTCCACCAGGATGGTGTGGTGGGTGTTTGGCCAGTCGATTGGTCCCCGGACTGCGATCAAAGATCCAATGGAATCGGGCATTACGCGTCAGAAGACAGTCACAGGCCAGACTATAGACACTGGGAGAGGAGGGAGGAGAGAAGGAAAGGGTACCAAACCTGAGATCCCGGCATGCCATGCAAGTCGATCAACGCATACATCTGGCGCTTCCATAGCCACCCAAGCACGCGGTGAGGTGTGGTACAATTGGGTGGAGTTGACGTATGGTTCGTCGTTGGCCAGGGGAATAAAGGGCCAAAAGCCAATGGGGATGCGGACATTGTTAACACCGTGGCGGTTAGAGCGTTTCAATGTCGGCCTCTGTAACCCAGCTGTCGTAGCGCTCGGTTAGCACTGGGAGCCTGAGAACCGACGGTTTGGGTGAATGAATGCCACTCGTCGTAGTCGTTGGGGGCATGCTGGGTGAACCAGTCCTCGTCCATCCACCGTCCAGGATCAGCCATCCCCCGAGACTGACACCGAGCGCGCTTTTGCTGTGCTGTCAGCCCAGTCCCAGAAGGGCAGCGGGGGGGGGTGATTTTGGAGGGGTCATTGCCGATGCTGTCGACATTAACTGCCCGTGGGGGCTGGCCATCGCCGCTGGAAGAGGTGCTGCCGGTATGGACGGAGGAAAGATTGGAAGCAGACTGTCCGAATGGTGGGCATGCAGACCGACACCCAGACCGGCGCCCAGGCCGACGCCAAGGGCGACAAGCACGGCTGCCGCGACAAGGGCAATGAGCTTCTTGTGGGAGCCAAGCGACGGGGTGCGCTTGGTGGCGCCGGCGCCTGGGAGGGAGGCGTAGGAGTGTGGTGGGCAGGAGCAGACGCACTGGGCGTCGTGGTAGCCAGCGGGATCGGGGTGGGAGGTGAGGGCCCGCTGGCTGGCGCCGGGCAGATGGAGGGCCGAGTCGGAGGCGCCAAAACTCCAAGCTGTCGTTGGGGTGGCCCAGGTCGGGCTGGCGAGACCGGGGCAGGGAGAGACTGGGTGGAGGCCATGGGGTTGGGCAAAATGAGTGTGGTGGCGCCGGGAAGAAGGGGGCGGCAGGAAGTGGGGGGGAGGGGGGATGGTGGGGACGATGGGGACGGTGGGCTAGAGAGGCTACGTGGGATGCGGATGAGCAGGCGGCGAGGGCAGGCAAGCGGGGTGGGGGAGGCAATATGCTTGGAAGCGGCCAGCAGGACGCGGCAAGCTAGGGTAGCACCCAGGCTGCGCGCAGCCAGGCAGCGCACTGCGCCACTGCCTGGCGCTGCCGCCTGGGGGTTGGATGCGCCCCAGTGCGCAGGCCAGGCGCGCGTGGCGGGCCAGGGTGCTTCGGAGTCGGCCGTCCATATAACGTTGCACGGAGGCGTGCTGTGGCCGGGCGCTCGGCTGAGCACGCCAGGGTCTGGGTGCTACGTACGAGCTGCTTATTATGCGTCGTTTGAAGTAGACGCTTCTGTCGCCCACCGAAGCACGCCGGCGGCCACACCAGGTACGCAACGGCACAAAGTATCCATCGTCTCGATCAGCCTCTGCCTCGGCAGCAGCCCAGCCGCTGTTCCTAGCCAGCGCAGCCAGCCAGGCCAGGCCGTCGGTCAGGCTAGCCGGCCTAGCCCAGCCAGCTCTACATGGCAGGCAGCCGCCTCGCCACAAGAATGTACCCACCGCTGGAAGCGTTGGCCGAGTACGGATCGACAGTCCCCACCTGTGCCCAGCTACACTCCGTCCAATCCATCCGCACCTGCCCACGACCATGCCCTCTTTCTGACATGCGACCAGACAACGCATGGTGGCTGATGCGGCCGTGATCGACGTGATGCATGGGAGGGTCTGGTCTGACTAGCACCATTCGCGCGGGTGGGGTGCCGGAGACAGGGTGACAGGGTGACATGGCATGGGAGGCAGCGCGTAGGGGCAGTGTGGGTGGGCAGGCGGCGCAGGGGCAGTGGAAGAGCGCCGGCAGGGGTCCACTGGGTCCGCCCACCAGCATGTCATGCATCATCACCATGCATCGTGCATCATGCATCGTGCTTGGGATGGCCCCGCAGCGCGGTCTGCATACTGCCCATATGCTTGTTCCATGCAGCGGTGCTCCCTACTTGGCTGCGATGGCGTTGGGCCCGACAGGCAGTGCGAGTGCCTCGCTTAACTGGGCTTTAATTGGCCACCACAACCGAACACAACCACCGTGCTTGCTTGGGTAAGCACGCACGTCTTTGTTGCATCCTTGCACCCTCTGCACCAACTTAACGTGCAATCCAATGCGTATACGCAACAGGGAATAGGATGAGAGAGCCCCATCTTGTGCGTTTTCGCTCTCTGTTGCTTCCCTGTACTCGTACAGCGGCCGACGTCCCACCCCCATCATCATTATGTGTCCTGTGCGCCATGAGCTGCCCTCCCCTCCCCCATCTAAGCACCGAGCAAAGGGGAGCACAGCCGGATGCGAGGCCCCAAACCGCAGGGAAGACGAGCGTGCCTATCCTACAGTCTTTCCCCTTTTCCTCTTTCTCCACGTTGGCAAGAAGAAGAAACAAGCTCGATAGATCCCGGCGTCTCAACTGGCCATGTAAAAGTTGAGCAGCATCAGCGTTCGACGTTCAACTGCTTCCGCTTATACTTGGACAGGGGCCGTAGTGACAACAAGGGGGATCGAGCTTCCGAAACCGAATCGCCATCATGAACCTTTGCCTTGTTTTCACTGCGGGTTCAGGCCCCCAGTGAAGAACAAAGGGGTGGATCTATCCTTCGAACCCATTCTACACCCTGTGGTCATCTCGTATCTTTTCTCCGTTGGGGTTCTGTGCCATGCGGAGACCATCATACTGCCGATTGCTTTCGATCCGGCTTGCCAACCTAATCGATGAGACCCGCGCCAGGCTGTCCTTGGTAGTTAGCACGGCCAACCGAGGCATTCGCCCATCCTTCCTTAACTTCAAAACCTTGATGGGTGCGGCCAGGTGTAGTGGTGGGCAAGGCGTATGCACAGCAGTCGAGTGGCACCCGCACCATATCCCGAGCGCTGGTGGCCCACAACATAGGAAAACGCTGGCTTTGAGTCAGGCAGAGTATGCCATTCCGTGGCAACTCATCCCATTCCCCAGTGTCTCCAGCCCAAGACAGACCGTCGGGGCAAGCTCAGCCCAGGCAGCCCAGCCTGGCTGCGCATACGCGAGCACTCTACTTCTGCCCGAACCCCGCGCTCGCGTGGACCCGCGCCCCACGTGGGCTCGCAAACGGTGGTTAGGCTGGGTTCCAAGCACGCCCATCCGCCGACGCGCGCCACGCTGCCGTCCCACACCACACCGTGTGCTTCCTCACGGATATCCCACATGCACCGAGGCAAAACCGGGTCAGTGGGACTGCGATGGATGCTGCGGTGCGGCCCAATGCGCCGGCACCTTGGGCGTGGGGAGCACACAAGATGAAGAAAGTCGAGGGCGATGGCAAGAGGGGTGAGCGCCGCCGTTGGCTGTGGGTCATTCTTGTTGGTGGGGAACTGGTTTCTCGAATGGTGGAGGGAACGGTGATTCCCACAGGGGGCTCGCTTGCGAAACTACATCGTCTGCTTCCCTGGCCTGGTAGGTTCTGGCGCGGCTATAGCATCTGCGATTCGGACTAGCTGCGTACCCACCCAGCCTAGATACGGGAGGGAACTGGCGCAGCAGACTAGGAGCCTGGTGTGCCGCGTGCTGCCTACCTCGGGTTGGTCCCATGGTGTCGTCGGTCGCGCTGGGATGGAGAGGGGTGGGCTTTGTACGCATGGAAGTACGTTGGGGAGGGTAGGGAGGGGTAGGTGTAAGTACGAGGGGCGGGTGGCTCGGGTCCGGCTCTGCTTCACTCCAACTCGGCCGGGTCGACGTGGCCATCGCCGTGATGGTCTCTTTCGGTCGCCAGAGTTGCAGGACATTGTCCTCGGCCGTGGTGACGAGGTGCCAAGGGTCGTGCGGGGCCCATGCCAAATCACAAGGGGAGGAAGTATGACCGCCATGTTGGAACACGAGTTCTGGCGCGCCATCTTCCGCATCGCCCGGGTCCTGTTCTTGTCCGATCCGCGCCAAGTCCCACAGGTTCACGCGCCGATCGGAGCCGGCCGACGCGAGCACGGTCGCTTCCGTCGGCGAAAACGCCAGACCCAAGACCGAGTCGGTATGGTGTTCCAGCTGGTGAACCGGCTGGCGAGGCAGCGCAGATCCCACACCCGAATCAGTCCCTCGGACCCGCCCGTGGCAAGGATCTGAGCGCCGGAAAACGCGTTCCAGCTCAGCGCGTTCACTTCCGCCTCGCCAGCCACGACAGCGTGCACAGGCCCGGCTTGACGAGCATCCCACACGTGCAGCATCTTGTCGTCGCCGACGCTGGCAAAGCGCTGGGACGAGGTAGGATCAAACGCGCAGTCTTCCACCACGCTCGTATGGCCACGGAAGGTGGTGAGCGGGTCGAGGCTCGTGCGGCCTTGGGCCGCAGCAACGTCCCATAAGCATACTGTCCTGTCCTCGCTCGCAGACAGCACGAGGCCGTCCTGTTGGCCGGACCAAGCCAGGGCCGTACCCTTCCTCGGTTTGCCACGCAGGATCAGATCCGGCTTGAACGCATCGTCTCGGGTTCGGCAGGGTGGGCAGAACGGTCAAAGACGTACAGGTCGCCCGTCACACCATGGCTCGCCACCAACGACGGCTGCAACGGGTTGTACCGTGCCCGGTTCACATCGCCCTGGTGCACGATGCGCTGCACCATGGTCACGCGTGCATTCGGGGAGCCAGGCACGTCTGGCCAGCGCGCCAAAAGGGAGACGGGTCAGTAAGGCGTGCGTTCAGGCGCGGGCGGAGGTGGGTGGGGGGGGGGGGGGGAGACCGTCTACGCACCCTCCTCTGCATCATGCAGGTCGGCCTTGCCACTGGCAACGGGCAATTGGACGCGCGCCATGGAGGTAATCCGTGTCTTGTTCGGACGTCTGGGTGCCGAGGAGGATGTGGTGGGCGCGAAGCCAGGCCGGTCGGACGGCAGGCGATCGGGGAGCCACTGGCAAGTGAGCGAGGGCCACTCGAGCGCGTGGGTGACAAGCAGGTCGTAGAGGTAGGGCGAGTGCTTCTTCCACAGCTTGTATTCCTCGGCGGTGGTGGCGGGGTCACCTGCCTCGGCGTTGGCGGCAGTGGTCAGTTCTCAACCAGTTGGGCATCCATGGTGGCGTGCGCGCAAAGCAGGGTGGTGGCAGTGCTGCGGCCCACACGCCTGCCAACCACAGCAACCAACCGCAGCCCCAAACGCCCCCAGACGCACACGCGTCTGGACTTGTCTGCTGCCGGCGCGGTTGCGTCGCGGCGCGAAGAGAGCGATGGGCTTACCTCAGCTGCCGATGGAACCAAGCACGTCACGTGCCAGTGCCAGGATGCGCTTCCACAGCAAGTACTTTGTATGATACACCACCTAAGCTATCTACCACTGACGACAGTCTACTACTTCTACCGCACGCCCCCGCGGCCTCATCCGCCGTCCGCAGCCCCGCTTCGTCCAGTCCAAGATCCAAATGAAAGTGCACAGCCACCTGCGTGCGGGGTGGCAAGGCGGCTTAGTTGGGGTCGTTCCACAGCGCGGGCCAGTTGACCGGCAATTGCGGCACCACCGACCGTTCGCCCTCGGGCTGGGACGACATGAACTCGTCGTGTTCATGGATCGTCTGTTCGTACTCGCGCAGCGACTGGACCGCATACACGTGCAGCTTCGCCGCGTAGCGTGGTTGGCCTGGGCGATCCGGGCCAAGGGCGCCGCGACGCCGGTACACTCCCGCGGGCACCCCGGCCAGCGAGGGCGCCGCCCAACTTTGTCGTTCGGATCCCGATCCCGACGGCCTTCGTCCGTGGCCGACGTCGAGTCTGTCTCGGACACGACGGGGCGACCAGTCCAGTGCCGGCCCCGGCACAAGGGAGGAACGTTTGGAAAACGCGCGCGACACGCGCGAGGAGCGAATGGAGTGGATCGACGCTGGCCGGCCGGGCGCTGGGCCGCCCGCGCCAGGCGGACCAGGCGGAGGCGCATGCGCCGTTTGCAGGTCAAACGTCGCGTCAAACGAGATGCGGTCCGAAGAGCTGGACGAGCGACGGCGCAAGGTGGTCGCGTGCTGAGGCAGCGAGGGGGAGGAGGTGGCACGGCGCAGGACCGACGGGTCCTCGGGGGGCGTGCTGGACGTCGGAGCTGGCTGGTCACGCTCCCTAGACGCAGCGAAGTAGTCGACCCGGTCCGCGCTGCCGGCAGTGCCGGCGGTGGCGACGGCATGTCGGGCTGAGACCCCGACCCGGATCCGCTCTTGCCGCCCGTCTTGGTCTTGCGCATCGAGCGCAACCATTTGGCCGCGCGCGATGCGGTCGACTTGACAGACGGGTGCTGCGGGTCCACGTCCCAATCCTCGGGCTTGCTCAGGTCGTCGTCCTCGTCCGAGGAAGGCGGGAAATAATCCGGCGACGGCGATCGCTCGATGGAGCGGGTGCGCTTGATGGTACTGACAAACGAAAGGCGGCGCCGGGACCGCGTGTCGGGCTCGTCGCCCTCTCCTCCTCGGTCTCCGAAGCTGACTCGGCAGTTTCGGGAGAAAGTTCATCGTGCCGCTCGCGGACCTCGTCGAGGCGATGATGAAGAGTTGGGCGATGATCATGGCCGTCGAGTTGCGAGGATCTTCGGGAGGCGCAGGGAAATCCGTCATGGCCGAGGCGAAGACGAGCAAATGCAAAAGTAAGCACGGATGAGGAAGGACCAGGAAAGGAAGAGTTTTTGGAAGATAGAGGTCTTGAGCAGAATGCCCTCTACAAACCGCATCCGGTTGGCCTTTGATGCGATCATCAGAGAAAGTTGGAGTAGGCAAACTAGATTCCCCATACCAATGTCAAATCTCAACGTCAGCAACAGCCATCCATCGCATGCGATCCAAAAAAAAGAGAGAGTAGCCATCACTTACAGCAATCGTCCGCATCAGCGTCACGGCATGATCCGACTTTCCAACAACATCTCCACCACCTCCAACACAAATGGCAGATCCACCACCTCGTCCACTCCCCAATCTGCCGCCTCAATCGCCGCAAAGAGCGAGTCGGTCCAGTCCAGAGACAAAACACACCCTGCACGTCCCAGAGCGATGTGCGACGGAACAGGGTCTTGATCGCGTGTCGATCATGGGCAGGAAAATGAGCCTTGCACGCCACACAGCCGCACCGAGTCCCACCACCACCGCCGAGCACCGACGATTGGCCAAGTCCAAGTTACGTGGCTTGCCCGTCGTCGAGCCCACCAACACGTTCGCCGTCTCTCCCCATTGAACGGGGACTTTTGCGAGCTGAGGGTGTGACGCTCATCAGTTCGCGCTGGACGAGAGAAAGGCACTTTGGTGGATGGAGGTGTTGATATGGGCGAAAGCCCGGTACGCCAAATACCATCCTCGGCTCAGCTTGCAGTTTTGAGATGGGGGCGCAGAGCCACGCTTGGCTGCGCCGTACAACAAGCGCGCCAACTGCCGGTGAAAGTTCCGACAAAAGGAGAAGAAAGAGTTCAGAGTCGTCCGACTTCCACCGGCGCAGCCAGTTGCCGCCATCTCGACCTTGACGTCCAAGCGGTTGATCAAACGACGTGCCAGCGTTGCCGGGCCCCATGCTGCCGGACGAGGTGCCCGGAGGGGAACTTTTGGCGCCAGCGACCACCCGCCTCAAACTGGGGGAGATCGAGGACTTGGCATTGCGGAAACAGTAAGGCGCAAGTGAGCAGGGAACAGTGCCAGGTACTCGTCCCACCCTGGTCCGTCTGGGGCTGGACCTGAGCCCAGCCGGCCTCTTCGGCCAGGTGGTCCAGGGAGGCGCGCTTGATGGGCAAATCACTCAACAGCTTGCCTGCCACGCCGTCGATCCGGAACAAGGCGATGGCCAACACGCGCCCAGAGAAGATCAACGTGTTTTGGTACACGCCCTTTTTGTTCATCTCACCAATCGCAAACTCACAGCGCGGGAGAGGAGCGAAGTGTAGCGCTCCCGATCCAATCTTGAGTGTAGCGCTCGCGGCCTGACTTGAGCGCACGCGCGCACTGGCTGAGGAGTGGAGGAGTAGGCGAGGAGACATCGTCGCTTGACAGCGCTGCCGCCGACAGATTCTCACTTTCCAACAGGCACGCCAGCGACTCGAGAATCGCCGCGGTCCGAGCTGGTGGTCATGGGGCAACTCGGCCAACAGGCTCGTCACCCACTCAAAGAGAGCGCACGGCGATTGTCGGGGCGGACAAAGGCGTTGGCCCGGGCCACCGCATCGGAAGTGGGCGTGCCAGGCGGGACATACACCGAATACACACCCGGTCGCTCCAATTCGAGTTGGAGAAAGGGAAGAAGAACGCTGCGGAGCGGGACGGCCTTGTCCATCGGCAACCGATCCGCGTCGGACAAGGGGGGCGCGGCGGCCGCGTTGGCTGGGGAAGAACAGCGTTGACGGAACTGATCCAGTGCATCCTGCACCTCGGCCCATGCAGAGGCAGGGTAGACTGGGTGGCGGCTTGGCAGGTTCCTGAACCGCATCCGACGAATGCGACGTCGCTGTCGCCGAGTCCGGAGAACTCTCCGGATGGTTGCCGAAGCAGGCGCAGCGGCGCCGGACGAATCGGGGCGTCCAGAGGAGGAGGAAGCAATGTCATCCGAGGGATGAAAGTCGTCGTCAGAGCCACGCGACATGATACTGCGGGAGGCAGTAGTAGAGGTGCTAACCTGCTGACCTCGGTTGTGGGCAGGCGAGTTCCCGGAGAACGAGAGCGCAACCCGAGTCGGAAGAGGAGGCAGCGGCAGTGGAAGCAGCAGCGGCAGCCGCGGTAGCGGCATCGCGTAAGGAACGCCGTTGGCCAAAGCGGCCGGTGTGAAAGAGTTACGAGTACTGTCGCGTTGGCGCATGAAGGCGCCTGGGGGAGGAGGGACGTCGGATGGGGTGCTATCCGGTTCGGTCTTGTGGCAGCGGCCGAGGCAGACGGAGAGGCAGCATGCCGGTTTTCCAAGCGGGCCAGGGTCGTAGGGTCGGGCTGGAGCCGGGGCTCGGCCCTCGACCGGTATCAGCGGATGCTCCGAAGGCGGAGAGGGATGTGTGGCTCGGCCAGGCGAGGGCGTTTCAGAGTGATCTTCGACGGTGCTGGAGGAGTCCGAGGGAGGCAAGCGTGTCTGCGGAGCGCGTTTTGATCCCGTGTGCCGAGGAAGGCGGGGAGGTGGCGGTTGCCGGCACTGAGGGCGAGGGTGAGGGTGAGGAGGCGGGGGAGTGGGAAGTGCGGTCGAAGAGGGAGCCCGTGCCGGAAGGGAGGAGGGTGTCGATGGTGGGTGCGCGTTCGGCGGCGCGGGTGGGGTCGGAGGGCTGGAGGCGGGCCGAGCCAGCGCGGGGGGTAGCGTCGGAGGCAGTGTCGGGTGGGGGCAGGGGGCGCGAGGCGGGGGGCGGGACGCGGGTGGGAGGGACAACGACGGTGCTGGGGGGGGCTGCGGGCGGGGCTCGGGGGCGGTGATGGGCGCGGGGGCGGCCAGCGCGCATAGTCGCCCGCCTTGCGGCGGCGGCGAGCAGGCGGCGGCGCTCGGCGGGCGTGACGATAAGCGCGGACACGCGGGCGCCGGTGTGGGCGACGGGCAGCAGCACACGCCGGGCGGCGGGGCTCGGGAGCGCCGGGCGCGCTGGGGCTGGCGGCGCCGGGGCGCGCACCGACGTCAGCAGCAGCAGGCATGGCGGTGGCGGTGGGGAGAGCATCCACGCCCCCAGCAAGGGGGCCGCGGCGACGCGTGAGCGCGGTGGGTGAGCGTCGGCGTGGCGCCGCCCCCACCGGCGGGCTGGGGGCACGGCGCCAGTCTTGCGCCCCGCTGCGCGCGCCCGCGGGCGGCGTGCATTAGCGCTTGCTTAGCGCTTAGGTCTTGCCCCGGCGCACGGCGTTGCACCGAGTGGGTGCATTACGTACGCAGGCACGGCGCACGGCCCGTGGACGCCCGCCTGAAACGTTCAGGGGCGGCGCCCAACAACACGCGCCGCTGAAAAACGGCTGAGGTCAGCAACTTTTGCTGCTGCTGGGCTGCGCGCCGATCGGCTGCTGGACCCCCACCGCTCCTCTTCCCGCCGGCGTGCTGGCATGGTGCTGTCCGAGCTGCCCCACAGCATGCTCAACGGCCCCGCCCCACCCCGCCCCCCCGCCACCGACCCCAAGCTGCCCGCCCCCACCCCCACGCCCGCCGCCCCGACACGGAGCAGGAGGTCACCGACGACGATCTCGAGCAGGCCGTCCGTCTCGTCACGGCCTCGGCCGCGGCCGCAGCCAAGGCGCACCACATTGCCCAGCAACACCCGCCCGCGCCCTCGTCTCGCCTCCCACCATACCTACCGTCTCTCCCTCTTCCAGTCCCACCCTCCCGCCCCCCCCCTCGCCCCACTCGCCTCCGTCCCGTCCGCCCCGCGCATCCTCCGGCGCTCCCCCCCCTCCGACTCCGTCCTCCTCCCTCGTCCTCGCCCACCCGCTCGCCTCCCACCCCCACCGCGTGCAGAGTGCCACCCCCCGCGGCCCTGTGCCCGAACCCAGGACGCTCCCCTCCTTCCTCCCCTCCTACGGCCCCAAACCCGACCGGACCCACACGCCCTTCCCAGGCGGTGCATTAGCCCACGCGAGCCTGGCGCTCAAACGCCCCCTCCTGGGTCCACGGCCCCGATCCGCACCCAAACGGCGACCCAGTACCCGCCGACGGACCAAGGAGGGCGATCCAACACCGTGGCGCTGCACCGACTGTGGCCGGTGCTACTCGCGTGCCGAGTATCTCCGCCGTCACGGCGTACCCACGAGAAAGTGCGTCCGTGGAGCTGCGTGTGTGGCAAGACGTTTTGGCCGGTCGGATGTGTGCACGCGGCACCGGCGACAATGCCGCATGGCACATGTCGCTGCCCTTGATACCGTCTCGGCCCAACCAACTTGCCTCCCGGCCAGCACAACCGTCGGGCTGGGAAGCGGCGGAGCGGGAGCGGGAACGCCCGGAACGGGCGCTGCCCAGTCCCTGCCACCGTCGCTGCCCTCTCGACGGCGTGCCAACCCCGCAAGCCGCAGTCCCGCGCGCTCGGGGCCAGCCAGCCGTTTGGCCACGTGGAGTTTCCGCACGCAAGACTGCCTGCTGGCGTGGCACCGCCGGTTCAACTTGTCCCGGCAGCCAGCCCGGCGAAAGGGTCGGACCGGGCTTGCTAGTCCTTCACCCTCTCTGCCTCCGGTTTCTGGCCAGGACCAAGCGAGCCAAAATCATGGCCACGACCGTGACCGTGACCGTAACCGGGACCATGACCATGACCGTGACAATGACCCTGATCATGACCTTGACCACGACTGCGACCACAGCCGTTCCCATTCCCATTCCTTTTCGCTTTGTGGTGGCGCCGACGCGCACTTCTCGCCCCACTGGCAGGACGTGAGTGGGGACTGTGCCACGCCGGCGCTGGCCAGCACGCAGGCCACTACCGCCTCTGGCGACGAGCTGGGCGAGCTGGACTTGGCGTGTCTGTCGCAGTCGCCGGGGACGATGCTGACGCCTGCTGAGAGTGGAGGTGGGTCTGGCTCGGTGCAAGGCGAGACGAGCGAAGACGCGATGCACTTTGATCCGCTTTCGGTGCCGCAATTTGACCCTGCGATGGAGGAAGGGACGACGAAGTGTTGGCGTCGCTGCGGCGGTTGCTGAAGTGCATGAGGACGACGGGCCCGTCCAAGATGATGCGGAAGCGCAGCCCACGCTCCCCCTCCTGCCCAGATAGCGACCGCGACGATCACCTGGACCTCTCCGTCTTCCCTGCCCGCGCCACCGAGCAAGCGAGAGGCCGACCTGCCCGCTGATTTGGCCCTTTTGGCAACCGCCGTAGCCGAGCCCAACGGCCCCTCCGAACCCACCACGGAGCGGGCTGGAACGAGGGAAGGCGAAGCAGGAGACCGATTAGCCGGCATGGCGCGGTCCCGTTCATCCCAAGCAGGAAAACAAGAGGACGGAGAAGAAGATGCGTTTGGCCATTTCCCCCTGACATTTGAGTTCCCTGGTCTTCCGACGCTGTGCCAGAGGAGGAACGGGGCGAGGGTCGATGCCACAGCCGGACGATGCTGGGGTTGCGATGCACGTCCGTTCACCCTCCCCTCTCCGGCTGCCTCACCGGCACCCGAACCCAAACCCGCACCCGCACCCTACCTCCTTCCGCCGCTCGGGTGCGCAGCAGCGCCAACGCATTCAGTGCCTGGCACCGACAAGCGCGTCCGTCTCCCCTCCGGCGTCGGTCCTGCGCGGCATGGCCGCCCGCACGGCCGGCGTGCACGTTCGTCTCTCCCTTTCTTCTGACGTGCGTGCGCTGTCGCCCCCGCCCTCTTCGGTTTCGGCGCGAGAGGAGGAATGTGCTTCGGTGGTCGCCATGCCCACTGCGCCCGACCCGCTGGAGGGAGCCGAGTCGGTGTTGGAGCTGGAAGAGCAGGCGGAGATGGCTTTCCCGCCGCTGGCGTGCGGTGTGGCGGGCGAGAAGGTGAGGGCTTGCTAAGCCCCCCAACCAAAGCAAACCAAACCAACCAACCCAACCAAACCAAGCCAACCCAAACGACATGAAAGTCAACTGCGCCGTCTGTGGTGTCGGTATCGCTTGGCTCGAGAAGAGGGCCTCGGTTCCCGTGGACGGGAAAAACGGGGCAGTGAGTGCGTGGCTGCAGAGCAAGCTATCTGCCTCGTCGAATCGCTCCCCTGCACATTCTTTTTCGTTTGCAAACATTCCCATATACTGTGTTTTGCCCCAAAAGCATCTTCAACATATTGATTGTCATCAGTTGGTCTGCTTGGGGGGGGGGCGAGACGCAGGTAGGGTCCGCGGCAGACGGTGCGTTGCTTGGATCGGAAAGGATGGTCAGGACGCAGGATCTATAGAAGAAGCGCCCGAAGGGGCTGTGCCAGCCTGGGCCTTGTTCGTCCTGGGACTGGGCACGCAGCCTACAAAGGCAGTGCGAGGGGGCTCCACGTGAGGAAGCACTCTATTCCAGCTGCAAGATTCACGTGGATGATGTTCCTGGGCGGCAGCAGCGAGGCGGGCAGGGCCAGGGCATGGGCCGCTTGGCACCGCAGCCGCATGGGCGCGGGGGCGCTGTGTGGGGGCGGGGGCGGGCAGACAAGACAGCGATAGTCGATACGCGGCGATATCAGCAGCCGACGGCCACGCGCCACTACGCCAGTCCCCCCTCGGTCGCTGCTGCCCGGTGGGGTTCCTGGCTGGGTCGTGCAATGCATGATGCATGATACCCTCTGGGCGCTGCAGCGTCTGCCTGGCGCGGGCACTGGTAGGCACTGCCCGGCACTGGCCAGCACTGGCCGGCAACTGGCTCGGCTCGCCCAGCAGGTGGGATGCTCGGCGGGATCATCGATCGAGGCAGGCTCGGCAATCGATCAGCGATCGCAGCGTCCCCATCCACTGTGCAGAGTGCCCCCGTGGGGCGACGCGGGTGGGGAATATATGTACGGGGTGGTGAACGTACTGGGTACTGAACCCGTCAAGTTGACGCTTACGAGTGGTGCGCCAGAGCGCCCGCTCGGTGCTGGGCTCGGCCGTGTGCGTTGCAGCGTGGTGTGTGGTGCGCCGGCCCAGGCTCGAGCAGCAGCAGCACAGGGCACGAAACCAGACATCCAGAGCGAGCCATGGCAGCACCCGACTCCCGGCGGTCGGCCATCCGCATCCTCCCATCATCCACACCTCTGCGTGCGCCCATTGCGTTCCACACTTTCTTTCTTTCCTTGGGTGCCCACAGCCGTTTGCCTCCACCACGCCATCGCCTCTCTTGCCGCGTATCCTCCCCCCGCCAGCATGGTCGGCTTCCGCGCCGCCTCCGTCCCGACCCCCGCCAGTCCCAACGACGACGGCCTGCAGCCTCCCTTCACCCCCGACCTCGTCCACAGCCCCACCAGCCCGCCAGCTGCACCAGTGCCACCACCAGTCCATCTGCTGCGCCCCTCGCACTCTGCCGCCCGCCCGCGCTCCGCACCGCGCCCATCAACCCCACCTCAGCGCCCCCTCCACCCACCTGGCTCGACCTCGATCTGGACCCCAGCCCTGCCTGCCCTCCCCCTCCCTTGCCCTTGGGGGTAGCCCCATGGACGGGGTGCAACAGGGCGCCGACCAAGACAACCCACCTCACTCTCTTCTCCTTCCCCCCGCTCGTCGCCAGCCCCGTCGAGATGAGTCTTCCCTCTTCGAGCCCCATACCGCCGCTCCGCTTCCCCCAATGGCTCCCGTCGCCGCCTCCCCCCGCGCCTCCCTCTCCACCACCGCCACCACCACCACGACCGTCGCCAGCCTCCTTGGCGCCTCGTCCCGCCGCGCCTCTATCGCGCCTTCCGAACGGCACCCTAGTCTCACCCCGTCCACCGCGCCCAACCGGGGTTCCTGCGCAGCCGCCAACGCGCCGCCCAGCAACAACGCCACCGCTCCACCGATGACGCCGGCAGTGCGCCCCCCGCGTCCGAGCAGCCGGAAACGGAAAGCCGACTTGGGCCCCCTAGCCAATTGGAAGTGCAGGACGGGTCCGACAGCTCCTCGACCGCTTCGGGCTCGCTGTCTTCGCTGTCGCGCGAGCGAGGTCGTGGTCCGCAGACCGCCACGGGTTGCTCCAAGACGTGCGAGAAGATCGCGTTGGGCGTGGAAGCGCTGGCGCAACTGTTGGCGCAGTCGGCGGCGCTTGCTGCAATGGCGCGGTGCAGGCTGAGGAACCGTGGTGGGAGACCGCGCTGACGCTCGTCCACTTTGCAGGCCTCTATCCCACGCCCGAAACTGAACGGCACCATTCGCTCGCGTGCCTCTTACGTCTCTTCCAACCCATCCCGCTCGCAGCGGGAGCAAGTCCGAGCTGACTGTGCCCGAGGCAGCCATGTTTGAGTCGCTGCACGACGAGCCGAGCGAGTGCAGCCTGATTCGGATCCGGTCGTAGGTCAAGCGGTGCAGACCTACCTTCGTTCCACCCGTGCCCTCCCGGCTGCCGGCCCTCTCCGCAGCTCGGTTCTGCCACCATTCCACGCCCGTCGGGGCGGACACGCGCCTGTCCCTGACACCGCTCCGGGGATTGTCCCCTCTGACGCCCGGTGGCAGCTTGCTCGCGTCCGGCCTGCCCCCGAGCGCCGTCTTGTCTGCCCGACGGCGCGACGTGTACTAGCCGCGGCCGCCAGGGAATGCGACGCACGTGGGACGTGACGCAGCTCGTCTTGCTCGGCGGCTGGTGCGGGGTCAAGTATTGGAAGTGGGCGTGATGCGCGGTCGGGCGGTACCAGATGCGAATGGGGTGCGGCCTACGTCGAGGCACCTTCCCTCCTAGCCGGGCGAGGCAGCGTCAGCTCCTCTGGTGGTTCCACTGCCTCTGCACCAGCACGAAAGGCGTCTGACCCTCTGCCTCCATTGGGTTCTCGCCCCTCCTCTCCGCCGTCAGGCGGCGCCATGGAGTTGTACCCCATCTCTGGCCGCTTGGCCGCCGCAGGCGCCGACCCGCTGCCGGCTTGCTCGGGTACGTTTCGCTCACTTTGGCCCAGTGCGCCGATTCGTGTACGATTAGTCTCCCCCCCCTCCTACCTTGGCCCACACACCCACCTTCTCCCTCCCCAAAGGGCAGACCACATACCGTTGCTGTCGCACCCACTGCCATTGTGCCAGTATCGCCCTTCTTTTTGGTGTTTGCCTGTTGCCCGTGGTTCCTTCTGTGGATACCTATAACATTACGGTTTACCTCGGCCAACACTCTCTAGCACTCTAAATCGTACCTGCGGAGTCACATGGACTTTCACAACACGTTTTTGCCTTAATTGTGGGGAGGGAACTGTCGGAATGAACTCAACGTTGCATGAAGCATGCAGGGAAGTGGGGGCAGAAGAGCGTATCCGCTTTTCTCGCCCTCTTTTGGGACAATACCAAGCACACAGAGCATCAGCGTCCCGGTTTCCACCCCCACAGTCATGGGAAATTGGCACTGGCAACCTACGTATCGTAGGGCGATCGCGTTCTTCCCCGAAATCGAGCTCCCTCGGTTGTGCCCATATATATGGCACGTGGGGCCCAAGCATAGGACCGCCATAAAAAGAGAGACAGAGGGATGGGATAGCAGTGGAGCAGTGGAGCAGTGGAGCAGTGGAGCCGACAATGGAGGGGTCTCGCGTCTGTCAATTGGCCTCGGACATGTCTACACACACGAGTTCTAGGTGTACCATATCACCACAATGCGATGCGATGAGATCATGGGACACTGTGACATCGTGATACATTACTTAGCCATCGCACAAGTTCTCCTCCTGGTATGGGTATGGGCATGCTTCCACTGGCAGCGCCCTTTCCCCCGGTCGAAGGCCATTCGTCTTTCTCCGCTGCTTGACAAGGAGATGGTGAGCAAGGCGCGGCCCAGTTGGTCACCGGTCACCGTCCCTCTCCCGCTTCTGCTGCCTCAGTACTTCAGTCCTTCAGTTCTTTTGTACCCTCAGGGGTGTGGGGCCTTGTTGCGCTTAGCACCCTAGCAGAGAATCTGGTATTCGGGCAATGTATGTCGATCAACCAGTTGGATTGGGCATTGGGACCTTCCGTCGCGTCCTGCCTTGGCGTCTCATGCATGCCAGGCACATCAGGCACGTCAGGCACGTCATGTAGTGACGTAGAAGAAAGAAGGCGTCTTCGGCCTTACCGGTTCCCGGGTACCGGTTACCACTCCGTTTTCCTCGTCACGTATAGCGTCCATGTCCTTCGAAACTCAGTCTCTTCGTGTCTCCATCCACCTGCTTTTTCAGTTTTTGGGGCGTCCATCTCGAACAAGAGGGAGGCATAATTGCATGGAAGGTATACAAGTGATGCCATAATGATGCATGCATGACGCCTTTCCATCGTTATTAATGGCTGTACATAGCTGGCTGTACTTCTCCAGGGCTTCCCCGCCCCAAAGCCTTTGGGTTTCCCTGGCTTCCCACAACCCACCCCCTGTGTGGGCTCTTTTCCGAAAGCTTGTTCGGTCCCTGGGTCCAAGGTTTGCCAAGGAAGAAGAGAGATTCTGAACCAGAAAGCGAGGTGTAAAATTTAACGTACGTTCAACGTTCAACGTACTCAACGTGCACTGACCCAAGCGTGTGGCGCATGGGTTAGATCTAGACAATTCTCCCTCGCCAGAAAGCCAGGCCCCTCCTTGCTCGTACATAGAACCCATCCTTCCGAGCTGGAGATAGGAGAAAACCGAATACAACCCTGCGGGCAGGGGGTCACACATGTCACACGTCACATGTCGCATGCCAAATGTAGCCGGTCACCGGCTGGCCTCCCCCGGGGAAGGCGCCGGTAGAGCCGGAAGAGCGCAGAGCTTAGATACCTTGCAGGGCGTTTAGATCTTAGAACTCAGAGCGGCTCGGGGTGAAATTTGAATTGGACGTTTGATTAAGATTGCGATTAGATTATGAACGTTGTGGATGGGCTTCGGGGGCTGCCCAGGCACACACACGCAGGCGACCGTCACGCGTTCCCTTACCGATGGCTAGTCCCTGACTGGTACCCGGTACGTATGGTACGTATTGTACATCACAGGTGGCACGTCGATGATGCATGATGTATGTACAGACGGCCAGTTCATTTTTTTGTCCGTGTGTCGTATGCTTTGGGAGTCGTGTGAGGTGGCGGGGGCTGGGCGGGCGTTTTGGGCGTTGGGAGCAGTCGCGTGTGGGATGGCCTGGATGCAGATGGCGCGGGGCCGCGGGTGGCGAGAGGTGGGGTCTAGTCTGGTGTAGTGCACGGTGCGACTAGTGTCGGCTAGCGCCCTCTGGCGCCCTGACCGGTGACCGGCCTGAGGACGTAGGCTCTGTGAGAGACAGGCGGTTGACCTGAAGCTTGAAGGGTAAAAACGTCAAGCGTGTACCGACAACATTGTTGCGGGATCGCTCGAATCGTTGCGTGGTGCCTCGATGCAGGATATCCTACACTGTCCCTCGACAAAACCCTGTTTTCAAGCCGAGCAGAAAAGGAAAGCGCTAGCGGCGGTTTAGATAAAGTACTAACGCGCTAACGATTGGCGCTTCGCGTTTAGCGCCCGCGCTCTGTGGCTCAGCACATTCTCCTTTTTTCCTGGTTATTTAGCTGTTGCAATGGCAAAAGCATGGCGGATCACGCTGTCCTGTGACTAGTGACTGCGGTGCTGGTGTGCGTCCCATGTCCCATGTCACACGTCACATGTCACAGGTGATCGCGATCAGTGGTAGAGCAAGCCCGGGGTATACGCTGGTCTAAGCGCGAGGATGGCTGATGGGTGAGATCTGGGATCTCAGACGGAATGGACACACTCCGCAAGGCGGTGGATATGGATTTGTTGATGCAGATAATGTGCGGAGGGAGGGGGGGAGAGGGGGCGGAGGTGAGCGTGTGAGCGTGTGAGCGTGTGAGCGCGGGAGGCGGCAGGTACGGTGCCTGTGAGTCCGCGTGCAGCCACTGGTGAATCTGGGCGGAGGAGTGGGGCAGGGGGGCGGTGTGCGCGGCGTGTGCGCTGGCGCTGTCACAGTCACACACCCTGCCAGCTATCGGCCGCAGCCCGCGAGCAGCCGCTACGTAGCAGCACTGCCCCGACAGGAGGTTGCGCCGCTAGGGTTATGCCTGGGGGCGCCACCAGCCTGCGGCGTGCGGCGTGCGGCGGGAGGCGGCAGGAGGCGTTGCGGCTGGCCATGTGCGCGGGGCGCTGGGCAGCACATGCGGTCGGGCGGTGCTTAGGCTTGGGGACGGCGCGGCTGGCCGGGGCAGTGTTTGGTACCTGCAGCCAGAAAACTCAGTCCTTCGCCCAGCCGTGCCTGGCCCATGCTCAGCGTCACCCACCCCCCCTCACATCCCGCCACGCCCAGGCACACGCCATCCCCAGCGCTTCTTCTTCCCGCCCCCTCCACCACACCGCCAGCGCACCTGCCCAGATGCTGTCCGTGCCCTCGCCCCCGCCCCCCCCGGGCGCGCAGCTGGCCCATCCACCCACCCTCCCCGCCGAGTCCCTGTCTGCGCCTGGCTCCACCTCCAGCTCCGCCTCCAGCTTCGCCTCCACCTCGGCCTCCCCCGCTTCTTCCGCCGACCCCCCTCGCATCTTCACTCGACCTGCTCGCTCCGCCCTGCGCCGCCCGTCGACAGTAGGTTACCCCTCCTCCCCCCATTCGCGCCTGTCGGCCAAGCGATGCTGACGGACGGACTGACTGACTGACTGACTATCTTGCCTCCCCTAGGACCCCCGTTCGCACGCCCAGCAGTCCAGTACCCGAACTTCTGTCGAGCCACCCGCACTCTGCTCCTCGCCCGCCCCTTGCACCATCCCCATGCCGACGGCGGTGAACCCTGTGCGGCCCCGCTCCTCCCAGTCGCAGCACGTACCGGACCTAGTCCCCCCACTCGCCTCGCCGTACTCCCGCCCGTCTATGGCCTCTTCTCTTGCCGCCACCCCCTCCACCGATCGGTTGTTGGATCCTTCGTCGCCGACCTGCACCAATCTGGCAAGCGCCCCTCCCTGCGCCTATTTCTCCCCGCCCTCCTACCTTACCCCACAGGCCCATCCATCGCAGGTGCCCAGCACCGCGCATTCCAGGAATACGGCTACCCTTCCCGCACTGACCATGGCGCTGCCTTCGCCCTCCCAACCCTCAGCGCTTAAAGACACCTCTGACAGTTCACCACGAAGAGCCGCCTCTTCCGCATCCGCGTCGACCATCGCCCCGACCTTCTCCCTCTTGCGCGCTCGGGCCGCCCAACGCGCCGAAGGGTCCAGCAGCCGCGACGATCTGTCGGTGTCCTTGTCGCGCCAAACGTCGGGAACCGAAGCGGCGAGAGCACTGAGTTCGCCCGCGATCAGCCCTTTGGACTCCTTTCCGTCCCGCCGCTCTAGTACGCTCCGTTCCCTGTTCCGGCGGAGGCCGCCTACGTCCCCTGCCCAATCGTCCGGTCCGAGTGAAAGGGGGGAGGACGATGGGAAAGAGGAGGAGATGGAAGTGTCGCCATATGACACCTCGGCACCATTTGCCTTTCCCACCTTGGCTGCCGGCTCTGATGGCGGCGGCAACATGTCGCCGACCCAGCGGAGCGAGGTGGGTGCCGACAAGGTGGCGCCAGCGCCGGCGGAGGAGGTGGGTGTGGGTGAGTCGGCGCGACAGAGCGAGAAGCGAGGGGAGGCGACCACCACGTTTGCCCCCGCGTCGATCACTCCGTTCAAGTTGCCTGACAGTGGGACGCTGCAGCCCATGCCCAACGAGACGCCGCACCACTTTTTCCAACGCGCCGTGGTCAACGCTGCGCCCGGCGACATTATCTCGAGCTTGGCCGGGTACGGGGACCGGTTTTATCTGGCTGCGCTTCGGGCGGGGATGGAGCGGTACGACTATGCGGGGGACCCGATCGACATGGCCATGCGCAAGTTTCTGTCTGTTCAACGTTTCGCTGCCGCAAGAAGCACAGCAGATTGATCGAGTGCTGGAGGCGTTTGCCAATCGATATACCACATGCAACGCCGACATCTTTACCGATCCAGGTATGTTGCCCCTTCTCCTCCCTAGCGTCAGGGAACGCGGAAAGTGAATTCGCGTACTTACTCATGTGTGCAGACTCGCTCTACATTCTTGCCACCTCGATCATGCTGCTGCACACGGACCATTTCAACAAGAACCTCAAGTCCAAGATGAGCAAGGCGGACTATGTGAAAAACACAGCGGGAGTTGTACCGTTGATGCAGGCGAACGAGATGCTAGAGTATGTGTATGACAATGTGACGTGTGCGCCGTTTGTCTACCCCGAGCAAGCCAAGGACAAGAAACGATTGAAAGCCAAGGTCAACCCTTACTCGTTGCTGGCCCACAACCGCAACCGCTACCGCGATCTGGCCAGCGACTTGGCCCGCCTCTTCACTCTACACCCAACGTTGGCGGTGGACCACGATTACACGACCTTGGACGCTGCCAAGCTGGTGCGCCATTTCAGTGAATCGCCCACCATCCGGACCGCCAGCTACACGGCCTCGCCCATCGCCATGGCCTCTCCCTCGGCGTTGGCCGTGTACACGTCGGGGCATGTGCCGCAAACGGAAGTGATCAATACGGTACGAGTGACCAAGTTGGACCTGGTTCACGGACGGGAAGAATCCGATTCGATTTCAGTACGCAAACCGGTCGCGTCCAACTGGTCCTCCTCCAGTTCGCGCACACGGCGCTGGGGGTTGCTACTGACCAGCAGCCAGCTGGTCGTTTTCAAAGACGCGTCCTATGCCGACATGTTGCTCCCATCTTGTCCAGTGCGCCAGGACCCGGCCAAGGCAGAGGAGGTGGTGCCCAACTTTGCGCCCGACTGTCTCTTGCATCTGTACGATGCCGTGGCATTTTGCGATGCGCAAACCGAGAAGGTTCCCAACGCCTTCAAAGTACGCAGCGACAACCCCACTACTGGCGTCCAACGCCTCTTCTTTTTCCAGCCTTCGTCCGAGGCGGAGCGGACAGATTGGATGGCCAAGATCAACTTTGCTGCGACGATGCGCTGGGCCGGGGTACGCAAGGTGGATGGACTGTCCAAGGGGGAAGTGATTGCGTTGGCGCGCATGCGCCGTAGCTCAGCGGCAACTGCATGGTCCGGCACCCTGCCCCGTACCAGCGCCCTTACCACCAGTAGTGGCGGCAGCAATCCTGATGCTGGCGATCCGCAGCGCCGTCCCAGCTCGTCGGTGCCACGGGCGAGTGGGGTGACGGACGCACTGAGCGAAAGCATGAGCCAGCGCGAGTCGATGCGGGAGACGCGGCTAGCCGAGCTGGAGGCGCACTTTGAAGCCAAGTTGGCTGCAGCGACAGCAGTGATTGAAAAGGCAGAAGCGACGATGGATTTGACCCAACGGACCGCACGGCACTTTAGCATCATGACGCCACTGCAAAAGAGTACCAAGGACCGTCTCATGTCGTGTGCGATCGGCTTGGCCAATCGGCTCAACCAGCTGTACCTCGACACGTTCAAAGCCCATCTCCGCCGTGCCATCCTGCTCTGTCCCATGGACCCGGGCCCGCTCGGCCGCCGCTCGTCGATGGCCCATGTCATCAACTCGTACCCCTTTGGCACGTCGCCCGCGGGCGAATTTAGCTTGACGGCACTCCAGAAACAGCTCAACGCATTTAGCTTTACTCCGTGTGACGCGCCTGCGGCCCAGGCGGACCGTCTATCGGTCGGAGGCGCCGAGGGACGCGCCCGCGCATCCTCCACGCTCTCTGAGTCGGCGGGACGGTGGCGCAAAGCGACCTCTCGAACGTCGTCGGTTGCTGTGCCACCCTCGATACCTTCCAGCTTTGGTTCGGCCATGGAACCAGAGCAGGTCAGCACTGTTGGCTCACCGTTCCTTGGCCTGCCGGACCCCTGGCTGGCGTCCTCGGGGCGCACGTCCCTACCGCCCCTGACGCCCGGATCGGAAGCCAAGCCCCCCAACTCGCTCCTCTCTCTCCCGTTTCGCCCCAGCAAGAAGAGCAGGACAAGATGGGGGAGCAGTTGTAACTGAGGTTCGCTTTCCCTCCCCCCATCTGCTTCTCTCCCCTTTTTGTCTCCTTTGGCGGAGGCGCCAAAAGGCAGGTTTGAAGACAAGACTGGTCGGGAGGGAGATTTTGTTCGCAGGAAGGGTGCCACGGTTCGTATCCTTGTGGGCTCTCTTGCATTCTTTTACTGGCAAAAAGGGGCCTCTTATAACGCGTATTATCTCCTTGTCGCCCCTCCTTTTTTCTCTTCTCGTATCACCATGTGTACTTATTTTTCCGCCCGTTTACACCGTAACCCGCCCCCCCACCCTTTTGTTGGTACCCGCCATATGTATTTACTTCCCCCCCCACTCCTCACTAGGACGGTTAGGACGATAGCCCAACAGAGTGAGAGCATCCTTCTTTGAGCAAATGGTGTGCTGTGACTTGTGGTCCGATGGGAGAAGCAGGGTCAAGTACTAATTGCAAGACGGGCTCATGGAATAATCGCTGTATAATCAACACAGTGTGTATATGCGCTAACCACTGACTGGAGCCGGGCCAGGAGTCTACCTCCCGCCTGTACAAGATTACCCCGTGGATTCTCAACGTGTGCTACAAAAAACTTTCCAAACCGGAGGTAGCGCGCGTGGATACGACGGAGTGTGGTAGACATCCAAGCGGTGAACAATCCACTTTGAGACTCATCGCTGTATTCGTTTCAACCGCCCAAACATCTTGCTTGCCATAATCTTGGAGGAGTATATATCATCGTGTAGTCATATAACCAGAGAGAAGAAGGGCTCCTGGGTGCAGACGTGGTACTCGAAATTCTTGTCGCATTCTGCTGGTTTCCAACAGTCGAGGCCGCACCTTATTCCAGCAGTGCAAATACGTTGCAGTTCGCTAGAGCACCACCCTCTGGGCTTGATATTATGGAGGTGGATACCGGGCATTGACCGTAAGAACTGAAGGATGGGCCCCACAAAGACTCGTGCAAGGCACCACACTGGGACTGGGTGCGGGTGCAAGCCATGAATGGCATGCCACCAAATTGCACATGATGCGCATGGAACCGCTCAAGAATCGGGGCTGGCGAACCGCTGAGCGTCTTGAGCAGGTCCTATCGGCACTTCTCCCATGTCTAATCCTCCACTCCCATGCAAGTACGCAGGACCACAAGTCCATCCTCCCGAATCAGGGCCAGTTGCCGTTCGGCGCACGTGCGAAGGTTGACGGCGGGTTCTGGCGCCCTTGATCTCGCCAACAACGCCAGTGGAACACAGCCGGTATATCAGCCCCCCACAGCCTATGGGGGGCGGATCACAACACAAAGCAGGGCCGTCACAGATGCAGGCCCATCCCAACGTGTGGCGCAGGCATTCCAACAGCAGGTGGCCATCTCCAGCGGCCTACCCCACTTCCGCCCGTCAATCATCCGTTTGCCGGCTGGCATTTCGATGAGCGCCAATGCCGCCATTCCCACGGTGGCCAAACCGGCCCAGACCGACGGATCATGCGCCGTCGCGGCTCCACTCTTGTGTAGGTACGCTTTCTCCTCCGTTCTGCTTGGCCTTTGTTGATGAGCGCCAAGGTCCAACCAAAGCGTAGGCCGTGCCGTGAAGGACATGGGTACCTGGCCGAAATGGAAGGGTTAGATCAGTGGAGAGGAGGAGAGGAGATGGAACATACCTTGACCGCAACATAAAGAGAATCGTCGGTTGGCCGTTGAAGAGCGTCCGTGTGGCGTACCGACGGCCACATGCTGGCGATGAGGGATGGAGATGGAATCCAAGAGCCAAGGAGAGCGAGAGCTATGGGCCTGGATGGGCTCCTGGGGTGGAGGCCAGGGGAAGCTCGTGGAAGGTCCGCAGCTCACTGCCCCGGTGCCCTGTGTGCATCGGGCCACGTCTCCAGCCGAGCTCTTTTGTCGGCGTACCGACGACCGCGCTGCGGGCTCGCATTGCACATTTCAACTCCGCGTTCCCCATGGGGATGCGGCCATGTCACATGTCACATCCCCTGTCACACCCCCTGTCACAACTATGTCACAGCCCATGTCACAGCCCATTCACATGTGATCGCACGTGTCACGTCGCAGTCCTAGTAGTGGGTGCGTCCCCCCTCGCATCAAGAGGTCCAGTCGAGGATGATATTCAATGCCTCCTCTCCACGCAGCTTCATCCCACGGGCATTCCTAGATCCCTTCTCTCCAGCGTTACTATCCACTTCATCTACCCAGACGCCCGTTTTCATACCCTTGGCCTCACATTGTGCTATGCAATACTATACCAACCACATTGTAGTTTTAAACCAATCTCATTCTTCACGATCAACACAACCGAAACGAAGACGAAAACAAAACGAAAACAAAGTCATTGGTCCAGGTCCCATGCGTCCACCATTTCCACCTCAGGGCAATACACCTCCTCCACCATGTCCCATGCATCCTGCATCTCCACCTCTGGGCAATGCACCTCCACCACCATCGGCCCATGGCGACGCTGCGCACGGTCACGCGAGGCTCGGCCGTGTTGACATCGAACCTGGCCCGGGGCACCGCTGGCGCCAGCACCCGCTCCTCAGCCGCCTTTGGCTTCTTGCGCAGAATCGAAGGGCCTGGCTGGGCGTTGCGATCGTGCCCAACTTGGAAGTTCGGATGCTCGGATGGGAAAGATGGGCGCCAGCCAGTAGCGGGGGGGGTGTAGTTAGATGGCAGACCCGGGCTCGTGGTCAGAGGAGAGAGCGGAAGGTGAACTGGAACTCGGTCAGAGGCGGGAGGGGCAGCATTTCGGTACTGGGTGAGCGGTTCGAGAAGGTAGGTGGTGGGAGGGAGACAAGAAGTTTTGCACCCATCCGGGGTTATTTATGCCCCCGCCCCCGCCGCCGTTGGGGCGATATGAGGCATTTTTGCCCCAACGGCGGGGCACACTGCCCTCAGGCCTCAGGCCGCGCCTCGGCTTCAGCACACTGTGCTACCTCGACTGCTCCCATGCGGCGTGACGTGTACCTCGGAGCAGGCCGGGCAGCACACTGCCCTCAGGCCCCAGGCCGAACCCGCAGGCCTTAACCCAGCCCCACGGTGGATAATGCCAGACGAAGACCTGAATTCCCACGGTGGCCAAACCGGCCCAGGCCGACGGATCGTGCTCCGTCACGGCTCCACTTGGGGAGGTAGGTTGTCTCCTCCATTCTGCTTGGCCTTTGTTGATGAACGCCAGAGGTCCAACCAAAGGGTAGGCCGTGCCGTGAAGGACATGGGTACCTGGACATGGGTACCTTGCCGGAATGGAAGGGTTAGCTCGGTGGAAATACAGGAGAAGAGAGATGGAACATACCTTGACCGCAACATAAGGAGAAGCGTGGGTTGGCCTTTGAAGAGCGCCCATGTCCTGCGACGAACATGTATGCGCCCCAGTACCGACACAATGTCCATTCCCCCGCCGTCAACCGAGACTGAATGGGCCGACTCGGACCGACTGGGTCCGGTCACTCCTCTTCCGGCGGTCGCCAGCATTGAAGCGGCTCGCATTGGCACCTTGCCTCGTCCCCAACAGATCGTCCGCACCGAAGTGGTTCGTGCCACCTCACCCCCTCTGCCATCCCCAAATGCGATCGACACCGAGTCGGTCGGATCCCGATCGTGGCGTGCTCGTACCCCACGGGTTATCATACCAAGTAATGCAGGGGGCGGGCGTCCCATCGGGCACCCAAGGCTGATGGCCAGAGGTCGGGCGCCCCCTTTCCAGGCTCCGCTGTGCAGGGACAATGTCTCCCCTCGATGAATGACGGCCTTTGCATGTGTGGGCTGCTCGCCACCATCACAAGTACCCTGATCCTTTCCCCGTTTCTCCGACGAAGGAGGGACAGGCTCCATTCTCCTCCGTTTCCGGCTGCGATCGATATTCTTCCTGTCTGCGCTTCCAGAATCAAACACGTTTTCTCGATCAGACACACATAGCCATGATCTAGCACGTTACAATCGCCAACCAGAACGGTTTGGCCTGTGCAGTTCGACGTACCTTTTGGAAGTCTGGGTTGGGCATGTGGACATGTGGCCCGGTGGTCCTGTTTGACTTGGGTCTTGTGGTACCACGAACGGGGGCTGGGTCACTCGACCCTAAGGCAGATGGAGGCGGTCATGCAGGGGCCGCAAAAAAGCGTCGCATGGCTTCCCATCCGCACCGGTCGCACATTCCATCCCCAAGTCGTTCCGCGTGGTGGCGATGGTGGTGGGCAATGGCGCGAGCGTTGGGCATGTGCATGACGGCACAAGCGAGCCAGTCTCCAGCCGCGCTCTTTTGTCGGCGTACCGACGACCGCATCGTAACTTGCTATTGCCGCTGCGGGCTGCCATTGCACATTTCAAATCCAGCCCCTCCGCTTTGCCCATGGGGATGTCCGAGCGGATCTAGGCCCTAGGGACGACGAACTGCTGTACATGTGGCAAGGCTGTGTAATGCACACCGGCTTGGCCCGTAGGACCGTGTCTAAAGCCTCCGGGGCTTAGGCGCTTAGGGACGGGTAGAGGCAGGGGAGGACAACCGCTGCCGAATTGCGCCCAGGCGTATTTCTCTGTCAACGCGTCGATGCAGGTCCAAGAGCTGTGGATGACCTAATCAAGTGGGCCACCCGAGCCGAGTTGTATTTGGCGTCGCAACTGACATCCTCCCGGGCCGTAACCATTCCCGAACCTCGCCATGGCCAACTCCCAGCTTCCAGCCCCCCGCGCGCTACAACATCAACAACAACGATCGTAATGACTACGAGCCGATGGACCTAGATGGAGTGGAGGTCCGTCCCGCGGGCTGCAGGTTCCGGCTCACTGTTGAAGTCGACAGTACGCCCGTCACACCCGTGAGGGTGATCTCTGCATGCGTTGCGGGCACGCGGGTCATTGGCGTAACGGTGCTCCTTGGGCCAGAATGGCCATTGCCCCGGGCAGTGTCGCCGTCGGTTTTGGCCCCAAGGGATGTCTAATCAAAGTCGCCGAGCCAAGGGGGTCGGGCCAGGCGAACGAGAGGGCAGCTCGTCGAGCGCGCTGGAGCAGGCGTGCGATTAGGGGGGGGCCCCGCCGTGGATGTGCGCCACGTCCACCTACTCCTGCCGACGGTCGTCTAGCTACCGCGCCTACATGTTTCCAGACAGACTTGGGCACGCAAACCACGTTATTAAGCCTACTGGACACGAGGGTCGAGAGGTCGTTTATTGACCACGGAGAAGTGCGCAAGTATGGGTACGTCCTGACTCCCCTCTCTGCCCCCCCGCAGGTGCGGCCACTGGATGGGCGAAGGATCTGGTCCCATCAGGTTACTCACTCTTTCCTTTTGTCTTTTAACCTAGGCAGTCGAACGTTCAGCCACGAGTTCCTCGTTACGTCGATTCCGCGCTATGCCGCGGTCTTGGTTACCAAGTTTCTGTACGCCAATAAGGTCGCTCTCCTTTGCTCGAGATGGTTCAGACGAGCTTAGCTTTAAGGGCGATGGTCCCCCGATCGAGTGTTGTGGCATCATGAACATAATTACGAGCTTCAACAAGATGACGATCTCGTCGGCCGGCAAGTGTGGGTCCACGATCAGGATGAGGTGGTGGCTACGCCCTGAGAGATTCAAGGTGCTCACGCCGAGACCGAGACTGATAGGGGCGTACGAGGACCAATCGCCCAAGGGAGAGGTGGTTGAAGCCATGCGGGGACTCAAGGAGCACGACAGTGGATACGAGGCCATCGTGGCGGGAGTGGAAGAGGGCTGTACACCGCAGGGATATGAGATGCGCAACGGGTTTCTTTACTTCCAAGGGACGCTCTACGTACCCGAGTCCGAATCACTGTGGTATATACCTTACTTTACGATCACCAAGACAAGCCCGAGGTTGCGCACCAAGGAAGAGAGCGCACGTACGATCAGCTGAGGCCTTGGTACGATTGGCCTGGAATGACCTTCGATGTGCGTCGCTACGTGGGAACGTGCTCGTCGTGTCAAACTGCGAAAAGCCGCCGCCATCGCCCCTACGGTTTACTGCATCCGTTGGAAATACCAGCCCGGCCTTGGTTCAGTTTCAGCATGGATCATTTCGGCCCCTTGCCAGAGGGAGGGCTTGGAAGCAAGGGTGAGACGCTGAGCATGTGGTGGTTGATCAGCTGTCCAAGATGGTGGTGCTCATGCCATACAGCTCGAGCGACACCGCAGGTCGCTTGTTCGAGCGACTGACGGTGAAGGTGTTCCACGTGTACGGGTGGCCTACCGAGATCGTGAGCGGCAAGGTCCCTTGTCTACTTCCTCCCAGGTGCGTGGCTTTTGCGACAAGAATGGCATTAGCCAATGCATGGCCACTACCCAGCACCCCTAGTCCGATGCGACTTGATTACGGCTCATCTGCGCCAATTCGTTAGCCATATACAATCCGATTGGGTCGAATACCTTCCCTCAGCCGCATTTACGCTCAACACTGATCACCCCGCCTCAACAGGATGTCTCCGTTCTACAGCATACATGGGTTCCAGCAGCGCAAACCAGGTGACCCAGTCACTGCCGCCCAGCCGGGTGGGCCAGGAGGAACATCAAGTGGTCCAGGCCGAGGTAACTGAGGCGGCCAAGGAAGCTTTGGAAAAGACGCGCAAGCGAGCCAAGCACTATGTCGATCGGCTCTGAATGAGGAAACCCCGGAGGCTTCAAACACGTTACTACGACCCACAGCCGGTGCGTCCGCAGCCTTGCCGCATGTGCAGCCGCCTCCGCTTCATGCCCAAAGGCCTCTCCGTGCGTGTGCGGCTGATGCGTGCCCGCAGTGAGAGGTCCTTTTGACGACTCGACGTTCGCATCCGACGAACTTGGAATAGTGGCAAGCCCAAGCCCGCTGGCGAGGAGGGGTCTGACAGGCTGGCCCCAAAATGGGTGTGATCCAGCCAGTCTCCTCGTTGCGAGAACCCGCAAGAAGGGTGTGCCTTGCAACCCCAATGGGGTAACGAGCAGCACACTGTCCCTAACCCATCCCCTGCGCTGGATGTGGGACAGACCAAAACAGGATACTTATATTTCTGGATTTGATGCAGCATATGCTTCTCTCTACCTGTGATCCAATCCAATTAAATACCGCGCCCCCTCCTCTTCTCGCCCTCCTCCTCACCACCATCACCATCCATCCATCCCCTCCCCTACCCGCTACCCAGTCACCTCACGAAGACCATGCCTGCAATAAGCAACGCAACCGGTGCCAGCGGCAGTGGCCGCTCCTCCACTCCAGCGCCAAGCACACCCGGGCGGATATGGAGGCCGATGACATCTTCCAATCCGATGTCTTTGGCCGGTCGGCAAAGCGAGTATGTACCCTTCTTCCTTTTGCTCGCACTGGGCGAAGAAATCGTCCTCCCAATACACACTTCAGGAGTTTGCGGTGCAGCAAGTGGGAGGTCCATCGCTCCACCATCTGTCTATGAAGCAGTAAAGCAAGTTTTTCAACAGCCCCGAATGGGACCGCCACCAAAAGTTGAAAACGAAGATTGAAGCGGCCTTGGAGAAGAAAAGCGGAGCGTGGTCGTGTGGCGCGCGGAGACGAGGCCACTTAAAAAGCCATTCGAGCCAGCTCACATTGTCGAAGCCAAGATGCTGACTGAGTTTGGCTTCAGTGTTTCGTGGCCAATGCCCCATAACGCGCAAGCGGGGGTGCTGGGCATTGAGCTGATCGGGCTGGATAACATGGGGTGGTACTGCCCCCCTTGACTGCCCAAGTTGATGGGCGTGGATGCACATTACTTGGCCAACCTGGAGCCTGGCCTCCACCTCTTTGTCGTGGCCGTGGTCGACATGCCTACCTTTTTCCCAGCTGAGCAAAAAAGGCGGAAGAGCACTACGTCTGTGTAGTAGTGCCAGAACCTCGGTGGTTGAGACTCTCCCCCGCCTCCCCGCCCCCACCTTTTGTCTCGTTCATCGTATGGGTGTACACCACCCTTCCATGTCCCGTCTCAGAATCGTATGACGGTTTGCCTGGTCCAATTTGCCCACGACTCTAGAGATTGATAGCAGAGTAGATATAGGAAAGAGGCCGATGAACTCACCGGACCGTCAGTAGAAAAAGGTAGCTCGGATCCATCCCCATATTTCCATGGTTGGAGAAGTGTTGCGGTCAACAATGTAACGATTCACATATTCTACTTTAGGGCATAGGATGGCCACGTCCTCGCTCTTCAATTCCTTCTCAGCCAATGGCATCCGACCTTGCTTGCACAACAGAGCACATCACTTTTGTTCACCCATAACCCCCTAGCAGCTCTCAAGCATCCCAACCTCTCCGTCCCCGCTTGCCGAATGCTCCAGGTCCCATCACCCGCGAAAGTCACTAGTACCCATCGCTTTCCTTCGACGCAAACTCCGGGAGTGTGAGGTGCAATCAATCTTAGGCGGGGTGGGGTACGCTGGCGCCCCCTGTACTGGCCATATGTTCGCTGAGAGAGATGTGACATGTGACAGGGGGACATAAGATGGCAGCAGCGGAGAGAGACCTATAGAGAGACAGAGTGCAATTAAGATCAAAACAGGGGATGCGGGTAGGTAGCACACAGGCCCATGCAGAAAGCAGGCCTTGGAGGAACAGTAGTAGGTGGCGCAGGAGGGTGGGAAAGCATGGAGATGACAATACAATGACCGGATAGAGACGCGCGGGACTAGAACGATACTGTAGGATAGTCGCCAGGCCCAGATACAGGGAGGCGGCCGTAAAGCGGGGTAAATAGGTCCTCCATCGGCGACGTGTCGCTGAGCGTGACTGCGGGCAGAGGCAGCGCTTCCCCCCTACCCCCTTGGCCAATCGGCATGGGAGATTGAGAAATGATAGAGGCCCTTCGGGTGGCAGTGGTCTCTTCTTCTGGCAATGCCACGGTGGGCATCGGGGTGGAGTGGAAACTGAAGTCGCGTAAGCTGTCTGATAGAGCTGTACTCGTGGGGGTGGGCAAGGGAAAGAGCGAATGGCCCGATCCTCGGTCGTTCGTCTGACCTAAAAATCGAGGCGGCGATCCAAAAGGGGTGGTGGAAAGGGGTGAAGGAGATGAGGCCAACTGGAAGTCCGACATGGCCCTTGACAGAGGGAGCGGTTGTTTCTCTTCTTCCCGCGGGGTTTGGAGGAATGGAATGGGGGTGGTGGGCAAACTGCTGCCGTCCAAGGGAGACGGCATTGCTCGTTCAGGGCGCAAAGACCAAAGACCCTCTGCACCTTCTGGATGTAGACCGTTGGAACTAGGCAAGCTGAGTCCTGACGGTTGCTGCTGTGTCGCAGCCATACCGATCCCAGCACCCATCAGGTACTCCATTGGTTTGGGTGAGATGGACAGGCGGGATGGGTAGCTTGTCGGCGGCTGATAGTCCCGCGTCGCATTTGACAACGTCCGCTTGCGCAATAGGGTTGGCATCGCCTGCAAGTGAGCCTGGGGCGATAAGTGCAGTGAGGGGTCTGAAGGCGGCGAGAGGAGGCCAGCATGCAGATGCCCCTGCACCGAGAGCGAATGGGATTGGTTCTGCCCGGGTCTCTCCAGCGGATCTATCCCATTGGCGATCGACGTAGACTGCGAGGGTTCCGGCGCACTGGACGACGGAGGGATAGAGGACATACCGTCAAAAGAGGGCATGCCCTGCATTGGCAAATTCAGCGACAATGCGTTAGACGACGACACTGAGACAGCCATGTCGGGCGCCCCTGGGGCAAAGAGGGGAGGCGCGGGCAAGAGTTGCTGGTATTTTATAGGGTATGAAGCCGTGGGCAAAGCACTGGTCATTGTTTGTGTTGTATCCATCGATCCATGTAACCCGTTAGCACGCGCTGTCGTAGGCCGCGTGAGAAGAGAGATGCGTGCTGCAGGTGAGGACTGCGACGGGGTGGGTTCCATGCACTCAAGATCCCAAGCCAGAACCAGTTGCACCGTGCCAACTTTCTGACCAGATGAAAGCTCGTCGTCTCCCTCCGACACCTTGTTGTACGATTGGGGAAGCATTGGTTCATTGGCCACGACGAATTCTTGGATCAGCGAGATGCCAGCAACGGCCATTGCGAGGGCAGCGCGTTCGCTTGGTTCTTTGCCAAACGTTGCTGATTCATTGGGCTTCTGGTAGTTGACGGGATGGTTCCGACTCAACAAGTCGGCCCAAAAGTCGGTGGCAAAGGGGGCATAGTGCATGTAGGAATACTGAGGAGCTCCTTCCCCTGCCTTGTCCGTGGTCGACTGAGTGGAGATGTGCCTTGGATGATCCAGGGGCTCAATGAGAGAAAGAATGCGTTTGCCGTGGGAAAAGACAGTGGTAACGGATGTGAGCCGGCGCGAATCGGTGCTGCTGATAGTCAGCTGGGTGCTGAACTGGTCGAAGTCAGAGAAAAACGTCGGCCTGCGGGATGCTGAGGGGGGCGTAGATGTGAAGGAAGGGGCAAGACATTCGGTCGAACATGTGGAGCAACTGGGGAAACCGGACTTGGCCCAAATGTATTGTGTCGATACTCTTGCTCCCGCCAATCAGGCTGGTGCAGGGAACAGCACCGGGATCCATGGTAGTGTACATGTGCCGGTCCTCACTGTCGCTGCAGTGAACCCACATGGAAAAGCTCGAGGGGATCATGTTTGGCATTTGGTCCGGCGTGGGAGGCGCAGTGAGGGTAGGGTCCGTAAAACGAGTAACGTTGCCCTTGATCGTTTCGGTCGCGTTTTCCCAGCCCGGAACACCATATGGGCCACTCAGGCCGCCGTACCCTGAACTAGCCAGCGTAAGAGCATATATCCCATCCACCCGCCGGTACATAGAAGTCATCTTCGGAACGTGGTTCGGCGATGAGGTGCAGAAACTCAACGTCATCTTTACGTACATTCTTGAGGACTTGGATGTGGCTCGACACCTGCTTGCGTGTGCGTTGTTTGCCCGTCTTGCGATGAATATAGTCAGCAATGAGCTCGTTGCGCCCACAGGCCTTGCCATGCACCAACACTTTGCGTCTCCCAAGTTTGGGGATGAATCGAAGCGCTGGTAAATATAAAATAAAGGTCAATGGTGAGTCTACAAAAGACAGCGGAGAAACACTCTGTTCGTTACTTACCCTCCCAAAACGCCACTTCAACATCGTCAGGCCATACATCCGTGTTCTTCGCAATCGTACCCTTGTGGACGCTGACTTAATAGGGGTACTATTAGGCGTCGTTTGGTCCGGCAGATTAGGTTGCGAAGGTGGAACGGTAGAGCCCCCCTCAGAAGTAGTAGGATCCACTTGGGTGGATGGCGCAGGGTCAGGGGCAGGAGGGGGGTGCTTGGATCAGGGTCGGCTTTTCCGTCGGGGGGTTGGAGAGATGATGTGGATGAGCTGACCGTGGGGGCGAAGGCATCTTCCAAGCTGCTGGTGCTGGTACTGGGAGTGACCCCTGCCGTATCGACGGAAGCATGGGTGCGCCGGCGCTTATGGGTCGTGGCAGCCCGCATAGTCAGGTCGGGGTCGAGGCTGAGGTCGAGCTGAGTGGCCGGAGCGGCCGGGGCGTCCGGCACAGCTTCCTGGGTAAGGGCAGACGAGGGAGAAGGCGATATGTGGGCAGCAAGGCAGAAAGGAGGTCCTGGGGCGTGGCCGCTGTGCAGGCGGCGCAGAAGCTGTGGTTGCAGCGGGATCCGATGACGGCAGCCACGGTTCAGGCATAGCAGCGGCAGGCGGGGGGCTGGGAAAAGGGAGCGTTGGCGGTGAACGCTGAACGTTGGCAGTGCCGTGGGGGAGAGGGGAGGCGTAAGACGACGAGCCACGAGAGGGAAGCGATGGAGGTGGAGCAGAGGAGGCAGGGGAGGTACACAGAGAGGGGACCGCAGACGGAGCAGACGGGGGAGGGGGCAGAGAAGGAGCGGTTATTAATTATTGCTGCAATGGCCGAGCTGGGTTGTGCCGCTACTCCCTGCCGCCCAGTGCTGCACCCGCGCAGGCCAGCGCTCTGCGGCACCCGGCGACTATGCTGCGTGCATGAGGTCACCGGTCACCGATAGTGGGGAACGGGGGTCGATTGATCATATTGATGGCAGATGGCTGACCGGCATCCCTATATCCACACCGCACCCGAGTTGCAGCGGGTGAATATGGTGAATGGTGTCCAAGAGGAAAGCACGGCGCCACTTTGGGTACCCGGTAGCAGCGGCCAGTGTCCTGGTGGCTGGAGGCGAGCCGGTGGTGACCGATGATCGATGATCCGGTGAAATATGGTACGATGAGGTCGATGATGTGGATGATGCGCGACGCGTGACGTGTGATATACGATACAATTGTCTCTGGTGTGGGACGCGTGGCGCGCGACCGGTACGTGTAGCTGCCCCGCAGGGTGCAGTCTGAGATCTGTTGAGATCTAAGATCTGGATCTGACCTCCATCTGGCCTTCCCTGTGCCTTCCCTCTTGAAGCTCTTGAAGAGCTTGCTTGACACTCCTGAAGCTCTTGAAGCTTGAAGCTCTTGAAGACGAAGAAGCTGCAATTGCCAACGCCACTTTCAGGCCTAAGCGTCACAGGCCACAGTAACCTATCGACATCCTGCATTGCTTATTGTTTTTTGCTACCAATCGGTCTGCCTTTGATTAGAGCCAACAACGGTCACGTCGTCACTAGTCAGTAACCAAGAGCTGAAGACGGAGCCTCAGTCTGAGCCTGAGCGCTCAGGCCGAGGGTTCGTCGTGACGCGTGACGCGTGTGAAGCTTGAAGCTTGAAGCTTGAAGCTTGAAGCTTGAAGCTTGAAGCTTGAAGAACGGGAACGTTCACAAGCTCAACGTTCAAACGTTCACACAGTCACTAGTCACTAGCTCTTGTATCACTAGCAACTAGCCACTCTAGTGACTAGTCCCCTAGTCCTAGTCATGTGTTCCCGTTTAACAATGGTCGAACGCAGTACAGAGCGTTTGAATCAATCGAATCGATGAATGGAAATGGGCATACATACTAATTGATCATTGAATATGGATCGGATCCTCGATAATAGCGGAAATGGACCATGGTGCATGTGGAAGAGCACGCATGTGACGCGCTGGTACGGTAGTAGGTACATGGCGCAGACAGGCAATGGCCCGTCGACCCCTGCGCGTTGCGCGTTGCGTTCATGCACATTGGACCCAGCCGGCTGTTCCAGCGCAAAGCTTAAAGCTTAACGCCTAGCACTGAAACGTAAGCTTTCAGGCCTAAGGCCTAAAGCCTAACCGGTACCCTTCCAATTTAACATTTTTAAAGCTCACCAATCGTGTCAGGATGCAGGACCACAGTACAGTACCAGTACCAGTACTCCGTGCCAATATTCAATCGACATCGATCAGGTGGAAGTTATCCTGGGATCTCATCGATCTCATCCTATACATCCTATCTCAGTCCGATCATCGATCATCGGTACTTCGGGGTACAAAACATGTTACAATCATTCATCGACATCATCGATCATCAATAGTATGGAGTGTCTCACGTTCAGTACGTAGTTCAGTGTTCAACGTTCACGCGTTCACGCGTTCACGTTCAGTAGTCAATTTGAGTACTCAGTTACTCAACTCTTCAACACACCCAACGTTCAATACGTTCAATGTTCAACCTCAGTGCTCCTCGGTACTCGATACTCTGTATACTCAACCTCAGGCCTCAACATCAGTCCTCACGATATACCCAACTCAGTAACTAGCTTGACTCGTAAATCGTCATGGATCTTGAGGGCCTCAGGCTGAGGACCGTACCAGTGTCGGTACACCAAGTACTCGTATAATACACAACACCCGTACACCCAGTATTCAGTGGCCTGGGCCTGACCCTCAGGCCTCAGGCTGAGGCCTCAGGCCCTCAGGGAGGGGATTTGAACTTTGGGCCTGTGCAAAGAAGGCTGGAAGCTGGACTATCGGTCACCGGTCACCGGTCACCGGTCACCGGTCACCAGCGAATGATCAGGCAATCATTTAATGACGCATGAAGCGCTCAGACTTAGCGCGCGGGATCCAGTCCAGCAGTATACTGACGGAGATGTACTGCTAGTCCACAACTTTTTTGTTTGAATTCCTTTTGAGGCTCAGGCTCAGCGCTCAGGTTGGGTACTCAGGTACTCAGTACTCAGTGGGTACTCGTCTGAGAGATCTGAGATCTGAGGCCCTGAGGGCCCGAGGCCTGAGGCCTGAGGCACAAGGCGCTCAGCTGCTCAGGCCTCAGGCTGAGGACTCTCAGTCCGAGTAGTCACGTCGTCACAATCATTGTGAGTTGTGAGCATGGTAACCCGGTAACGCCTGGTAACGCGTAACGCGTACGTTTACCTAGTTCCGTTCCTAGTTAGTTACTAGTTACTAGTTACTAGTAACTGTCGTGACGCGTGACCGTGATGCATGGACTATATTCGCCGTCTTAATCATCCCACATACTCTGTAACCGACAGAGCTTAAGGCTGGGACGAAGAAGAACGCTGCGCCTAAACCGACCAGCCTTTCCTGCTTGTGGAAGCGGGTCGGGGTGGTGGTGGGGACCGTCGCTTGTGGACGTTGAAGGAATTCGTGGGCGCAGTGGGGAGTCGGAGGGAGGGAAGAAGAGCAAGAAAAGGGGACAAGGGATTGATCGTAATATATGTAGGGGCAAGGAGGCTAGATCTCTAGCTCTCTCTCCACATCTGGGGTACGCGCGTGTGGCAGGCGAATGATGCTGTAGTCTTAGATCTTAATACAAGTGGGTCGGAACCCTGGCATTGGTCAACCCCAAAAAGCTCTATATCATAGCGCTGAAGCTATGAAGGAGGTCAAAATAAACCCCCGGAACGGAGCCCATGCGCTTTCCATTGCAAGTCGCAACAGGTCAGCCCGTGTGTTTTACATGCTTGCCAGTTTCTGCCGCCACTACGAATGAGCTGCGCACACTATCGGCTTCAAGCTTCAACAGATTCATGATTTCCACGGCTCCTTCGTATCGAGTACCTTCCTTCGTATCCACTTTTTGCAGCTTTCAACCCAACGTCAGGCCTGAACGGCTCTGAACGTTGAACTTTGAACGTTGAACTACTCTATCGACGATTCTCTCCACTATACATTTCTGCGGAGGCAAGTGATTACAGTGGCTACTCTTTTGGTATAGCTATCTGCATATAGGCCTACGCTTCTTCGACGCAGCATATTAGTAGCTGGCAAAAACGCAAAACCAGGGACCAATATTCTATTCGTGGAACCTACGCCTTTTCTCTCAAAGCAATATTGAGACGCTCGCTCCTTTTGCTATTCACGCGCTCATCGCCTCTGCCCCACATTCTCCAAGCCAAGCCTTCTGTACGCGTCACCAGTCCTAGTCATTCTTCAAGTCACCTGATGCACCTGTTGCATGGTAACCTAGTTTTCCTCTGTTCGTGTGACATGTGACATGTGATATATGATATGTGACATGTGACAAGCGTCCACTTTATATATTCAGTAGTGCTGCCATCTGCATCACCAGGCCCCAGGCCGGACCGGGACCGGAGAGTCCAGTCAGAGACCAGGGGGTGGTACGATTATTCATGTCGATGAGAGGAAAAGCAGCAGGCCGTGGACATTTGACTTAGACCAAAAAAGGTGGCTTATTAAAAAGAGGGACAACACAGAAGAAGAGCAACACCTTTGTCTCCAGGGAATCGGAGAGTGTGCGAGACACGGGAGCCTGTGTGCCTTAGTGGTAATTGGAGTGGGATGCAGTAGGACACAATCTAAGGGTAAGCGGTAACCGGTAACCGGTAATCGATCCGTAATCGAGTATCGAGTACTGAGTACTGACTGCCAAATGGAGAAGTATGAGACCGATGAAACGTGTGAGACGTGTACGATGGCTCGGAAGAAGACGTTGTATCATCCGATTAAATCTGTGGGACGCATCCCGTATATGCGTCTTTTAATAGGCCCCATTATCCGTCCAAATTGCTGTTCCGATGGAAAACAAGGTCAAGATACTATATGGGTCATCTCCTCCAATGGGCCAAATGTACTGCCACACCACACCACCTCTCCTCTTTGCTGGCTTCTTGGATCTCTCCCTTTTGCTTCTCTCACGCCCTTGTCCTGAAGCCCTCTAGGATCCGATTGGCATAGATAGTATTCACTGACCTTGGTGGCGCTTCCAAGTAACCCCCGCAAGATGAACGGTTCGGTTTAGACGTAGCGTTTCCCCTGTCCCACAGCCTTAGGCTCTCTGTCAATGAAATGGACGCGGTCTAGAGAAAGAACCTCAATCTCATTGACGGCCAATCCTTATCGACATTCACTATCATTATTCGAGTCGCGATCATATAAGCACTGGTCATCAGGGTCATGAAATGACCCTGATGATGCAATGATGGTTGTACCACTGTGCTGTGTACTGAGTGTCGACTACTTATCAGTGCATTTAGTATTTAGCCTCTCACCGGTCACCAGACGCGGCTCGTCGCGCTCATCGTGCGTTTGTGGCTACTGAGGGCCCCTTCACTTCTCCCTCCCGAAGCCTGTATATAGGAGCTCCGAGATGTTCTCGCGCTTTTATTTTCTGAGTGGGGCCCCCGGGCTTATACCCCCACGCACCACCAACCGCTATAGGGCAATACCACCACCCTCAAGAGGGCTCTCAGAATCTCATATCCCAGGTTACTTTCATGAAGCTTGAAGGACCTCAAGCTTCAAGCTTCAGGCATCGGCTTCGAGAACTATAAGCTTCAAGCTTCAAGCCCTTCAAGCTCTTCAAGCTTCAAGCCCTTCAAGCTCTTCAAGCTTCAAGCCCTTCAATCTTGGAGCTAGCTTGAAGGGTCAGAACCCAGATCTCAGGCTATAGGCCGGTCAGGTCATCATGCATAGGTCTCAGGACCCCATTTACCAGTTACCGGTTACCCACCTTCCTCCCTTAATTTTCAGTCCACAAAAGAAGCATCTGTAGCTGTATCTCCCTTGTGCATCCATATCATTGACAGAGCTTAAGGCTGGGACAGGGAAACGCTACACCGACCCGGAGGACCATGTGAGTTGCAAATTACACAAAGAGTTGCGCGTCTACACGTCTACGTTCCCGTAACGCGTAACGCGTAACGCTTGGTGCATGCAATGGTGTGCGTGACGCGTGACGGTGTCTTACTAGCACTCGCGTCACGCGTCACTAGTCACTGTTAACGCGCTGACGGGACAACATCGAATACTGACAATGGCAGAGTGCAAAACACTCTCAACGTTCAAAACACTCTCCCGAAGAGGGTTTTGGTGTGTCCCTTTAGCTTACAAGTAACGCGTATAATGCGCGTAATTGAACACCGTCCTTCGGGATATACTTCCTGCTACCGCTTATCCCCTCATTAATCATCACATGTCGCATGCATTATTGCCAAAACTTCCTCAGACTGTTGCTGTGTGGATGACGCCGATATGATAATAGTAGCCTGTGGGAGTAGTGACATCATTGAAGCAACAGTCGCATTTAGTGATATCAAATGACCGACAACAGCGGCTCAGGCAGGCGATCATACGCAATGACTATAGTGACTGCAGGATCTCATCGCCAAGCCCGGGGCCGACGCGGTATTTGTTTAGATGCTCGAGGACTGCGTGATAGCTCGGTGACGGTCATTAGATCGATCCGAAAGTCCAGAGCCGCGTAAGGGGGGATGTACATGTAACCGCGGGAATTCGAAAGGGATAGAAAGATGAGTTTTTCAGAGTATCTTTCTATCTTTCTTCCTCGCGGCGTTACAACGGTGGTTCTTTCGTCTTCCCCGGTCAAGCACCATGAGATTATAGGGTCACCCACCACACAACGGACGACTGTGTTGTTCCTATTTCCCTTTGTGGAGAGCGATACTAATTCTCTCCGGCCTCTCACTTGTATATATGTCCTTCCCGTCTCGTCCGCGCCAAGCCAATATTAAACCAGTGGAGTCGCCAGCAGGTCAGGAGCCTCTATTGGCGCTGCCATTCCCTTCCCGCCGGATGTAGCACGTGAGAATGAGAGAGGTACAATATAGATAGGCATGTTGTGAGCGACGGTGAACGTTGAACCATCTCCAAGACTCATCATGAATCACCGACGACGGTTTTTCAGCCCCCATACAGGTTGTTGGCCATCTTTGTGGCATAGTATCCGTGCGTCGTCATGACCAAGGGAAATAAAGCTTGACGACTCTTCAGTGTGCCCCAGTGGTGCTTGACGTTCTTGTCGGATTTCACTTGTTCCAAAAGTCATCGAAGTAAGTAACTAACGTTATTGTACCGGCATTCCAAAAGGCGTTATGGTTCCCTCGTGTACCACCTTCCGGTACGCAATCGTCGCCTCGAGTCCTTTGTGCCCGGATCATGCACAATTAAGATATGGTTCACTCCTATTCCTGATCCTCCAAAGGCTCTAGGTCCCAACATCACTCGATCGCTATATATTTCTGTGATGTACGCCTCAGCGCCTGTTGCCCATGCCTCTCGTCTCTCGTCTTCCTCTGAACCGTAGACTCGATATATTGTACATATGAGTGTCCGTGTTGATGAGCACGTGTGTAACTGTGGGGGCGGTGTGAAAAGGTGAATCATGAGATGGAATAAAACTGTAGACAACGGAACGGGGGAGAGTGGACAATGGGACGATGGAGCAGTGGCCCAGCGCCCAATATAAGCCGGACCGTGGGCCCTATGGTCTGCTATTAGTTTACTATCTCAGAAAGGCGTGTAGTATTGAGCGGTGGAAATGTTCGGAATATCTCGCTGGAGCTGGACCGAAGAAGCCAAAAAGAAAATGACTTTTTTGCTACTCTCTGCATCCATATATCATTGACAGTAGAGCTTAGGCTGGAAAGGGGAAACGCTACGCCTAAACCGACCCGTTCATCGTGCGGGTTGTTACTTGGAAGCGCCACCCCTGTTAAGGAACCAGGGGGATCGCCAGGATATCAGGGCATTCTGGTTCTCGCCATCCGGTCCCTTACCCTAAGAAGCGCGTGTGGACACGAATGACGTGGTTGACATCCGAGCGAGGAACCATTTCCATTATAGACTGAGTAGCCAAATCCTTCCAATGCGCAAACATCTTGCCTGCTGTCTGGTGCCGTAGTATCCTCGCGTCGTCAAAACCAGGGGGGAAAACGGTTCTTGAGTGCGTTCCTGTACTTGGCGTTCTTGTCACATTCTGATTTTGCTCCATCAGCAACCGAAGCAGCTCCTTCTCCCGGCGTTCCAAAGGCGTCACAGTGTCTCATGTACCACTCTCCCGTACGCGCTCTGCGCCTCCTGCGATCCTGGGCCGCGCAGCGTGTAGTAGTTACCCCCATTCCGGATCCTCCAATTGCTCCGGGCCTCATCACCGGTATAGTCGGTGCGCAGTGCCCTCCGCCCGCGCCTCGACCCATCCTCTTCCTCCACAGGAGGTTCGTTCCGGACGTGGGTGTCGGGATGGAGCACACGAGCTGGAGAATGGGCTCCCGCACTGCCTCATGCAGCGCACTATAAACTTGGCCGGGGAGCGGGTGCAAGCCATGATGTGCTCCAGCGAGGACATAACGCCGCACTTGCACATGCTGCGCGTGGAGCGGCACAGCGTGCGGAGCTGGAGACCAACCTGAACCTGTTGGTCAGAGAGCTTGAGACACGGGGCGAACCGAATGGCGGAGACGAGCCAATTGTAGCTCAGATGGTTGCTGTGCTTAGTATATACAAGGAAATCATGGGGGACACAAAGTCCACATTATCATGTGCGCCATCACTGTTGGTTTCATGGAAGAATGCGTTAGTTATATAGGGTCAGATGAGGAAGAGATGTGCCGAAGGCAATAATAACATCTCTTTGTACCACCGCACTCAAGCGGCCATACAACCCATTTGGAAACCAAAGATAGCAGAAGCCACACACACATCGCCTCTGGCGGTATGTCCAACTATATTTTGCCGAAGTATTTTCGGAAAATGCTGTGCTACCGATAGACGGACACCCTCAAATCGTTATAGTTGTGTATGCTTCTGTTCCCGAAGGACCGAGGGAAGCGGCGGCCATAAAAAATCATGAATCGTGTAATGCATACGACCACACACCAGGCTATGAGACGCTGGTGTCCGTTAAAATAATTTGACCATACGGAAACAAGCTTAAAGAAGGTACTAAGGGTTGTGTTTGAAATTTGACCGCGAGCAACGATAATACGGAGCCGCTCATTGTTCCAACTTGTCTTCTTCTTGCGATCATTGCTCTCAGGGTCATACTGTTGATCATTAGATCAGACTATGACCACTACCTGTCTTCTCTGTGCCATCATATGTCTCTGCATCTCTCTATTGTTCGTATTAGTAGGCGGCGACAGCGGGTCGCACCCTTTCATTGTACACACAATGGAGCACAGAAAAGTGGTCAGAGAACTTCAAGTGTGGATACTGGTATGTGTCTTGTCTGTTACGTCTCTTCAGTCCCTACTCCATCCTCTCACCAGAGGATGTCATGTGTTGAGGCGACGCCCCAAAAACGTCATCCTGCGTGACAGGCATCATCCCTCTTATCCGCCCGGACGCTCCCTCAGCTCCGCGGTACCTTGCCCATAAAAGGCCCTACCCTTCTCATAGCCTCCTGTACCCCTCCTCAGAACCACATCCTTCATTCCATTGAGAATCTTGCAGTAGTCGTGTGCGTGAAGTTACGAAGAAGAACATGAGTATTAATAGTTGGAACTCCTCAGATCACCACTGGAACTGCATTCCCCCTTCTGCTCTTCCTTTCTCATGGCACTGCCGAATTACATGCGCGAAAAATGGGAAGTTATATACACTTTCTGTGTCAATGTCTGTGGCGGATGGATATAGGATATTGCTTGTGGTCTCTGTGGGAGGAAGATGCAGAATGAGAATGTGCGCGTTAGGGGGGGGGGGGGGTTGGCAGAGGTGGTCTAATGCAAACGTATGGACTATGATGCCATTGGAATTGGTTGTACCGCTGGGGAGAACCGCTGCATTACTTATTGGCCGAACGAAAGACGGTATGGATTACCTGTTCCAGGGGTTATATGCGGTGTATGTTAGGAGCTGTGTTGGACCCGATATGGTCTGATCCGAGGTAAGGCTTTCCCGCTCTACTCACATGCCCACAGTATAGAGTGCACTCCAAGTCCAACCAAGTTTGGCCTTTTGGGCAAACCTTGTACGGTGACCCGAGAGGCCACACGCATCCGTGCCACAATTGTTTTTACCCTCGCCCAATTGAAGTTGCTCTTTGTGGCCATAATGATGAGAACATCAAGGCTTTTCTCGGTGTCCCCATGGCAATTGTTGCTGCGTCCCCACGCCTACCTCTATCTTCTTCTCGTTGCCTCTGTGGAAACCAAAACCCCCTCTGTTTTATGTCTTCCTGTCTACCCCTCCATTGCATTCGTTTTCCCTTTTACATCTAGCCTGTATACACCCCTCTGTGGTTGGTGGGGATCTTTCCCCACCTTCCATTTTCGTCACACCTTCCACCTTTCCCATTCACCGCCTACCCGTTTACAGCAAATTGATCCAGGACAGGCAACCTCGTCTCCACTTAGTTTATTCTCATCACCTTCCATCCTCGTTTTCAATCCCGTCTCCCCCGCCCCTCTCAAAGTTTTCATAGAAGTCGGTAAGCCCCTCCTTTCTGGTCACGTCGAGTTTTCCGTCCTGTGGTCTTGTCGCATGAATTCTTTTCTAGGGGGGAATGCCGTCCTGTACAGTTCCGGCTCTAGCATTGTTTATCCCCCGCTGCTCTCCCCGTCTCTGATTCCGGCGGTTCGCTTCGGTCACGTTACTATTACTGCACAAGCCGGTGCATACCCACAGTCTTTTGCCACACATGTGAAGGCGCCTGCTATACGCTGGAAGCCACTTCTGTGTCCCTATTAGCTCCGCTCGGATCCACCAACCAGCTCAGCATGAAACAAGCGTGAGTCCTCCTTCCATTCTCCAAGGATCGTACCCCACAAACCTGGGCGAACCCTCTTGCGGTGCCTGTGGACAGTGTGCAACTGAAGAGAACACTGTGGTTGTGGCACCAACTATATATAGCCCACAATATAAGCGCGACGGTTCCCTTCTCTCGGTGCATTCCGGATTACTCTTTCCTGGTGGGGAGGAATCTTCTCTAGCCACTGCAGCTCATATTCGTGCAATGTAACCCCCACGAAAACTATTTGCTCCAAGTCTGATGGTTTTCTACAGTCTTGTGAATTAGAGGAGCGTACCGGAGGGTGGTTCACGAGAGCACCGTGACGCCTTAGTTGGAACGCCGGGAGAAGGAGCTGCTTCGGCTGCTGGAGCAAAATCAGAATGCGACAAGAAAAAGTATCAGGGGCGCACTCAAGAGCCGTTTTCCCCTGGTTTTGACGATGTGAGAATACTACGGCACCAAGATAGCTGGCAAGATGCTTGCGCACGGAAGGATTGATTACTGAGAGTCTCAATGGAAATGGTTCCTCGCTGGGATGTCTACCACGTTCATCGTGTCCACATGCACTACCTCGGGTACGGGACCGGATGGCGAACACCAGAGGACCCTGATATCCTGGTGATTCCCCTGGTTCCTTAATAGGGGTGGCCCTTCCAAGCAACACACGCAAGATAAACGGGTCGGTTTAGGCGTAGCGTTCCCTGTCCCAAAAGCCTCAAGCTCTGTCAATGATACTGGATGCAGAGTGGTTACGCCCGTCAGAGACGAACCAATGAATGTATTCCGTACCGCTGATCGCGGATCGCTGATAAGAGAGGTAGGGTTAATCCAGTTACCGGTGATCTCACCGGTATCGGTTCTGTGGGATGCGTGCCGATGCATGACTGTGGTGGATGATGCATGATGATCGATGACGCCAATGGGGGGCTGAGGCTCAGCTGCGCAGACCCACTGATCGCGATCGGTGATCATCGATTGATTGATTACGGATTGAGGATGTGCGCAGAGGGGCGCTGCGCTGCACTGCACGGCACTGCACGGCACCTGTGCACGCCTGGTCGGCGCTACGCTGAGCTCAGCGGCCGGCGATGGCATCGAGGCCCGCAGCCGCTCAGCCCATCATGCATCATGCGTGTGCGTGTCACCCCGTCCCTCAACCTCATTGTTCTCGTCCACACCCGCCCCCTCTACTGCCTAGCAGCCCTGTCGCCACCTTCCCGCCCTCTCCTTTCCCTTGCTCCTCGTCCATGCCCCCGTCTGCGTCGGATCCCTTCCGGACAGAGGCAGTGGATCATCCCCTGCTCTCCCCGCGCCCAAGCACGTCTGCGGCTGCAGACAGTGGTATTTTGATGCCGGCGCCTCGCTCGATGCCTCGCCCGACCCTGTTGGCCAGTCGACACGACCTGCCCTCCGACCCAGGTCAGGTGTCCCCCACGACCTACTCCCATAGCAGACTTGATCGGGGTCCGTCTCGCCCTCGCTGTCGTCGGTCGGGCATGCGCATGCCAGGGGCGTGTACACAGTGTGGCTCAGGAGGAGCGGCGGCCGATGCGAGGGTGGTCGGCTCGGGGCTGGGACAAGACGGTGTGTTCTCCAAATGAACGCCAAGCCGAGGCCGCAGGCAACCGCCCCAATGCTGGCAGGAGGGTGACCGAGGAGAAGATGATGATCGGTACGTCTCCACCCTTATCTGTCCAGGGTGGGTGAACTGAGATTTGGCTTGACTGCACAGGCAGATGACGAGGCGCCTCATCATACGCTGCGCTGCGGATGCAGTCCACCCTACTGGGAGACCACCTTGTCCACCGTTCTTCCTCATCCTCTTGCTCCTGCGGCAGTGGCTGGACCCCCGACTCGGCACGGTCGGGGCAGTAGAGGATTTGATTGTTGAGGGCTTGCCAGTAGGCAACTTATGGCTTGATGTGGAACCTGCTGGTTTCGGTCAGTTCCAGTTTGTTGGCTTCCTTTTAACCTTCCTACTTCATACCACCCATGCGGCCAAGACGGGGTCGCGGGCCGGCCTGGGGATCACCTTGGTCCAGTACGGCGCTTCGCTTCGAGCCTCGTCGGAACGGCTACGTACCGATTCGGGCAGCGGGTCAAGCCAATCCTCGGGTCACAATGGGGACGCTGGACACGGAACACAGGACGCACCTGACGTGGGGACGGCCGAATGGCTTTCGTGGACCTTGATTGGCCTTGGCTCCCTTATTTTCCTTGCCAGTCTCGTGTCGTACCTCAAGCTGTGGCGGATGGGTTCCAAGCTGGTTCTGGCGGCACGGCGACAACAAGCTGATACGGAGGCAGCAGCTGCGCCATCGGATGCTTCTCCCTCTGCTTCGTCTCCCGAGCGGAGGAGCGTGATGGATGTGTTCCGCGCTGTCATGAGGCACAATCGCGAGCGCGCTGGGTCAGTCCGGCAGGATGGCGAGCGATGGGCTGTGCCGGCCCCTGTGTTCCAACTAGATGAGCTCGAGGAGGCGGGGGAGGTGGAAGAGGTGCCTCTTCGCCCAGCGTCACCCTAGCGCCTTTGGCACCTTCACTTGCATTGCCCTGTTTTTTAACCTTCTCTCAGCCCTGCCTGTGGACATTTGCGTCATGCATATACTGTACCCTACCTCTTCTTATTATTAGCCACCACACTGTGTGAACCAGTGTTGCAGCAGTCCGTGGAACTACGGGCATGATGGATAAGGAAAACGTTTCGAGCTGGAGACGATGTCATGCAGGAGACACTAAGGGATACAACAAGGGCCGTGGGTGTAGATATACAACAGAATACGCATGCATGATAGGAGGCAGAGAGCTTCATTCGTTCTTCCATACCACGGGAGGAGGGCGCCCAGATGTGCCGACCTGGAAGCCAGAACAAAGAGGATGGTCAGAACCGCCGGCAGAGGCATGAGCGGGCAGGGGTCAGACAAAGCGCAAGGTTGATGCCAGGGGGCGCACGAAGGCACCCGGGCTCTAATACATGTCTGAAAATACAAGCATCATATGGGACTGAGGCAGGAAGGGGGGGCGCGTGCATACCCAGCAGAGATGGTGGAGGTGGCAGCCAAACCACGAAGGCAGGCCGAGGGGGACGCGACAGCTGCCCCGGAACCCTACCGCCGTGTCCCGGGCTGCTCTGAGGCGGAAGCCGGAGCGGAAGCGGAAGCGGAAGCGCCCGAACTGAAATTGCAGCTGACATCAGCCGGCCGCCGCTGGGCACGCCGCCCAGAAGCGACGCGTCCAAACTCCACTGCGCCGCCGTCGTCGTCCGTCCTTCTCTCGGCGCGCCACACACTCGTCCCTCGCCTTGGCCCCCCATGCCACGGAGAACACGCGCTGCTGCCGCCTCGCCCGAGGGCGACGCGCAGCCCCACCTCCCCTCCGATGGCCACGAATCCACCCCAGACACGTTCCCCGGCGAGAGCAGCCCTGCCGCCGCTCCACCGCTCCACCTCACTCCCGTCCCCGCCGCATCCGCATCACAGCCCACTCTTCGGGAAGCCAACAGGCTCAGGCTCAAGCCTCCCTCGAGCCAGGCTCCCCGCACGCGTTCCCTGACCCCGATCCTCCCGGCCCCGCTGATGACGAGCCCGTCCACACACGCCGTTCCTCGCGCGCTGCTTCGCGCATCGCCTCCCACAAACTATCCAACCCGCACGAGTCCGACCCTGACGCCGATGTCGATGCTGATGCCGAGGCCGAGGCCGATGCCGAGGCCGATGCCGAGGCCGATGCCGATAGTGACCGTGACAGAGAGGATGGCGAAGGTGATCATGGGGACGATTATGTGAATGAGGACGAAGCGCAGGCCGGTGGGCACCACTAGAAACGGGCGAATCACTCGCCGGTCGCAAGCATTTCATGCCAACAACGCTGATAACCAAGCGGACGAGACGGACGACAATGATGATGGCCCTTCTCACCGTCTTCGTCGTTCCAAGCGGGACTCGACTAACATGCACAATATGGAAGCAAACGATATGGACGATGAAGATATGGGACCGATCCTAAGGGCCCGCACGCGCCGTCGCAGCTCACAGCGCACCTCTGATGATCAAGAGCAGCCTCGGCGGACGAGTACGGCGCAGACGCGAGTCCAAGAGCTGGCGCGCACACGCAAGGCGGCGCTCAAAAACAAGAGCGCGCAATATCAAGGGCCTCGGTACAGTCGTGCTACCAGCGCCGAGGAGCCTGAGGATGACGAGGATGGGCCCGTGGTTGGCGGGCACCGTCTCCGCAGTCGAAATAAGCCCAGAGGGAAGCCCAAGAAGAGCAAGGTTCGCCTGTCGGACGAGGAAGACTTCGTTAGTAGCGACGCGGCCAGCGCCACCTCCACCGAGTCAGAAGCGCTTGATATGACTGCTTCAGAGGAAGAGGTACCCGAGAGCCAAGGTATGCGCCTTCGAGCCCGGAAGGAGGTCAACTATACGGCCCCCCAAGTGGTTGCACCCAATGCCGGTTCCCCGCGTCGCCCTCGCCCCTACACGGGACTTAATGGCCCTAAATGGGCTAATCCGGGCGCACAGCGCGGCGGTGGCGACCTTCCTTTTGGCGGAGCCGACCTGGGACCAATTGCAGTCCATCAAAGGACCTAGCCCGTGCGTTTGGTGAGCGCACAGAGTCTTCGGATAGCGACGACTATGCCAAAAAGACCCGAGCTGGGGGGAAGGGGAAACTTCCTGGGGTTGGGCTACGGGTGCCTGGAGCCATCCCAGGCGGATTGTTGGGCAATGGAGATGCCGGGGGGACGGGGTGCAAGGCGATCTGTCAGGGAATGGTGCAGCAGACACAATGGGTCGACTGAAGACGGGTGAGACCCCATGGCAGATATTGATCCGGGAACCAACATGCAAGTCAATTTGATGCGGTCGGAGGCCTGGATGACACATTGCAACAACTCAAGGAAATGGTCACTCTGCCTCTCCTTTACCCTGAGCTGTACCAGCGCTTCCACATCACCCCCCCCGAGGCGTCCTCTTCCACGGCCCCCCGGTACAGGTAAACACTTGTGGCCCGTGCGCTGGCCGCGAGCGTATCGGGGACCCAGCCAACTGTTCCCGACGCCAAGGAGGCATCCACTTCACAAGCTACCGAGGGCGCTTCTACTTCGACCGACCGGCCGGCACCTCAAGCTGTACAAGAAGGCCAAGGCCAGAAAGTTGCATTCTTTATGCGCAAGGGCGCCGACGTTTTGTCCAAATGGGTTGGCGAAGCGGAGCGGCAGCTCCGCCTTCTCTTCGAGGAAGCCAAACGGTCCCAGCCTTCAATCATCTTTTTGACGAGATTGATGGTCTTGCTCCTGTACGGACAGCAAGCAGGACCAGATCCATGCTTCCATTGTGTCCACTCTTCTCGCCCTTATGGACGGTATGGACGGTCGTGGTCAAGTGGTTGTCATTGGTGCTACCAACCGACCCGACTCGGTCGATCCTGCTCTTCGTCGCCCTGGGCGATTCGATCGCGAGTTCTATTTCCCCCTGCCCTCTCTGCCGGCCCGCGAGTCCATCTTGCGTATCCATACGCGCAAATGGGACCCTCCCCCTGACCCATCGATGCTCCATCGGCTTGCTGAACTCACCAAAGGCTACGGCGGTGCTGCCTGCGAGCCCTCTGCACTGAGGCGGCACTTAACGCCGTCCAGCGCACTTATCCCCAAATTTACCAGACCACGAACCGCCTGCTGCTTCATCCTGAGAACGTCAAGGCAACGCCCAAAGACTTTGCTGGCCATTAACAAGATTGTTCCTTCCTCGGCGCGCTCTGCCTCTTCCCAAGCCACACCCCTCTCAGACCACCTCAAACCTCTTCTTGCCGATGCAGAGACGGAAGCACAGAATATGTTGGAAACACTCTTGCCGCCCGCCAAGCAGCGTACTGCATTGGAGGAGGCTATGTGGGAAGACCCGTCGCCCCACCTGGGCGGGGACACGTTCAGTCACGAAATTCTCCTGCAACAGTTTTCTTCCCTCCGTGTCTATCGCCCAGGATGCTGATTCATGGTTCTGGCGGAAATGGACAGAAGGAGATTGCCCGGGCATTGCTGTACAAGTTGGAAGGATACCACGTCTCCAGCTTAGACCTCCCGGCCTTGTTAGGCGATTCCAGCCGGCCCCCCGACACTGCTTTGGTCCAGCTCTTTGTTGAAGCACGGCGCCATAAACCAGCGGTGCTCTTTGCGCCTTCGCTCCAGTCTTGGACGATTGAGACCATTCCCCGATCTACGATCACCCTCATGCGTTCGCTGCTTGATGGTTTGGCTACTGATGAGCCAGTGTTGCTCCTTGGCGTGGCCGACTGTCCTCGGGAGGAGCTCGATCCTGAGGTGGCAGGGTGGTTTGCTGAGCGGGGAATGAGGCTTGAACCGCCCTCGCAGGCGAAGCGTCATGCTTTCTTCTCGCCTCTCCTCTCCTACCTTGCTCAGCCCCCGCCTTTCTTCCCCGGCGGTGTGCCCAAGGTCCGCCGCATTCTACCCGACCTTCCATTGGCTCCCGCTCTTCCGCCGCGTCAACCGACCAAGGCAGAGTTGCAAGAACAAATTGCTTCGGACGAACGATTGCTGGAGCAACTCAAATTCAAACTAGGGGCCTGTCCTTGCAGAATTGCGCAAGAAGTTCAAAGTGTTCACCAAGAACGTCTGGGTACGCATCCTCCCTTTATTAGGTGCCCTGAATGCGAAACTGACATTCTGTGCAGTAGGAGTACAATCTCATATCTGACTCCAACCCCCTGGAAACGCGAGAAGGGGCAGTACATTCTGGACCTTCCCTACGACAAGTCCCCCGAGGAGATTGAAAAGAACCGTCGTGCCCGGGCTGCCGCCAAGCGGGCAGAGACGATGCGGAAGAAGCAGGCCAAGCAGAGCCGACGGATCTCCATCCACCAGCTGACCAACCCAACTCCAGACTCGGCCTCTGGCCTGGGTGGGAACGGGGAGGAAGCGAATGGCCAAGCCCAGTCGAATGGTCATGTCATTGCCGCAGAGGGCGATGTGGCTACGGGCGAAACCGCTTCCCTTGCGGCTAACCAACGATTCCGGGCGATCAGGGGGAGAATGAGCCTCCACTGGACGTGTCGATGCAGGAAGCCGGCCGCTGAAGATGCCGAGGTGAACAAGATGTGGACGAGGGTCACGGCGGGCAGCACAAGCAGTGATGAGGAGGAGGCCGATACGATTACCTGGCAGCGCACTGTGCTCTACACGACAACGCTGGAACGGATGCAGAAGAAACTGTACTATGACCAGTACATGTGGTCTCGGCCTTTGTCCAGGACCTCCAACAGATCACACACAACGCCGAGGCGGCCGAAGTGGTGGATGGCGAGCGGGCTCTCAAGGCGCACCAGATGCTCAACATGGCCAGCATCCTCCTCGACCAATTTGTCGAACCTGCCTTCCGAGCCGAGTGCGAACGCATGGCAGTCCGAGTGGCCCAGCGCCAGTTGGCTGAGGGGTCGAAGGAAAAGGAAAAGAATGAGGAGGAGGAAAAGAAAAAGGGTAAGGGCAAGGGCAATGAAAATGAGAACGACAAGGGGAAGGAAAATGAGAAGGAAGAGGAAAAGGAAAAGGAGCAGGAACAAGCACCTGCCCCAGTACCAGGGAGTGTGCCCGGTGCGGACCAGGTTGAGGTGGGTCCCACCGTCCCCATCCCTATCGGCCCAGGGACTGTAAGCCCCCAAGACTTAACGGCTTCAAACGCCTGCATGAAGACGGGCCAGAGGCGACATCGGCGTCCAAGAGAACTCGCTTGGTGGAGCTCTTGTCCCCTGCGCCCACAGCCGAAGCCCCCCGTTGTCCCTGACCATCACCTCGTCTTATCCCCCTCTGGTCGCTGAGGTGCAAAGCAAGCTCGATGGTCTGGAAGGGTTTAGTGTCGAGGAACTCGAAGCGGTGCGGGCGGCGTGCTTTGACCGTCTCTGGGCGCAGCGATCCAGCTGGGATCGAGACCCTGTGGCGCGGTCCATGGTGCAAGCGATTTCCCAGGCAGTCAGTGCATGGCAAAGCCGATTGGAGCGCGAGGCGGAGTAGGGCAAGGCGCATCGCATCCCACAGCTTTCTTCTTCTACGAGTAATAGTAATTGCATCCATCAACATATCGCGGGCCTGTTAGACGCAGATGTGTGGATGTGTTCTCTGATTCCATCCCCACCGCCTGTACGGGGATGTAGATGTTGTGCTATCTATCATACTACGCCATCCCACCAGACATAAGCTCAGACTACAGGCGTTTTACAAGCAGAGGTCTTTTTGTTCCACGAGAGGGACCAGCACGCAGGAATATACAGAGAGAGAAGAGAATGAAGGATTTATCGAAGTGGGATGTGTGGGCATCGCAGAGGGGCTGACTTCCTGGCGGAAGGACGTTTTTCGCGCTGGCTTATTGCAACTGAGTAAGTGTCTGCACCTTCTCTTTCTGCTTCAATGTTTGTACAACTACGGGGGGTGGACGCTTCTTGTGAGAGGGGGTACAATGATGTTGACGCTTGAGACAGAGAGTGTGTGACTCGGACATTAGTGCGGAGGCCTGTGCGGGCCTCTCATCTGGAAAGATCGTGACCTGCTGCACCAATCATTTAATGATGACCCGCGGCCCCACCTTCTTTCTCAGTGCTGTGTGCTAGCCCATATCAACATGGGCATATGTATAAAGCTTATAAAGTACCTCCCCGCTGCTCCACACTTATCAAGACGCTATCGCCGTATTTCCGAATACAAACGCTGCGGGTGAGGTCTGAGAGAAGATCTATATCAGTTATCTACCTCCTTTATGCTTTTTATGTTTGCTATGGCGCTCACAACGCATCCTCTGAATTGGCTGTGCATGTCAGAGGCTAGCGCGGTTAGCACCTCTATCAGCCAATCGCCTGTGGTTGTGCCGCGGATGCACTTCTGTTTACAGTACTAGTACTGTACCATCTGAGATCTGACCCCCGACTCCCTCTACTGCGCCCAGCCTGCTGATAGATACGCTTCTTATTTGCATTCGTTCGTCGTCGCTAAAGTATACATATGCCATTGCATAAAAAAACGTATTTTATGACAGTAGAGAGAAGCCACGGGGGGCTAGGTTTTGCAACTGAAGGTGTGGAAGCCACTTGTCTGGTTGATTCAAAGAGGCAGCTTTTTTGAAGCTTGAAGTTTGCACATTGATCGATGAAGGACTCTTTCATCTTAGATCTTATTGGCTGCCCCATATCCTTCTGGGTAGTCGCTCCGCGATGCATGACTACGCGGTCGTTAGTCAGCATGTGTGTCGTGCTAAACTGTCTCACTGTTTCATGTTGCGGTTGTTCGCATTATTGTCAGCCGCTCGCTCTCAGCTGGCAAGCGCTATCCCACTGCTCTCCCTCCTGCGCCACCATCCCGCAGACCTCCACAATCTGGACCAAGACTCGGCCTGTGCTGTCTGTTTACTACGCGAAACTAAGCTGAGCCAAATACGACAAGGCGTTGAGGTGCACAGGGGCCTACTGGCCCTCTCTGTGAGATTTTGTGCTACTGTTGATGATATAATACGTTACCGATCCTCGGCGACTGCCCGTCATCGATCATCTGGCAAGCTTCCAATCTCCTGTCGTTCAGCCTCAACCGCACCCTCGTAGGACATCCTTTACAGCATTTTACCTCTCTACTCCTACTTCCGCCACCGATACCTTCGCCTCCCCTCTGGAACCCATATAAATACCCGTCCTAACTCACGGTCAACAACTGCGTCAACCCTCAGCAGTCATCTCTTCGGTTCTGGTGTACTTCCATCACCTATTTTCCTTTCCTTTTTGTCATGAACTCACAAAAGGATGTTACGGAAAGCGCCCAGGCGTCAACCGAAAACTACGCCAAGAAGGACTTTACCGGCGACATTGCCACTGCTAAAAACTCAAGCGGGGATCTAGACGCGCCTACGACGCATGTCGTTGCCGCCGAACCAGGCGGAGAGTACGAAAAAGCGAACGGCCATGACGAAGACGACGAATTGGAGGCACGCATGGGCTACAAGAGCGAATTCTCAAGAGAGTTCAAGAGCTTAAGCACCATCTCGTTTGCTTTTTCAATCATGTTAGTCGATCCCTTCCATTTCCATTGTTGCTATGTTGACAAAGAATCATCCACTGACCATTACCTTTAACCAATGCAGGGGCCTGGTGTCTTCAGTCACTTCTACCTTCAACACGCCTTATCAAGCTGGAGGTCCCACAGCTGTCGTATGGTCTTGGTTCATGGGCTCATGCTTCAACATGGCGCTTGGATCAGCCATTGGTGAGATCGTATCGGCATATCCTTCTGCTGGGGGTTGTATTCAGCCTCTGGCCTTGTCGTTCCACGCCGTTGGGCGCCCATTGTTGCTTGGATCACAGGCTGGCTCAATTTCACTGGCCAAATTGCCGGCATTGCGGGGACGGGGTGGGGCCTTACATCTATGCTTTGGGCGTATGCATATGTGGCCAATGGGTACATCCCAGCACCCAACGTGTACGAAACCAACACAGGCGCGTACGTTGGTCTCTACATTACTATCATGTGCATCCATGGTATGATTTGTAGCTTCCCCAATCGTTGGCTAGCCAAGTTCACTTCAAGTTACGTCTTTATCAATCTGGGCGCGACTGTTGTCACGGCTATTGTGTGCCTGGCCCGGACGCCCTCAGACGAGATGCTAAGTTCGCATGATGCAGTGGGAAATTTGCAGGATTACACCGGGTGGGGGTCCAAGGCAATGGCGCTTTTTATCGGTCTTCAGTCTGTCCAGTTTGTAATGACAGGTACGTCCTTTTTCTTTTTACCCTATAGCATTCTCGTATGTATAACTGACTCGTGTTTCGTGTTGAATCCATCAGACTACGACGCTAGCGCTCATATGTCCGAGGACATTGCTCGGGCTTCTGTTGCAGCTCCTGTTGCGATCTTTGTCGCCATTGTCGGCACCGGCTTGTTTGGGCTATTCCTTAACATTGCGATGGCCTACAGCTCAGGTGGGATTGATTTGAGCAACACAGACAACATGCCCGGGGGCTAATCTTTGCCCAGATTCTTCGTGTGCGCGCCACCAAGACAGGGTTTCTCATCATTTGGCCTTTCATCATGGCTGTTGCATGGTTCGTAATCCAGACTTCTCTCCAGGCCAATGCTCGATCATTCTATGCCTTCTCTCGCGACGGCGGTCTGCCCGACAAGAAGTTCTTTGCTCGGATCAACAGCAAGACCAAGCAGACCGTCAACGCCGTCTGGCTCGTCGTCGCTTTAGACATTCTCATCATCTTCTTGGCGTTTGCCTCCCGTGTAGCCGTGGAGGCTGTTTTTTTCTCAGCCTTAGGTATGGATACGTCGTACCTCATCCCCATCATCTGTCGGCAAATCTTTCAAGACCATCCAGAGGTCCAATTCCAGCCGGGTCCCTTTTATTTAGGCCGGGGGTGGTGTTCATACCTGGGAAACGCCATCGCAATCGTTTGGACCACGTTTGAAGTGACTGTCTTGTCCTTCCCTACCGTTCGGCATTACGGCGCAACAACATTCAATTGGAGCTGGGTGATCATGTGGGGCGTCTTGGTTATCGCCATGACGTGGTATGCACTCTTCGCGTGGAAGACCTACCACGGTCCCATATCCACTCTCAACAAGTCCCAGCTGGAGAAACTTGGAATCGTCGACCGTCAGGAGGACGGCAGCAATCTTGCCGTGCCCATCGAGCCGCAGAAGGATGACGACATCTCAAAATGATCACAGGTGTGGGTACCTGCATCAGGCTGGGCATAAGTTCGTCCTCACCTTCCCCATCTCTACACTACCCCCTCTTTCCTTTACTTCATTTCTGATTCATCCTGTCCTGCCTGTCTGGACTCCCCTGTGGGGCATTCGCGTACCCATCGTTGGCGCGTATCTCTTCCAACTCTGAACATGATGCGTGCTTGGGCCCTACTTGTGCCCCTTCCCGCCTACAGTCCCTCCATTTGAGCCACGCACTGTATATACCTACTCGAGGCCTATGTTGCGTATATGTATCTCCCCTCGAGGCCCATTTGTCCTAAGATTGCGTCTTCATCATACTGTTTCCAACGCAACAGTATGAATCCCGCCATCAATCATAAAATCAGTTGCAGTTCAGTTAATACTCGGGAACACAGAGCAACGGAACCGGTCGCAGCAGGAGCTCGAGTGTTGATGGGAAGGACTTGGTAAGGTCTAGAATTACATTACATGGAGGCGCCTGAGAGCGATAGACTCAGACGACCGACATGACCAGCTTTTCGTCGAGGGCCTTCACTTCCGTGTGAATCGCATCGTACTCGGCTTGGTAATCCTCCTTGGCTGGTGCCGCCTTCTTGCCGCCCGAGGGAACGATCATGATGCAGGACGTAGCCCGCTTGGTCGACGAGGCAGATCCGAGACCGTCTTTGGAGGCAACAAAGATGTAGGGCACGCCATTGTCTTCACACAGGATGGGCAAGTGAGAGAGGATGTCCATGGGGCTGATGTCGCCGGCCAGGACCACCAGGCCCTTCTCGCCTTTGCGGAGGCTCTTAACAACCTCTTTGACACCGCGGCGAACGTGGCCACGGCTCTTGCCAGCCTTCTTGATCGTCTTGAAGAGCTTCTTGGTAAGCTTCTTCTGGGCAAGAGGGTCTGGAAAGAGATGAGCTTGAGTTAGTCCTGGAACCGAGCAGGCTACGCGCAGCAGAGGGCACAGAGGAAGGAAAGAGAAGGCAAAGAAGCATAATACGCACGAGCAATGGGGCTCAAGTTTTCCGGCTCGGCCAGCTTCTCATCGCCCTCGGTGTCAATGGCAAACGTAGCGTCGCCGGCAGTGGTGTCAGCGTCCTTGGCCTTTTTGTCCTTCTTCTCCTTCTTGTCCTTCTTAGACTTTTTGCTGACGTGGGAGGCGTCGGCAGCAGAAACAGTGGAGGCATCAGCCATGGCCACGTCCTCGTTCTTCTTCTCGTGCTTGCCCATTGTTGGTTTGGTCGGTGGTGGAAGCGTAACGAAGCGGGAGGGCTCGGCCCTCCAAATTTTGTCCACGGCTGCGGTTGCTTGCTTAGGGTAGGGGCGGAACAATTTTTTTCTTGGGTGCATTCCGCTCTGAGATCTGACTGAACGCCCGCCAGAACCTTCATCGTTGATGCATGATGCGTGGTGCGTGATGCATCTTCAAGCTTCAAGCTTCAAGTTTCAAAGCTTCAAGCTGCAAGTTTGATTGCATATTTCAAAACTGGATGCAATCATCATCACCCATTATCATCGCTCTTTGATCCTCGGCCTCGTCGCAAGCGTTGTGTTTTTGCTGATGAACGAGTTGATCAATCTGATCGATGATGACGTTGATGTTGATCTTCAGCATCCTTTGACCATCTCGTACTCACCCCAACGCAGCTTCAGGCTTCAGACTTCAGATTTCTGGCCTCGAGGATCTTGAGGCCTATGCGGTTTCATAAACCCATTTATTCCGAACAGGCTCTAATCGATGGAAACATTATTATCGCGTATAGGCGGCGCCTGGTCGGTATTCGCCTGTACGCAGTACGCACCTTCCTGGCAGGAATGGTAAGAAGCTCCTGGGCGTTCAGACAGGGACAAATTAATTAGCGCAGTCGCTTGACCTAAGATGATCTCGATGATCGATCCTAGAGCAAGCAGAGCAAGCAACAAAAGCAGTGGTGCACGGATAGGGGCAGGGAAGTGGCGTTTTGGGAGGGAGGGGGTAACATTAAACGAATAGCGGATGACTTGATTTGACAGTGCCCAAGTAATAGGGGTTCGGCGGAGTGAGTAATTTCCTCATGGGGAGGGTGGAGGGAACCAGGGTTAGAGGCGATCGAATCTGATGAACCTCAAAGTAGGGAAACACCTCCAAGGCGGCAACCATAATGCGGGAGTGAGTGGGAGTAAGGCTGCGTAGGCGCAGGGGAAAGGGAAGGCTACGGAGTGGGAGCGGAGGCGGAGGCGGAGGCGGAGGAAGATATGAAGGTAGTGCCACTGGTTGAGGAGCAAGGAGGTCGCCGTTTGGCTTCTCATATTCAAACCGCATTTGGCGTCCGAGCTCCCCGTTGGGGTGGTTGTGGGCAAAGTGAGCCTTGCCATGACCCAACGATTGGGCCACCGCAAACACAACCGCATCCCCCATGGCCAAGGCGAGGGTCGTCGAGCTGCTTGGAGCTGGCACGGCCCCCCATGCCTCTGGCTCTTGCGCGCTCGGTTCCTCGCGCCTCACCAGTGCCGTAGGATCGTCAAGGGAGGACAAGGAGAAAGAGCTACATCCGGACGAGACAGAGGAAGACGAGTCGTAGGTATCCTCGTTTGGCCTGTCCGGCTCGGGAGCAGAGGCAGGGACAGAGCAAGTGGGAAAGGCAGGCGTGGAAAGGGAGGCCGCGGTTGATGGGCCCAAGAAGGCGGGCGGGGCGAGAGGAGTAGGGTGGTGCAGAAGCGGCAAACGACAATCGATCCATGCATCCGCTTGCCGAACAAGCTCCGACTCGGGTTTGCCACACAACGCAATCATCTTGGCGCCCCTCGAACGAAGGTGAGGGGTCAATGCCAATAGTTCCCCAGTCGCACCAGAGTTGGACAGAACCAAGACCAGATCCCTGCGATCGACGACACCCAAGTCGCCATGAAGCGCCTCGATCGGGTGGAGAAAGCGGATGGGATTCCAAGGGAAAGGGAGGTGGCATGCACTTTCGTCCAATCAATCCCGATTTTCCCACCCCACACCAAACCAGCTTTCCCTTGGGCCGACGTACGCGTTTGCCATCCGAAGAACGGCGCGGGCGTACCGCGTCGACAGCCAAGGCAATCGCAATATCGAATGCGCTCCCGGGGACGGCTGAGGGGTGAGAGGGATCGTTGGAAGGGCCAAACGATCTGCGGCAGCCAAAAGAGCGCGCGCCTCGCTGCGCAACACATCAATCGCCATGGAGCGTGCGGCGGGAGGGATGGGAGCAGATGGGCGGCTGGGATCTGGCAAGAAGGTATCGGGGAGCGCACCGGTAGAGGGTGACGCAGGACAGGTGCACGTGGAGGGTAGGAGGAGAGGGGAGGAGGCAGCACTGGAGGACGTCGTCGCGTTGGACAAGGAATCGGGCGAGGCGGTCTGGTTGGAGGGGGAATAGGTGTCGGAGTGGGCTTGGGAGCCCGATCGGCCCCAATGGGCGTGAAAGGTACAGGTGCGAGGGTGGACATGGCGGGGCGAGAGGACGAGTGGAAGTAAGTTGGGAGGAGCGCCCCGGCCACTCAGGCGTCTGGTTAAAAAGGCAATTGGAGGAAGCTTGGCTGCTCTGGCAAGGCCGCAGCCGGCGCTCGGGATGGTGTTCGCCAAGGATCATCGATCATGCCATCATGCATCGTGCATCATGCATCATCGTCATCATCGATCATCGATCGGCGGCGGCCGTCTTGCATCCGCCGGGAGCGGGGCTTCAAGGCGCTAGCGAGCACTAGCAGGCACTAAACGCTAGGTGCCGGAGCCCACGTGGCTACGTCAAGCAGCTCAGCTTCATCGACCATCGATCATCGATCATCTGATCGTACAAACAAGCGCTGTAAATATAAAAGCGCTAAGCGCTAATTTGCGCAACGATGCGCGTTGGGCGTTGGGCGTTAAACTCCTAGCACCAGCTACCACTTTCGTTGCACCACCCACGGATGCACACACGGGGATGGCCCTTACGATGCAGCGCCAGCGCTGTCGGAAGATGAGGAAGACGAGTCGCCATGTAGGAACTAATAATCGAGAACCTCTCAACGGGACCGATGGGCGCGACGTGGTTAAGCACAACAATGCGTTCAACTACACTTGGCTTTCCCCTATGAATGCCATCGAATGAGCATTCGATTAAGTGTATTGATCTAATCGACAAGCAAGTTTGGATCGGACTCCAGTTCCGTACTCTGTGGCATTTTCCTCTTGCGCAGAAGTACAAAAGCATGGTCTGATGTCATCTCTTATTGAACACACTTTTTGGCTTGTACCCGCACCCAGTCTAAATTCACGAGACCTCGCTGGTGCCGATCCTCAAGCTTTCCTGCGTTTCCATGCCCCTGCACCCGCATCCACAACGCGCCGCGTGTGGAGAGAAGGACGATACGAGACGGGGAAGGAAGATCAGGCACACGAACTGCCGAGTGATGGTATTTGGAGCATTTTGGTAGGATCACAGGAATGAGAGTGGACCACACGCATTGTACGGCACTCGGGAATAAAGGAGACTATGATTGCGTACCTCAAACGGTGATATACACGAAGAGGGAACCGCAACTCCTTTGGAATTCCAGGAAAAGGAGCTTCTTTGACCGTTGGAGCAAATGGAATGAGACAAGAAACTCCAAGTACCACAGTGGCCCATTTAAGAGCCTTTCTTCCCCTTGGTCATGACAACACACGGATGATATACCATCAAGGCGGCCGAGAAGACGTTTGCGTACTAGAAAGAAGTAAATAACGAGTCTCATTGGAGGTATATGGTTCGCCGCTCACATCTCTACCACGCTTATTCGCATCCACGCGCGCCCCCTCCAGATTGGAAGCGAACGGAGGGGACCAAAGGTTTATGACCTTCTTCTGGAGGCTGCCCTGGTTCATTAAACGAGACTTGGTGCCATCAAGCAATACATGCCGGATGTGAGCAGGTCGGTTTAGGCGCAGTGTTTCTTTGCCCCACTGGTCTGTGAAAGGTATATGAATGCAGCAGTAGGATTGAGCGATGTGAGATGTGACATGTGAGCGTTCAAGTTGAACTTCATTGTTGAACCAGCTCCTGTAGGGGCACCCAGATGTAGGCGCTGTAGACTTGCAAGTTGGTGTTGAGAGAAGGTGCGTCCAGGCACTTATGCCGTAGTAGCCTGGGGGAGAGTAGTGAGAGTGCGCTGAACGGCTGACCGCTGATAGCTGATATGCTGCAGCCCATCCTGCATCAGCATCCAGCGCCTAGCCCGCATTCCGCCAGTATGACTCTGCAGGCCCAACGGAATTCCGCACTGAGGCGCCAGCTGGCACGTGACCTGCTGTGATTCCGCTGGGCGGTCAGGCCGTGGCCGCTGCCGCGCGTCCAGGGCTGCGCGCACAGACCAAGTGGCGGTAACATCCGGGATGGTCGATGGCGGAGGCAAACTCCGATTGCGGCTGCGCCACCTCCACCACCGACCAGCATGTCAGCCAACCCCCTTTCTGCCAGCCAGCTTCTCTCCACCCTCGACAGCATTCTTTCCACTTCCTCTGGGGCAATCCTGGCCACTCCCCAGGATGCGCTGGCTGCCCTTTCCCACGTCATCCTCGCTGCCCTGGGGTTTCGCCTGATCAACCTGGGAGAAGGCCGTCCTGTGCCGCCGCTGCCGGAGACCGAATCGGCCCCTCAGCCTCTCCCGTCCAAATGGAATGCTGCCGGTCCCGACTCTATACATTCGGCTACCGACATGACCAAAGCAGTCTCGAGTTCATCATTAGCTCGTCAAGATGGCCGATCGGATCCTGATCACAGCCTCGGCCGTCGAACACAACCGCACTGCGGTGTGGGAAATCACGACAGGTGACTTTACCTCGAGTTCTTTCTTTCCCTATCCGCCGAGGCAAGGCGAGGCAGCTCCCCTCGCTGACGGTTTCATCACCCTTCCCCGCGCCCAAGACTTTGTCGCCGAGTTCAACACGCGTATCGTTCAGCAGATTCTACCGGGCCTACAGAAAGAGGGTTACGAGCCCCTTCGGGATCGACTTCAACTTCAACTTCCTTCCCCTTCGCAGCCTTTACCAACGTCAGAGCATCCGCCTCGTGGCCAACCTGTTCCCACTCGGCCCTTAGCACCACCCTTGTCAGGCGAGCCAGATGACCCTACCTCCCGGATTCTGTTCACCCTCCCTTCGGGTTAGGACAGCGAGACTTGGATCCCTTTGCTGCCAATCCGCTTCCTTTGCCTGGTCGAGGTGCATTTGGTGGCAGCTTTGCCCCGCCTCCGCTCTTTGGTGGCGTAGGTGGAGGCGGAGGGATGCTAGTGGGGCCCAACGATCCTTTGTTCCGCGGTCGGATTCCCCCCCTCTGGTCCTGCCGGGATTGGTCTCCCTCCTGGCGCTGTCCCTCCCGAGCGAATTTCGATCCGATCTTCCCTGGTGGTGCCCGATTCCCGCAAGGGCCAGGCCGAGGCGTGGGACGTGGCGGAGTTCGTGGGCCATTGGGTGGCGATCCGGACTTCGATGACTTCCCACCCCCAAGGAACAGCGACTATGACAACATGTTTGGTTAATCACAACTAGGCAACCCACTGTGTCATCTATGCCTCCTCGACCTCATCTTGTACATGGTGTTTATGACAGTACCTTTTTTGGTTGAAAACCCAATGAAATCTCTGGTAAATGTGGTGCGCATCCATAATGAGGTTGGGAAGGGTTGGGATACTCCCTGACCCTTGGCGGGAGGCCATATATCTTTTGACCCGTTCACAGATGCAGGCGTGAGCAATTAACTCGTTGCTGGTTGGCCGATAGGTAGTTGAACTTGAACGTTCAATGTTCACAGCAGTACCCATGCGCCACGTCGACCGATTCATTTATTCGGAGACTGAGCGGTGGCTATTGTGCTGCTGCCTGCGATGACATCGCCCATCGTCATCCCGTCGCCACCGCCACCACTCCACCATGCTCTGGCTGGCGGTCGTCGCCAGCCTTTTGCCGCTAGCGGCCACCCTTGTTCTCGCCGACAGCTCCTACGACGAGCCCCCACCCTCGACTTTGCCGATGTCCGCCTCGGTCGCCCCGGCCAGGGGCGGGCTACTGGGTCCCGCTTCCCCGAGGACATGTATGCGCAGCCGGCCTTAACATGGTCTACGACGAGGCCCACCCTGTAAAGCGCAGCGTTGCTCTTGCGCTTCTCGAAGGACCTACCATCATCATACTCTCTTCCGCTCCGGCCTGGCCACTGCCCATCTGTGCCATATCCCGCAGCCGCGGCCGCTGCAGCCGTGGCAGGAGCCTCACTCGGCCGCTGCCTTTCTCCACCGCCATCTTCCAGCGGACCAGGTGAGCAAGGTGGCCATTGAGGATGCACTCGAAGAGGAGAGAAAGCGGTCATTGTGCGTGGGCTGGAGCTTCTGGAGCCCATGAAGCAATATTGCATCTACCGACAGGCCCAGACGGAATGGTTTACCTACTCCTTCTGCCATGGCCATGCCGTGCGCCAGTTCAGGGCAAACCCCAGACCTCCGCCGCTCTCATCAAGGCGGTGCAACAGCACATGGAGCAGACAAAAACCAGTGGTGTGTAGCAGGTGTCAAGGGCGACTATCGCTTGGTGGGTGGCATGCCCAGTCCGAACAATGATGGTACCACGTACAAATTTGCCATCTCTTCGCCTCAGGGAGAGGAATCGTTTGTCTATGTGACCCCAAGGATCCACTGGAAGACAAAGCGTCCGACTCGTACGTACTTGGACATTGGAACAAGGGAGTCGAGCGCGTGGCCGGAACGGATCTGCATTTCTCCCAACTCTCTCACTCCCCTTTAAGCCCCCAGTCGAGCATGTATCCGACACACTGTCCCAGGGAACGGAGCTAATTGAGATTGTTCGTCTCGGGTCAGGAGGACAACAACGATACCTCTCTCAACTTTGGGTGGACGGAACAAGGTGCAACCTTAACGACGAACGTCGCATGGTAGAGATCCAGGTAAATACCTTCTTTTGTGCTGGTAGCTCGAGTAGCTGACACCTGCCCCCTTTGATCAGTATCACTGTATTCAGGAAGGGGATGAACGTATCGCATTAATCAAGGAGGTGACCATGCAACTAGGTGTGGTGATTGAAACGCCTAGGTTGTGTGCCGAACCTGCCTTTTTTGTAGGCCAACAGGACTCGGTCGAGTATATTACCTGCCGGGAGATTGTGCCAGGATGATTGGCAGGCCTATCCCCTCCCCCGAGGAACCTCTTCCGAGTATCAATTCCACGGAAACCGAACCTTTGCTGCCCTCTTCTTCAGAGGCCAGCACGTTGGACATTGACCAAACAACAGATCAAGTCGTACTCGCCCCCCAGATGAGGATGCCCCAACCGAAGACGCGGGTATTGTTGCAATGGACGCGACAGCGTCCCAGCAACCGGATGCGCCCAGGGCTCAGAGGGAGAAGCGCCTCTTTCAGAAGATACTGCGAATACGGGAACAACTGAGCACAGCGCATCGCCGCAACAGGCTCAGGCAGATGCTCCCCCGACTCGGCTTCTAAATCCGGCCCGCTCAAGGAGAAATCATCCAAATTAACCGACTTTTCCCCACCTGAGGACGAAGAGGAACTGATGCTTACATTTATTGCATTCAACGAAGACGGTCAGGAAGAAGAACAAAACTTTGTCGTGACGGCTGACGAACTGGAAGCGCTGGGACTAAAGGACCTGATGGACCTCGCCCAATGAGCCGGTGGCTGAGATGGAAGTCGGATGGGACCTGTTCGAGTACCTCCAAGAACGGGAGCGGGTTAACCAGGGGAGCGAGGCGCCTGCTGACGACAAGCCAGTCGAGCCAGCCAAGCCAGCCGAGCCGAACGAAACAGGTCAAGCCGGCGCCGCACAGGAACTGGATCCACAGACAGCCAAGTTAATGAACGCCATGGTTGATTGGCTGCACAATGTGCAAGCTGGGGGTCCAGTGGACGACGGGCAAAACTTGGTAGGGATGCGTTGGAGCAAATGAAGGAGAGCCTCCAGCGACAGCACACCCGAAGCCCCAGGGTGCCCGTTCTGGGAAAAGCAAGAGAACCCAGGGGAAGGACAAGTTCCGGTTCCCCCCAGGCTTCGACGCCCACGGAGGTGAACCCAGTCGGCTCGGACAAAGCTAAGACATCACCCTCAACGCGGACCACCCAGCCCTCGCTTTTCGACCGTATCTCGGAGTTTTACAAGGAGGATCCGCTTGTCCCTGCTTCAGCCGCTATCCCAGCCTCCACTCTGGCTCCACAAGAGCAGAGGGACCATACCAAGAGTGAAGAAGGGAACGCCATCTCAAGGTGAGCCACAAATCGGGGCTGTACGAGAGATACATTCATTGGACTCGTCCGCTCCCTCATTATTTGGTCTTTCGTGCCTATTTTATGATGGCGATCTGATAGCTGGGTTGCCAGCAAGCCAAGAGAATGATGCGGAGATATAGGAACAAGATAAAGCGAGCTCGACTCAGGTGCGCCATCGTCTGGAGAATAAGGCCATGGGAATGGTAATGCATCCAGCACCACCAGGCAGATAGGTTGGTGAACACTTTGGTCCGGATCTGCTACTAGCGTTTCGCGCCGTGACCCGTGACTGGCAATTGGCCGCAATCAGAGGGCCATTATGGTGGCTGACAGAGCTAGGGAGCTGATCACGAGCACGGAGAGTGAACGCAGTGTATCGAATGGAAGCGTAGCCAGTCGTGGAGAGAAGACAGGAGGGGACGGGAGCGGAGCACAAAATGAAGGCGCAGGGCGCACGCCTAGAGCGCTATCCTAGTACCAACGTGGCACATGGTTTGTCTAGTAAGCCAAGCTACCACCTCTACGTCAAACACTAGCACACTGCCATCTTTCGGATAATTCTAAGAAGCCGCGGACAGAGAACATACGCGTAAGCGCCGGACGGGGAGAGGGGCGGAGGTACTGCAGATGATGACATCCGATTGTGAGGTACGGAGAGGTAGCAAACGACTTCACTGTCAACATAGAGAAGCTAGACAGGGGGGCAGGGGGAGAATTGATCGAGCAGGCAAGCAAGTCGGAGAAAGGGCAAGGACTAGTACGGTACGAGTCGCCCCTGGACGAAGTGGAGAGGGAATTGTACACATCTGAGCGGCGGTGTTCCCGCGAAAGGTGCGCGGGCGAATGGGAGGGGCGTGAGGGGCAGACTGCTGCGGCCATGATGGACCGAGTCTGAGGACGCGCGGCCGGCACGGCGATGTTCCCGCTCCTCGCGGCTTCGGTACCGGTCTTCATTCGACAAGCCAGCCCGATCGTGGGAGTGACGAGCGGACGAGGAACGTTCACGGTCGCGGTCCCGGTCACGACCTGAGCGATGACTTTCCCGTGGTGGGGAGCGTTCACGGTATCGTTCATCCCGTGAGCTCGATCCCGCCCCTCCGAGCGATGCCGCTCCGGAGGACAGGGCGCATGTTCTCCCCGGACATGATGATCCGATTCCCGCTTCATCCGCTTATGGTTTGACGAGGCAGGTGGACTGGCGTCAGACCCTGCTAAGCCCGATGACTTGCGCTTTGACGGACCCGAAGCCGGCGGAACTGTCGATGTGGACCGACGCTCGTCGCGCCCCTTGTCGAGAGGACTGGATTTGCGCTTCGGCTTGCTCTCTACAGAGGGGCCTGCTGCGACTTTGTTGAAAATCTCTCGCATCTTGGACGCTTTGAGCTGTCGGAGAGAATATGTTGTCAGCGCATCGCAAATAGAAAAGGGAGAAAAAACATACCTCAGTAGGCCAGAAGTAGGAGGCAAACTTCCAGAGATGAAGCTCATGTCGCTCCTTGGCCGCTGGCGATTCGCGGGAATAAGTGGTTTGAAGCACTTCGGCGATCCGCTGTCCAATGGGGAAAGACATTCCTTGAGCATGGCCACCTTCTCCTCACGCTCCAGATGGTCGGTTCCTTGACGGAGGCGTTTCAGTTCTTTGCGACAAGGCCGCATCAGCTTTGCACTCGGCCTCATCCATACTATCCTCGTCAGAAGAGTAGTAGTCCACCGTGGCGCGTTCTTTGTGGGCGGGGGAGCCTGATGAGAAGCGGCACTGCCGTGCCCATTGGACATCGCGTTACCGCTTGATACGTCAGGCGTGTTGCTACTAGGCCGCTTCAACTTCAACTTCAGCTTATACTCCTCAGGCTCGGCATTCATGGCCTTGACGTGTTCGTCATGGTCACGGAGAACCTTGAGCAATAGTCAGCCCGGCGCATCAGATGCACTCCGCTTGGGATAGGACGGGAAGAGCGTCCTCCAGTAGCAGGAGTATCCTGTTGTTCCTTGGCATCTGCTCAGGCGAAGCATCCTTCTTCGATGAGCCTTCCGACTTCTTGTTCAATCCTTTCTCCTTTTCTTCCAGGAAAAACTTGCCCGCAAACTCAAGGTCAGGGTCCTGTTCCATTTGATCCCAGGCACCAACGCCATAGCGATAGCATCCAAGGAGAAGATGGGCGTCGTCCTTAGCGTCCCAGGGAACCGACCAACTCATCGTTGTCTTGAGTGACCGGACCGGGATACGCCATCGCACCTGCTCCGGAGGCGTGAGGGTACCAGCGTATCGCTCAAAAGCCGCAGGCCGTTGAATCGTAGGTCCGTCGTCTCTGCGTTGATTTTGTCCACCCCACGGAACTTGACAAGCACTGCCTTTTGACGCAACTTGGACACATCCTCCCCCTTGGCCATCATGGCCGACATCAAATCATTGTGCTCCTCAACAGCAGCAGTGCAGATGCTCATCAGCTCCCGCACCGCCTGCATCACCACTGCACGATTCTTACCGGAAGGCGAGCCTCCTCGATCATCTCGTCGTACCGGTACTCCGGATCGCCCCACTTGTGCAGTCCACGAGAAGAGAGCGAAGGTCACGGTCCTTGAGTTCCATCGACTTTTCAGCAGCTGTCTTCATTTTGCGCCCTGGGACCTTGGGCTCAGCGGCACCTTTCTTGCCACCAGGCCCCTCATCGTCAGGTGAAGCCGACATCGAATCACGGTGTCGTCCGGCGGCAGCGGCCTGGGCCTTGGATGTTCACTGCTTTCTCAGCAGCTTTGCGACGGCTGGGAGCGAAGCTTGGGCCGCCTCCTCCACCGCGCGTTGCCGCTCTTCCTCTCCGCTTTGCGACGGTCCTCGATCGGAATAATGTCCTCCCACTTGACTCCGTCTTGAAATCAGAAACCTGAGCAAACTGCTTCATGAAGGCCTCACCGCCCGACGAAGCACCTCCACCCGGGCCTTCTGTGTCGATGGCATCGGCGTGTTCAGAATGTCATCCAGATCCATATCGTCCAGTTTTTTGCTGCCCCGAATCGTCCTCCTTAAACAAAACTTGGGCACCAAACTTGAGAATCTGGCCCAACTCCTCCTTGGATGGCTGCTGTGCTCGGGCCTGGGCGGCTGCTTGGGTCGAAGAGGCAAAGCTGCTGCCCGATGTGTCCATCTGGTTGATGATCGCGTACTCAAGCACAATCTTGCGCTTCGCTCGTTCAATCACGTCCTCCTCCACAGTGCTTGGTTCAAAAAGCGAAAGACGGAAACGTGAAACTTGGAGTTGAGACGATGAGCGCGCGCATAGCTTGCAAGTCGTTTTGCGGGTTCCAGTCCGAGTCGAATATCACCGTGTCAGCCGTGGCGAGGTTGATACCCAAGCCACCGCGCGGGTCGAGAGCAGGAAGGCGAAGTCGGGCGACTCTGGGGCGTTAAAGTGGTCAATCGCACGACGACGCTTGTCCGAGAGACAGTGCCGTCGAGGCGCTGGAAGATGTAGCCACGTAGCTGCATAAAGTCACCAATGATGTCCAGCATCCGCACCATTTGGGAGAAGATGAGAACGCGGTGACCGTCGGCCTTGAGGCGAGCAAGAAGCTTATCGAGCAAGACCATCTTGCCTGCGTGCATTACCAGTCCCTTGAGCTGCTCGTCTCGACCTCAGCGGGAGGTTCAGCGCCCTGGAACAGAAATGGGTGATTTGCCGCCTTCTTTAGCTCCATTGCGATGTTGAGAAGCGAAATCTGGGCGCTGCTGTCTTGACTGAGGACGGAGAAGTTGCGCGAAAGGATAGCCTTGTACATTCGCCGCTGCATGCCGACATCTCAACGCGCAGGATCTTCTCCGTCTTGCCTGGCAATTCTTTGATCACATCCTTCTTGAGCCGTCGAATCATCACGTGCCCAACTTGTCATGCAGCTCTGTGACCGGGCTTGGTCGACCGTGTCAATGTCAAAGTCTGTCTCCAGGGCAAATTCGTCGGGACGGAGAAAGTGAAGAAGAGCGATGAGCTCCTTGATTTATTCTGCAAAGGAGTACCGGTTGAGTGATGAGCAGCTTGTTGGCCGTGTGGAACGACGAAAGCGCTTCATACAGCTGCGAATCAGAGTTCTTGAGCCGATGCGCCTCGTCAACGGCGAGGTACTGCCATTTGATGTGACCCAACTCGGCGCGATCCTTAAGTACAAACTCGTAGGTTGTTACCAGCACGTTGAACTTGATCTTCTTGCCCTGCCCAAACTCGTATTGTCGCATAGTTTCGCGCGACGTCGTATTGCCAATGTAGGCAATGACGTTCATGTCGGGGGCCCATTGCTCGAACTGCTGCACCCATGCCGGAAGGGTCGAGAGGGGCACAACCACCAGAAAAGGTCCATACTGGTGAACCGAATGGAAGAGGTAAGAGAGAAACGCGACAGTCTGGACCGTCTTGCCCAAACCCATCTCGTCTGCCAAGATGCCGTTTTGGTTCTCGCGCCAGAGATAGGCAAGCCAATTGAGGCCAGTCATCTGGAACTCCTTGAGCTGCCCTCCAACATTGATGTATTCGGGCTGCTCCGTCATGCGGGTGTACTTGGGCCGCCCATTAAGGTAAGGGGTGCTGTTGATCGGTACCCGTCTCGACTGGGTACGGGCAATGTACGAATCGATCGCCGGCTTGGCCGAGTCCGGAAGGGAATGAGACGACTCCCAAGTAGCTTGGTCGTACGGTAGCTCGCGCCATTTGCAGAGATATTGCAAGTCATCCCGGCCGCCATTGTCAGGTGAACGCTTGATCACGCGCTCCGACACAATCCGTTCCACTTGCTCATCGCTCAACTAGCTCCCTGCGTCGTTCCTTCTCGATGGCCAAAGCCTCGATGTCCTCTTGCGTCGAGAGTGGATTGGATAAGACAGCCTTCTCGTACTCAAACGTCTGCTTGATAAAATTGTCCACCTTCTTGATCCCCAGACACGTGTCGCGTACAAACGCGTAGCTCTCCTCTGTGTTGTGCAGGTGAGAATAGCCCTTCCACTTGATCGTGAAAACCATGTTGGATTTGGGGTCGTCCTCGGGATCATCGACTTGAGAGGGCGGAGTTAATATCATATGTCAGGGAGCCGATGAAAAGGGGAGAGGAGGGGGAGAGGGGGAGGAACGAAACGTACGCTTGGTATCATCACGGGAATGGCCAGAACTTGGTCAACGACGAATTCGGGCTGTGCATTGTCTTGCCCTTGCTGCTGTTGTTGCCCTTTCTGCGCCTCGATATGATCCTCGAACGGGTCCGAGTCGGAGCCAGCAAGGTGGGAAAAGTCTTCATTGTAATTGGGCAAAGGTTTGCCGTTGCGGGACGAGAACGCATCACTTCGTCCGTCTCCTCACTCACGGCACGGGAGCGCGCCGGCTTGGCTCCGCCACGGCGGCGCTTCGCCGCGGCCGACTTGGGACCCGGACGGGTGGTAGGTTTGCGTGCTCTCCGGCGGCCTGCTTGGCGAACTCGGTCCTCGTCCTCGTCCTCATCGAGTTCGACGTCAGCGTCCAAGTCCTCTCCTCTCTTCGAGGTCCGCATCGGACATGTGCACGTCTTGATCGCGTGCATCGTCTGGCTCCTCGTCCGACTCGGTGATGTAAGATCGCTTGATCGCCCTGCCAGAACGACGGAGCCCATACAGGTCGGGATCCGCTTCGGCGGCATCGGCCTCGCTGCGGTCGATACGATTGCGCCCTGCCCGACGCACAGGAGCCGACGTTCCTGAAGCCTCGCTGCCAAGCGGAGGCGAGAGGACGCGTGCGACGTGATCGGCGGGCGCGGATTCCGAGAGGGGAGGAGGGGGAGAGGCGAGCGCGTCGGGAACGGATGCGGACGCGTTAGCGAGAGCGTTGGCAGAGGCAGAGGTAGAGACAACAGCAGAAGCAACAGCAGAAGCAGGAGCAGAGACGGAGACGTCGGTGGCCGTCCGCTCATCCTCCGTGTCGCTGGCGGGCGGGAGACTCATGCTGGCAGAGAGCCACGTGGGGTTGCTGCTGCGGAGGGGGGGCGGTGGTGGGGAGGGTGGTGGTGCTGGTGGGGAGACGAGGAGCAGATGGCGGTGGTGCGTGGGCTGGGCAAATGCTCGTGTGCTCGCGGACCGGAGAGAGCGGCGGATGGCTGGGACGAGGGGAGCGTGTCGGCGACGCTGTGCGAAGGGGCGGAATTGGTGGATGCGCAACTGAGCAGTCCAGATGTTCCGGCGCGGCCAGCGGTTCGTTTGACGCCTGACGCCTGAAAGCTTCGCCTGGGCCCCCTCGCCCCTCGACCCAGCTGCGGCGGCCAGTCGCGCGGGGGCAGTCTCCACCCGCCCGCCGCCCGCGTCCGCTTCCACCGTCGACGCCTCAGCCCACTACCGTCCCGCGGCTGCTCTATTGCCCATCCTCTGCCTGCCACCGCTATCCACCCACTGCGTCTCCGTCAAATCGTCATTCATTTCGTCCTCTCGAGCCCCAGTCCCCCTTCCGCCCGCAGCTGGTCCACGGCTCGCATGCCTAGTCGCCTCCCTGCCAGCGGGGCGAGGTGACTGGGCATGGCAGTTTGCTCCTCGCCAGCGCGTAACAGTACAAGCGCAACGGAATCAGCATGCAACTTACCAGACAAGGAGCCAGTGCACAGCGACAGGCACAGCTCCGTCACGAGAAAAGGCCATGTCAAACATCGAATGGCAGATAGGAACGAGAGCCGTCGATGTTGGTAAGACGAACGACTCCAATGTCGAGAGGGTTCCAGACAAACTTGGGTGTGGCCCGAATCCAACTGAAAACGGACAGTTAGCCCACGATCCAATAAGCCGGCCCAGTGACGGGACGACGTACCTGTAATGAAGGGAAAAATCAACAAGACGCTCAGTATCTAAAACAACAGAAGGCAATGCAACACTCATACGGAGTGGAAAAGCATTCCGTTTCGTCTTGGGGACCACCTCGAGGAGTAAGACGAGCTCATGGAGCAGTAGCCTCTGAAAAACCGGCCAAGTTGTGATTTTTCCATCGAAGCACAAAGAAGGAAAACGCAGGCCTTGAATCAAGGAGAGCCCAGCAGAAGACGGCCATGCACGATCGAGAGAGTAGCATGGAATAGCAAACAATGGCCCAATCGTGGAAATAAATCGAATCGCATGGCACAAACGCAGAGCAGAAAGACAGGTATCACGGGGCCGTGTAGGTGACGTTGAACGATATGTCCGTTAAAGGTAGCATCGCCGCAACTGAAGAGATCCGGGGAACAAAGGCAATCTTGGCTACTTGGTCCAGACGAGGCTCGATGGCTTGGAGTTTGGAAGTAACCGTAGGCAATGGGGGTGGGTGGGCGAGGGTGTGCTGTACCAGCAACGGCAGAGGGAAAATGGTTGTCGGTGACACGACTCGATGTAGTCGTGACAGATGGGACGATGAGCGCAATAATGCCCACGGTGGGGGAGCGACGGGCGCGACGGCGGGCAGGCCACCGATGTCGGTGGCAGGGAGAGGGAGGAGAGGAGGGAGATGGAAGCTTGGAGCGAGTGGGAGCCAGGGCGGAGAGAGGAAGGACAGGTGGGGAAGGTTGGAAGCCAATCGATCCACAAACAGCAGACGAAAGGAGACGTTCCCCTACGTTTCTTGCCTGTTCATGTTGGGAATGGATGAAGGGAAACGGAAAGACGCGAGCAGCAGCGCACACCGCACCTGACTGCCCAGGCAAGCAGCAAGCAAGGGAGGAAGGAAGGAAGGCCACCCGCACAGCTGCCGCAGCCCAGCGGTCCCCAGCCGCCCGCGCGGCAGAGGGGCAGTGATGCCTACCCTCAGAGCACGCCGTTGCTGCGCCCACCGGGGCCACCACTGCCCCCTGCAGCCGCGCGGACGAGCCAGCCACCATCGGTTCAAACTGCCCAGATGCATTCCTTCCGCTAATGCTGATTCCGCCAGGGTCACTTGGCAGGGCAGGCACTTCCTACCCTCTCTCAGACGCCACGTGACTCGCTGGCAAGCCAGTTCGTGACAGAGGCAGGTGGTCAAGGCACAAAGGACCAGCTAGCCCCACCTACACCTGTCCCCCAGAGTGTACCTGCCCTGCTCGGCCGTGTTGAACTATCCCATGTACAAGTCCAGCCCGTTAGTGGGCAATGGGCCATCCAAGAGCTGTGGTGCATTGTCTGATTACTCGTTCTGCCTCCCAGCCTCAGATAGCGGGTCACCGGCATCGTCTGGAACGCCGGTGGCTGCACTGCTTGCACCATCTGCGGCGCCTGCCCTGACCTGCGGCAGAAAAGATGAAACAGGTTGTTGGTTTGCCGCAATGCGGCCGTGTGCTCGCGCGGGTGGTAGGACGCATGGAGGATCTTTTGGTAAAGTCCACGTTGTCTACATCCACTTGCGTCACCGGCCCGGACCGGCTGACTTGCCGCGCGGCCCTTGCCGCCCAGCTTCTTGTTCTTGAACGCACTCTTATCCGCCTGCAGCGTCACCCCACTCGCGGGGGGTCGGCTGGGTTCCTTGTCAAAGATATGGAGGTGTTGTTGTAGGAACCGTAAGGACATGCTTGTCGTAGGGCCCACAGCGCCTCAAACATTGTCAAAGATGCAGTCGTTCTCATACAGGTCGCACAGCTCGAGCGGATGTGCTCGTGGATTGGAATGGTAGCCACAGGGGCTCTGTCCATGTTGACGTCCCATACCTTGAGCGTGAGGTAGTCTCGCGACAACAGATAGCGGCCGTCGTGGGAGAACTTGACATCGGATATACTGCTGATGATCTCGGAAAAGAAGGACTTGGACGCTGCATCCCCTTCCTCCTCCTCAAACAGCTTGGCGTGCTGGTCGCACAACGCTGAATCGCGCATGTCGGCCAGCTTGATAGTGCCCTTGGACGAGGAGTAGACAAAGTGGTTGCAATTGATCGGGTGGAACTCGGCCGCGGTGATCACCTCCGTCAACTCCTCCATATTGACGGGCTTGATGTCGACCATGTTGAACGACTGATCGGATATGTTGAGATTCCACAGATTGATCCGCAGGTCATCTGCTGACATGTACGTTTCCGCATCAGAGTTGACCGAGATGGAGTTAACGTGGTAGGCGTGGGCGTTGGCATAGATCTTGCGCGTACCGCCGCCACAATGGTGTCATGGACATTGATCCGGGGTAAGTGGAGGTGCATCCCACTACCAGGAACTACACTCCCTGGGTCAACAAGTGTGCGGGTAGCGTACGCGCCAGGGGGGACAAAGCCCTGGGATAAGTTGTTCTCTGCCACCACCTGCAGAGACTTTTCAAACACCTTCCAAAGCTTGATTGTCTTGTCTGTCCATCAGAGGTTCACAGCGTTAGCAAGGGGTTAAGCAGGTTGATGGAACATGGGGGAGGCGGGCAAAAAACCCACCATTGGTGCTAAGCAAGAAATGGGCTGCGTTCTGCCTCCGGCACCACTTGATCTTGTTGATTCTCTTCGATTTCAAGCGACTTGAGGTAATCGAATTCAGGCTCGTGAGACTGGAACTCGGTGTAGAACTTGTACTCGCAGCCCTTCTTCTGTTACTCCCGCAGTGTCAGCGATCAACTCTTGTTTCTCGATCTCATCCCCCTCTCGACTGTTCCTCCCTCCTTGGGCAGAGGCTATTCCGGGCAAAAAGCAGACCAAGACGGCAAGCACGTACCGAGTCATTGCGTTCGAATAGGACCACACGTCCTCCCTGTCACCAGTAGCAAGGTAGTCGCCAGTGTGGTCAAACTCAACAGCAGAGATGATATCGGCTGGAGCCAGGAGACAAAAAGAAGAGTCGCATGTTAGTCATTCATGGGAGCTGATATGCCATGCTCTCCTACGCTGCGCTGGTCTCAACCGATGGAAGAGAAGCAGCGTGCAAGGTGGGGAAGGGAGCAAGTGTGACACAACGCACCCTCAGTGATCTCCTTGACCTCGCCTTTGTCGCCAAAGCATTGGGCAAAGCGCCAGCCAGCATCGGGGTCGCTCGCCATCGTCCCACCTCGAGGTAGTAGCACAGTACTGGCAGGGGGGCGGGAGAGCGGAAGGGGGGGGATTACTTCGGGAGAGGAGGGGGGACAGGGAGGGGGTGGAAGTGGGTGGCAGTGGCGGTGGCGGTGGTGGCGGGCGGGGGGGGGGTGGTGATGGTGGTGATGGCTGGGCTCTGTCCGCCTGACGCGTGCGTTCGAGCCCAGGCGCTGGGGCTGGGCTGCGCTAGGCTGGCCGCCTGGCAGACTCGGTCTGGGTTGGGGCAGTGTCGGGGCGCCTCTCCGCCCCTCCGCCCCTCCGCCAATCCGCCACACTCTCCTGGCGCGAGGACGGGCCGTGGCGCTCGACACTCGCCCCGCGCTGGCGGCAGCCGCTGGAGGCTGCCCCTGTGCGCTTGGCTCGGGCCAACCCTACCGTGCGAGCCTCTTTGCTGCTCTGCACGTCGCACGGACCCAAGAATTTCATTTTTGTTGCCCAGTGCCGCCGGGGTGGGCACAGGTGTGCGAGCCAGCAGTAACTAGTAATAGCAGCCACCGCGTGGTATAAAAGGTAACCCCCATGCCCGCCCACAAGTCAGTCAGTTGCTCCACCCCCCTCCACCGCTCGCTCATCACGAGCCCTTCGACATGTCTTTGTCAGCCTCCGCGACGGGTGCGTACGAGTATCGGCATGCCTCCATCCTATACTACGGTAATATCCAAGACGATGTCACGTCCCAGTCGTAAGAAGCTTCAAGGAACTGTCTCATCGTGTTTTTTTCGCCACCTTCATCCCGCGTCAAATAGGTCAGAGAGGCTGATTATTGGGCGTATCAAGTGTAGGATAATGGTTTACGCAAGACTCTCCGTATTTCGATCTGCGCACCTGGCCTTCCTCTTCTTGGTGACATTGACAACCATTATACAATGCCACGAAACCCGGTTTTAGATTTTGAAGCAGTGTGTGTGATGGATTCATTTTCCGGAAGGCAAGAGGGAATATTTACACCCGTTTTGCTATACACATGTATGCTAGAATGGGGGATCTCCTTCTCATTACCACACTCTCTTTTTGGCATCATATACTGCGTAGCAAACCATATCCCTTCATGCATCGCGTGAAGAAGAGAGGCATGGACAGGGGTGGGCCGGTATGAAGTGCGTGTCCAGCTTGCTCTCGAAAAAAAGAGAGAAGTGATGGGAGGGGGACGTGCCGGGGCGGCTCACACACAAAGGGGTCAAAAAAGCTAGAACAGGGTCATTACACAGCCGGTGGGTTATTTTGCGTGTGCGTGACCCGTCAAGGTACGGATGAGATCGCTGAGAGCTAGAACAGGATTGAAACAAGGGTGGGATCTACAGCATAGTAAAGGACAAAGTGCTTGGCCTCTGTTCTGTCAAGCTTCAATCCCGCTGCATAGTGATTGGCCGCAGCAGGTGAAGGGTTCTCTTAAGGCTAGGCGCAGCAGTTCCGAAGCTTCATACCGTTGCATTATGCATAGTCGCTCCTGACCCTCTGGGGGAAGTATATCCGGGCATGTGTAAAAAGTTGCCACGCTGACTCCCCTCACTTGTCTAGCACAGGGTTGGTATGTGCTTCGATGAGATCGCCTCCGAATTGCTATTAGGCTTGGTGCCCTCTGGATAATCGGCCAACGGGAGCGCCCCAGAACTAAATTGTGTCAAGAACATCAAGCAGTGCCAAACAGAAGGGGCGCTCAAAATCCATTATATCCCTTGTTGGTCTGCATGACGCGGAGACGCGTGAGTATATATTCCACACCATCACTAAAAACTGAACACCGGAAATGTGCCTTAATCCTACTTTGAAGAAGCCTAACGTGAAGGCGGATTTGGAGCTGATCCAATAGGATCCCTGAGTGCTCCCAAATTGCACTCTAACACAACGGCAGTGTACAATTCTACTATGGCATGAGAGGTTCTGGCTTGGCAGGGGGGTGCACAGCCTGTAGGTTCTCAATATTCATCGCATCTCGACCGAACGATTAATGAGGACCAGTTTATGCTTTGGGTAATGCCCTTTCTCCTGTGCAGTCACCTTAATTTCCCCCCTCGCTACTACAGGTACGCCAGCCAGTTGGGCTATAGTAGGAACAGACCACGTTCCTACTTGTCTACTCTCCTTTACGCTTCAGGTCCTATGGATCCAAGCTGGATGGGAAGCATAGTCAAGAAGCTAAGCCCCGCAACATTGGGCCCGTGGGCAAGAGATTGTAAGGTTCTGCATCGCGTGCTAGAAGGGTACATTGCATATGTATAACGATCCCTCCTAGTCGGGGAACAAAAGGCAGAGGGAGGCGGAGACAAAGGGCCCAAGGGCGGCAAAAAAACGAAACGCGCACACAAACGATGAAAACGTCAGGGAATGATGAAAGCGGGAGGAAAGAGGCAGATATGTGATGGGATCAGTAGGGTATGGCACGGAGGCTTCAATGTTGGGCATATCCCATGCACGAGGCGCATCGTCGTGGAGGATCGGGTACGATTTGGCAGATTCGGAAGAACGTGGCGGCAGAGGCGACGGCAGAAGACGGGAGTGGAGGTAAGTGATAAGATCGTACGGGGGGGTAAACATGTGTCTCCATCGCCACTGGACGGGTAGTAGGGGGGTGGTCCTGTGCATTGGGCGTGGGCGGTTAGAAGGAGGGAGAGATGGGAGTGTGGGGTTCTGTGTCCCCCCGGCGCACTAGGCGTAGGGGTGGATCCGCGGGGGCTGGAATAGTAGGGCGACGAGTGGGAAGCCCAACGAGAAGGTGGGGGAAGGGTAGGGTAGGGGGAAGCACGGTGAGTCGGGCGCGCATAGTAACTGTCTTCCTCACCCAGCGATCCCAAGTGGCCAGAGCCGGACACGGTGCGCATGGGTTGGGTAGATGGGGGGAAGAGTGAAGGTGGGACGCATGCGTTGGGCCCCCACGGGTGTAGGGTGTGGGTAGGTTTCGGCCATGAGGCGAGAAGGAGGTTGGAGCCAATCCTGGGGGTGCACGGGAGGGATGGGTGGGCCAGTAGGCAACGGTGAAGCGACCATAGGAGGCTCATGGGTAGACACTGAGGGATGGCTTGAATCTTGGCGGAACTGGAGGGAGAGGAGCCAAGGGGAGAGGCAGGAATCAGAGCCGTTCTTTGACCAGATCGTTGCCTTCCCCCGATAATGCGGGATGCCATTACTGTCGACCTCAATACGCGGGGGCACACGAAAGTGCTTTTCGTTAAGAAACATGGGTGATATACTAAGCGAGAAAAATTCGGGCATGGACGATGGTGCACGCAAACTTGCCGCTGCACACATCCTCTAACGAGTAGTAGGAATCAAGTGGTGTGTGGTGCCATCAACCTCAAGTGATGGTCTAAAAATAGTCAGGAGGCGAAGCAGAGTGATAACCGGATACACCTTCTTGCAAAGACCCTTTTCAACAAAGGGATAGGAATGTTGAGGCTCCCAACCAAGCTGCGCTGTAGGTCCGACTTGCGCCGCTGTGTCGCATCCTTCGAGGTAGTGGCGGGCGAGCGGGCTTGCATGGCCGCAAGCCTGAATCAAGACTGGTGGAACGGTCACGGGCAGCTTGGAGCTCAAGCTCGCAGGGGTAGGAGCTAGGTCTGAATTAGCTGTACCCGGGCGTGGGGCTACGTCTTGTGGTATTGAAGCGTGGCAGCCTCGTTAGAGACGCGGCGGTTGATTTGACGGTAAACAAGGAAGTTATGGAGGATGCGGCTGGGGCTCCAGAGGAGGCCATCGGTCCAGCGCTTGATGCCACTTTGACGCTCGTCAAAAACAAAAATCTGGCCACTGCGAATAAGGCGTTTGCGCTCGTCCTGCTTGAGACGGCTATACTTTGGGGATGTGGCCCCGCTGAGCAGCCTCGAAGAGGAGGAGAGCGTCCTGGGTGGTGGCGGCATAGCCTTGCCAGCTGCTCTGGAGGACGGCTTCTGGCATTGGCGCAGGTGGGGCTAAGGCGGAGGGGGAAGGTGAAGAAAGAGGTGGAGGAGAGATGGAGATGGAGATGGAGATGGAAGGGGACGGGGGGAAGAACGACAGCCAGTAGTACATAAAATGTTCTCACGCACGCAGCAACCTCTCAAAAGTCGGAGGTAGATAGTGGCATGGCCTGTGAATATGTAAGTTGCATGTGAATTGTGACACATGAATGCGGAGGGCAGTGCGTGATGTATAACGCGTGACGGCACCAACACATCATCGATCGGTAGCCAACTAGTCAATCAATTATAGCAATCATCAACGTGTTCACGTTCAAGCTGCTCAAAGTTCGCGCTCACCGCCATGCGCCACGCACCACGCTCGTGCAGAAGGCATCGCAGGCGGCAGCTTGCTTGCCAACAATTGTCAATTTTACTCCGACCTCTGAGATCTGACACATGTTTGCGTTCAGGACCAGAGCATGCGGCAGGCCATCGGCGTCGGCCGCCAGACACCGTGCGTAGGCCTTTCGACAAAGGACCGGAGAGTCTGATCGATGATCGATGATCCAAGGATCCAGAACCAGTGGTGCACCAAACGCTCAGGCGCTCAGGGCCAGCCTGGGCAGCGGGGAGCCGAGCAAGACAGGCCATCAAAGTTGGCTCACTTTGGAGTGGGGGTGTGTGTGATGGGCTCCTCACGCGTCACGCGCACGAAACACTACGTTCTAAGTTTACGCTATTTACTAAACCGGTTAAACGTTAAAACGTTAACACTAAGTACGTTAACGTTAACCACTGCGATCGTTGGAGCTCTACGGGAACCTCCGGAGCAGACTGGTACCCGCTCAGCTGAAGCGTACGCGCGAAGCACTGGAGCAGCTGGAACACAGCCAGAGAGGGCAAGAGCATGCTGCAGGTTGCTCTAGGAACAGACTAAATGCAATAAGCGCTTCGGTGGTACGAGCTAGCGTGCGTGCGGTTCCAGTACGCGCTACGCATTATGCGCGTGCAGGGGTCCCGGGTAGAGAAATGTACGTTTTTGCGCCGCCGCTTGTTGATAGTGTTGAACTTGAACGTTGAACATACGTGCGCGTGAAGCTTCAAGTGAAGCTTGAGCTTAAAGTTTAAGCCAGCAGTGACTAGTGAAGCTTGAAGCTTGAGCTTGAAGCTTGACTTATTGCGAAGCTTGAAGTTTGAAGCTCTTGAAGCTTGAAAGCTACAGCGCTAGGCGCTAGAGGTTAATGTAATCCGTGGACCCTTGTGGACCCCGAGTCGTTTGCCGTTGGGGATTTGCTCCCACGATGCACGATCCCACGCCCCACCTGCCCCACCATATACTGTGGGCCTGCACCTGCCTGTACCGGTCACTCCTGTTATGATCATCGGCATTTCGTAACGCAGTCACCTGGAGCGCCTGAGCAGCCCCTCTCCAGCTCAGGTGTGCATGTCACGCATGCCACGCATGACCAACCAACCGCCTCATTAATTCGACAACACTTATTGAATTCAAGCTCAAGCTTTAAGCTCAAGCACTGCTCAAGTTGAGCCTCAAGCTGCTTAGAGCTTAGGTCAAGCTCAAGCTTCAAGGTTCAACTTGAACTTCAACACGTTCTTCACGCTGCTCAAGCTCTCAAGCTTCAAATCCAGCGATGCATCATGCATCATGCGCATCGTGTGAGCAGCTGAGCAGGACTGAGCGCACCGAGCGGCTCAGGCTGAGCTCAGCTCTGGGCTCTGGGCTCCAAATTTCCGACACCCAATCATTAACATCACTACTAGTCAGTACTCAGTTACTCAGTCCCAATTAAGGCTTGAGTCAAACCCCTGGCCTCCTTCGGCCCTGTTACTTGTTGCGCAAACCCCAAAAAATGCATGCAACAAAAGCACAATAAAGCTGTGGCAGTTCTGGCCTGCTCTGGCGCTGTTTCCGGTTGCCTGTCACATGCATGTCACATGTCGTGCATCCCGCATGTTTCATGCCAATCACTTACACCCCACGTCACACGTCACCGCATCCAACGTGTGATTTACTGATTATTGGGACTGGCTCCCCAACTAAGCGATATGCCTTTAATGGGCATAGGCATATGTGTAGCCCCTAGATGCAAGATACTAGATGACCATACAAGCCGGCCCCACCTGTCTTCTCGGAGCTGACGCGCTAACGTGTGTGACACAGCGTTGTCCATCTTATTTCCGTGTCCACATCCCCGCATCCCGCAATTGCATTAAACACACCATTTACTATTCATCGAATTCATCTCTCAGCCACATGAGACCACAGTGTAGAATTCATCTGTTGTGATCTCCCCGGGCCGCAGCGCGTAACGCGTAACCCCTGTGATCTTATGCTTGACTTGAAAGCTGCTTGAGCTCGAGCTTTCTCGAGCTTTCTCCTTTTTACTGAGCTACAGTTTGAGTTTCCGTCCAGCGTTGTTGCGCTGCGTATACTGTTTCTGCCACTCTTCTCTCCCCTGGGCCCCTACGTGGAATCGATAACAACCGTGCCTGGACAAGCTGACAACCCTGGCAGCCTTGGCAGCCTGAGATGTGATCGCATCCCATGTCAAGGTTAAGCGAAACGGCAATCAAGGACTTTGGATATCAATAGACGATAGGGATTGAATACTGTGGTGAGCGAAATAGTGCTCGTTGTGTTCTCACCCAAATCCGCTCGAGGGGGTGGGTCAATATTTTGGGATGCAGTAGAGGGCCTTCTTTTTCAATTGGAAAGCACAGGCTATTAGATCCAAGCACGTGCAGGGAGGTCACCTCTCCCAAGGATACACCCGTACTAGTGCCTACATACGGATTCCCCAGCCCAGAGACCCCCCCCCACCCGCGCCGCGTGCTGCGCGTTCTAAGAAGTAACATGTAAGCTCTGCAAGCTCTAAGATCAACAAAAGGTGAACTGATCGATGATCGATCGACGCGGAGCAGCGAAAACGCCACAAACGGTAGGCAGCAGCCGGTAGCCGGTAGCCGGTAGCCGGTAGCCGGTAAGCGGTTAAGCTTTAAACGTTAAGCTTACGTTAAAAACACGGTTCACATGTTCATATCGGGCATCCGTGTACACCCCGACATAGTCAACAACTGAATCTGCATGCACAGGTCGTGCGCATGAAACAAGTCATCCTCTGCATGTAGATGCATGATGCATGATGCGTACTGCACCCTTGCGCTTCGCAAGCGTGACATCCTGAGAGCTACGCGAGCAGCCCATTAGAACGCGCATTTGTATTTTAGCGGCACGTATAGCGCGTAGAGCCGCTTAGCCTATTGAAACACGTTTAAGCTTGGTTAAAGCGATTCTTACTGTAGTGTTTTAAGTACGTTAAACGTTAAGCGTAGCTCTTAGTACTTAGTACTCATTAGGACTTCCTCTTCACAATTTGCAGTGTAGCCCGTCGGTGATAGACGATCATTGATCTCTCTAAGTTCTATATCGGAGGGGGCACAAGAATCCGCGAAAAACCCTATTGCTCGCTGCCTGCACGTGTCAATGGGTGGGGGCTGGCTACGCCAACAATCGATCGGGCATATGACAGAGTGGCGTATAGTCGTGTCGCGTCGACGCGCCTCTCCACACTACGTTAAAATGTCCCCCACCTGTGCTCAGTGGCGGTGCCCCCATTGCCGCACCAACACCACACTCGCGCACAGTGTCCCTCCAATCCACGCCGATAGTTGTACCGTCATGCCCTCGCCTGGCCACAAAAAGACTGCCGACTGCCCACAATGCTTATATTTTGCAAGACGGATGACCACCCGACGCGTCTCTGCCCTGCCCCTAGTTCCGTTCGGATCCTCCAATGATCTAGCGTTTATGGATGGGTGTGTTATTTCATGCCTGCCATCCTATGGGGACTTCACTACTGGCTCGAAGGGAGCAGTGGTGCAAAGAGTACCCGTGATGGCACAACAGGCGGAGTGGTGCAGCAAGGCCGACATGTGCAGAGCAATTGGGGTCTGTGGGGCAAAAAGAGTGGGGGTGGGGGTGGAAAAGGTGATCGGTGGAACAAGGGAGGGGATGGATCAAGGATGATCGGTGGTACCGAGGATAAGGTGGGCTCAATCTATGCAACATGACTTACGACGACCCTGTCACCGCGGGACCTGCCAGGGGGCTTGCCCAGGTTTGTGGGGTACAATCCCTTACGTGACGGAAGGACGACTCACGGTAGTTTCGGGCTCGGGCTACTTCGTGGATCCGGGCGGAGCTATAGGGACAAGGAGAGGCCTTTGGGCGTGAAGCCGAGGTGGCTGCAGTGTGACAAGAAGGCGGTGTATGCACCCGCTTGGGCCGTAGTAACGTGTCTGAAGCACCTGGTACTTACGACGGGTAGAGGTAGTGGAGGACAAATACTACCAGAGCTGAGGCTGGGCAGGGGCTGCTGTCGACGTGGCTGGAAAGAAACCCACGGGCGGGATGGAAAGGTAGTTGGCGAGGTTGGAAGATGAAGAAGAGGCAGCTAAGCGGAGACGGGGGGTTGTCTGTACTGAAGCAATTGGCTGGTAACAGTCAGGAGTTGGACAGGGAGGCGGGAAGGGACGAGAATGGACGGTGGGGAAAAGGATCCCCACACTGGTCGAGGATGTTGACTGTCGTTGACCCTTTAATTATTGGTAACCCCCTCCTGTCGACGCCCCATCGTACTGGCATAGATGTTGACAGAGCGAAGCAGACGACGCCGCGAAAGCTGCGAAGGTACTAAGAATATCATCCGATAGCACTTCCTCGTGCGTATATATGGGAGGGAATTAACAAATTGCAAAAGGTACCGGGTAGCCTTGAAGAGTAAACGAGAAGAATGGCGAGAGGGGAAAATGTCGGCAAGCGTAAGGAAGAGTCTTGTACACCGTATAATTGTATGGAAGGTGAGTCAGAGGATTATTAAGGGGAGGAGAGGACGCGTCCTGATTTGGACTCTCGGGGAAGGGAGGAAGCTGGGTGGGCACAAGCCGGACAGGAATGAAAAGGGAGGAAGGCACATCACAGAAAAGAACAACATAGGCTCCAAATCGGAGATGCTTCAACAGCAAGATCATCGGAGGGACCTTTTGAAGGTCGGACGAATTGTTCCACCCTGTTGTTGATGACGATAAGAAACGGCGATGGTTACTGGCACAAGTGGATGTTGTGTGGGTAATCCTTTCCGGGCTGGCTCCCAAAGAAACGGTGCTCCAAAATGCTGCTGGGCCGTGATGCGCTTTCTTTTGGGGTCGAGTTCAACAATTAAGTTGATGACGGGCAAGGTCTTTAAACGAAACTAATCATACTACAACATGTATTGTGCTTGGTCGTTGTCACTGTGCTTGAGCAAAATGGGGTGTGATGTATGGACGAGCTTTTGGTGATGCGCACGGAATGTAGCGTTTTTGGAGAAGAAGAGTGCCTCTCGCTTCTCGGGCGACCGGCGATCCAAAATACAGTCGGGCATCCCACCTAGCGCGCTCTGAAGCTCAGACAAGAGGGGAGTGTCGCTCTGGTCAAATTCCTGTGCCTCTGGGTTTGGCACCATGGGCGTACGCCTCTTGATTGGGCCAGGATACTTTCCCCTCAGGCCAAAGGGTGTATGACCCTATAGTTAATAGTCAACTGCCTCAGAGAAGGGTGCATTGGCCCATCAGGGCCGACATTGTTCATCTTTTGACATACGTCTAGGAGGTAATACATGTGGGATTGGGACTCGGTACATGCCGTGTTTATCAGTCGTGTTGGTAATGCGATCTGTAAGTCTATATACTTTTGACATAAAAGACCATCATAAATGAATGCCCGCCTTTCTCGTCATGGAAATCATGCGAATACGACTGGCTTTTGAGAGGTGCACCATCAGCGCTAGGGTGCGACTTGGGAGCACTTGGGGATCCTATGGGAGATATCAGCTGCACAGCAGCCCTCATCAGACAAAAGTCGTGGAGGTAAAGTGGTGAAGAGCCACACTACGTCTTCTTATAGAGTTGTTAAGCCACATCCGATTGCAAAAGGAAGAGCACATCATAGATCAAGAAAGGTAATAACAGATGTGCGAGACAAAAAGGCGTTAAGCCAAAGTGAGGAGCCACAAGTCTTCAAGCAAAACATTTGAAGGGAAAGAGACATCAGGAGACAAAGAGGGAGATGGGGAGTATAACAGCCCAGAGGGGGGCTCAGCCTGGAAGCAGAACTCACCTTCCGTTCAAAAAAGCCAGCGTCACTCCGATCAAGAACTTAAGGACCGTGTAGGAGAACCCTCGCCCTACCCTCTCACATCCATTGGCGCACCCCATCATGCTGGCGATTGGAGATGAGCTCCGGCGATGCCGAGACAAGTCGTGTTGCCTCTCAGATCTCAGAGGCGCACTGTCCGCGAACGCCTAAACCAAAAAGTGAAAGTCAGCCTCATCCTCCACGCTCTTGACATATTCCTCACGGATCGGGACATAATATTGTTGTTGGAGAGACGTCTCATGACATGTGACAACGGACCAGCAACACCAGTATATAGAGACGGGCGATGTTCACCCGAACGTTCGTTCACAGGACGTTCATTTTAGGAGGCTACATTGTGTGGGCCATAGCAGACCATACCCTTCTCTCGATTGATCGGCGCCCAGCTGAGACAGCCACACCAGGCGATGGATGATGGATGATGGTTCGTCCTGCAACACCGTGGTGCCTCTCCCGGCACAGCAGGTTCAACGTTCGCGACGTTCGCGACGTTTTGACGCGTTAACGAGTTAACCGCCTCCCAATCGAAGGTCCGACCGAGAGACGTGGGGTTTTGTAGTCAGCCGGCCAGGCCGGTCATCAGTCACGTGTCCTGTGGCTGGCCCTGGCTGCCCAGTTCCGCTACGCGTTGCACGCTGAAGGACTGCGTGGACCTGGCGCGGAAGCCATGCGGACCTGGCGGATCCGGAGCAGACGGACGAAGGCGGGCTGGGACAGCCAAGGGCGGCCATGCATCAGGCATGCTGCCGGTGAGCGGAGGGCCCGGGGGCACACTGCGCCCGAGCTGCGGTCATCGGTCCGATCGCAGAGAGCATCATGCATGGCGGCGGAGCGGAGGCATGGGGCGGGTGTGCACTACCGCCGCAAACCAAACTTTGTGGATGCGCCGTTAAGCGCTGCTCGATACGCGCCGCTGGAACGGCCCATTGGCGGGCAGGCTGGGACAGCACGGGACTGTGCCGCGTGCTGGCAGCGTCGCACCCGGTACAGCCCCTTGCCTCTGCTTGTCTGCGCCCGCCCGCCGCATTTTTTTTCGGGTCCCCTTGCTGGCGACGGCCGTAGCGGCTGCGGCGGCTGCGACCCCCACCGCCACCACCTCCTCCTCCTCCTGCCCCACCACCCTCGCCTCTCCTGCGCGCCCGGTGCGCCCCGCCCCGATGCCTCCCATGCGCATCCTCGCTGCTGCGCACCCCTCACGCCCGCTGCCGTTGTGCGCCGCGTGTGTATATGCTGCTGCCCGGCCCCGGCGCTTCCCGCCCTTTCTCCTCCCGCGCCGCCGCCTTGCCACCTGCGAGCGGCCTGCCCCGCTCCAGTTCCAGCATGGCGCCTATGGCATCCCCAAGCGCGTGCCATTAAACTCGCCCCTCCCTGCCGCCGCTCGCCCCGAACGCAAGACTGGAGGTGCGCTGGGCAGTGTTCTGGGCTGGTTCCACCCCCCCTCGCCTCCTCCCGAGCGCGATCCAGACCGAGCCGATGACTCTTCCCTAGCCCCAGCCCCCGCTTCTGGCTCCGATCCGTCTGCTCTCGCTTCTTCCGCCACATCCCTTTCATCCCACCCCTCCACCTCTGCCCTTTCGACATCACACATGCTCCCGCCCCTGTCCCCGCCCCCAGCGGGTCCCCCTATACCCCGCGACCATGTGGCGCCATATGCGCTACCTCCCTGTCCACCTGGGCGCCCGTGCGCGATGCACAGGGACGCATCTTGCCTGATCATCTGCGCAGCGTACAGGTGGGGGAGGATGCGTTCTTTCTTCGTCCCGATGTCATGGGTGTGGCAGATGGGGTGGGCGGATGGACCTCTCGGCCGGGGGCCAATGCCGCACTTTTTTCGCGACTGTTGATGCACTTCACCTCGGTCGAGCTCTCCCGGTCCGCGGGCTCGCCGACCGTGTCTGCCTGGTCCCCCACACCTCCTTCTTCACCCGCGTCCCTAGTCACTGCACCTGCGGCGGATGCGTGGGCCCTGTGCGACCCTGTGGAGGTGCTGCGCTTGGCGTGGCGGCGCAGTGTGCGGGTGTTTATGGAAGAAGGCTTGCTTGTTTCATCAACTGCGCTGATTGCGGTTCTCAAGCAGCAGGAGATGCGAATCGCTAATATGGGTGACTGTGTTCTGCTCCTCATTCGCGATGGAGACATCCTCTTTCGCTCCACCGAACGCAGCATCGTTTAACTTTCCACTGCAGCTCGGCATGATGGGAGATACGGCGGATGCAGCGCGGACGCGGATGCGAGAGAAGGCAAGATGGCTTCCATTGCTGCGCGCTTCGACGTAATGCCCAAACCGCCTCCGAGCAGGGAAACAGCGAGCAACACAACATGCTTTTGGCTCAGGCAGATGCCTTGGACCCTGCGCAACACGACCCTTTGGCCCATGAGGACTTGAACGCCCCCCTTCCTTTGCACAAGGATGGTATCGACCCCAGCAGGTTCGTGGAGGACGACCTACCTTCCCTGCCGGCCGATCCTGAGTGGGACGAGCCGCGGCGGATGCCGGCCGTTGGACGATCGGCTGTGGTACCGGGGACATTGTCATTTTGGGTTCGGATGGCTTGTTAGACAACTTGTTCGACGATGACATCCTCGAAGAGGTTCTGCGTTTCACCTCCCCACCTGGCACTGAAACAGCAGAGGCCAATTTCCCTGCAGGAGTGCCGAGCGACTTTAGTCCACAGGCTGTGGCCGAAGCGCTGTGCCGGCGGGCTAAGTTTGTTGCCGAATCGTCACGGACGATCACGTCGCCGTTTCAGGACGTGCGATGGAAGAGGGCTTGAACTACGTTGGTGGCAAGAACGACGATATCTCTGTCCTTGTCTCGGTCATCCAAGCTGCCCCGTCTGCTTCGGCCCATACTGCGCCCGAAACAGGTTCGGCCGACCCGAACGACGATCCCACGCGATCCTGGTCTCCTATGGCAGCTACGCCTTGACACTCGGCCCATTTCCTCCTCTCTCCCTTACTCTATGCTTCTATTGGTCTTCCCACCCAAGCCTCGCACGATTATGCTACCTATCTCCCAACGCTCTTTCCCCCTTTCACTTGTCACCCGTCACCTGGCTCCGGTCTACATGTCATCTCTGCCCGCCTACTGCCTCTTTAGGATGGGCGTGGGTGTCATTTGCATTTTCCCTTTTGTTTGTTATTCTCCAACACTTCTTTTCCTGGCAGTGTGACATGTAGTAGGCATACTGGACAGAAAGCCTGAAAAGAGCAGGATAGCTGAGGACAAGCAGAATCACTGAAAACTAGCACTGAACACACAGTAGTGTTGATAACTCGATAACGTTGATACCAGTGCATGGTAATGCAGCGGACGGGTCGACGATGAGGCTCAGCGTTTCAGCGCAGGCTGAGCGCCCCTGAGGCTCTATTTTGTCGTTGCGTTGATACGTTGATACGCGTATATTCCTGTGTGGTGTGGGAACTGGGCTTGGCAAAACGACCTGAGGGAGTCTGACTCTTGCGACGTACGGGCCCCTGCGGAAGCGTTGATATGATCTGTTAGACGACAGAGGCTGTCGTGGTGCCTTGCAGGCATAGTCGATCCTCTGGTTGCGCCGCCCTCGGGCTGAGGCCGACTGAAGTGGTTGGGGTACAGCGTACAGCCAAAATACAGCAAAAGCCCTTCGAGATGTGCGAAGGCCAGGGAGATCAGAGATCGGACAAGATGCATGATGCCATCGTGATGCGTGATGTCACATGTTACCTCACATTCTCACATTCCATCTGCTGAGCTCAGCCTGAGCCGTGAGGCTCACGCGCTCACACGACCTCGTTCTCCGGCGCCGGAATGATGGTGGGGGGTGGCTTGAGAATCGTCTCGGTGACTGATTGTTTTGTTTTAATGACCCGGGCCGTCACGCGTCATAATGCATGATGCATGAAGAGCCAACGCTGCCACGTGGCATATGGCTTGGGAACTTACTTGTTTCAATGCTCGCCGCGGACTTCGCGCTCTACTTCACGTCGAAGCCGGACTGACGCGGTCCCTTCCATCACTCACTCACCACCACCTCTTTCTCCCCCATGCTGGAGGCGGTCAAATCCTTCATGGATCACGCCGAGAAATGGGCGGATGATGAGACGGTGCCCTGGAAACCGGTCATTCTCGCTACCGTCCTGCTCGTCTGGGCGTTCGAGACGTACGTGGCGCTTCGACAGTACCGCCTCTTCTCACGTCCCACGCCCCCGGCCGCGCTTGCGACCCATGTGGACCTTGACACCTACCACAAGGCTTCTTCCTACAGCCGCGATAAGGCGCGTTTCAACTTTTTCAAAGGTGCTGTTCATACTGCCACCAGTCTGACCCTCATTTACACCAACGGATTTGCTGCCCTCTGGCGTGGGGCCGGCGAACTGCTGCAATGGACAGGACTGCTTCCCGACAATGAGGTATGTGGTGGGCACGGAACACTGGGGAAGCTTTGACTGACAGTTCCTGATGTTGATGTGGTTGCAACTTGGATCCAGATTGTGCGTTCGATCGTCTACGTTTCGGCGATGTTCATCGTCCGGACGATCCCGGACATGCCGCTGGAGATCTACTATCACTTTGTCCTCGAGGAACGGCACGGGTTCAATAAGCTTACTCCGGCGATCTATGTGAAGGACACACTTATATCCTGGGTGATGAGTTTTATCATTGGCTCGCCGTTTATCGCGGCCATTGTATGGATCATCCGATGGGCTGGCGATGCTTTCGCTACGTATGTGGCAGCATTCCTGTTGGTCTGGGTCCTGATTGCTCAGGTTCTCTACCCTTTGTTGATCCAGCCTCTGTTCAACAAGCTCACACCCTTGCCCGATGGTTTGCTGCGCGAGCGTGTCTTTGCTCTGGCGGGTTCGCTCAAATTCCCTTTGAAGCACGTCTATGTGATTGATGGTTCACGTCGCTCATCCCACAGCAATGCTTACTTTTATGGCATGATTCCTGGTGGGCCCAAGCACATTGTGCTGTATGATACCTTGATTGAAAAAGCTACCCCGGACGAAGTGGAAGCCGTTTTGGCGCATGAGCTGGGACATTGGTCTCACAAGGACAACCTCAAGCTGTTGCTGGTTGCCCAGCTGCAAATTTGGTTCCAGATGGCCCTTTTGGCTCTCTTTATCCACAACCATGCCCTTTCATGCATTCGGCTTCCCCACAGGCCCAAACAACGTCCTTCCAGTCCTGGTGGGGATGGAATTGTTCCAGCTGGTTGTGTCGCCTCTGGATACGGTAATTGAGTTTGTGCTGAACGCGATTGTGCGCCGGATCGAGTACCAAGCAGATTCGTTCGCATGCCACGCCGCACGCCCTGCTCCTACACTCCTCGAGGTGGAGGAGACTACGAACCAGGCAAAGGCGGTCAACGTGCCGCCCAAGGACGCATTGGCTGTGTTGGAACAGACGCATGCCAAAGGATATGCCGAGTTGCTAAAGCAAGCGCTGATCAAACTCGGCATCCAAAACCTGTCCGCCATGCACAATGACCCCCTCTACTCGGCGATGCATCACTCGCATCCTACCCTCGCCGAGCGCCTGTTGGCCATCGAACGGATCCAGATCCAGATGCGCGAACAGGAGCGCAAGGATCAGTGATGAGCGATTAGGATCAGTCATGTCCTTTCTTTTTTTCTTGCCTGCCTTCTTCCTGGCCGCTTTACCTTTCTCATGATCCCCTCCTGTTCCCTCACGCATTGATGGCCTCGTCTGCATCGCATTGTGGACCAATGACCTCAGTCACTCCTTCCTTCCTCGTCTCGTCGCTAGCATTCGTCCGCTGCCACCTTTTCCACATCGTCTTGATATACTGTCTTGATACACTGGTACCCACAATGCATCCTTGCAACCGCCGTCATACCTGCTTCTATGCAAGTCCAAACTTGGGCCATAGGAGAGGGAGCGAGCGCCCTCACCGATGTGACGCGAGAGTGCTGATGGGGAGGTGGGGTTGCAATGTGAGAGTCGGAGCGTGGATGAAACCGGGCGAAACAAATCGCCAACCCGTGCAATCATCCTTCCCAATAATCGGGAAAGGGCAGCCAAGGCAAGCATCCGAACGTACGAACCTGGATGTTAAGGTAAAAGCGGTGGTGCAGGTGTATATGTGCGAAGCGTTCGTCCTGCTCTCGGTTGAACTGAACGCCAAGCGGCGATCGCACAGGAGCTAAATAGACTGCACGCCCAGCGAAACAAGCGGTAGCAAAAAGAAAGGACGCCTTGTCGGCTCGAACGACGCAGGGGTCGAACCTGCAACCTCCTGATTACAGCCAGTCGTAGTCAGACGCGCTACCATTGCGCCAGCCGTCCCATGGAAGGGATGACGCCTTCTATGTGTCATGCTCATTCGATCCATCGTCTTCCGGACACAGCAATGCACCCACCGGATGGAAGAGAAAAAAAACAATGCCCATGTCGATCTCGTCTCGGATGCGCGATGATCGAGTAACGCGTAACGTGACTGGGCTGTTCAACGCTTGTCTGAGAGGGTTCGTGTTCAATTCTTCAATGTTCTATTCTGCTGTGTCTGAGCAGCGCTTAGGTAGCCCTTAATATTATTGGCCAGGCCGCGGCAAGCCACCCCACGACAGGAGACCTGGGCGCACTGGCTGGCCCGAGCGAGGAACCTCGTTTCAGCCTGCCGTCTTCTTCGATTTGCCCGTAGCCCACCACCCCTCCCTGCCATCTTCTCGTCATGGCAGCCTGTCAGACGAGTTTATTCTCATTCTCAACGAACTCAACCGCGACGTCGCCGCGCCCGTCCCTCGGACCCGCTCCAGTTCTGCGCGAATTGGTTCCAACACAAGCTGGCGCCAACGGCAAGCCCTGCGCAAAGACGCCCCCCTAAGTACCTCTGACCCCCCGCAAGCAGGCAACCGCCCGCCGCTCTCGATGTCGCACCAGATGCAACGGGGCCTAGTGAGGCGGAAAACCCTTTCGCCGGGTTCGGTTTCCCGCCCGTTGCGGCCCCTGCCACCAGCGTTCCTGCCGCCGACGCACCGCCCCTGTTCCGCAACTCATGGGACAGCAATGCCAGTACCGAGTCGATGAAAGGAGGGGCCGACCTGCCCGACCTTGTCCAGTTTAACCGGGTCTTCTAGGTCTCTCCCGCCGCACCTCTGTCTCGGCCGAGTCGATCCGCCCCGATGCCAGCCTGTCACTTCGTCCGCGCAGCAGCCGACGGGCTTCCATGTTTCCCAAAACGGATACCAACAGCATCGCATTCGCGAGGCCGTCGGCGACCATCTTCTCTTCCGCAATTTGGAGGAAGAGCAGTACAACGAGGTGGTGATGGCCATGAAGGAGATGCAAGTGGCCGAGGGAGTATCGGTGATCCAACAAGGCGACGAGGAAGGAGACTACTTTTTGTGGTGGAGAGGGGGTCGCTGGATGTGTTCAAACGGGACACGAGGCCGACTCGGCGAGTGGTCTGGGGACCAATGTGACCAGTTACGGGCCGGTGCTACGTTTGGCGAACTGGCGCTCATGTACGCCCAGCCGCGGGCGGCGACTGTGCTGACCACGTCGCCTTGCACCTGTGGGCGGTGGATCGAGTGACATTCCGACCATTTTGTTGGAAAGCTCCTCGAGGCAGAGGACGCTGTTTGACAGCTTCCTCAAAGAGGTGCCTCTGTTGACCATATGCGGGACGAGGAACGGGCAAAGATTGCGGATGCGCTCGAGGTGCGCGTTTATTCCGTTGGCGACCGAACCCATTCAGCAGGGCGAGCGGGGCAAGACTTTTTTATCATCATCGAAGGGTATGCCGAGTTCGAAAGCGCAAGACAAAGGCAGTGCCGAGTACCCCAGGTCGCACGGGCTTACCGGGGAAGGGGAAGTGGTTGTTGGTCATCTTGGTCGAGGCGACTACTTTGGCGAGTTGGCCCTGCTGAATAATGCGCCGCGCGTGGCATCGATTGTTGCGGCCGACCGACCTGGAGGAGGAGATGAGGAGGAGGAGGAGGAAGATGGGTCGCGAATGGAGGATTTGCAGACCGAGGATGGGCCGGTGGAGTCACGGCCAACAAAGCTGATCAAGTGCGGCGATGGGAAACTAAAAGTGGCGCTGCTGAGCGAACGGGCATTCACGCGTCTGCTCGGCCCGCTGGCAGGTATCATGAGCCGACATGCTAGGGAACGGTATGGAACGGGATTGACCCCTTTTTTCCCGACATCAAACCCGATCTCAACGACCGTGCGCCTGACGAAGTTGGGCCAGCGGGCGAGGCAGCAGCGGGCAAGGCAGGCGGCACCGATGTGGAGCTGGTATCCGAGCCGGTCTCGGCGGCTCAGGGTTGGTTTGAAGGATCGCCATTTGCGTAGCTCCCAATATTGCGTACTGGCCGACCAACCCGCGCATGGCAGGTATGGCCGATAACGGGACGGAGACGGGGGTTACTGGCGGTGCAGATGGAAGATTATCAGTGGCGATGTCTGCCTGAAGCCTGAGGGTCTAATCAACGTGATTTAGGGCCTTCCCTTCTCCTTTCCCTGGCATGCTGCTACCGACGACGGGGCTCTGCCACTCGGCTGCACAGAGCGTAGTTAAACAAAAGGAGCTTCCTCGCAACAACCTTGACCTTTGCAATTGCATGACGAATGGGCGATGGGGAAGACGATGGAAAGAGCTAGGTGTGGGACAGGGGGGCGCAAACGAACATTGGGGATGGGGACGGGGGTGGGGATGACGATGGGGCTGTACCAGTGCTGTGCCGGCGGTACCAGGAGCGATTGGATTACGTGTACATGAAGGCGAGAGGTGCTGTTGGTGAAAGGGAAAAATGGGGTAGAAGAGGCTGGGGCAACAGGCACCTGTCGGGGCCAGTGGGCGAGGAGGGGTCTGCGATACGAAGATGTATGGTCACCGGTCACCGGTCATCGATCATCATCATTAATCATCGACATCATCGATCATCAATCAGGTACGATCTGCGAGCCTACTGAGTTGTCCTTCGTGCCAAGGTGCGAATGACTGGTACGGCTGATGTAACCTGTAACGCGTAACACCGGGAACAGGTAGCTTAGGCCAGGGCCTATTACTTTCCCTCCGCCCGGTGCTGTGTGTTCCGGTCTTCCGGTTGTTTGGCTGGGGGCGGCCGAGGCGGGCAGGCAGGCAGGCAGGCAGGCAGGCAGGCAGGCAGGCGGGCACCGGGGACGCGGACGAAGGAACCCCAACCATCAGCGCCAGCAGCGCATCAGCCATCCCCACCGTCTGGGTGCTGAGTGCGGGAGCCGCCCAGACAGTGCTCGCGCCTGTGCAATCACACGTGGGTCATCATGCATCATGCACCAACCTATCAACATTCAATTATTCAACACAGCCGTGCGGGGCACCGCTTCCTCTGCCTCCTTGCTCTCTCGCCCATCTGCATCAATATTCAATCCGTCGGGTAGCCTTCGATGCTGCACCACCACAGACCTGCCAGGGGGCATGCCAGTGGCTGTACCCTGGCACACGCCCAGGCGCACTAACCCCGCACCACTGCCCTCGTGCCGCAGCGGCATGCATCATGCTACTAACCCCGCCCATATATCCATCCAATTACCCCACCAGCGCCTGCGCCCGGCCTCCCGCCATGTCCGCCGCCTCCGCCTCTTCTACTTAAATGGCCTACCTCCTCCGCCTCCTCCGCCGCTATCAGCACCACCCCCACCCACCCCCACTCCTTCCCCTGCCTCGGCCACTGCACTCGCTAGCCAAGATGGATTCGACAGGCTTCGTGCCGCTGCGGTCTTCCCAGCCCCCGACAGACCGCCCCTTTGTCCTCCGCATGGCTGTCCGCCCCGGCACACCTATCAACCACACCCCGCTCACCCCCGTGTCGTTTCTGCTGCGCTCCGCCCTCATTGCGCCTACGGCCCAGGCGGTCGTCCCACCCCGAGCGCAGCTACGGCTTCACCTACGGCCAATGGGCCGCTCGCTGCCTCAGCCTCACCTATGCCATCCGCTCCGCCCCCTCCTTCCAGCCGGGCACTCCGGTCGCCGTGGTTGCTCCCAACTGTCCTTTGATTCTCGAAGCCCACCAGTCCGTCCTAGCTGCAGATTCCTTTGTACTTCCTGTCAACGTCCGCAACACTCCCGCCGAGATTAGCTACATCTTGGAGCACAGTGGCGCCAGCCTCATCCTCGTCGACCATGCCTTTACTCACCTCATCGAGCCTTACCATACCGAGAAGCGAGGGATCACAGTGGTTGTTAGCCACGACACGGGCGGAGCTGAGGGTTGTCGGTCGACCCATATGAGCAATTCCTCGATCAAGGCTGGCTTCGATGGCAACAAGCCAACGAACAAGCGGCTCAGCTGGCCCAATCTCAGGGTCGCAGTCTAGCCACTGCCCCTCGTGATTGGGAAACGGTGCCAATGCCCGAGTCGGAGTTTAATCCGAGTTCGCTCTGCTACACCAGCGGAACAACCGGCAGGCCGAAAGGCGTCATCACCACCCTGCGCGGTTCCTACCTAGCCGCCTTGGCCAATGGTAAGTCCAGAGCCTCTCTTTTACTGCATGTACAGGTTCAAAAAGCGATGACCCGACGCTTCTCTTTCTGCTTCTAGCTTTCGAGATGCGTATGGACCACAATAGTGTCTATCTCTGGATTCTCCCGGCGTTCCATGCGAGCGGCTGGACGTATCCTTGGGCTGTGACGGCAGCATTGTCGTGCAATTACACCCTTCGTCGGGTGGATTACGATGCGATCTGGGAGGCCTATCTGCACGGAGGCGTTACCCACGCCTGTGGTGCCCCCACGGTTCAAGTAGGGATCGTGTCCCACCCGAAAGCCAAGAACGTCAAGACGCCCACCCGTGCCACGATTCGCATCGGCGTAGCCGGCTCTGCCCCGACAGCTGCCCTGCTGGGACGGATGGAGAGCCTGGGCCTGATGCCCGTACCGCTATACGGTATGACGGAGACCTACGGCCCCATCACGCGGCGGTACGATGAGAAGGGCGGATTGGGTGAGGCATGGCAGCATCTCACTCCGGACCAGCGAGCTCGTTTGATGGCGCAACAGGGACACGGTTTCTTGACTGCCGATGAGGCCCGTGTGATCCGGATTCCCAAGGACTTTGATGGTGATTGGAGCAAGGTCAAAGAGCCTGCGGAGGACGTGGCGGAGGATGGAACGGAGGTTGGAGAGGTGGTCATGCGTGGCAACATTGTCATGCGGGAGTACTTCAACGACCCTGTCGCCACGGCCAAGGCGACAAAAGACGGGTACCTGTGCAGTGGTGACTTGGCTGTCCGTATGCCGGGGGTGCGATTGCCATGCGGGATCGGTCCAAAGACATTGTCATCTCGGGTGGAGAGAACATTAGCACCACTATGGTCGAGCAAGAACTTACGGCGCATGAACTGGTGCGGGAATGCGCAATGGTCGCTCGCCCCCATCCTCGCTGGGGCGAGGCGGGACATGCGTGCGTGGTGCTTACCCCGGTGGGGCTGCGGACGCTTTTGGACAAGATGCATGCCCAGGCCAAGGCCGCCGGCCGTCCCTGCCCAGTGTGAAGGCAGCGCAAGTGCCCGAGGCAGATGCAGACAGCCACGACCGGGGCTTGGCGGCAGCTTGCGAGGCGCTGAACGCTGAGCTGGATTGGCGCTTGGCTCTGACACAGGAAATGAGGGCTTGGTGCAGGGAGCGGATGAGCCCCTTTGCTGTGCCAGCTTGGGTCGAGCTGGTACCTTACCTGCCCAAGGTCCCGACCGGCAAGGTACAGAAGAACGTGCTGCGTGAAAAAGTGCGGAAGTTGGACGCCGATTATCCTGTTCCCTTGACCTGGTTACTTCCAGTGCCAGTACCCACCAACCTACCGCTGAAGCCTCCAGTGGTTTCGTTCCGGACATGCCTGTCAGCAAGCTCTAGAGAGAAGGCATATAGACATGCTCCACGATGAAGAGGAACGCAGCGTGTAGAACTCGTTCCTCATCCACTGATGTATACTGTGTTGATATGAGATGTGTGCAGATGTGCTTGCTATATATACGCTCATGTTCTCCGTTCCTTTTGCAACCCACCGTTCAATTGTGTGTACTTCCTCTTAGGCCTGGGTCGGCTTCACCTCGTCTCTTTTACCTATCCTGTGCTGTTTTCCGTCTCACGACTTTTTGAACATAAGGGAAGACAACCTGCACGGCTGCTAGTACCGAGCCGACACGAAGGACTGTGGCGCCACAGTATAACACGGAGCCTTTCGGTGAAACTGAAGCGTCACTCGGGGCTTTTGTAAATGAGATGCCACAGCCACCATCGTTTGTCGACAGGCGTGTTATAGAGAACTGACAGATAGCATTAATCCATTTTGTCAGCGACAAGATCCAAGCATCTTCATCGTCGTTCATCCTCGTCTGGTCTGCTGGTTCAATTGACGCCGCATAATCATTTCACGAATCAAAACAGGGGAACCCACCAGGAGGGAGGAGGGACTACAACTCTGGTCAGTACTCCTCTCTTCCCTCTCCACCGTCGAGCCGCTGTTGGTCCACTGGTGTCACCAGGTGGTTCTTTCGACGGCGGTTTGTCAACGTCGACAGGAGTCTCCACCACGGGCTCCGACTCAGGTATCAACGTTGATACGTCCTGTGTCCCTCGGGCGGCGAGCGGCGTTGTTAGTCCGACTGGACCCTCCTTTTGGTGCAGGAGGAAGGCATTCCGAAGTGGCAGTGCTGGCTCAGCAAACGTTGATATGGCGGCAAAGGTGGTGGGAAGAAGGGCATGCAGTCCGCGCAAAAATGATGCAGCTCTGTGGTCGCTTCACCACCAGGGGTCGAATTGTGGCCTGTGGCGCCGCTGATTCATGTGGATCATGTGGATCATCATGCATCGTGCATCATGCATCACACCCAAAAGCGAAGCATAATGCTCGAGGTGGAATGAGCGATTAGAATACAGAGCGAGTGCGCGGCGCCCGCTGTGAGTAAGTACCTTTTGGCGCGCTCAGCGCGTCACCCGTTGAGCTGCCTTGATCTGATTGCCACAGCCATCAACCGTACGGGGGCACTATACAATGAAGACCCTTCTCCCTCTCGAGCAACAAGTTGAATAATCCGCCGTGAGAACACGTCGTAGCGTGTCAGCGGAGAAGTACGAACGCACAGTTCAAGCAGTACAAAGAGACACCTGCTCACCTAGCTGAGGAACTCTCCTACAAGTACACCATCACCATCTCCCCAAAACACACAATCTGCCAGCATGCCCGTTCGCCGGAACCCGGAACTTGATCCCGAAAACAGAAAGTATTGGTGCCCCATCAACATCGAAGGCATCGTACACTATCGATGTTTAGTATGCAATTATTCCTCCCCGATACGCGTGGATTCTTTCCACAAGCACGTCACGAGTCCGCGAGCACGCAAGGGGCAAGAGCTGCTCGCACATCGGATGAGGGAACAGGCTGAAGCCAGGAAATTATCACGATTGATCTCTGGCAGAGATCCTCCCGTTCAAACGGAAGGCACGACAGGCACATCACCAGACGGATCTCAGCGCAATCCTGGCGATTACGCCGCTCCTGAACAAGACAATAAAGAAGGGGTAGTGGTCGAGGAGGAAGAGGAGGAGGTGGTGGAGAAGAGGGGTTTGTCGCAACTTCATCGAGATCGCTCTGTCTCTAGGCTCTTGAGTGTGATCTTTTCAGAAGACGAAGCGGAGAATCCCCAAGCGTTGAAAGACGTGCGCCAAGAGAGAGCGCAAACGCAAACGTGTCGCCGACTTGCCCAAGCAGGAGGATACTCCCAACCTGATGGAGGCATGTCTCCCGTTCAAGAAGGCCCGGTTGCTGAACCTGGCATCCTCTCCCTTCGGGGGGGCTTTATCTGCTATCCTTGACAGGCCCAGTAACTTCAGCCAACGAGCATTAACTCAGAAGGGGACGAGCAGGACGAATTGCTCGTATCCCCCTGATGTGACCCTTTCCCCGGCGCAGGAGATCATTCTTTCATCGATCCGCTCGTTACACCGGCAACTTGCTTCAGTGCGTGAGGAAATCGATCCGATCAAGAAACTTCGGGAGCTCTTGTGTCAAACAGTGCGAAGCAAGAATCGTTGGCTGGGGGCTTTTTACATGCGCAACCCACACCAGTATTTGCAGCAACGCTTGCTGGAGCACAACAAGGTCAGGACCATCAGCTCTCGCCGCACATCCCTGGATTCTTTTGAAAGTACTGACACTTCCTCTCTTTCCATGAATGGTTCGTTTCTCACAGAGATGGTGCACAGAGCTCGCGGTATGGGTTTTTCTGCATCCCCAGAGCAAGGCCTGCAACAACAAAGATTAGGCTTGTTCTTCCGTCGGCAACTGGCTTGTTCCCCTCGAGGTCTCAAAGAGTTTAACTTGACGCGGGACAACTCCTGGCTCACATCGGTCGAGAAAAACAGTTTGACCAAACCCTGTTGACGGTGTTCCTGAACCGGCCTGGTCCACCATGCGTCCGCGCATTTACGATTTGGCGGTACGTTGTGTGCACATACCCGATATGGTTGCTTGCAGTCGGAGATATTGACTTTGGGTCATTTCAGCCCATGTCTGTGGATGCATCGCACCAGGAGGACTGGATGAACGAGACTGCGTCATGGACAGCAAGGGTCTGGGGAGTATAGGGTCCAACAGTATGGGATCAACGCGCATGCTCTCGTTCCCATGGTGTCTCGTCGCAAAGTCGTGTCCCTCCTTCTGGCTACAGCGATGTATAAGCAACTGTTTGGGGGCTTTGAGCCAGATTCGACCCCCACCAGGGGCAGGGAATCAGGATCCCGGGGCAAACAGGTCGAGACCGGCGAGGATGCTGATGACCTGCCGGAGGAAGACCTCACTGGCGCAACTGGCCCGCATCCCGAAAGGGCACCAAGAGGGCGAAGACACTGGACCCGTGGGCGGAGATCCAAAAGTTGATTGACCAGGAACCCCGTGTCATCGAGAAGTGCCGTGCAAAACGTGGTATTAGCGAAACGCTGGAATGAGTCAACGGCATTTCTGATCGCGTCCCCTTTCCTCCTCCTTCACGCCATTTCAAGGGCTCGCCAACCCCCTCTGCCCTACGAACCTCACTGTAAGAGGATGACGGAATGGACACCCTATAACCCACCCCAAATATACGTAAAAATGTATTTGATCGAACCGGAAAGAATCCCCCTTGGAACACTTGAATAGGAACCAATTGTCGCGGCCCCTATAACGGGGCAATAGAGGGCGATGTGGAGTAGATTCAAAAACCAGAAATCGGGGAAATGAACGCTTGCGAATTTGGCAGATATACCCCTGGCGCAAATGCATGAGGTTAAGCTAAACATTCTATTATAGAGAGAGAAAGGGACAATGGTGTGCATACTACCTTCGTCATATGTGCCGACTTTAAAGCTAAGTGTGCCGGCAACTTGGGTTCATCTCAGACAATTAAACCCCGCAGTCGTGAAAGAAGTGGAACAAAGGCGAAATGGTGGCCTGCGTCATTTTCTGTAGCGCTGCATATATTGTAGGTCTGCGATATAAAAAGGGAGATTGCCATCGCGTGTACGAGAGAGAAGAGAACCAAGAAAGCGATGATACGTAAGTGAGGTCTGGCAGACAACGATGAAATAGTGCAACACATGGATTACATCTTGGACAAGTCGCGGCCAAGATGCCACGTTTAACATAGTCCACCGTCAAAAGCAAGCGGGTACGCCAATCAACTTGCTCCGAAAGGTAAAATGAGCGCCACACGTACATGGCCACCAACCCTCCAGCAAATTGGCCCACCCTTTCAGGCAGGAATGGAATGTCAAACGCTGCTGCATTGCCAATGTAGGCCAAGCTGCCCAAGTTGCGGAACTTGAACGGAGGATAGTTGTTATCCTCCCACTTGGCAGGCTTGGCCACCGGGTTGACGGAATTCAAGTCGTCAGATACACCGGAATTCCTGGTCGCAAGCTCCTGATCCCGAGCTGTGGCTAGGTCGTTGAGCATACCCCCTAAATACGCCCCTGCTGTGATGCGGTCTGGGCGGTGGCAGGTAGGCGGTAATGTTGTTCTGCAGACCGAGAGGAGGGAGGCAAGCTCATTGATAGACAGCTTGTTGTCCTGGTCTTCGTCGTATTTTTGGAACAGACGGTCCAGTTTCTGGAAATGGCGTGTGGCCAGCGGGTAATGCACACTGATCTCTGTTACAACCCGGACGAATTCTGAGTAGGACAAGAGGCCGTTGCAGTTGCCGTCAAAACGGTCCACCCACTCGTAGAGATGGTCAATCAACCGATTGTCAATCGTTGCCGCATCCCCAAGTGCGTACATCGTGCCCGGAATGCTCCCTTTCACGCGGAGATACGAATCCACCATAAGTGCCTTGAGATGGAACTGATTAGGCAGGACCTGCGTCAAACGACGGGTGAATGGGTTCATGGCAATCCCTGTCGACCAAAGAGTAAGCCCGAGGGGATCTCAAACTCCTCCAGGGTATTGTCATCCTTGCGCACCGTGTAGACAACCTTGTCGGGAGCGATCAGCTTGACCCGCGTTAGTGATTAGTTGTACGCCCGTCGCGAGAGAACTTGCTTCGGCATATTGCGAGATCTTTTCGGCGTACGTGTTGAGAATGTGCTCTCGCGATTGGATGACAGACACCTTGACTTGGGCCGGGATGATCTTGGGATAGAGATGCTGGACGTCTTCGTTGATCATGTCGAAAATTTCGGCGGCGGTCTCGACTCCAGTCGGCCCGCGCCACACACAACAAAGCTCAGCTGATCCGCTCTTCCGGAGTCGTAGTCGGCAGTGAAGCAATTTCCAGATTGTTAACGATCTTGGCCCGAATCGCACGGACTTGGGGGATGGTTTGAGTTGGTACGAGTGTTCCAACCCAGGAACGCCATGTGTTAGTCACACTGCCACAGGCAATGACCAGCTTGTCGTATGGCACGTACACATGCTTGGTTAGATTGTCCCCCCCATTCTCGGCATCCTGATCCCCATCAATGACCGCCACCTCGAGTAGGTGCGACTCTTTTTTCTCTCACTGGGTGCCTCGAGCTGTGAAGGATCACCACATCGACGGCTTTGCCTTGTAAATAGTGCCCATCAACCCGTTTCAGGATCCGGCGCAACCCCTCCACCAGCGAGCGGGGCTCCACCGTGCCTACCGCGGCAGAGGGAAGGAGGGGAGTGAAGAGAAAGTAATTGGTCGGGGACACAACAGTTACATGGTACTTGTCCGGATCCAGCGCTTGAATTAGCGCAACCGCACCCCAGCCTCCGCCAACAATGACCAGATGCTCCTTCCGAGCCAGTTGGGCCGATTGCTCATCATCCGCATCGTCCACTTGGGTGGACAAGATGGGCAAGCGTTTCGGACCGCCCACCTCTGGCTTCAAAGCCAATTCGGGGAGGGTCACATTGCCGACATGGCGCTCAGTATAGGTAGTGAAATCGTAAGCCATCAAGAGCACCACAGTTGCTGTCAGGCCAAAGACGATGCTCCCGTTCCCAGAAGAGTATATTTGAGAACTGGGTGCCGAGCCCAAAAGCCCAAGCGTCGAGGTAAAGCTGGTGGCGGTGAAGGTCCTTGCTCTTTGACCAGAAGAGGCTGCGAGGTGGAAAAGGCGCGCCAGGACGCAGTCGAAAGAGGCTGAACCGCCGAAAGTGTAACGATAGGCGTAGCAGCTCTCATGGGACCGCCGTTCCACATGGCTCTTCGAAGGGGCAGCATTACGCTCCGTGAGAATTGGGGGGGAGGCATAGCGATCTGAAGAGAGATGGTGGAAGTAGTCATAGATGTGTAAGCCGCGTGGTATAGGGATGCAAGTGTGTCTCTCCCCAACACGGGGGTCTTTGTTGGACGCGTTGGCGTGTTCGGTGTGCAACGGCGCGAGTGAGAGATCGGGAGGATGATGTCAATGATCGATGAGGCATCTTCGGCATCTCTCGAGTGTCGGGAAATGCTATCCCAGACGTCTGTCTCACAAGACCAAACTTTTTCTGGTTGTTGTCCCTCGCACATCACCTGCATCACACCGGCATTGGCCCCCTATCTACCTTTCGATGGAGCAGACATGTTGACATTTACTGATTTAAGTCTCGTTTAACGCTTAACAGGCCCGAGGATTAACATATCTCGATCAAGCTGATCAAGCAATAATCTGATTGGCATCGGTGAGTACACGATTCGCATATTCGGACACGAAGGGAGGTGGCGCGCCGCGTCATACTGGTTTGGGTTATTTTTTAGCAGCAGGTCTCTCCGATTTAAAAGAGGAAAAGAACCACGCCGTGCTGCCCCATCGACCTCATCCACACACCTGCCCTTTTCACCTTCGTATCCATCTTCTCGTCCACCGATACACGTTTCCACACGGGTGTCCACAATTGCTATGTTTACTATACAGTCACTAATAGTTAATCGCGGGAGGCCTCTGCATGAGTATTTGTCACACGTGCAGACAGCCTACTACGGATGCAGAGGAAGAAGGCAAGATGGCAGATGCCATCTCAAAAGACGGGGAGCGCTGGCAGGAACCAGCAGGATTTTAGAGACAGTATGACCCATTTCCCTCTGTACTAAGCCTACCTGATCTTCTTTGTCGGAATATAACTATGGTTTGTTTGTCTCAATACGCCAAATCCGCGCCTTTCGTATATCGCGGGGACCGCGGGTGGTACCGGAGATTCAATTGCTGGCTCAGAACCTGCGCTGCGGGATGATTGTGAACTGCGACTGAAGGGTTGCCAGACGCCTTCAGAGAGGATTCAGATTCAGTGCTCAGTTCGTCGTCAGCATCCATGTGGCAGAGGCGACACATCATTGATCAGATGGATAACACGAACAGTACTGTCACTTATCACAACCTCGTTCTGCGCCCGCCCAGAACATTCATCACGCATTATGTTTGTCTGGTTGAGAGCCATCAGGGCGCAACCTGAGACCGGCATAGCAACCAGCGCAAGTTGGGGTTACCGGAATATAACACTCACTACCTCAGGCCTGAGCCTCAGTACTCAGACTCACTGCTCATTCAGGCTCAGGGCGCTCTGGCAGGGCGCTCTGGCCCCATTCCATCCCAACAAGGAGAATGCAAAACGGTTTTGGTCGGATGTCACAGGACGAGCGGCATCACTGGGTAGGGAGACAATGACAAGGAATCATGGTAAGGGCAAAGGAGGGGCGGGGAGGTACCAAAGGGCGGCGCCGCAGTCGTGTGATAACAGGAACACGTCATTCGAGCCGATCAAACATTGGGCTTGATGAAGTGCAACGTCCAGGTCGCCAGTAGCTGATGGCTTCTTGCTTCCTCTGGGGTCAGAGGCCAGCCATACGTGAGCGGGGCAATCCACCAGAACCCAGCAATGATAAGCCCCACCAGTCCCACAGGATGGAGAGGGTGGTGGATTCTACCCAATTGAACAAGGCGCGGCGGGTGTGGGTAAGCGGATCGTCGCGCAAGCCGGGTCCGGGGCGCGAGATGGGGAAGTTATCGTCTCGGTCAGGACAAAGTTGACAACTGTACCGCCATAAACAAGCGAGGATGTTGGCTGGAAGGTAGTGGTGAAGAAATTGCCGGTTCATCAGGTAAAGGGGAGGTAGTGCCAAAGCCAGGCCACAAAAATAAATCCGCCGAAGAGCAGTCGGCCACGGATGGCCGAGGCAATAGGGTAGATTCCTCGTTGACGAGCAAGCGCATCGGCCAACATAATGCCGACAAACATGCTGAGAGAAAGGGTACCAATGTACCAAGAGACAGGATTGCCAATCATATAGATCTGTTCTTGCTTGTCCCCATTTGTCCAGAACGAGATGCCAGAGATGAGGAACGGCCAGTTGAGTGGGCCAGAGGCATAAGGGTGGGACGAGGTGAGAAGGTTGTTCTGGTGCAGCATTGTCAACTGTAGCTCAGCCCACTTCTTGAAGAAGTTCATCTTGGTCACCTTCTTGGGCGGCAGGGGCTTGATCCGTTCCTCATAATCGTCCGCCAACTCATCCGGGTACAATTCATCGACCACCCACAACGCCGATTTGTCGAACACATTCTTGTTACCGTTCACTTCTTGATGCTTGAATCCCCACTCGGGCAGAAGCTCATCGTCATGTGTCCAAAGCGAAACGCGGGTCGGGACATGAACCAAGTGCACGCTTGACGCTTTGGACTTCCACGCGACCTCAGTGTCCTTTCCCGCACCATCAATGTGCAGCTCAAAGAGCGTGTCATTGTAGCGACTGGTGTCGTTCCAAGGCCAGGTGGTGAATTCCTCGTTGGTTGCGATCAGTGGGCGGCCACATCGTGGCTCATGAGAACCGATCGTGTTGACATGCAAGAGGCGAACAATATCCTTATTGCGTACTACGGCCTCTTCGCCGCTGTACCGTCAGGAAGTGACTTGACCGGGACGACCTCCCAAAGATTGTTCGTGTCGTTGAATGGATAGGCAGTCACTTGCTGGCCTTGCGAACTGATCCTTCCGTCATCGTACCGAAGCGGGTAGGTGTCCCAATGCGAGTGAAGGAAGGCCTCAGTAGCTTTGTCCTTCAGCACGATCCGGTCGCCATAGTGAATCTCACGTGCCTCCGCCAACAGTGGGTTCCCCTCGAGCGTTTCTTGAAACTCAGACGACATGAACGCGTCACCAGTTCCGCTCCGGGTCAGGATGGCAAAGTGGACCCAGAACCAAAAGATGTAAACGACAGCCGGCCAGAGAATCAGACCCACGGCACGGGCAGCAAAGTGTTTAGCGAAGTCATTCTGTGCAAAAAGTGGCCAATGAGCAAGTGGGTCCAAATAAAAGCGTGCGTCGAAAGCAGTTACGCACCAGACTCTTGCCTCGCCGGTAATCGAGCAAATTCCATAGGTCCCACACGACAGCCGTTCCAACACTGAATATGGTTAATAGTCCCACCATCTTGCACGACATGGTTAGCGCCAGGTTTGCGCCGTCATAAACATCCAGAACCACCAGCGCGCCGAGAACTCATTGTAGCGCTCCTTGTAGAACTTGATGTACGCGTAGATTGAAGTGGTCATAAAGAGCACAAGGGCAGCGTCGAGTAGGATGAGACGGTCTTGAACAATGTGTCCGTTCTCAAAGAGCACGAGGCAGGCAGTAAAGGTGGCAATGGCCTGGCCGTAGCCCGATTCGCGCATGATGGCGTACGCAAGCGGAACGAGCAGCGAACCGAGGAAGGCAGGGCCGGCCCGCATACGCACGTACGGCACATTGTTCTCGACGTACTTGTCACCAATGTCGACAAACTCAAACTTGCCGTCAAACCCAGCAAGCCAGGCAACAGCAGCGTTGATGAGCTTGGCCAAGGGGGGTGACGTCAAAAAAGTACTCGCGGCGGAGATAGTAGGCGGCAAATTTGCCAAAGTGGACCTCGTCAAACACCACCTCGGCGGGGTGTTGGATGTAGTAGAAGCGCAAGGCAAAGGCGCCAGCCAAAAGGAGAAGCATAACAGGCACATCGGTGCGATTGCGGTAGATGGCGGGGTTGACGGGCGCGTAGTGCTTGAGGCGAGATGCGGGGACCGCCGGGGCAATCGCGGCGACGCCGCTATCGGCAGGGGCGGGAAGGGCTGTCGGGGCTGGGGCAAGCGGCGGAAGCCGAAGCTGGTGCAGACGCAGGCGGTGGTGGCGAGGCAGCGTCGGTGGGCTCAGGCGCGTCCGCGCCCGAAGCCACAGAGGAGCTCATGGTGGTTGGCGGCGCCGCCGCAGACCTCCGCCTGCTCGCGTCTGGCCACGTCGCCCCAGGTGGCGTGTGGGCGCGCGCCTGGATGCGACGGAATATGAAACGTTTCATTCATCGGGCGCTCGCCGGTCCGGCCCTGGCCTCGCTGATACGATGCGCCTGTACGTAACCACTCCAGGCACAGACACTGGCCGCCTGCTATCGGCTGTTTTTGGACGTGTTACGCGTTACGTGTTACGGCGTTGAAGACGGCGAAGCACCACTCCCTGCCTTCCTTGTGGGCCGAACACAGCAGGGTGGGGCAGACGGCGCTGGCCGGTGGCTGGCCCAACTTCTCGACAGCCTCAGACCTACATGTTACACCTCTCATGTATTCCAACCAGAAGCCGGTTTCGGCTAGGTTAGCTGCGTGCCTGGCCGGCTCGGCCAGCCCTTGTGTCCGAAAGAATAATGATCGCCGTCCAACCCATATTCCACGTGCAATGTACGTTCAACTGACTTTTGTACTGAGACTGGGTATCAGTACTCAGTGCCAGTACTTGGTACTCAGCTGTGGCGCGCTACAGGCGCGCGGACCTCCGCAGGCCTGAGGCCCTCAGGCCTCAGGCTCTCACTACTAGTCACTTCAAGCTTCAGGCAGGCCTCTGGCCTGAGGCCTTTCAGGGCCTCTCAGATCTCAGGGGCCACCGCGGATCCACACCCCACAGTTTCACAGCCAGCCCCCCTTTCCCCTTCTTCCCTCTCTCGTCCTCACCACCACCGCCACTATCCCCACCACCACCTTCGTTTGCACCCTCTCACACAGATCCATCACTTCATCACCATGCTCACCCAAGGGCCCAAGGATCTCCCTGCACTTCTCCCCAAGCCGTCGACGGAACCGCAACAACACCCCCCTCCCCCCCGCCGATCGCTCAGGGCCCATTCTTGTCTCCTCCTCCTCCTCGTTGCCAGCTCGTTGGTCCTGTATACCCATCTGCCCAGCCTCTCTGCGCCCCGCCCATGGAATTCCCCCGGCGCTTGGGCTGCTTCGACTTTGCTGAGGCCCAACAACGCACTCCTTGCGGCCCCTTCACCTGCCTCCTCACCCTCCTCTTGATGTCGGCCTTACTCCCACTCTTACTCCTGTTTCCGTTCTCTCTGGATCTGCCTCTGCCCCTGTGTCTACTTTTGTTTCTACCTCTGTCGCGGCCACTGCCTCCGCTTCTGCCTCCGCCTCTGCCGTTGCAGCTGGAGAATCCGGAATGAGAATGGTGCCCGTGTCATTCCAAACCGTTCTCTCCGTGCCGGAGCGAACTACAAAGGTGGAACGTACGGCCCTTTTGTTTCAAGCGCTTTCCGGAAGCAAAAAGTTCCAGCACATGGGCCGATTGGCTTTTCCCATCCACCCGTCCGGCACAGATCACGGCGCTAGCGCTTGGTGCAACTCGGCCGGGCCACGCCTGAAGATGCGAAGCTAGTGTGTATTCACGTTTTTCCCCCGGGCGGTCCGTGCGATGTAAATGCCACTTTGTCTGACCTTTGCTTGGCCCAGTATCGTCGTGACCCTCTCGCTTGGTCCAATCAACACGGACGCCGAGGCTTAACCCTCTTTCACGATTCTAGTTCCGAGTCAGAGCAATTGGTGCGTCTGCTGGACCGAATGGGCGCTACCTATACCTCTCTTCGTATGGACCAAGGTATGTTTTTCCTGTTGGCATATATGCCATGTGATTGAACTTTTCTTGTACTTACACCGGTATATTCACACCAGACCCTGCGCTTGTGGACGTCCTCCACTTCCTTACAGGGGATGAAAGGGGGCCCATGCTATTTACAGGAACCTCCCGTGTGGGTGGGCTGGCACAGTGCAGGCCCTGAACTACCATCGCCTGCTCCATGGCATTCTCGACGCTGCCGAAGCCCTGTAACTTGTCGCGTTTACCTTTTTCATGTGTGCTGTTCCCGTGCTTTGCTTGTTACGTGTATTGGGCACTTTTGCGATCGGACTTGTCATTCGTTTCTTGCGTGTTTTGCATTGGGCCTTGGCGTGGAAGCCTCGCTTCCGTACTTCATCGCACCTCTGTTGCATAATATCTCTTCTCTACGTCCGTTTTTTCCCTCTTCCCCCACCCCCCGTTTTTGCGATTTTGTCACCCCGTTCCTTCCTTTTGTGTGAGAGCTACCTTGTCACCATTTGTGTCCTGGAGGTCTTGAAGGATTTTTGCTTCAAGCGTCAAGATTTACGAGTTGCTACTACGTTCTCTGTTGCCCTAGTACTTAACCGAAATGCAACCCTAAAAGATGAGAAGGGGAAAAGGATTGGCGCCAGGTTTAATATATGGTTTGTTGATGTTGGCAGAGAGAGAGGAGACAGAGCGGCACCTAATGAAAGTATTAATGACAGTTGTGTTGAGGAATGGATACGGTGGCGTGCATGGGTGCACTCGACAGTGTGGAGATACAGTGTGGAGATATCCATCGGGTTAGGGGGAGAACCAAGTGTTCGAGGGAGGGGAGAAAGGAATATATAGTACCCGAGCAAGAAACCAACAGTAAAGGGCGGATAGCTCAGGGGTAGAGCGCTTGCTTAGCATGCATGAGGTCCGGGGTTCAATTCCCTGTTCGTCCAACTTTTTTGTGGCTCTAGAGACTCTCACGCGCCACGTTGGTCCTGGCGCGTTTGCATGCCACTGGCTGTGCCAGCCTGTGGGAAGGGGGCGTACACCGCCCCGGCGCTAGCCTTAGGTGACTAATGACTGGGGACCGGTGATATGGTGGCACCAGCTGCCCCCCTGGGGACTAGGGTTGCTGAAGTGCAGTCAAGTTGAACGTTCAACCCCGGAGGGGACTGACGGGACGCGCTCGGGCGTACTTTTTATTGCCTCAGTCAGGCGCGCCTCGGCTTGGCCTGTACTCGACGCGTCCCTTCCCCCTTGACCACATCTTCATCTGCCCTGTCCATGATGCCCACCCCTTTCCGCCCGCCCGCACGCAACCCGCCCAACGCGGCGCCCACCCCCAACCTCACCTTCTCCTCGCCGGCCGAGCCGAGACCGCAGAAGCGTGCGTCCGGTGTCGGCTCCTCGCCCGCCACACCTTTCTGGTCCGCGCAAGCCCATGAGCCGGCCGGAGTCCCAGGGCGTGATCTTTCCCTGGTCGCACCGACTGTCGGAAACGAGCCAGGGTAGGCACGCCCCCCGCGGCGCTGACTCCTGCCGGCAGCGCACGGCGGCCCAAGCGGCCCAGTCGGTCTCGGTCCAGCGTACGTTGGAGGCACCATCCAAATGCGCCAGCGCGCAGCATTTGCAGCGCGTGCTGGATCGAGAAGAACGGGCTTGGGAGGAAGCCTTCATTGTTCCTGCCGCGCTTGAGGCCGGTCCCGGCACAAGGAAGCGCACCGAACACCTGTCTCCTTTTTCGCCCCCCGGCTCGCCCAGTTGGCGTCGAGGCAAGCACCCGCCTCTCTGTTCTCCAGTTTGTTCCTCTTCCCCGTCTCGTCTCAAGGCTCAGGATGGGAGGACACAGAGAAACCCGGAAGCGGACGAAAAGTGCGTCAATGGCGAGAACAAATGCCCCAGCTACGAACCAGACCATGATGAGGGCGACGACGATGACGACATCTTCTCGCCCAAATCGCCAACTAGGATAGACCTGTGTGCCGCTCGTCGTTCCAGCCCCGTATCCCACCGAACCCCTACCTCGCCCCGAACCCTATCCTACCTCCGTGCGCTCTCAGCGGCACAGTTGCGCTGGGCCAAGGCGGCACGAGGGGGACGGACGCCACTGCAGGCTGGACCGGGGGAGGTACGAACTTCCAGTGCGCATTCAGCTTGGTCTGACCTCATCCGATCTGACTTGACGGAGGAGGCGGATACAAGTGACGAGGAAGCAAGTGCGTCGGAAGCAGCCAGGGCCGGGCGTGATGTGACGCCAACGCCGACGGGGCTGACGGCGCGTCGGCTCAGGTAACGCGCATTCTCTGGCATTTGTTCTGGAGATTGGGGAAAATGGACTTGATGAGGCCTGATTCTGGTAACAATTCTAAGGCGATGGCACGAAGCCTGTTGTGGTGCGAGGATCGGGATGTTGGTGCGTAGAATGACTGCCACTGGTGACAGCCTGTAGACGTTATCGTCAACTGCGCTGTGGTTGGCGTGGGTGCCAGTGGTTAGTGCAGGCCAAACCCGCTGCCGCGCTACAAAACGCGTGCTAGTAAGGACATGCGAGCACCTAATGCGGCTCATGTTCCCATAGGCTCGGCACATTCGCTTCATGCGCGCCTCCTCCAATAGCATACTACGGGCATGTTGATACAATATGCAACAGTTACACAGGCAAAAAACTTAGCAAGCGATACAGGTATGTACCGCACCATCCAATCAAACAAAGTCCGGGGATGCTCCGAGACATCCCATCCGCGCGGAAAACCGGTGGGGCTGGCGGCACACGGAACAGGGTTAGCCAATGTAAGAACCTGGGGCTCTGAATGACAGACAAGGCGACTGTGATTCAGTAAGAGACTGCCCAAATCCCAAGGAAGGCAGATGAGGGAAAGCTGACAACCCATTACATTGTCCAAACATAGGACGACAAGCCAGGCTCAAAAGTGAGTGTGGTGGTGCGTCGGTTCAGGGCGACCGTCATGGTGGTCTGGTTGGTACAGGAATTCTCCACCACCAGGCCGTACCGGCTCATGGTACGATTCCATGGCGCAGAGAAAGCGAGGGCCTCGCCACACGATTGGCCCTTGACCATCGTTGCATTCATCGATGTGGCCGGTCCACCGCCAAAGCGGGTGATCAGAGGAGGCGACGGCCATGTGTTGCATCATGATGCTCTGCAGGCTAGGTTGGACCGACGCCGGATCAATTTCGATCACGCCTTTGCAATTTTGGCACACGGTCGAGCTGAGGTGGGGCCCATTGTCGCTGTTGAGGGCGAGGTTCCAAACGAGGATCGAACTAAAGTTGTGCGACAACATGGGGAAAAAGATGTTTTGCGACCACCAGCGAAAGTTGGCCTGATCGGTCGACGTGGTGTCTTGGCCTGTGCACTCGGACATAGCCATACGCAAGTTGTCCGCTTGGTCGCCAAGTGCATTGCGGAGCGATTGGGCACCGTGCCAACTCCCATTGTAGCAGTGCCAAGAGATGCCATCGACGCTGGATGCATTCTGCTTGACCAGCGTCTCGGCTGCATCATTGTGGATAAAGTTGTCCTCTAGGCCCCAGAGAAGCGTGTCGCCGTACCCCAGCTCCCCCAGTCGACCACGGAGCGTGTTGAGCAGCTGGATTTGCAGTCCCGTCGTCATGAGCATCGAAGGGTAAGGCATCGAGTTGAACGGCTCGTTTTGCACGGACAGGGCCCATGGTTTGACCCCAAGTGCCGTATCGAACGCTTTGACGGATTGAGCCAAGTACTCGGCCAAGCCCGATGTCATGCCATTGCTGAGTGAACCGCCATTGAGCGCATCGTTGGCCTTCATCCAAGAGGGAGGCGACCAGGGTAGGATGCTAATTTTAAGCGTTGGGTTGACCGCCAACACGTCGCGCAGGACGGGGAAAATGTAGGTTTCGGCGCCTTTGGCGCTGAACTTGGACAACAAAATTGGACGAAGAGCCTTGGCTATCGGCAAAGGTGTAAAGGCGGTTGGGCAAACTGTAATCCGACGAGCCGATTGGCACACGGATAATGTTGAGCCCCGAACGGCGATTGAAGAGTGAGTGCAGCGTGCTGTTGTACACACTCACATTGCTCTTCTTAATCTGCATCAGCAGTGATGCACTGGCATCCGTCAGTGCAGCACCAAACCCATCGATCGGTGTGTTGGGCGCAGTGTTGATGACAATGTCGGCGGCATTGGTGTTGGTACCGTTCCAGTGGATGGGCAGCGGTGACCATTGGAACGGGTTGGACAGGGCACTATATGATGACTGTGTCGTTTGCCCCACATGATCAGTGCCTACATCAACGGGCCATGTGGCGGGAATAGGAAGAGTTTTGATATACGTACAGTTAGTAGCCACTCTCGAGCATCCCAGCCTGGGAATCGTCCTGGCCGGCAGGAACAGCCACTTGGTTCCCGCCGGAAGATTGAAGGCATAATCGACTGGCTTGGTTTTCTTGTTGTTGTGGAGTCCGACACCGAGGCCAACACCCAGCTGGAGAGAGGGACAAGACGGACGTTTGGAGGATCAGACACGTCCAGGTGGCCACATGGAGTAGCGGCGGCGGGGTAGGGGGGGGAGGGATGAGAGACGGGACGTACCGCGACGGCTAGGACGATAACGATGCCCACCAGAGTGAGGAGGAGCCAGAGGAGGCGGCGGCGGCGGCGGAGCGGGGTCTTGGGCTGGGACATGGCAGGTGGGGGGTAGGCGGGAGTAGAATCTTTGGTTTCGAAGGGCGCACCGGTGGATTGGCCAAGTGTCGAGGCGGATGCCATGGCAAGTACGACAGAGTGAGCAGCGCAGAAGGGGGTGCTCTGGCCCGGACAAGCGTGTGGCGAAAGGAAGCGCAGGCGACCCAGCAAAGAACGGGCGGGATACGGATAGGTGGGAAAGCGTCTGGGTGGTGGTGGGACGCAAGGTTGGGGTTGGACAGGGCAGGTGGGCGGCGCTGGCTACAGTAGGCAAGTGGGAATGATAGCGAGGGAGGAGCAGCGGTTGATACATAATTTGATAGTCACCCATCAGTACATCACTCCCGACAGAGGCTGCATAAAGCAATGCCCGCCCGGGCTGCCGGCGGGGACTGCGGCACCGTGTGGCACAGCCTGGCACAGCCAGTGCGAAGCCACTTAGGACTCAGCAGGCACTCAAACGCGTAGCACGCATGGCCGATGATCGATGACGAATGGTGTGGCCGCATGTTAATGATGCTGATGCATGATGCACAGGATGCATGATGGTCTTGGCGACCATAGAGTGGCGGAGACTGGCGCGCTGCCTGCTGCGGGCCTCTCCTGCTGCCTGCCCCTCCTCAGCCGCTCCCTCGTGGATCGAGAGGCGAAGACCCCCGGCACCGGAACCTCTCCCAGCGTACTGCGCCCCCCTGCGGTTGGACGGAAAAGGGGCGTGCCCAAAAGCCTACTTCTAAGACCTGCATTGCGAACGACGCCGCTCGGGGCGGCGTAGGACTACCGATAGCGCCTCGTACACCACAGAAGCCAGAGGGCCGACCAGTGACAGTGACTAGTCACTGGTCAGTAATCAATGTACTCGTACTCAGTAACCAAGTATGCTCGGTACTAGTACTCACTACATCCGCAGTGGTATCCAGCACAAGTGTGCTCTACTACTTCGACATGTCATCATGCCATCGATGTTGCCCCGATGTTATCAATCGAAGATTCACCCGTCCCGTCTTTTCATGCACCCCCGGCGTCAGCGAGCCAACAGACCACCCCTTCGCCCACAACTTGAAGCCACAGAGAGCCTCAACGCCCAAGATTTGAAGCTCGTGAGGAACCACGGAGGGCGCACCAATCGCAAAATCACGCCTATACTGCATCCATATCATTCACAGAGCTTAAATGCTGTGGGACAAAGAAACGCTGCGCCTAAACCGACTCGTTCATCCTGCGTGTGCTGCTTGATACGAAGTAACTATGTCTGCTATCAGTGCTCAGTGAAGCAGACTGGCTAAGAAATCTAAAGAGACAGCATGATATGAAAGCCGATAATGAGATTCCTCCCTAACAGCCTTATAAGCCAAAAAAGCGACAAAAGACGACAGAGGAAACGGAAAAAGCATCAGTGGTGCTATGAAATTGACATGTGAAAACGGGGGGGCTTCCGGTAAGCGCCCGCTAAGCCGTAAGCCCTACTGATAAGCCACAGGCGGGGTTGTGTCGTCAAGGCCTAACTGTCGTTGTGACATGTGACAGTCTCACATATGAGGTGTATATGTGGGAGGCCTGAGGGGATCAACAAGGCCACTACAAGTATATTAGGTGCCACAATAAGAAAATGTGCATCTTTAAACCTTTTCTCAGTATTATCCCCGGAGGGTGTTTCTCGGCATAACAAGCATCACATGTCCCTTAAAGGGTCCCAACAGCCCCAATCGCGATATTATAACTGGTCCCGGGATTCGCGACATCCGGCTCTACACACAATAAGTTCTATGAGTTACACCGAGAGCGACACTGCCTTTTTCTATTCTGCAGTCATAAAGAACTTAAGGTTGGAACGAAGAAACACTGCGCCTATAAACCGATCTGCTCGCATCATCCAGAGTGTTTTGTTGTGTTACTTTTTTTGGTGCCAAACCCTGTTGAAAGAACCAGAGGACCCGCCAGCAGAACATCTTTCCGCATGAGTGCCCAAACATATTTTTGCTCGCCATATTGGTGCCATAGTATTCATGCGTCGTCATAAGCAAAGGGAGAGGAAAGGTTCTTGGGCCCGTCCGTAGTTCATAGCGTTCTCGATTTGCGGTTCTCTCGTGCACCACCCTGCGGTACGCAACCATCGGCACCTCCCGTATCCCCGATTCCCGCAACGTGTGGTCCATCTCCATTCCTGATCCTCCGAACAATGCTCGTCCCATCACTTGGTCAATACTCAGTATGCATATCGCCTTGAATTCTTCCCACACGCCTCGTCTCTCGTGCGGAGTCTCTTCCTACAACTTTTCTGGTGAAACATGGGGAACGCATATCATGTTATCGTAGTTGAGTACGTTGGTTCTTGACCGGTTGACTCCAGGAGCTTGGAGGGGGGGCACTTAAGGACGTTTGGACAAAAGCACAGAGGCAGAAGAAGGGCAGAGCGCACACACGCCTCGTTGTTTTTGCTACCGCCACGCCATCCGCCATGCCGCCCATCACCACATTGCATCACACCCACACGCCGCGAGCTGCGATGGGTAACCCAGCACATCAGAACACACCGTCTCCGATCGGTGGAATCTGACCACGTGACCCGGTTTGAACCCGGTGAGTGCAATTTGGTGAATGCAATTTCACTTTGCACATGCCGCTGCAGCGAGACCGGCACTGGCCGGGGGGCGCAGGGGACCCTGGGCAGCTCGGAGAAAAAGGTGGCTGGGGAATGAGCACCAGGGCAGTGTCAGGTTCCACGTTCTCGCCGCATGGTAGCCGATCCCCGCTGGCCCCATGCCCCGCTGCAGCGCATGACGTCGACGAACGCGCCACACGGCACGAGCGCTTTTCCGGAACAGACTGGCGCCGTGCTGGCCTCGTGACTCGACCCGGCTTACGCGGGCTCGCCATAGCCGCGCGTTCTTATCGCCCGCCTGCCCCTCCCCCTGTATATAACAGGCCATCTCCCGTTGGCTTATCTGCCGACACGGCCTGACCATCTCCCATCACTTCGTTCCCCCTCCCAACCACACTTCCTCCTCGACACACCATGGGTACCACCGCCTCAAGCCTGTGACGGCAGAGACCGAGAAGGCAGCCTTCACTTCCTCGGCCCCTGCTCCCGAAGCCGCTGCTATGCACCACGCTGCCGACCGGTTGGCGCGCATCCAGGCCGAGGCGACGGCTCGGCAAACCTCATCTCAGCAGCCCTTCAGCCAACATTACCCCCAAGAATGTCAAGGACTGGCAGGAGGATGCCTTTGCTGTACGTCTTGCCTTGCTTTGTTTCTTTTCGTGCGCCCAGGACACACGACGAGCGCTCCTGCTAACCTCCCTCTCGCCTTGTCTAGGAGCCGGCCGCACGTCTGGCGGCACTGACGCTGCACAATGCCAACATCCCCGACTCGCTCCACTCGCGTAAGACAGAAATTGAGCACAACCAGATCTACAACCTCCAAGTGCCCATCCTTCCTAAGAGCGTGACCAACCAAAGAGTTCTGGGCGGTGTTGGCTGTTTGCGACCACAAACCTGATCCGCCTCGAAGTGATTCGGCAGTTGGACATTAAGGACGCCGACTTTGAGCTGAGCCAGTCCTACCTCCACTTCTGGGACAAGCTTGAGAAGGCCAACTACTGGTTGGAAAATGCGATTGAGTTGGCGGACCGGTCGTGGGATGACCGGGAGCTGAACTACCTCAGCAAGAACTTTAGCTCGGATGGTGGCCATTCAACATGGCAACCAACCTGGCGGTCAAGTATGGCATCTGCCCCCAGAGCGTTTACCCCGAATCCTCCTCAACAGCTCCAACACTGCCAAGATCACCTGGCTGACGACAGTCAAGTTGCGCGAGTTTGCGCAGGAGCTGCGCGATCTCAAGAAGGTGACTGAGGAGCGGCTGAGTAGCAGTGTCGCTCAGGCGTGATGACGCCCACACAGATGAGCGGTGCTTGCGACAGTGCGAACCCACAAGGAGAAGCAGATGAAGGAGGTGTATCGCATGATGGCCATTGCGTATGGCGCCCCGCCAGGCCCGCACGATGAGTTTACGTTTGAGTGGTACGACAGCAAGAACCGGTACCAGTCGCTGACTACGACGCCATATGAGTTCCAAGTCAAGTACACTGGTACTTTTAAACCGCCAAGGGCTGTGTCTCGCTTGTCCACGACCCACGCTACCCCGAGGACACGGTGATTACTGTGGACCGACTTGGAAATGTGTGGGATGGCCAGCCGGTCACCTACATCAACACGAGCGTCGAAGAAATGGAGCGGTTGGTGGTCAAGTCCATCAAGGCGGGCCACACTGTCTTTTTCGGGTGCGATGTGGGCCAGTTTAGCCACACGCGAGTGGGATTATGGACACGGAGCTGTTTGACTATGAGGCGGCATTTGGTCAAGCTGGGCTTGTCCAAGAAGGAGCGGCTGGAGATGGGCGAGTCGCAAATGACGCATGCCATGCTGATTGACAAGGTGCATGTCGACCCGAAAACCGACACCCCGATCCGGTACGCGTGCAGACTCGTGGGGCGCACCGGGTGGGTAAGGATACAGGCTACATGTCCATGTCGCGCAAGTGGTTTGCCGAATTTACGTACCAGTGTGTCTTCCGCAAAGAGCTCCTCTCGCCCAAGCACCAAAAGCTGGCCGAGCGTGGCATTGACGAGCATGCCATCCACTTGCCCCCCTACGACCCAATGGGCGCGTTGGCCTAACTTGCTCAAGGGGCCCTGTCTGGACAGGGTCTTCCCCCCTTACAATAATGTGTTGCACCCTTCACTCTTTCCCCACAGGGTCAATCAACCGCGCGTCGTGTTTCCTGCCTTGCTGCACACTACCACTTGTTACTGGAATTAACATTATGATGCCATAACCCCTGCCATCTAGACTCGTATATCTGAGCACCATGGGACCAACCGAGAGGCTGTTGGGTACTCGTGAAGTTCCAGGAGCAACCAACATGGTTGGTACACGAGATGGATGGGAGATTAGGCGAAGTTGTGGTAATCAGCGCTGCTGTCGATGCTAGATGGCAGGCATGCTAGTAGCCCCTTTCAGGTAAAAGCTGTCAATCCTCGGTCTTCGAGCCGTCCGTTGCCTGCCTATAGCCATCTCTCCCTTATCAACTACGAATCAACATTTGCCTGTCTACTAGCTACTACTGAGCTCCATTTTCCCTTGACTGTTACGTTACGCATTACACCAGGTAGGTAGTAGTGACATCCGATCAATCCATAACGTGTAACCCATTACACTTTTTCTTTATCTGTATCTTCGCTAGCGCGTTATCGCGTTATAGCGCTTACCGGGCTTACCCATCGCGAACCCCTGTCATCGATTGACTAAGCTCGCTCCAATTTTCAATTCTGTGCATCCCGAGGATCTCGCTCTTCCTTTTCCTTTTGCTTCGTCATTCCCTGCGGGATGCCTCTTGTTTCCTGGCATATTTCACACGTCACGAACAACTGCCCATTCCCCCGTCTCTGACAGGACCTTCAATAGCCTTCTCTTCGCTTAGCCCCGGCGTTACAATCCCCGCTCTATTCGGTTAGGTTGCGCGCGCACGGTGCACCTTTTGTTTCTTTTGGGCTGCGCTAGCTGTGTGTAGTAATATCAGTGGCCCGGCCTTGTGCTCACACAGCCCTTCGACGGGCCGAGAGGAACGGGTGCACTTTGGGTGAGTCCGTTTGACTGAGGAGCGTGCCATGGAAACGCTTGGGATTTGGCCCGGGCGCCGTGGTGCCGAGTGAGTTTACAGTCTGGTCGCGGCCAGCTAGAGTTGGTAGGGAGGCGGGACGGTTTCCTGCCGTGCTTTTTGTTCGCAGGAAGGGGGTGCTGCGCATTCGCGGCACGGCGGGCAGCGGGGGGGGGAAGCGCACGAGGGAGTTGCGCCTACAGTATACAGGGAGATGTTGGAGATGTTATAGGGGTTACGTGTTACGTTGATTCCGGTTCTTTCCCCACGCGCAGGTGATGTGGGATGTGCGAGCTTGACTTGCTTGGCTTAGTTTTTGGCATGCAAGCGAAGCAGCGAGATGTGGGATGCGAGGGGTGTCAAGCGAAGCTCGAAGCGAGATGCCGTCCGCCATCCCACACCGCCGCTGCGCAAGCAACAAAGCGCAGAGCGCGACGGCGACGCGCAACCCGTCCCGCTCACCATCCCCACTGGCCATGGGGGGCAGGCAGGCGGCCAAAGCAAGCCGTACAACAGCTCGGCGTGGCTCTGACTGGGCGGAGACGGCGGAGGCTGGAGCCCGAAGGGGTCAGGGACGCCTCATCCGCGGTGGCATGGCGGTGGGCCGGGTGACCGGTGACCGGTGAGCCTGCCAGGCTCGGCAGCCACGGCAGGCCGGCACAGTGCCGCACCGAGCGCGGCAGAGCGCGGCAGAGAGCGCGCTGCTGCAGCGAGCAGCCGGCTGCGCTGCGGCCCCGCACGCGCCACTCCGCCTCCTCCGCGGCAGCAGCCGGCATCGGCACGCCGGCCTGCGCCAGCACCCGCCAGCACGGAGCCAGCCAGAGCCAGACAGCCGAGGGGAGCTGTCGAAGCTCCAAGTGTCTACGCGTGTCCAGACGCGCGCCCAACACAATGGCTCCTCTGCCGCCAGGCTGCGTCGGCCATAGTCAAGGGCGAGGAGGAGGGTGGGCAGCCCCACTTGCTTATAGCCCTTATCTACACCCCCCCCCCCCTCGCTCTGCGTCCTCCCCACCCTCGTCCACCCCCCCTCCTCCTCCCTGCCAGCATGACGCTGTCACAACGCCCTGCGCTGGCCTTCTTCGACGGATGCGCACGCCAGCCCTGCTCCTCTTCCTCCCCACCGCCTCCTTCTTCCGCCCGGGCCCACTGACGAGCGTAGATTTGGCGCTTGTCCAGGCCTTTCACGCCTATCCCCTTGCACCTCTGCCTCATCCGCCGCACGAGTTTTTTTGGTCGGCCATCGTGCGGGCCATGCCGCTGCCCGTGCCGGCCAGTTACGAGGATGAACGAGAGCTGTGCGATCGCTCCGGCACCGACTCAAACGTCTCCGTCAATGCAGCCCAGATTCATCTTCTCCTTTCGCATCCGCCCAGGCGTTCGTCTGGATCCCGTCTGGCCCAGGTCATTCCCGCCCCACACTGCCCATCTGCATCCCGAGGTCGTGTGGACCTGGATCGGCAACTTGACCTTGCGCCACACCGTCTACAGCACTCGACATTGCCCTGGTTCCCCATCCTGCCCCTCTGCTGGACCAAGAAGACTTGCGCACCGCACCATCAGCGTGTCTCTGTCGTCCTCCCTCCCGATCCACTGGGTCAGCAGGGCTCGCCTCGCCGTTGTCGCTGGCCGCTGATGCCTGTCGGAAGGATCCGGATCATGTTGCTCGGGTTCGTTTCGAGGGACGGAAGCGCCGTGCAACGACTTTCTCTACTACCTCCGCCTCCATCTCCTCTCTGTCCCCGTTCCAGGACGCCTTGCCCACGCCTGATGTGGAGGAGAAGGAACCCACCTTGACTTGGTGCCACCAAACGCGCTCGTGGGACCAATCGAGATCGTGCCACCCCCCTGCACCAAACTTTTGGCAACGGGCCTGGACAACGGAACGGGATGTGATGCTAGTGGAATGCTATATGGACAGCGTGGTACCCACTCCATCCGACTCGGCGCCCTCCAGCACATCGTTTGTGCTCAGTCGCACCACCATCGTGTGTGGCGCCGAATTGTGCGGAGCGTGTTTGGCCCGTCGTTGGATCCCAGTGAGGAACGCGAGGTAGGCGATTCGGCGCGGCAACCGCTCAAGAAATTGAAAGGGTACGCGGCGCAGATTCACCAGTTGCTCCAGACCACCGAGCAGCTATTGTATGGGACGCAGCCAACGCTTGTCTCCGAGTCAATTCCCTCCTCGGCCACGACGAGGAGACCACCTGGGCCAAAATCCGGAACCCTCAAGTGCGCAATCGATTGATGCACGCCCACTACCCGTGGCTCCCGCGCTTGCGCATTGTCGCCTCCGATCTACCTCGTACTTTTATACCACCACCTTGGGAGCCGAGTACTTTTCATGCGCATCCACCGCGGTCCGGTCCCCCTATCTCCCTCCCAGGTCCCGCCACGCTCTTGCCCCGGCCGCCGCTCACCTCGCCACCATCATGCACCACCGCTTCAACAACGAGGCAGTCCAATCCGCTTCCACACGTTTTTACCATCCTCACCCTTGTCCGCCTACCCCCTTTCCCCATGCGCCTTGCCCCAGTACCCCTCCCCCCGACGCGGTACGAGGTAACACGGCACCCACCTTTCCCCGCCCCCACCACGACCTCGACCTGGGCGGCAAGCGCGTGCTTCCGCCCGTACCACAGTGCCGACACAGCCAGAGCAGAGCGTCACGGACCCGGCCCAGCACAGCGTCCTACCGTACGCGGCTACTTCTACCCTGCGCGACCCACCTCAACGAATAAGGCAGGCGGAGGCGAAACGCAGTGCGCCAGTCTTGCGTGGTGGATCGCCATCAGGTCACTCCTTGCCACCGCTTTTGTGCGGGGGGCGCGTACAAGGGCCCTCCGACCCCCTTCCTTTGTCTCCAAAACACTGGCGTTGCCCGCCTAGCCCTATTAGCTTAGGATGGACAGCGTGACGAGGCGCAACCCCAGGATTCGGGCCAGTGTCGGACTGCTGTCCACGGCACGATTTGTACCACACTCACCTCGGTCCACCGACCCCAATTTCAATCGGCCGGTCGGGTGGGGGAGGTGGTGTGGGGGGCGTCCTTGGCCCCCGCTGCTGACGCGGCAGATGGCAAGCGCAAACGAGCCGCCTGGCGCGTATGCATTGTTGGACCAATTTGGGGCACGCTTCTAGGCGTCACTTGCTTAGTACGTCACTGGGGTGCCACTTGGGTTCTCTTGCTTGCCCTGCTCGCGGCAGGGGAAGAGGAGACTGCCGGCTGTCAGGGCTACCGATTAAACAATCGTGTTCCCTATCGTTTCCGTCCCCAGACCGACTGCAACCAGCTGATGCACGTTAAACGTTAATCTAGGGTAGGGCCGACAACCTACCACCCGCTCCCAGCTGACAGCAATTACGATACGAATTCCTGTCCAGTGGACTATTGTATCCCAAAGGTTCTCCTGGGTTCCATTCATCGCGGGAAGTAGAGGGAGGCTGGGGATACCGTTGGCAGGCAAGCAGGGAGGTGGGAATCCAAGGAAGGAGAATAAAGGCCAAAGGGTGCGAAACAGGGAGGAGAAAGCAAGAACAAAACGATAGGCAAAGCGCGCGGGGACAAAAAAAATGGACGACAAACGGGATAGGAAAGAGGGCGAAGATTCTCGGGAGTAGACGTTAGCCTAGCACTGCTTGTCTCCGCTCATAGCAGCCACGCCGCAGAAACAGCCACAGACCCAGGAGGGAGATCATGTGGCGCGGCAATGGGGCAACGACCACAGCTGGGTTGAGTTGTTGCTGCCGCCAGAATTGAGGCCGAGGTACCGTTGGAGGTGCTGCCCAACCGGTGCCGCGACCGCCGTTCGACGTCCGGAGCGCCGTCACGTTGACGCCACCGGTCGGCATGATTGCCGAGGCTTGCTCCGAAACGGCAGCGAACTTGGCCGCTTGGTCCGTCACAAAGATTAGCGCGACACCGGGCGCAGGGACCGAGAGGAGCATTGTCCATTGTTGCATTTGGCCGTCTTGAGATCCTCGGTACCACCAGGGTACCGAGCGACCAGTAGCCAAACGTCTGGCCGGCCCAAGTGATGTTGTCATTGGACTGCACGCTAGGCGCAGTAAGAATTTTGTAAGTCACGTTGGCTTGGGTCGGGGCAACTGGCACATTGGTGGTCCATGTATTAGCACCGGAGGGGTCGTTGATCAGGTTGGTGAGAACAATGCGTTGGACGGTGTCGCCCTCGTAGATGGCGTACCCCGAGGCATCTGAGCGGGGAATCTGCAGGTCTTGTACGCGCGACTGGGCTCCGTTGGCGGAAGGGGCAAACGCTTCGGCGACAACCAACATGGAGTACATAACGGGGGTAGAAAAGTAGTGGTCTGACCCGGACCCATGGTCGAATTGACAGTCACTTCGGAAAAGAGGTTGACCGCGGCGTTGGAAGCGCGGCTGTGGTAAAACGCACCGGAAAAGTTGTAGGCCGCCAGCTGCATCGCGGCATCCACTCCCCAGAGCGAGGCGGTAAACGTGTCGGAAACGCTAGCCACGCCATTGCACGAAGCAGTATTCGTTTCCGTCATGTACACAGGAATCCCGGCATCAACGATCACTTGCCGATCCAAATGCATGGCCGACGCAAAGCCCACCGTATTGGGGTGGTAGAGGTAAAATCCGTGACCCTGGGCGGTGTAGTTGGCCGTGTTGCAGCCAGACTGTGGGTACCGCTGTTGGCCATAGGACCCCACACGATCCGAGTAGGTTTGGAGGAACCCTTGTGGCCCAGTAAAGTTGGAGTAATCCCATTCGCTAAATGCATTGGGAGCAACAATCGACTGCTTGTGGGGCCAATTGGGGGTGACGTAGTTGTTGGTGTAGGTGGCAAACTCTTGTGCGTACTGGGCCACGTTGTACATGGGGTCACGAACTCCCAGAGTGGGATACCGGTCGGGAGCATTGCCCACCATCAGGTATTTGACCGAATCACCAATAGCTCTGGAGCGCCTTGAGCTGCGCCCCTACGGTTGGCTCCGTATTGTTGATAAAGTTGAGCCCATACCAATAATCGACGGGCACACCCGTAGAAACATTCTTGAGCGACATGAAGAGCATATCGTCAAAGGTGAAGGTATTGTTGTTGTGATTGATAAGGGAGGTGGGAACACCGACCTGGCTCGGGCCAGAAAGGGTCCCGTTGACGGCTGCACCTGGCGTGTGCTGGTTGGCAGAGCTCGACACAAAGCCAGAAGGAGTGGTGTTGAAGAAACCGCGATCTTGCGACGAGCCACCGAGACGGACGTTGACATTTTCCCGGGCACGGGAGGAGATGGCGGCCAAGTAGCCAAGGAAGACAGAGTTAATCTTGTCTGGGCTCCGCCCAAGCACATAGTCGAGTGAGTTGAATTCGAACGAGAGACCCAAGAAGGAACCAGTGACGGGCACGGAGAGGTAGATGGTCTTGTTTTCGGCGTTGGTGCGGCTGATCGTGACGGCGGTGGCGCCAATGGCCTGGTTGGGCGGACCGGGGGGACCCTCGGCGGTGGTGTTAACCTGGGGCACAGGGGCGCGCCTGAAGTGGACTGGCCGCTGGTCATGGCTGCCAGGGAGTTGGCGGGGATCAGCACCTGGAGCGCCGGCTCGTATGCGGCGGCGGGGTTGTTGGGGGCTGTAGCGCATCGAAGGCGCGCGCATCGAGGCCATGCTCGGGCCACTGGCCCAGCGCCGAGCCAATGGCGGCAGCGGCGAGCGCGAGGCGGCAGAGTCTGCGGCCCATCAGAGGAGAAGAGGGTGGCGGAGGTGGTGGCGGCGTGGCGAGGGCGGCGTGGTGAGGAGGGGGCAGGCTGCTGCCCAGCCACGCCAGACCAACCGCACACACGCCTGCTGTGCCGCGCGGCAGTGCAGATCGCCCCCGCGCACGGCGCCAGTGCCTGCTGCGAGTCGATCGCCGCCTCGGCTGTCACTGCCCTGCTGCGGCGCCCGCTGTTCGACGAACACGTGAACGCTTGCACGCTTGAACGTTTGAACGCAGCCGCTGAATTCGATGCGCCGATCGCCCCTCCTGCCGCCGCCCACCGGGCCGAGGTACTATGTACTCCACCCTCGCTTTTCCCAGGCCCCCAGAGTGGCTGGACCAAGTGCAAGAAGCTCTCCAAGCTTCAAGCTTCAAGCGTGGCTAGCCCAAGTCACGACAGCCCATAGCAAGTCATCGAGCCCTCCCCGGCACCCTCCACCCGCAGCTCTCCGCCCTCTCTCTTGCCTGATATAGCATCTCCGAAATACCAAAACCCTGCAGGCACACACACAACTGAATTAATAGAGCAAGGATAGACAAAGAGGAACAAGGTGGACGCCATGGAATACGGATGGTGGCTGTTCGTACCAGCAGCAACAGCCAGTACAGGAGCCAAGACGGAGGCCAAAGGCAAAGATTATGGCGGTCGAGCTGTCTCTGGTCCGTCGGGCCGGCCAACAAGATATTATGCTACTCTGCCAACATTGAGGGCAAGAGGGAACTATATTTGAAGAGTTCTGAAAAAAACGGGAAACGTGAGTCAGGAGAGAGGTCACTGCGCTATGCCATACACGGCAGGGACAGAGCTTGGGAACCGAACCTGACCTGCCGTAGGTACGGCGAAGTGTGTGGCGCTACAAGGGACCGCAAGAATGGGCGGGCTACGGTGGTCCGAAAGGAGTTCACCAGGCATAGCGGAAAAGTATGTTGTCTGGCTTCAATGGGTGGTGTGAGGGGAAGGGGATCACTGCCGCGCTAAGGGAAGTGACAGGAGTAGATATCAGAGACGGTGAGGGTGGAGGCTCTTTGCGGGGAGGAGTGGACAAGGGAAAGATGAGATCGCCGCCTTGGCTGAAGAGAAAGAAAATCGTTTTTGCTCAACCAAGGGGGGTCGGTTTTCTGGCATTAGATGTGGCAGAAAGCTCGTAAGAGAGACAGAGAGGTGTGGTCATGCAGGTCATGAGGGGATCATTTCAGCTTAATTGTATTATAGGGCTCAAGGATATCCAGACCACCCGCATCCCCATGCGTAATATCCCATACGTGTGGCCTGCTGGTTGGCAGATTGAAGGGCCTTCAGGTTGCGGCAGGTTGACTTACCCCCCCCCCCTCCCAATTGGGGGGCAACAGGGGTCTGAGGGAGGTGTGGATGTGCAAAGGCCACATCACCGCCTTGGATCCAAATGGAGCTGATTCTCAGACTTCACAAGTTAGAAAACAAGGAGACGGGAGCATCAGGGGAAACGAGTATAGCCTGCATACGGTCAGATTCGACGTGCCCATAGATCCTGTTTGGTCACCTCATCGTCCTGGTGAAGGGCCAAAAGATTGACTTAAGTGCGACATCAATTTCGTGATGACATCTCTGTGCTGTAGGATGGGTCGGATATAGCAGTAGACCGGGGGGGGTGGCATAAGCTGCAAGGTACAGTGGTGGGCGACGGCCAGTCTTGTCTCCTCAAGCAGGCGCAAGTCGAGTTCAGCGCGTCGAGTTCAGCGCAACCTCGTCGTCCAATTGGCCGCCCAGAGGGTGGTGGTGGGTTGGCGTCGTCAGGAGGCGGGATTGGGCGTCTGTGTACGTTCGTGAGGGACGAGAGGAGACGGATCGCCCGGAAGAGCGCGGTAAAAAAACATGGTGCAGGGTACTAGTGGGATACCAAATGGGGTGGGGGTGTGGAGGGGAAGAGATGAAGATGTGGAAGTGGTATATGGGGCCAAGTGTGGAATGAATGTTGGTAAGGCCAGGCTGGGGTAATCTTATGCGGCAGCCGCTGCCAGAGCGGGATGGAGCGTTCGGCTGCGGGAGTCGGCTGGCTTCGCTGCGACACTCTTGCCATTCAATATTCAATGCTCACGTGCTCAACACTGCCCCTGCGCCTGCTCGTGACCACCCCCCCTACAACTGAGCAATGCAACTTTGCCGTTGCTCAACCGTTTTTACATTTCAGCTCTTCCGTAGGTATCGCTAGTTCGCGACTGCTGGAGTGACTGTATCTGACTACTGCTAATAGTCAACGCGACTCAGGTAAAAATAATGAGAAGTACACATGTGTGCTCTCTGACAAACTGCTTCTTTGTTGGGTAACACGCTTGTTCACCACCACGAAACGCCAGTAGTCGCTACCAACGGAAGGATAACTCACTATTTTGTGAGTATATCATGATCGAGATGGAGAGATCGATGACCACACGTCTTTGTTTTTTGTCTTCACCGTCGCCCGCCCCCCCGAAAGTGGCGAAAATGAGTCTTTCAGTTGCCGTCGATCAAATGCCGTCACAATCGATATATGTTCTCTTCTCTCTTTCGTATTTGACAGCTTTGATGAGAAACCCAACACATACAACGCAAAGTCTTTGTATACATGACCACACCACAACAGTTGACAACGTTTTGACAGCTATACGCCTCTCCGACTATACTCAATGTTGAGCAAAAAATGAGAACGAAGAAAAGAAGATAACTGTGGCGTTTTGGAACACATGTCACAGAAAAGCGCCAGAAAAGTTCGCGGGACCGCAGGAGAACGGGCGGAGATGAAAAGGAAGGGAAAAGGGAGCTTGTTTTCTGCTCATGTCAATAAGTGCGTTGTCACTACATGCCATTGACATAATGGTGAGAGACAAAAAGACAAGAGGGAAAGCGGGTGGAGTATACACAAACAAGCGAGAGAAAAACACAACAGGGGAAGTAAATACACTTTCGTGTAATCTCGAGGCCACGAACGCGGGCGTGAGAAAGGTTGAGACGAGAGGCAACCCGTATAATACGGGAGCGGGGGAGGGAAGAGGGAAGAGGGAAGAGGGAAGAGTAAATATACTGATACGAAAAAGTCGTTGGAAGGAAATATAAAAGGGATCGAGAAGTTGTAACAGTTGAGAAGAATGACGGCCTCAACGGTGAGGATAAATATCCTTACCGGCACCAACCGTGGTAAGGAAAAGAGGGACTCGATAAGAGCAATTCACCTCTTATCGTGCTTTTTTAATACGGCAGCCCACGCCGAATTTCGGACGAGCGGCTGAGCTCGTCTTGCAACGTCTGGAAGCGAACGCGGGCCATATGGCACTCGTACTCCAGCGTCGACACCTTGTCACGCAAGCTCGCATTCTCCTCTCTCAAGCGCTGCACGTCTAGGCCATTGTGCATCGCTTCCAGTTCTTGGTTGCGAAGGCGGAGAGCGTCCAGCTGCCGCTTGCATGTCCCGCCATTGCTCTGCCTTGTGTAGGCGGGTGGCGCCGAGCAGCCAAGGTGTTGCGGATCGCTGGGCTTCCGACTCGTCGACCGTTTCGTCTGACTTGTACTTGCGCTTCGACCCGCGTTTGAGCTGCATACCGCCTTCGCCGTGTCGGACAGGTCCCCATCCTTACCCTTCATCTGGGTTGGAAGGCGCCTTAAACATCTTGCGCGCGGCGGGATAGGCGCGTCAATCTGGGTCAGCTTGGCTGGGTCTTTGGGGATCGGTCGCTTGCGGCGTTCATGAATCGTTCTCGTTACAATGTCACCAACCGTAACTGGTCCGCTCGATTGAGCGTCGACCGCTTACCGCCTCGCTGCGAGTTCGTGCCACCTTCACTCCGTGCCGCGGTGGTCTTCTTGGGGCTAGTCGTGCGCGCCAGCGCGCCGGTCCCATGAACGGTGGTGTCCGTGGCGAGTGAGGCAGCACCCGAGGTGTCGTTGGAGCGACGGGTTGTGCTGCTGGCGGTGCCAAAGCTCGCCCTGCTTAGCCCTGATCCTGGGCCCATGCTCCTCTGACGAATAGGGACGGCCATCCAAGGTGGAATGAGAGGAACGGTGGCCTAGCATCCCGTCCAAAGGGGGACGAGGATACACTGTCGCGGACTCGGCCATTAAGTTGGACGTGTTGGCACCAGAGGGAATCATATCTGACACGGGGGGGGGGGCAGCGAGACAAAGTGTCAATAAGGGAAAGCCGAACACAAAGAGGAATAAATCCACGTACCCCCTTGATTCATGTCCATATGGTTCCAAGATGATCCTTGAGGATGGCCAGCCGCCGTCGCGTCTGGAGGTGGTGGCGGAGCCGTCACGGTAAGGCCGCTTGCTTCGCCCGTTTGAGCAAACGAGGGGAGTTGGGGTTGAATCAAGAGCCGACCGTCTTGACCAACGGGCATCTGGGTGCCCGCGTAGTGAGTGCCAGGGTCAAAGTACCCGGTACGTCCTGATGATGAGTAGTGAGGCATGCCATAGGAGGCGAAATGAGCAGGGGCAGGCAACGGAGACTGCGGCAGCGGCGGTGGGCGCGCCACGCTAGGGTATCCAAACCGGCGATGGTCTTCGGTCATGACTGCGCCGGCAGTAGTAGCATCGGGCCCGGCACATCGGCCTGGGCGGTAGGTTCGCTGTCGTAACGCATGCCGGGGGGGTTGCGATGGAAGGTATTGGTGGGCATCAATGATGGGGGGGAGGTGCAGAGGAGCGAAGCCAAGAAGCGGCGAAGAGGAGACGGGGGGGGGGCAGCGGTAATAAGGCAGCCCAGCACCTGGTGGTGGAGAGGCGCTACGCGGAGGTGGGCAGATGAGCGGGTGGGCGCAGTGCTCGCTTCACGGGTAGGCAACCGTCGCAAATGCTTCTTGTGGTGATATGGGGTTGCCAGGGGGGAGAAACTGCGGTGCGATGGCAATGGGACGGCCCGTTTAACCGCGTGCAACTCTTTAAGCGAGCACTGGCGGGTGGTGGCGATGTTGCTGCAGCCCAGATTCAAGCCGACGCGCTCCCCAACCAAGCAGCTGGACATGTCCCGGCGAGTGTCCGCTAGTCACTAGCCACGGTGTGTGCTACAAGAGGCACTCTGTGTGTCTTGGAGCCGAGCAAAGGGACGGGTGACACGTGACGGATGAGTGTGATGCTGTTGAAGAAGACGCGTGAGACGGAAGGCCCTGGGCGATGGGAAGTTGCATGTCTGCAACCGGGGTCTGCCCTCGTGTCCCATGTCCCCACCCCACCCGCGGAAAGCGGAGGGCCACTGGCTCAGACTGGCCGCTGGGTTGCCAGCAAGCCCGCCAACCAGCTGCGGGAGGATGCTTTCCGTCCGCAGATGTCACATGTCACAGGCTGACGCTTCCCTCCCCAACAATGATCGTTATGACCAACACACGCCCCTCCGTTTCAGTGAAGCACGATAAGCTTAAAGCTTAAAGCTTACGCTTATAAGCTCACCAGCTGATTGGGCACCACCCCTGCGTGAGTTATTGGTGTACACCACCATCGTACTACTGAGCAACAACTGGCCGCGTGCAATGGCAGTATCCACCTTCGTAGATCTTACTGGCAAAGATGGACCCTCGAGGACCGCGCACGGGTGAGAGAGTGAACATCAAACGGTTTCCCCAACCATCCGGTTTCGGCGAAAGGTCTCGGCTACCTGGAACTGGATCAGTACCATCAATAATATACTCAGTTCCGCAGGTCTCAGTCCTCTTCAGTCCCTCAGGCCTCGGGTCCTTAGGACTGAGCCCCAGGCCTCCGTGCTCAATATTCAGAGCTCAGTACACGCAGTACTCAGTACCCATAATGCAGTGCTCAGTACCTATTGCTCAGTACCAGTACTCAATACGCAATACTGAACACGGATGAGTACTATGACTGAGAGTTCACACGTTCACAGGGCCTCTCCATCAGGCCGCAGGGCCCTTAGTACCCTCATTATTCAATTCAGTATACCCTTCAGCACCTCAAAAGCCGGATGAAGCACACGCCCCCCAGTGTTGATTGGTCTTATTACAAGACATGCAGACGGCCGTGTCTCCGTTGCATCCGTGGGGTGTGTCCGAGGCGATGGAGAATGGCAGCATACTGGCGGCTACAGCGACTGCGACACGCTGCGCTACGCTTCCTTCCCCACGATAGCTCTCCCGCATCAGCGCGCCATCAGCCATCAGCGCATCAGCTGCAAGACGAACCGTGATCGATGAGTGCTGCAGTGCCTTCAGCCCAACGGTCAGATGATCTGCTTTCACTTTTCCGCTCCGTCTGAGCCCTGCGGCTCCGCGAGACATCACACATCATGCATCGTTGCATCACATCCCACTGTGCGTGGATCTGTGGGCATGTAAGACGGGCAGGGGGGCAGCAACACACGCAGGCCACCACTGAGGTCGAGCGCTGAGCCCCCCGAGGCGTATCGTGCAGTGGAAATTAGTGCCGCATTTTCCCGGTTCACCACTTCAGCCTGGCGATCGGAGACCCCCTCCTTCTCCCTCCGTCGCTGAAAGCGGTCTTGTTGGTGACCAATTTGCGTTCAGGAGATGCACCAACTCCCGATCCAGATGCAGACACCCGCCACAACACGTCCCACGCCCACGCTGTGGTGAATAAGGCCGAGGATCGATGGCGATGAGAGACCACATCTCTCTGTGGAATTAGCGCAACCGACGAATCCTCTTCGGTCTCCGGCACCGCGCAGCAGGGCTTACAGCTTGTATACCTGCAAAATGTAATCCTGAATCGATAATCAGGGAGGCGCAATGTGAGTTCGAAAGGGTGTGAGGCCTGTGAATGTGAGGGCGCGCGCGTTAGCTGTATCCATGTAGTTACTAGTTTTTACTGCGTTATGACTAAGAAAAGTACTCGCCAAGGGCCTGTGTACTAGTCCAAATTAATATGACCCATCGTATATGCAACGAATCTTAATCGCTCACTTGGATACTGTAAGAGTCGGGCGATACGAGTGAAGCCAAGTACCAAGGGAGGCAGAGGATGCACCGGTAGGGGAAAGGAGAGCGATTAGCGCTTAGCTAAGAGGACTGTGACAGATACTAACTCGTGACTAGTGACTAATGACTAGTGAGCCCATAATCACAGGCGCCAACGCCGGCGCATATCGCAATGCGTGTTTTGTGTATCGCGCGCCAGCGTCCATGATACAGCCAATCGCGGGAAATGTCAAATTGTATTTGGGTGTCTCAGTTGGTTGAGTGACGATTTGTGCTAGAGGGTAGTGCTAGGGTTCACCTGCACTCTCCAATGGATCGGTGATGCTGGCTGGTTCGGGTGATTCGCCCCTGGCGCGGTCTGCGCCAGGCCTTTGTCTGTTCCGACTTGCTTGCTTGGCTTATCTTCTTCCCTTCAGCTTGCTTGAAGGACTTGTGGCTGACTGCCCTGCCTTCTCGTACGCCTTGAAGGTGCGCCTCTGGTTTCCTTGTTCTTGTGTTCTCCTTCGCAATGGAGCTTGCTTGAAGGACTTGTGGCTGACTGCCCTGCCTTCTCGTACGCCTTGAAGCTCATCTCTCGTGCTGCCCATAGCGTTTCCTAGCTGCAGTCTAGCAATTTGGGCCGCTGCAGCGTGCATGGCGGTCATTTCGCTCGCCAAAATGGATTTTTTGTCTTTCGAAACGGCCATATTTTGAAACTTATACCGCCTCGTGCTTCTACTGCTTGTGTCACCCATTCACAGCAAATACTCTCGTCGCCATCATGCATCATCGCTCATCTCACTAGCATATGCACTCTGCTCCAGCTGATGCCCACTCGAATCCCTCCCAGCTCGTCCCATTCTCCTTTTGGCCACCACCATTGACCCTACCACAAGGACTAGTCCTTCCGTCTTTGGGTCACAGCGTGCGGCTAGGTCGTTTCATTCCTCATCATCTTCGCCCCCTTCCGCATCAACGTCTTCGTCTTCGCTGCTATCCGACAGGGACTGTTCTCCCCCTTGCTCATACTCATGCACAGAGCTTTCTGCTTCTTCGTCACTGGATGTTTCGTGCAAAATAGGGGTAGTCCGATTGGCGGCCGCGTTCCCTTTCCCGTGCCGGCGCGATTGGTGGTGTTTCCTGAGGCCTTTTCATGTCCCGCGGCATCCTTCCTTCGTGCGGCATTCTTGCCTGTCGCCCTCGTGCCTCGCGGTTTTTGGGTCGGCGTCCCCCCAAGTCTACGGGAGACGCTTCGGATGAGACGTTCCCGATCTTGAATCTGCATTGGCTTGGACAAGTACAGCGACATTCAGGGTCGGGATTTGGGTGGGGTCTTCATTTGGAACTCAACAAGAATGTGGTTCTTGTTTGTTCTTGGATGATGGGCAGTGGGTACTGTGAAGGGTTACACTCCTTCAGAGTGTCCGATTAGTATTGTTTTGCCCTGTCCTTCGAGCTTGCAGTGCTGATTGCAGGCATGGGCCAGTCCGAGCACCTTGGACAGCTGGCGGATCCCGTTCAATGACCTTTATGTTCCACCCGTGCTGCCACAAGTTGAACTCCCGATCGGTGTACCAACCTGAGGGGATGGCATGCCGTTGAGAGTGAAAAGCTGACTCTGTCCTGACTGTATATCAGGTGTCTGCCACCCTAATAATTGTCCTCGCTCTCAGGCATTGCACGTTGCCCTGACTCGAGTGGGACGAAATGCTTCTTTTTCTTGTTGGCCTACTGCAAAAGGCTACCATTTCGATGCTGCGCCCACTTGTTTTCAAGGTCACTTCAACCTGCGACATCAACTTTTTGTCCCCCGTTCCCTTCTTCAGTGTCGACCCATTTTTGAAAGCTCGTTCGACTTCTTAAAGGATACCTTTGACTTACTTTTGAATTAGTGATGATGCGTTAAAAGACATGGGTGCATTGGGTTGGATGGTGTTGTGGCGGAGAAGACGAGTAGTGATCGCGGTGTGCGTAAAAGGAGGCACGGAGGCGCGGGGCTTCGCATGGCCCTTGGGTGGCAATGGGCAGGGTGAAGGACAAATCTGGGTAATGGGCCTGCTAACACAAGAGGTGGAGCACATGGTGTTGAGATGGAGACTGACTTGTGCTTTTCGGTAAGTTCCTGGTGCTTGGGGCGGGCATGGAGGAGATCCAAAACGATTGAGCACCACAAGTGCTGAACACATTGAACGCAAGGGTGGGGCCCAACAACCACATTGCACCAATCAACTTCTGAAGGATCTGAGATCTGAAGCCCTAGGCCCTATGATTGAAGCAATTGTTCAAATCTCGAACGTGGGCACGAGCTGGCTGCAACCAAGTCGGCCGATCTGATGACTCAAGATACACTGCCCCCCGGCCGGATGGCCGACGAAGTCGGATTACTCATCATGCCGATCATGTTACTCCACACTGCCCCTGCGCCGGGTGTTGGCTTGGTTGCTCACAACACTGTAAGCCGGTACGAGGGCAGTGTACACTGCTTTTGCTGCCAGTATCCGGTGGACTACAAATGCCGCGCGCGCGTCGATGCGTCTGTTTCCCCACCCCCACCAACTCCTTGCACCCTGGTTCCTTCTACCCGCTTCCTGCCTATTATCTCCTCTCAGGTTTGCCCCTCCTCCTCTCCTCCTCTCCTCCTCTCCTCCCTTGCCCCCCCCCCCCTCCCCCTCCCCCTTCTCCCCTTTCCGCAGTGCCACTGGTCAACTGACACCAGCCTGGGCTTGTCAGTCCCTGGCCAACCTTGTCTTGACAGATCGTCGAAGGTCAACTTGTCGCCCTGGGCTACGTGCGCAACATTCTGGCCCCTCGTGGTTGTCAAGGACGCCTCTTCCTCATCTGTTTGTGTCTCCATCGGTTCGCATCTCACCCTGATAACTGACTATGTGCCCTTTTCCTGCTTAGAATGGCTCTATTTCCATTTGGCGCCCATGCGATATGATCGCCTCGCCTCCATCAAGCCTTGAATGACCTACGCCTTTCCTTCTTGGTACGTGATATACTTGATGCAGTGCTCTGACCAGCTATCCTCAGTTTGATTGCCCATCTCTAGCATCTTATTGCTTGTCGCTTGTGCTGTTCTCGGTATTTATGTTGGGTACGTTACTCTGCCCTATCCTCTTGCCATCTATCATCCCCACTAACACACTTTCAGCAGGTCTGCTAGCTGCATGGTCAGCGCTTTGACTACCCGGGGTTCAAGATCTATGGCAACCATCAGAGCTTCCGTGCGTCATTAAGCAAGAGATCGGCGAGAACCCACTTGACTATTGCCTGTACTTGTTCTCCAAGCATGCAACTGTTATGCGCGCCAATCAAGTGTGGTCGGCTGGTTCAAGGCGTTACAGGCAGCCAGCATCAAGTACCAACCCAAGCGACGACTCGTCTCATGTGGGCCCGAGGACATGCCTACTTTCCTGTCCACCATCTCTCCGTTTTCGATTCTCGCTAACCTGGTCCTGCCCATACTAACGTGCATCTCATCAGGCCCAGCGTTACCGATCCTTCATGGTTACTGTTTTCAGGCTCGCCGCAATGCATTTGTTTTGGTTCTACTAATCTCATTTGTGCCCCCTGCGATAGTGGATTGCAATGTCTGGAACGCATTACAGCTCCCCAGGTGGAAGGCGAATAAAGCATTACAGACCTGCGCCGGGAAGGCGATATATGCCTTCTCGTCAGAAAATACTCCCCGTGCCTTCCCGGGCTGAAATAGGATTTGGCACCCGCAAGGGAAAAAATTGAAAATGGTTAATCATCATTTCCGACTTTGAAAATACAATTTCACCTGTCCCGCGATTGGCTGTGTAGTCACGAAGAAAGACGGTTGGCATGTGCTCATCAGCAGACAACCCACACCGATGTGCATAGCATCTAGAGCTCCTTTTTGCGGTCCCCGGTCCACTGTAGCCATCATGCATCATGCATCTGTACTTGAGTGCATATCCGACACACTGGAAAGGATGTAGTCAATAAGGATGATCATCTGAACGATCAGATGATCAATGTTAAACGTTAATGGTTAATGACGCGTGATATGCGATGCGTGATGCGTGACGCCTCTACGCCCCGAGCCCTGTGGGTTGGCGGCGGTGCATAACGCGTAACGCGCACAGGGAACAGACAACATGACCCGATAGACACCCCCCTCTGCCTTCTCACCCAGTATATCTCTTTGGGCTGTGCAGGCCTCTACCAATGCCCAAGCTTCAAGTATTAGACCACTTGCAACGGCTTATAGAATGCGACAAGAACGAGTATCCGGGGTGCGCTCGCTCAAGAAGCTGCTTTTCTAGTTCTTTCCCTTTTGGTAATGAGGCCTGAGGCTGAGGCTTGAGGATGCGAGGATGTTATACCACCAAGATGGCCAGCGAGAGCTTTTGTGGGCACTGTGTGAAAGAATCATAACTGAGGGGTCTCAATCTCATTGGAGAGATCGTTCAACGCTCAAAGCTCACACCCTGCATCTACGTGTGTCTACCACGCTCATTGTATTCAGGCGCACTACATTTGTGGTTTGGAAGCGAATGGCGGACACCAGAGGGCCCTAAGGCCTAACTTGCAGGCGATGACTTCACTGGTTTCCTAATTGGTTTTTGGTACCTACAAGGGCCACACGCCGAAAGAGCCGAGTCAACAAGGCTCAGTGTGTCTCTTTGTCCCAGTCTCGCAAAGCTCTCTGTAAATGATATGAACGCACTAGTCTCCTGAACTAATGCCATCACTTAGTATCATCTCTCTGTGCTCTCTCGGGCAGCAGTGATAGATGAGAGTCTGGGTGTTGGCTAGCCAGATCATTAGTGCCTTCAACGAAGAAAACGGTGGTTATACCATCAGCTATACCCTTTCCTTTTTACCATGTCTATCATGCTGGGACTACTAACTTTTGAATCCCAAAACTCTGGACCAACATTCGTGGCCCTCGATAATCCATACAGTCCCTATTTCAATACCCCACAAAGAGCAATTGATGATAGGGTTGGAAGCGATGGTAGTGAGCAAAATGCAGGAGAGACTCACCCGGGATCAGGGTGAATGTGTTCTGAGGGCTGAGCCAGCCTATCGCTATAGAGAACCGCCACCGACCCGTTCATCCTGCGCGTGTGGCTGGTAGCGCCACTCCTGTTAAGGAACCAGGGGAGTCGCCAGGAGATCAGGACCCACTGGTGCCTGCCATCCTTTCTCATACCCGAAGAAGTGCTGGTGGATACTGATGAACAGGGAAGATATCCGAGCGGTGAACCACATCTCCATTGAGACTCAGTCGTCAATTCCTTCCAGTTCCCAAGCCTCTTACCCGCTGTCTTAGTGGCATAGTATCCTCGCGTCGTCAAAACAAGGGGAAAAACGGTTCTTGCGTGCGTCCCTGCTGGTATTTGGCGTTCTGGTCGCATTCTGCTTGCTCCAGTAGCCGAAGCAGCTCCTTCTCCCGGCGTTCCAAAGCGTCGTGCTCTCATCTTCCGGGACGCGGCCTGCGCCTCCTGAGTTCCCGAGTCGCACAGCGTGTGGTCCACCTCCAGTCCTGATCCTCCAATTGCTCCTGTGGCCTCATCACGCGGTAGTCAGTGCGCATTGCCTTCCTCCCGGGCCTCGTCCCATCCTCTTCCTCCACCGTTGGCTCGTTGTGGATGTGGGTGTCGGGGATGGAGCGCACGATCTGGAAAATGGGCTCTCGTACTGCCTCATGCAATGCACCAAACTCGGACTGGGTGCGGGTTAACGGTTCGGTTTAGAGGTAGCGTTTCCCCTGTCCCAGCCTTAAGCTCTGTTAATGATATGGACGCTACTTAGTATATGTGTACTACCTTACGAAAAAAAATGACTAGAATTGTATAAATGTTGAGAGTACACACTGAGTATCGTCCTAGTATTGTCGTGACGCAATCTAGTGACAAAAGCTGTACATGACGACCGAGTAAGGACGAGCGATTACGTGGATCACGTTCATTTGCTCCCCCCCTACTCCGTTTTGCCGCGTTACTAGTTATTCTTTTACCGGGCCGGGTTCAATACTTTTCAGACTGTCGAGAAGTTATTTGCGCTATCATCATGATGTATCATCGATTTTTGCTCTCTTGATCGCCCTAGTGCGACACCTCTCAGTATTTTAAGTAGGAACTAACGCACAACTGCTTAGCGCTCACATGAGTGCGCGATGACGACGAGCTGTCAACTTGTCACATAGCATCGTTAACGTTTAACATCATTAATCATTGGTCAACACTCCCCCGTGTCCACTGTTGCGCTACAACTGTCTGGGAAACGAAACAGAGAACAACCTCGACCTATTGAAGAACAACCTCGACTTATTGACCCAGCAAACTCCGGGTGAGAGAGCGGCTAGCTCCTCACTGTGGTGAGGGATGCGTTTTCTCTCTGGCTGCTTAAGGTCTGCACATGCCATACTAATACGGGTGGAGGTCGAGGATCGGAACGGGATGTGATAGCTCTCTTGATGAAAGTGCGAGATAGAACATGTGCCCAAGTTTGATACCATTATCGATATCTATGAGAGAGGGGGGGCTTCTGCGGTGTTGGCAGCTGCACTACATTCAGACGAAATTTCTCCCTCTAAATCATTCGGAACTCAAACACATGCTGCTTTATAAGGAGCAAGTGAAGATTGACGCTTTCTTCTGTTGAATAGAATTCCGTCGGATCTGGGAGATGTGCCCCCCAACCTCAGTATACAGGAAGGAGAAAACCATTAAAACCTCTCATTGGGGCTGCCCTCTTTCTATACTCTCACCGTACATCGTGCCTCACGCGAGTGCTGCTGTTCATTCAACTACTCTTGGCTCTCTCCTGTTTACACCTGCTGCTCAGTGCCTCGAGCCCGCTGACGAGCAAGTCCAGATTGGTCTGGTAAAAAAACCCTTAGATGAACCACTTTCTTGTCCATTAGGATCGCTCATTCGATGAAATTGTCTCCTGCAGCTCGCGACCACCCAAATACATAGAGATGTTCAGTTGAGTAGAACAAAAGAGACACTCTTATAGCTTCCAAAGTGAATAGATACCCTAGACTTTGTGGATATGGATGGAAGTGGGATGAAATTCTTGTTGGACTAGTAGTGTCACGGGGCGGGCCCCCCAAGTAAACGTTGAACGCCAAGCCCACGATGCCGCCACGATCGCCCGATTAGAAGAACGGATCCGCTCACTTGAGGCAATAGTTCAAGAGCAAAATCAACGAAACCATCCCAAATCTTTGATGATGGAAGAAGATATTACTGCCCCCGCCATCCTCCTGAGACGCGAGGATGAAAGAGGAGCTGTTTGATCGCAATATCGAAGTTGTCCAAAAGATAGAACCGGGGCTCCAGTTCCCTCCCTCTGGCCAAGTGGAGCCGGCAACTCTAAGGCAAATCCACGGCCCATCCTCCAAGCCCTCATCCCTACTCAAAAGAAAGGTCTCGCAGTAGCAACTCGGACAACTGTCACGTTGAGATTGTTCAGGCCACTCCCAAAGCGCTCAATCGCCATTTGGATAGTTGCCGGTGCAAATATGACGACAATTCAAGTCAAAGGGGACCCAGTCCTTCCTCTCACGCATCGCCTGACCGTTCAAACTCACGAAATGAGGTATGTGCGCCCGTTTCGTCCCGTTTGCGTAAACGAGCAGCAACAGGATGGATTGGGGGACGTGACGGCTTTCTTTGGCGGCAGCACCCCTGACAATGCGCTTGACCCCAAAGCCAAACGATTTTGGTTCGGCCCCATTACCATGGAGAAAACGGGATAAGGACCTACGCAAGTTACTCAAGGATGCAGGTCTTTCAGGGGTGGGATCGCGCCAGCGAATAGTTCTGATCTTTCCCATGGACAAGCACCTTTATAGCAACCTGTAGCAACCCAGGGGGGGGTTGAAATTGGACTGAAGATGACATGTGCATGACATCGATGAAGTTGATGAAGACAGATGGCACAACCACAGCGTGTTGTAACATGTAAACGCAAGCTTCTGTTGACAAAATGGAGGTGGCAGGGAGTACTGAACATACTGCTACTGATAAGATCGATGAGATATCAACAATTAATGAGAAATGAGATCGGAGATTGCTACTCAGACTGAGTACTGATATGGATCTGATCGGCATATACTTGTCAGCGTTGTTTTTTGATCAAGAAATATCGGCCTCTTCCTCTCAAAAGCGATCGGTGACCTACAGTATGGCAATTGTTCCTCTGAAGCCTGAAGCTAGCCTGAAGCTCCTGAAGCTTCAATTGAAGGCACGGGTCGCGGAGCTCCGTGCCTTGTTGAGGGGGGTGGAGGGCAGGCCGGGGTAGACATTGGGCCGCGAGATCGAAATGGCAGCAACGGCGTTCTCCTGGTGTGGTCAAACGCCGGCTTGGATTTCCCTCTGCTTTGTTGGCGACGGCGTAGGGGCCTGTCGGGGCACGTGACGCCAGTGGCACGTGGCGTGGGACATGTGACGGTGCAGCTGAAAGCCCGAACTTAAACGCCGAGCTGGCAAAGGCTGCACAGGGCTGCACAGGCACTGAGGCGCTGCGGCTGATCTTCCAACTTTGAACGTTCAACCGGCAAGCCAAGGCGAGCGGACGCGAGGCCGGGAAGCGTCGGGCAGGGCAACAGGGGAACCTAGCCGTCCAGTGCCTGGAAAGACCCCGTGCAGAGCACGCCGCAAGGCGTGACAATCATTAATCGATCATTAATCCCGGGGCCAGTGGCAGTGGCATGGCGCAGCGTGAGAGCGGCGGCGGCTGGCCACTGGAAGACTCGTTTGTGTTTCGCCGCCTACCGCTTTTGAAAGTGGCAAGCAGACACACTCCTGCATGGGCAGCCTCCCGTGCTCGATAACATGGACGGGTGACGGTCACGCATGCCCCTCCAACCCTACCCCGCCCCTCTCTACTGGTCCCGTGCTGGGCGTTGGCGTGTGGATCACGTCAGGCCCAGGCACTGAGGTTGCTGGCCAGCGTTCCGCCGGCCTTTGCGTCCGGCACAACGCCGGTGTGGCACCCGGGCCGACGCCCGTGGCTCTCTTAGGGACGGGTGAGCAATGCGTGATAACGCCGCCAGAGTGCATGCATGGTCCATGCACGCCGTTGCTGCCTGTCTTCTTCGTCCGGCTTCTCCGCTACTATAAAAACGTGCTCGCCTCGGCCTGGACTCCGTTTCTCCCCACCCACAGCCTCTTCTCCTTCTCCACCATGCCTCTTGTTGGTTCCAAGGCCCCTCTCTTCACCAAGGCTGCTGTCATTGACGGCCAGATCTCGGAGGTCTCTCTCGAGAAGAACCTCAAGGCCGGCAAGTGGACCGTGCTCTCGGTATGTCTACTTCTATCCCGCCTCGGCCCTTGTGGGTATGCTTGCTGACCCGCCATGGTTCCTCTTTCCCAGTTCTACCCCCTGGCCTACACCTTCGTGTGCCCCACCGAGATTGTGAGCTACGGTGCGGAGGGCAAGGCGTTCAAGGACCTGAACGCTGAGCTCCTGTACGCCTCGACCGACTCGGAGTTCACCCAGCTCGCCTGGGACCAGGCCAAGACCTCGGACGGTGGCCTGGGTGGCGTGTCGAAGAACGTGGCTCTGGTGGCTGACACGAACCACAGCCTGTCGCGGGACTACGACGTGCTTCTCCCTGACCAGGGCGTTGCGCTGCGTGGCACCTTTATCATTGACCCGCAAGGCATCATCCAGCATGCCACCATCAACAACGCCCCTGTTGGCCGCAACGTGCAGGAGACCCTCCGTCTGCTCGAGGCGTTCCAGTTCACTGCCGAGCACGGTGAGGTCTGCCCTGCCGGTTGGCAGAAGGGCGCGGACACCATCGACACCAAGAACGCCACGGCCTACTTCTCCAAGCACTAAGCTGGTCTTGTAACTTGGCTCTGCTGCTTTATATTTCCTGACCTGAATTGACCACTCTGTAGTTTGCTGCGCAATCGTATAGCTGCACAAGGTGAAACCTTCCCGGGATGTGGCCTATTGAAGCGTCAGGCCTCAGGACATGGATCCTGAGGATACATACGCAGAGCAAGTTGAACCTTTCTATTAGACATCGGCAGTGCTCATTTCTAAGGAGTACTTCATGTTGTGGCGTGGAGGAATGATATTATGCCTCGTTGGCGTCGTAGGCACACCAGCACGGAACTCAACCCCATACTGTGCACAGGGAGCGTAGTCCCGTTTCCTTCCTCCTTTCTCTGAGCTCGAGTCGCTTTTGTCACCTTGCCACTGCCACGCTCTCGCTCTACTCTTTAACCTCGTTCCCACTCTCATTGCTACCGTCGGATTAGTTCTCTCTAGCTTGAAGACTGCGGTGGAAGAGGGCGCTCGGCATCCACAGCGCAACATACCCTCATCACGAGGGCGAAGTCGCCAAATTCTTTGTAGAGATTGGTGCCCACCCTGTGCTTTTCTGACAATCCGAGAGAGAGAAACAGGTGGTGTGCTTGGCCCTTTCTTTAATGGCAGCTTAAGACCTGTTATGCCGTAAAAACCTGAAGAGCACTTGACCCTTCTAATTATCGATGCCAGTGTGCACAATGCAGAAGTCCACGATGGTTTTGAGATACCTAGTATATCTCCTCCAGAAAACCCAAACAGCAGGGTGCATTATATGGATTCAAGTATCGAGTTGGAGCGAAAGAGAGGAAGAGAAAAACTGGGGGGGGGGTCGAGAGACGCAGAGGACATGCGGGGAGAGGAGGAAGGGGTACGTATGCGCGCTGTGATAAGTACCGAGGGTTGCTGTCGCCATGAGACGAGTACAAAATGCCGCATGAATAAGAGAAAGCCGGGGAGAAGAGAACAGAAAAGGAAGAAAGGGAAGAGAGATTAATACCTCAATTTACTCACTGGCGTGGTGACACCAGATTCCTGCTGTGGCGGGTAAGGCAAGTCAAACCCGAAAATAACGGACGGCTACCGTTCTCTTCTGTTGTGACGGGGGGGGGAGGTAATGAAGATAGCTTACCACGCTAGCGTCGTAGTCGCAAGCAGCCCCCCGCCCACCCCTAGTGACATGCTTTACCCTACGGCCCGATGTTGTCATGCGGTAGCCTCGGGGTGTATTAACCCGTCCCCTCTTGTAATGTTAACCGGGGACACAACAAAACCATTTGGACGGCCAATGGGACCTACGCACATTACTGGATTCCGTCTGATCCCGCCTGATGCCATACGAGAGGTCGGATGTGCTATAACGGCCACGGAACCGCGTTACCCCATAGTACATGGACCCCTCTTCGACGAGTCTTGACGACTTATGCACGCTGCTCTCTCTGTCCTCGGAGATTCTCTCCTTTCTTTTGCCTCAATATCCGTGCTCGGTTCGATCTGGATAAAGTCCGTCATACCACCCTTCCCCTTCTTCTCGAATATCCCAACGACGGCAATGCTGTTCACCAATGGAGGGAAGAGCAGAGCACATCTTCAATAAGTCTTTCCGAAAGTGTTGAGAGGCTATCAAATCGAGTACTTCATCAACACTCTTTGCTTCTCTTCCTCTTCTATATAGGTTCGAGCGAGAGAATGGGTATATCTGCCGGCACTCGTCTCCTGGCGCCAAAAGCATCTGGTCCGCCGAGTTATTATCTTCGTAAACACGGTCTCAAAGGGGGCAATGCCGTAGTCTAATGCATCTTGCACCATTTTTAACGGCGCTTTACTGTTTCGCGTGCTCGCCCTTTTCCTCTCGGCCCTTTTTGCTTTCTGCTCCGTGTTCTCTTTCTTGCTACATTCTTCAGCCTTGCCTGGGGAATCTCTCTAGTCTCCCTCGTTTTAGTCTTCGATGCGTTCCTTTATGGACGGTATTGATTGGACTGATGCATGGTTTTGGTCCAGGACCACAGATAAGGGGGGGCACACAGGTTTTTTGGACGTATTAGTAGAGAGAGAGAACCAACACTACACACAGTTCGGCTGTGAACCCTATCCTTGGTGTCCCTCTCTCCCTCAAACATTTGTTTCCCGTTCCAGCACCATAGGGAAATGTGCCCTTCTGCATTTCTTTGGCCTCCAGTTCCAGGCAGGCTTTGGCACTTGGCCCCAGGCGAAGATCGGGTGCTAACATATACAGTGCGAAACGCCGCGTGTGACGGGTGATGGGTGAGGCTGGGCCTGAGGCCGGGTGCGGAGAAGGTGGAACAGGGGCCCCCTAGGAAAGTAGACAGTGCACCAACGTTTCAAAATCGGAGGCTGCCTGCTGCTACTGCTGCTGCTGCGGGCCGCTCGGCTGCTACCATCCCCTCCCCCACGGCCCGCAGCATGCGCCCCGCCCCTGGCGCTGCTGCGCCGCCCACTGCCCCGCCGTCGCCGCCGCCGCCGCTGGCCACGTCTCTGCACCCCCCCCGGCCACGCCGCCCCCGTCGCCCGCGCCCGCCTCTCGCTCCCAGGCTCCCCAGACCCCGTGGCGCCACCCAGCCGCCTCACCCACTCCCGCTCCATGGGCGACCTCTCCTCCGACGCCCTCCGTTCCTTCGGCAGCGGCATCGGTTTGGGCATCGATCTTGGCGATGAGGCAGACCAAGACGCCGACGAGCCCTTGCCGCTGGACATCGGCCTGCCCAAATCCCAAGCCTTTGTGCCAACTGCTGCTGTCCCCCTGGCGCACAACAAGGTGTGTGGCTGAATGAGAATGCCTTGTGTAGAAGCAACCAAAGACGACTGACTGTTTCTTTCCCCTCTAGTACCACCTGATTCCATCTCCGTTGCCGCACCCATTCATCCGCCAAACCCACCCACGCGTGCCCCCAGCCTCGAGGATGCAATGCGCTCTTACGACAGATCCCTGTGTCGCGAGAAGCCACCCCCCCACCTACTGACCCCCAGGAAACCATTGGGTGGGACGACCATCTGCGATGGCCTTGGATGCCCAACCCGCTTCCCTCGACGCCTCTGAAACCAAGTCCACCGCCGTCATCGGAGACACCACTAACGACGGCGAAGTCTCCCCGTCCGAAGTGTCGGCGAGACCTGCCTGGTCTGAGGGACGGGGAGGCTGCGGAGCGGCGTGCCTCTCTCCGCTCTTTATCGGTCCGTTCGGGACGTTGTCTGAGCTTTGGGTTTCCAACGGGGCACACATGGGTCCGGCCCAAACCGCCTGTGCGCGCCAGGGGGAACAGGAGGAGGCGAGCATACGTGGCGGGGGAGAGCATCGCCTCGGGCTCAGAACCTGCTCAGTCCCGTCAGTTGTCCCAAGCTCTCAACCGAAGAAGATTGGTCCTCGTCGGCCACTGCCTAACCCGACGGCGCCAGCCGCTCAACCACCCACTCAGGCAGCTGTTCAGCCCCCAGCTCACCTACCCTCTCAACCAGCACCTTTTCGAACGCTTCCTTCAACCACTCAACCAACTGCTCATTCAGCTTCTCACTTAACCGGCCAACAAACCAAGAGCCGTCTGTCCCGTCTCGCTCGTTCCCTCCATCTGGAAGGGATGTCTTGAATCGTTTGGGCAAGACAGGTGGCACAGCACCCCCCAAATCGGATGCACACTGAAACATCACTCTCCTCCACCTCGACTACGCCCTCCCCACTCGGCCCGACCGATTTAGGGCAAACGGTCCAGCGGGTCTTTCACTCCGTCCGAATCAGCTTCGACTCTGGCCGGAGGTTCGCCCGTACGGCTGCCGTTCTCTTCGCTTCCTCGGTCGCAAACGGTGCCAGAACGGTTACACATGTTGACCCGCACCGAATCACCTGTTCCCGGTGCTGGCCCTGGATCTGCCAAAGCAGCTGCCCTCCTTCTCTCTCCCACACGGCGGCGTGGACTTCCCCTGAGAGAGCGTTTGCGCTCGCTCCAAAACGAGCGACCCAGCATACCGACTACCTTACAACCCCCTCCAACTGCGTCTATGGACCGCCCCACCATCTTTGGAGCAAATCATCTCGCGCCGATGTGCCGGCGGACGGGCCCAGCACAACGCAAGGCCCCCCCAGCACAGCGCAACCACCCACTCGTCCCGATTTGCCCATGGCTACTAGCTCTGAGGCCCGAACTTCGTTTGCCTCGCCATCGAGCACGGTGCGGCCATACGAGACCAGTTCCAAGTCGACCCAATGCCCTAGTCCTGTGGTGCAGGAGTTCGAGGTGCCCACTGCATGTTGTGCTCCCGCCCCACAGGAACCAGCTGCCGGAATGACTTTTGACCGTTCCACCTCGTTGTCGCCCCAGCCCCGTCCCGTCTCTTCTGCTCATCAACCATCGCCTAGTCCTGTTTCCCCTCCTGCTCGTCGACGGGCCTATTCGCCCGATTCGTCGTTCATGACTGTTGCAAGTTCTCCCCCCCCTCGACAATCTAGCCGGCCTATATCCAACATGGCGTCTTCCTCCTTCTCAGCCGCCCACCATGCTGCCACAACGCCGGAGCCAATGCCGAGGCGAAGGCCACCAAGCCCCGGAAGAGTCTACAAAAACTAGCTCCCGGCTCGGTCTCTGCACGGATCAGACACTGCAAACTAACGGTGACAATAGCCATTCGGACGCAACAGACAAAAGCGCTCTCCACCCATCCCCTGTTCGGGCGGCGAACAAGGCTTCATTGTGGCCGCCAGCCAGCAAGCCAAACGTGGCCACTATCGAGGTTCAACCCAAGAAGAGGTCACCCACCGCCAAAGGAACCGTTGACGCTACCGGGCCCAACGGGAATAACGGGAAGGTTGAGCTAGGCGAGTTGGGCTTGCCCCAAAGTGCCCGCCTCCTGAGCATGCGCGCTTCCCCGTTGGTACAGTCCTTTCCCCAGTGCCCAGACGTCAAAGAAAGGAGCGTTGGAGACTACCGGGCCTACAGGGAAGATCGAGCCCGGCGATGCTCGGCTTACTAGCATACCCCCTTCCCCGGCGGGCACCACCTCTTTCCTCAGTGCCAAGTCGCCAGCTTCGTCCACCGCAAGTCGGGATGCGTACATTGTCTTTGATCAACCCGCCAAGGGGATCGCCACGTCCCCTACCTCCCGTCCACGGACCAAATCGGCGGCACCTGCGCTGACATCAACGGGGTCACTGGCCAAAGCCTCTGCCAAGGCGGATCCGGCAGCGCCGTTTGGGGTCCGATTACGCACCGTCCCTCGCCCCTCTGCTCCGTCGGCCCCTCCTGCACCCAAGTCAGCTTTGTCGAGTGCCCCCCCCACCTCGCCAGAAGCCGAGGTCGCCCAAGGAGGAGGTGGTGGAGCAGCAGACGAGCACGGCGACACCACCGTGGTACGCATCACTCGTGCCTCGGCCTTTGACGCTTGAGCAAAAACAAGATCTACGGAGGATCGCAGCCTTCTGTGTCGTCTTCCTCTCCCGGGTCGTTGTTTGGGGTAGCGTTGCGTTCGGCCCAACCGAGTCCTGCCCCGCCAGCACGGTGACGCGACCCAGTGCGCTGGCGGCCCCCATCTCTGGCACCGGATGGCTCCGTACCACTTCCTCCACCTTATCTTCCGTGTCGGGCGAGTCGGCAGCGAGTCCGAGCCCATCGAATGCCCATTCGGACCAAGGCTCGCTCGTCTTTCAAACCCCGCGTGAGGAGCCCTACCAGCACCCTCGAAAAGGTGCTGGGTCCCTGTTTCGTCCTCCCTGCCTCAGTTGCCCGAAGAGGCTACCCCGGCGTCTACCCCCGCCAAGTCGCCTGTTGGTTTACTGCGTCGCTCCCCGTGCGCGGACGAGGAGAGTAGGGAGAAGGCAGCGGTCACGCCCACGGCGCTCGACTCGCCCATTGCATTGACAGCACCATCTTCTCCTGCCGCTCTCGACCGCCGTCGTTCGCCCCGTGGCTCGCCTAGTGCTTGTTCCACCAGCGACCGCTCCTCCGCGGGGAGACACTCAGACGGGCCCGCGTCCTCCAGTACGCATGGCAGCAGCGCCTCCTCCGCCTTTACCTTTTCTCCCCCCACTCCGCTGGCCGAGCTGAGCCCGGCTGGCTCCTCGGCGTGTGCGCCGCCGACGCGCTTGTCGGCCAGCCCAAGCAAGCTCTCCGCCCCGTCGACCACCAGCACCGCGGCCTCGCTGACGCAGCCGCCGAGGCGATGGCGGATGTGGAGGCAGCAATGGGCGCGCTAAGGGTCGCGCTGACGGCGGCGGGGCGAGTTTCCGGTAACCGGGAACCGGTAACCCCACTTGTCTGTCTGTCTGACTGTCCGTCGGTCTGACGGTCTGATGTCTGTCTGTTTTTCCCCCTTGGCGCCCAGAGAGGCTCAGCGCTACAAGCTAAAACCCATGGTAGCTGCATGTTATACCTTGCCGTTCAGATTCCCTGCACCTATTTTTGCTCTTTTGTTTTGCTTTGGTTGGCTTGGGCTTGGGAGGTAGTAGGTTTGGTGCGTGCCAGTGTGACAGACGGTCGACCAGTGGAAGTGTGGTGCCAACCCTAGCTGCCTGGGGACCGGCTGCTGACCAGTGAGTGACCCCATGGATGATGTCGATGGCGACGAACCGGCCCATTGCCCGGCCCGAGCCGTCCCGAAGACTTGCGCCGTGCGTGTCTGTCGACTGGGCGGGGGCAGCGGCGGTGGGGCGCCGGGCGCAGGGCCAGTGTGCGATTAATAATTGCTTAGCGGGGGCGGGGGCACCTAACGATTCGCTGACGCAGACCAGAGCAGAAGCAGAAGCAGCGGCACGCCCCGCCCCCGCCCCTGGTCGGCTGGGTTGCCTCGAGGTGGGTTGGGTAAGCCAACGGATGGGATTCAGCTTCTTGGGTGGGCTCGGCGGCGCAGCTGGCACGTTGGTCGCCTCTCGACCCACCCACCTCCTGCTCTGTGTGCGCCATGCTCGTCAAGGCTCTCTCCGCTTGACCTCGCTTGCCACCCAGCCCCACCTCCGCCTTCTGGCCGGCGGGTCGTCCCGCTCGTTTGCTACGTGTGCGTACTCCTCTTCCTCGCGCCCTGTGCTGCATCGCGTGTGCGTGGAGGACCGATGCTCCCTGGCCGTGGCAGTGGTACTGACTTGTGTGTGTTTTGCGGTGCTGCAGCGGCGTACCGCCAAGTCCAGGCCAGCCAAGTCCAGCCGGCGTCCTACATCAAGGGCACGGTGAACGAGCCGACTGAGTACCCGCCTTCGAACGCCGCGCACGGCTCGTACGAGTGGACGTTTGAGCGGGTGGTGGCCCTGTCGCTCGTGCCGCTGATTTCGGCATCGACAGTGAAGCATGGCGCGTCGGGTGCGCTGGATGGTGCACTAGCTTTGGGGCTGATCATCACTCGCACTACGGTGTGAGCCAGGTGCTGTTTGACTACTTCCCCAAGCGCAAGACGCCCAAGCTGGCCGCCTTGTTGACCTGGACCTGGCGTGCCACCTCGGCCGCCGCGCTGTACGGCCTGTATGGTACGTTGTCCCTCTCTTGGTGTGCGGTCGCCGACCCAATCTGACATGTGTTTGTGTTTGCGTTTGCGTTTGCGTTGCTGCTCAGAACTCAACACCAACGACATTGGCCTGACGAGACGATTGCGCGTGCGTGGACGGCGTAAGGGGGACGGGGATGCCTCGCAATATACTGGTCTCTATGGTATGAGTGGCGGATAGGGAAGCAGAGTGCTGGGAGCTGGGATGCCAGGTTGGTCGGACGAGGGCCATCATCTCTTTTAGGTACAGTCTAAGGCTGTGGACGAGCTGGCTGAGTAGAAGAGGCAAGGCGAGGGAAGCACGGAGCGTGAAGCGCCTGACCAATGTATGCTTGGGGGGCGGGCGCTTCGGCTGAGCTGGCGCTGAGCGCTGGTTGGATGCTTGGGTTAAACATGAATTTCAAGCTTGCAGCTGCCATGTTGAACATTGAATCGTCGTTTGGAGGGAACACCTGGGACGCTGCATGGAATGGAGAACTCTTGAACGTTCAGTTCAGTTGAACGTTGACGTTGTTTGTAAGTACCAAGTACGAGGATGGGTTTGAAATGTGTGTCGTCTCACTTGGCCAGGGGGGCAGGAGGCGGCAGACGCGCACTAGGGCTGGCCAGACCAGGCCAGACGCAAGGGCAGAGGTCAGCAGGTCAGATGGTCAGGCTGATGAGAATCGATGATCGGTGCGATGTATGAGAACGAGGGATGCAACTTCCAAACCCGACGGAAAAGTCCGTGGCGGCACAGCGCCAGTGTGCACGCCTGGCCTGCTTCCCTCTGCTTCTCACGATCTTACGCCGAGGCTCGGGCGCAGGTCTCGTGTGGTGTCTGGCTGCTTGCTGGTCAGGCGTCGTGACGCTGAACTTTCCGGCCACGCTAGCCAGCTGCCGTGGCAGTCGCAGTCGCTGGACGCCCAGACTCGGCGCTGACAAACTGACGCCCCCCCCCCCCTCAATAAAAGGCCCGCAGCCCTCGGCGCTTTCTTTAGCTTCCGGCTACCTTCGTGGTCAATCGCTCTTGCTCCCCAACTGGAGCACCTTCCCTCCTTCCGTAGCCCCGGTGCTATGTCCCATCTCCCTGCTACCGCCGCCTCTGGCGTCCAGGAGGGCCGCGCCAGCGTGGTCCTCGGTGCGCAATGGGGTGACGAGGGCAAAGGTGAGTTCCTTCCCCTCCTTTTTCCTCGTCGCCTCTGCTGACTGTCGCTTGGTTCTGCAGGCAAGCTTTGTGACATCCTTGCGGGTGCCATGGACGTGTGCGCTCGCTGTGCTGGCGGCAACAATGCCGGTCACACCATTGTGGCTCATGTGGGCCCCGACAAGGTCAAGACCAAGTTTGACTTTCACCTGCTGCCCTCGGGCCTGGTCAACCCTCGGTGCGCCGGCTTTATTGGTTCGGGGGTCGTAGTGCATGTGCCTTCGTTTTTCGCTGAGCTCGACACGCTGGAAAAGAAGGGCTTGGAGGTGAGTGGCCGTCTGTTTGTTTCGGACCGCGCCCATCTGGTGTTTGACTTTCATCAAGTCGTCGATGGCATGAAGGAAGTCGAGCTGGGAGGCAGCAGCATTGGCACCACCAAGAAGGGCATTGGGCCAGCGTACGGTTCCAAGGCTTCCCTCTCGGGCCTGCGTGTGCATCACCTGTACGACCAAGAGTTGTTTGCAACCAAGTTCCGTAACCTGGTTGAAGGCCGGTTAAACGCTACGGTCACTTTGAGTACGACACGGAGGGAGAGATTGCGCGCTACCGTGCCTTTGCTGAGCGTCTGCGCCCGTTTGTTGTCGACGGCGTCACTTTCATCCACTGCGTTGGCACAGAACCGCCGTGTGTTGGTCGAGGGTGCCAACGCGTTGATGCTTGACATTGACTACGGCACGTACCCCTACGTTACTTCGTCTTCCACAGCGATCGGTGGCGTGTGCACTGGCTTGGGCATCCCCCCCAAACTGGTGGGCAAGACGATTGGTGTGATGAAGGCCTACACTACGCGCGTCGGTTCCGGTCCCTTCCCCACCGAGCAGCTCAACGAGGTTGGAGTTCACTTGCAAGAGGTGGGTGCCGAGTGGGGCGTGACGACCGGCCGTCGTCGCCGGTGCGGATGGCTGGATTTGGTGGTGATGAAGTACTCGCACATGATCAATGGCTACGACAGCCTCAACCTCACCAAGCTCGACATTCTCGACGACTTGGAGGAAATCAAGGTGGGCGTGGCGTATTACCACGATGGCGTCGAACTCGCCTCGTTCCCTGCCGACTTGGAGTTGCTGGCGCAGGTGCAAGTCAAGTACGAGACGCTGCCCGGGTGGAAATCGAACATTTCCAAGATCACCCAGTACGACGAGCTGCCGACCAACTGCAAGAAGTACATTGAGTTCTGCGAGAAGTTCCTCGGCGTGCCCATCGAGTACATTGGCGTTGGCCCTGGCCGCGAGAGCATGATCCACCGGCAGCAGGCGTAAGAGGCGCGATGAACTCCCTTGGGCCAGTTTGTGGTTGGCAACCCCAAGGACCTGTGGGATCCTCTAATGCAGCGATTGCCGTGACTTTCACAATCTGGAGTAGACTGCAGGACTGGTAGCGAGATTCCCTGAAGTGGTGTGCTGTAGCAGGTAATGTCGCAGGTGGACGGTGGACCGGGCGCTCGTGCGGGACACCATAGTTGGTAAGTAACTGGAAGAAGTGAGCATGTGAGAGTTGAATACCACGTAGACTATCATCATAGCTTGACTCTCACAGCAAAAGTGACTGCGTGCGTACTACGTGCCATGGCTGCCACGGCCTATGGTGGCGGGGGGGGGGGCAGACAGACCAGTGACAGTGACATGTGAGTCAACGTCTTGCGCACTGCATGTGAATGGTAGAGAACTGGCATACACACCAATACCCCTTTTCCTAGGACTTGGATGCTGTTGGGGCTTCGCAACAAGTCCGGGGAGGTACTGGAGACAAAAAAAGTCCGTGAGTGGGGTTGGTTTGGAGAAGGTAGAGACCCGAAAAGAGAGGCGCACGCTTCAGACACTATGTATGGCAGTCCTCAATGGCCAGGCTGAGCTCAGCGCTGACCCGCGGATCGCGCTGTTAAAGAAAGCCCAGTGCTGCCCCACATGGGCGGGGTCACCTGACCAATCACCGGTCACCGGTCACCGGTCATGCTGGCCAAGGTACGTACATTAAGGTGCAGACGGACATGGATGCAGGCTACCGGTCGAACTAGCCGTTGGGTCTAAAAATGCCTACAATGCGTTCGTTCATCTTCAACTGCACGCTCACCTCAGGCCCTCAGTATTCAATCAAGGCACAGCGGTGTTCCAACACGTTCCACCCAACCAACCGCCGTGTAGCCTGTCGGCTCTGCCATCCGAGCGCCCGCCATGCGACGATGGTCTAGACCTTCACTTAATTCCACCTCGAGTTGAAGGAGCTGGCGCAACTGAACGTTGAACGTTCAAGTTGAATTTTCAACCGGCCCGTTCGACGACGTCACACGTAGCTGGAAGAATCCCCCCGTGTCACGGTCCTCTTAGGTAACTGGCCGTGCTTCTTGCGCGCTGGCTGGCTGGTGTTGGCTGGTGGTGTTCCTCGTTCTGGCGAGGCAGTCGGAGACATGCTGGGCGCATCGTGCCTGCGGGTGAGGCCCTCAGGCGCTGAGGCCGGAGGCAGGTCTTCTGTGCTGGCCAGGTGTGCCTATGTGACATGTGACATGCGACCTGTGCCATGTGAGCTGGCTGGTTCGGTTCGAGCGGCCCATACTGGGCCAGTGGCCGAGCAGCCGTCGAGATAGGCAGAGAAGAGCAGCCTGGGCCGGCGCAGGCAGACGCCCGGTCTCCGTACGACAATCGCCGCCTGTTCGGCTGGTCAGACTATCAGTATCGCTGGGCCCCCGTGCTGGTGACGAAATGCCGTTCGAAGCGGCGGCATGGCAGCACTGCCCCTGCGCTGCGTGCGGGTATGGCGGCTCGGCCCAAGCGGCCCTTGCTGCTGCACACCGACGCGTGTGCGTCACCCGTCACCCGTCGCACGCCACAGAGCCCACGCGCCCGCAGTGCGCCAGAGTGCGGGAACCTTCGGATGCAGTTCCGGACAAGGCGAGACTGGCGCCGTGCGGTGCCATTAATAATGATTGGGTGCGTCTGGGCAGGGATGTCCGTCAATATTGCCGCACTTGGTCGTGGGCGCTGGGAGGCCAATGTACCTCCTTGTGGGGAACCGACGGCCGTGGCCAGAAAGCGTTTTCTCCGTCTATAAAGTCGCCTGGCTCCCCCCCCCAGCCGTCTTTTCCTCTTTCCCGTTGGCTGCTGGCTCGCTTGCCCTCTCTTCTTGCTTCTTCCACCCTCCTCCCTTCCTCCGCCGGTGCGCATCTGCTCTCGCTCTGCTCTGCTGCTCAGCCCCGCACCGCCCCATCCTTCCCTCCCGCCGCCTGCGAGTACCATGGTCGCCGTCCGCGTCGACGCCCTGCCCGTGCAGCCCCAGCAACCCGACCTCAACGACCCCCTTGTCGCCCCCCCGCGGGGCGACCACCCCGAGGTGACCACCTCGGCCAACCTGGATGCCAATGGCTTCCACCATGTCGTCCGCTCGCAAGCTTCCTACGGTGGCGATGCGCTCCCTGCCGCCCAAGGCCTTTACGACCCTGAGAACGAAAAGGACAGCTGCGGGGTGGGCTTTATCTGCCACATCAAGGGCAAGCCCAGCCACAAGATTGTGTCCGACGCCAAGTTTGTCCTGTGCAACATGACCCACCGCGGCGCCACTGGTGCCGACGCGCGCGATGGTGACGGCGCTGGGTGCATGACTGGTATCCCCGACTCGTTTTTCCGCCGCGAGCTCGAGATGGACTTTGGCATCACCCTTCCCGCCGAAGGCCAATACGCGGTGGGCAACGTCTTTTTCACCCCCAAGGATGACCGCTGCGTGCGGACCACCAAAAGATCTTTGAGTCGGTCGCTGACTCGGTAGGGCTGCGTGTCCTGTGCTGGCGGAACGTCAGTGTCGACAACTCCATCCTTGGTCCCGCCGCGCTCAGCAAGGAGCCCAAGATCCTCCAGCCCTTTGTTGTGGCCAAGGAGCACTATGGCGCCGGATCGGCGCCTGCGCAGACAGAGGCTCCGTTTGACGAGAAGAACTTTAATCGCCAATTGTACGTGCTGCGCAAGTCGGCCACTCACAAGATTGGTTTGGCCAACTGGTTCTACATCTGCTCTCTCTCCCCGAGCAACATTGTCTATAAGGGTCAGCTTGCACCCCGGCAGGTGTACGACTACTATTATGATCTGCTCAACGCCCGTTACGAGTCGCACTTTGCCTTGGTCCATTCCCGTTTCTCTACCAACACTTTCCCTTCTTGGGACCGTGCCCAGCCGATGCGGTGGGCAGCCCACAATGGTACGCATGCCTCCCCTCTTCGCCTTGGTCTACTTCCTTGTTACTGACTCCCTGATGCATAGGCGAAATCAACACGATCCGCGGTAACAAAAACTGGATGCGTGCCCGCGAGGGCATGTTGCGTTCGGAAGTGTTTGGCAACGACCTTGACCGCCTCTACCCGATTATCGAACCTGGTGGATCCGACTCGGCTGGGTTTGACAATGTACTGGAGCTTCTGGTCGTCAATGGTGTCTTGACGCTGCCCCAAGCGATCATGCTTCTTATTCCTGAGGCTTGGCAAGGCAAACAAGACCATATGGAGCCCGAAAAGGTTGCCTTTTACCGCTGGGCGGCTTGCATGACGGAGCCTTGGGACGGGCCCGCCCTGTTTGCCTTCTCGGATGGTCGCTTCTGTGGTGCCAACTTGGACCGCAATGGCTTGCGGCCGTGCCGGTATGTCATCACTGACGACGACATTATGATTTGTGCGTCGGAGGTGGGCACCATCCACATTGATCCGGCGACGGTGTTGGCCAAAGGCCGGCTGCAACCCGGGCGTATGCTCTTGGTGGATACCAAGGAGGGCCGCCTGGTCGACGACAAGGAGCTCAAGATGACTACTGCCCAGTCGGCCGACTTTGCTGCCTGGCTCGAAGCGCAGCTACTGCATCTCCCTGACATTTGTCGCCGCACCCGGGCCAACGCGCCGATCACGGCCGAGCTCGACAGCACCACCCTTAGTACCGATCCGCGGATGAAGGCGTTTGGGTACACCAACGAGCAGATTAATCTGTTAATGCTCCCCTGGGCACGTCTGGTAAAGAGGCGCTGGCTCGATGGGTAACGATGCGCCCCTGGCGTGCATTGCCGATGCGCCTCGGCAGGTCTACGAGTACTTCCGCCAGCTGTTTGCTCAGGTTACCAACCCGCCCATTGACCCATCGCGAAGCGGTCGTCATGTCGCTGGAAACGTATGTCGGTCCCGAGGGCAATCTGCTGGAGATGAACCCCAAGCAGGCTCACCGCCTCTTGCTCCCATCGCCCATGCTAAAGATTGAGCAGATGAATGCCATCAAGCGCATCCACGAGGCTCGACGACTGGAAGACAAAGGTAATTGACATTACATTCCCCAAGGCGATGGCATTGCGGGCTACGAACGCACGATCGACCGCATTTGCGCAGAGGCTAGCGCGGCGATTTCGGAAGGCTACACCATTGTCGTTTGTCTGACCGTGCGGTGAGCGAGGACCGCGTCGCCTTGAGCTCACTGGTTGCCGTCGGTGGTGTGCATCATCACCTGATCCGCAACAAGGCTCGTACCAAGGTGGCTTTGATGATTGAGACGGCCGAGGCTCGGGAGGTGCATCACTTCTGTGCCTTGACGGGCTATGGTGCCGACGCCATTTGCCCCTGGCTGGCGATTGAAGTGATGGCCAAGGTGCACCGCGAGGGCTTGATCAAAGAGGACATTACGCTCGAGACGGCTGTCGAGAACTGGCTGCACGGCGTGGATGGCGGGATTCTCAAAGTGATGTCCAAGATGGGCATTTCGACGCTTGCATCCTACAAGGGTGCCCAAATCTTTGAGGCACTGGGCGTGGACAACTCGGTGATCGATCGCTGCTTTGCCGGTACGGCCAGCCGCATCAAGGGTGTCACGTTTGAGCTGTTGGCCATGGATGCATTTGAATTCCACAACCGCGGTTGGCCTTCTCAGGAAACGGTCCTGCCCCCCGTTTTGGCCGAGAGTGGCGAGTACCACTGGCGAGATGGTGGTGAGGCTCACGTCAACGATCCCGTGTCGATTGCCAATCTGCAGGATGCGGCGCGGGAAAAGAATCAGTTTGCCTGGGACCAGTACAGCAAGCAGGCCACCCAGTCCGTCAAGGCCACCGCCTGCGTGGCTTGCTCGACTTTGACTTTACCAAGGCGCGCCCCATCCCCGTGGACCAGGTCGAGCCGTGGACGAGATTGTGCAGCGATTCTGCACTGGCGCCATGTCGTACGGTTCCATCTCGATGGAGCCCACTCGGCTTTGGCGATTGCCATGAACCGCTGGGTGGCAAGTCCAACACGGGTGAAGGCGGCGAAGACGCCGAGCGTTCCATTCCACTTCCCAATGGGGACTCGCTCCGTTCGAAGATCAAGCAGGTTGCTTCGGCCGGTTTGGTGTCACGTCCAACTACCTTGCCGACAGCGACGAGCTGCAGATCAAGATGGCGCAGGGGGCCAAGCCTGGTGAGGGCGGTGAGTTGCCAGGCCACAAGGTGTCGCCATCGATTGCGCGTACGCGTCACTCGACCGCGGGTGTCGGTCTCATTTCCCCCCCTCCTCATCATGACATTTACTCGATTGAGGACTTGAAGCAGCTGATCTACGACCTCAAGTGCGCCAACCCTCGCGCGCGTGAGCGTCAAGCTTGTGTCCGAAGTGGGTGTTGGCATTGTGGCGGCGGGTGTGGCCAAGGCCAAGGCGGACCATGTGCTGGTCTCGGGTCACGACGGTGGTACGGGTGCGTCGCGCTGGACTGGCATCAAGTACGCCGGACTTCCCTGGGAGTTGGGTCTGGCCGAGACGCACCAGACATTGGTGCTCAACGACCTGCGTGGCCGCGTGACGGTGCAGACTGACGGTCAACTTCGCACTGGTCGCGACTTGGCCATCGCTACGCTCCTAGGTGCCGAAGAGTATGGCTTTGCCACCACGCCCCTCATTGTGATGGGCTGCATCATGATGCGCAAGTGCTTGGGTGTGGACACGCTGGTGCGCACGCTGGGCGGTGCGCGACGAAACGCATTGGCGATATTGCCCTTGGCGACACGCTGTTGGACGACAGCAACAACCCTGTGCTTGTCATGTCGGTGGGCGATGTGGAAACGGGGGAGATGTACCAGGTTGCATACACTCTTGATGGCGAGGAAAGCGCTTTGAGTGCACGCCGGACCACATTCTTTCTTTGGCAGCCGTGGGCGTGGAGCCCACGATGGAGAACAAGACGGTCGAGTTTTACAAGCGCTGCGTGTCGGGCAAAAAGCTGGACCAGGCGGCCGAGCACGCGCCTCGTGTATGATGCACGACCTTGTAACTCTGGCGATGTCCAAGACTTGGACCGCGAAGATGAGGTGGACGAGGAGATTGGGTATGTTATTTGGATCTTGTCCCGTGCAGCGAAGGCGTACTGACTCGCATATACCTTTAGCTCTGAGATGTTACCAAGGAGTTGCTCAGCGGGCACCGTCACCGTGCCCACGCGACGGGCGCATCGCCATTCGACCCTCGCAGTTGCGTCCATGGCAAGGAAACCGTCCACGTTTCCTTTGACCTTGGCGTCGCCATGCCCGAGCTCGAGAGCGACCACGGTCGGACGCTTCGTCGACGGCCCCTGGCACCCCAGCCATCGAGCCTGCCGCCGACACGGTGGCCCTTGGCCCGGTGGATGAACTGGTGTTGAGTGAAACTGCCAAGGCACCTGCGCCCGTTCGTGCCACCGAGGAGCCCTTCCTCCGTGTTGGGGCTCAACTGCAAGGCCGCCTTGCCCTTCTCAAGGAGAAGATCCAGGAGGCAAGTGAGTGCTCCTGCGGTGGCCTGCACAAGGTCTCGCTTGAGCTGGCGTCCGAAGAGCAGGCACAACTGGTTAACAGCCTCCTCTTCTCTGAGCACCACCACCTTGTTGAGCCCAGCCTCGTTTTGGATGGCGACCGGTTCGAGGCGACAGCTGAGGACCTTCTCAACCACTCCCACCCTAAGCTCCGTCTTTTCCGCCCTGCCAACCAGGCCGAGTTGGGGCTGGCGCAGGACGATGCGTACTTTGTTGGTGCCTGGTTGGGCGATGGAGATGCCCACCGGGCCACGCTGGCCGCTTCGGATGCGGAAATGCTGGTGTGGTTGCACAAGTATGTGGAACAGCTGAACGCGACGCGTCCCCAGGGCGCGACCGAGCTCAAGGTAGTCAGCCGGAAGGTGACTGCGGTTGGGGACCTGGTCGGATCCAATGCGTTTGCTCGGGCCGACATGTTTAAGCACACGGTTCTTGCCCAAGACTGGAACCCGCTGGAGGCGAAGCTTACCGACCTAGGCCTTCTCGGCACCAAGGAGCGCCGCATCCCTATTGAGGCCTTCCCTTCGACTGAGGCCAAGCGGGCCCTGTTAGCTGGTCTGCTCGACACGGACGGATCTTACCTCCGTTTCAGTGGCCAGTACGTCTTTGCTCAGACCGCCGAAGGCCACATGGGGCTGGTCGAGGATGTGGCGTTGCTGGCCAAGGAACTGGGCATCTGCACCAGTGGTGTGGCCACGGAGCCGGGGGCTTCTGTGGTGACGCTAAGCGGACCCGGCCTGGCGCAGCTGCAGCCCTACTTGCTGTACGAGCGGAAGCGCATGCCTGCGGTGGCGAGCGACATGGAGGTGGCGCCGTTTGTGCTGACCAAGTTGACGGGCGAGCGGGAATACCGTGGGGTGGAGGTCTCGGGCGGCCACTTCCAGCTGGAGGATGGCTTGGTGGCGCATAACTGCCACCTCAACACGTGCCCCGTTGGCATTGCCACTCAAGACCCCGAGTTGCGAGAGAAGTTTGCCGGCCAGCCCGAGCATGTGATCAACTTCTTCTACTACCTTGCCGAGGAGCTGCGTGGGATCATGGCCAAGCTGGGGATGCGTACCATCAACGAGATGGTCGGTCGCTCGGAGCTGCTCAAGGCTGACTATACTGGACGCAACGTCAAAGCATCCAAGCTGGATCTGAGCGCCATCCTCAAGCCTGCACATGAACTGCGCCCCGGTGCAGCGACGTACAAGGTGCGTCAGCAGGACCACCGTCTCTACGTTCGGATGGACAACAAGTTCATCTCGGAAGCCGAGCCGGCTCTGATGGAAGGTCTGCCCGTTCAAGTTGACTGCGAGGTGGTCAACACGGACCGCGCGCTGGGTGCCACCTTGTCGTACCGTGTGTCCAAGTTGTACGGCGAGGAAGGTTTGGCACGAGACACGATCCACATCAATGCCAAGGGTTCGGCTGGCCAATCGTGTGGTGCATTCCTTGCCCCCGGTATCACGCTCGAGCTCGAGGGCGACGCGAACGACTATGTCGGAAAGGGCATGTCGGGTGGCCGTCTGATCATCTACCCGCCCAAGAACTCGGCGTTCAAGGCAGAGGAGAACATTTTGATTGGCAACACGTGCTTGTACGGCGCGACGACAGGTAATGCCTACTTCCGTGGCATTGCGGCCGAGCGCTTTGCGGTGCGCAACTCGGGCGCGCATGCGGTGGTGGAAGGTGTGGGAGACCACGGGTGCGAGTACATGACGGGTGGCCGGGTCGTGGTGCTGGGCAGCACTGGCCGCAACTTTGCCGCCGGGATGAGTGGTGGTTTGCGTATGTGCTGGACATGAACCGCGACTTCTACTCGCGGTGCAACACGGAGATGGTGGAGCTGGGTCCGGTCAAGGAGCCTCACGAGATTGCCGAGCTGCGCAACCTGATTGAGAACCACCGTCACTACACGGGCTCGACGGTTGCCGAACATGTGATTCGCGACTTCCACCATCTTTTGCCTCGCTTTGTGCGCGTGATGCCATACGACTATAAGCGTGTGCTTGAGGAGGAGGCAGCCAAGGCGGCGGCCGAGAAGAAGCGCTCGAGCCATGTGGACTTGCTCGGAACCCTGTCGCGGCACAGCTCCCAGGTCAGCCTGTTGGAGGAAGAGCAGCAAGAGCAGGAGAAGGCGGCCGCCGCCAAGGCTGAGCCGGCCGAGGTGGACATTGAAGATGCGCTGCTGGATGCCGAGAAGGCCAAGACGGCGCTGGCCAAGCTGGACAAGTTGCGTGGATTCAAAAAGTACCGTCGTCGTGCGGAAAAGTACCGTCAGCCCAACGTGCGCGCCAAGGACTTTAAGGAACTGTCCAACCGCCTGACCGATGCCGAGCTCAAGGTGCAGACTGCTCGCTGCATGGACTGTGGTGTGCCCTTCTGCCAGTCGGACACGGGCTGCCCGATCAGCAATGTGATCCCCAAGTGGAACGACTTGGTGTTCAACGGGCGCTGGGAAGAAGCCTACTGGAAGCTCATGTCTACCAACAACTTCCCCGAGTTTACCGGCCGCGTGTGCCCCGCGCCTTGCGAAGGCGCGTGTGTGCTGGGCATCATTGAGTCGCCGGTGGGCATCAAGACGGTGGAGCGGGCGATTATTGACAAGGCGTTTGAGCTGGGCCTGGTCAAGCCCCAGCCGCCGGTGCACCGGACGGGCAAGACTGTGGCCATTGTGGGTTCGGGTCCGGCCGGGATGGCGTGTGCGGACCAGCTGAACAAGGCGGGTCACTCGGTCACGGTCTTTGAACGCGCTGATCGTCCGTTTGGTTTGGCCATGTACGGTATTCCCAACATGAAGCTGGACAAGGGGGTGGTCATGCGTCGTGCCGAGCTGCTGCAAGCCGAGGGCGTGGACATCCAATGTGGCGTGGAGGTGGGACGGGACGTGGATGCGGCCGAGCTCAAGGAACAGTTTGACGAGCTGGTCTTTGCCACTGGCGCCACCTGGCCGAGGGACCTGCGTGTGGACGGACGCGATGCCAACGGGGTTCTGTTTGCGATGGACTTTTTGGGCGCCAACACCAAGTCGCTGTTGGATTCGGGCTGCAGGACGGAAACTTCTACAATGCCAAGGGCAAGAACGTGATTGTCATTGGCGGTGGCGACACGGGCAATGACTGCATTGGTACCTCGGTTCGGCACGGCGCCGCATCGGTGGTCAACTTTGAGTTGTGCCCCAGCCGCCCGCGTCGCGCGCGCGCGACAACCCTTGGCCTCAGTGGCCCCGCATCTTCCGCACTGACTATGGTCACACTGAGGTGACGGACCACTATGGTCAAGACCCGCGCACTACCAAATCTCGACGACCAAGTTTGAAAAGGACGAGGAGAACAATCTCGTTGCCGTGCACACGGTGGAGGTCGCCTGGGAGAAGGACGCGAGCGGAAAGTGGCAGATGAACAAGGTGCCCGGTACGGAGAAGCGGTGGCCGTGTGAGTTGTGCCTCTTGGCACTGGGTTTCCTCGGCCCAGAGAACGAGGCGATCAAGTCGTTGGAGCTCAAGCAGGATGCTCGCTCCAACATCTTGGCCGCCGACTCGAAGGGCGCCACTCCCTTCCGCCTCGGTGCCGGGCGTGTGGGCGTGTGGCGACGCTCGTCGCGGCCAATCGCTGGTGTGTGGGGCCATCCACGAAGGTCGGGCATGCGCGCAGGCCATTGACGAGCAGTTGCGTGGTACCAGCCGCCTTCCCTGGGCCGGCTCCATCCCCAAGCGCACTTACCCTTGGACGAGCAAGGAGGTGGAGTTGCTCCAGCGGCATAAGCGCCCCACACCGCACTACAGATGAGGCCCCTACTCTGTATGATTGATCGATCAAAGTTGTCTCGAAGATCCAGCCAAGTGTGAATGGATTCCGTGTTTTCCCGTTCCCCTGGTGGTAATTGTAGTGCTCCAAGTACATAGGCGCATGTTTTACTCATAGGCGAATCGTTACCAGTCACTCTGTCGTGGGTGGATCCTTTCCTTTGTTGTCACCCAACAAGGTCTACCATTCCTCGCATGGCAGCAATCAATCCAATCATTACATAGATGCGAAAGGACCTGGGTCGGGTCGCTTGTCCAGTCCTGGCGCAGGACGCTGGACGGGGGGAAGGAGGTGAGCAGCCGAGAACATGTGACACAACAGTCTGGGAAAGCCTTGCCTTGGGTGAGGCGCCAAGCGAGACAAATCGAGTCGCCTCAGAAGACCCCAAAGATGTCATCCAGGCCTCCTCAAGGGCAAGGCGCATGAATTGGAGCAGCGCGGGGGGGGGGGGGTATGCAGAGAGGAAAATCGTCCGATGATGCGATGTGACAGGGGAGAGGTGGAAGCTGAAGGGAGGGAGGGGGCATATCTGCCTAGTATGTGCAAGAGGAGAAAAAGCAGGGTTCCCCTTCACGTTCACCGTTGCAGGCCGTACATATTGTCGTACGTCGGAGTGGTGAGCGCGGGTGCTTGCCCCGCCGTGTGGGGTGCTGATGTTGCTGCCGGGTGCTCGTACGCAGGCTGCGCATAGCCGGCTTCGCTATAGCCAGCTTCGCTATAGCCGGCGTGCTGGGCCGTAGGATCGGCGTACCCATACCCATACCCAGACTCAGCTGGCGGATAGGCAGCAGCGTCTGTCGCGGGATAAGTAGATGGGTAGGCGTGCGGGTTGTAAGGGTCGTTCGTGGGCGCGTAGGGGTCGGGGTAGACGCCTGCGTGGGGACCTACCGGCCCAGTGGGGGGGTAGCCAGGCGTAGCATAGTCATCATGGTGCTCGGCGTGATGCAGCAGCCCTGCCTCTTCGCGTGCATCCGCCTCGTCCTTGACGACCATCCCTTCGTCGGAGAAGGAGGCATCGTCGTTCTTGTGCCACAGCCCACGGGAGCGCTGGGAGCGGGAGGACTTGTAGCGGCTCAGGGGCATACCTTGACCATACGCCACCGAATCGCCACCCATGCCCAAAGCTGGCGCGTTGGCGATGCCGGTCTGCGTAGTGCCGGCGCGCACGGCACAAGCCAGCACCCAATCCACAGGAGCCAAGCAAAATGATAATCCAGGCAGCCAATGTGAGCCAGAGAGCACTGCCAAGAGAGGCGTGGATGCCCGATTCGGCATCTTTGAGCCGGTTCTTGAGGATGAGGAAGGTGGCCAGGTCGAAAATGAAAGCGGCGCACGCCAATGTAGAGGCAATGCCAGTAAGTACGCCGCTCAAGCAGGGCGATAGGCATCCATCGCACATGGAAAAGAGGCCAAACACAGCGGCAGCGGCGGCGATGCCAGCAGTGATGGATGGAGGACCATGGTGTAGGTGAGGCCCTTGACGAGCCCCGAGGAGAGTTTCCCGCTCAAGGCGCCGGCCTCCGATCCGGCGCCAACTTCTTGGAGGAGGTGGGAGAGGTCAAAGGTGTAGCCGAGCTTGGCAGAGGTGCAGTTGGAGGCAAGGCAGTAACCCAGGCACCCGAAGGACGCTTCGGTGCCTTTGGGGAGGGAGTGCCCCGAGATCTGAATGGAGGAGAGGTCGACGGTGAGGAAGGCGAGGGACTTGATGATGGGGGTGCTGCATGTCACCACGGCCATCACGGCGCCGACCAAGACAAGGAAAGAGCCCGGAGCAGCAGGCAGCATGGCGAGGAGGCGGAGGAGGTGGTGGTGGTGGGCAGGCGGTGCGTCCGTGCCGCCGCTCCTTGGGGGTAATCAGCAACCAGCGAAGGACAGGAGGGAGCTGCGGAGCGTGCTGACGTCAGCGAGGCAGTGCAAGGGGCAGCGAGCATCCGTGCATCCGCTCCGCAGCAGCGACGCCCATCGAAATCCAGCGCAGCACGGCGCCAGCCGGCCGCCCGGGGGCGTCTGTCGGCTCTGCGTATCCACCGGAGCTCCGCCGACGTCATAACGGCAACGCGATGATCGTAATCGATAATCGATGATCGATGTCCGCCAACCAGCCACTGGCAGCGATGGGTTGCACGACATGGGTCACACACCGCCCAGGATGCAACCGTGTCTAGTGACTAGTGACTTGCGTGTCCCACACCGCGTGTCCCATGGACGTCGCTCTTCAGGCTTCCCACAATCAGAGGAGAGCATCAGATCCCGAGGAGACCGAGAGCGGGGCTGCGAAAAAACAAAAACAAAAACACCCGCTCATGCCAGTGATGAATATTGAATTGCGATGCATGACGGATCTGAATACAATGCATCACACGTCAGAGTCCCTGTGACGCGGTGATGGCCACTAGGTCACTCGAGGCGTTGGACGTAGGACATGGGTCATCGATGATCAAGGCATGCTGGCATGTGGCACACTGGGCAGTACTGGGCAGTGATTTTGATGTGATGCGGCCCAGAGGCTTACCTAAGGTCTTCTGAAATGCGTGATGCATGATGCATGATGCATGATGACTCTATCCCGCCCCACCTGCCGGACGAGTGGGCTGGTGCCGGCGGGGGCACTGCTGAAGCCTGCCGGGGGAGCGCTGACTGATCGGAGCAGGGCCAGGCACGTCGCGGCACAGATCGGCGCCCCGCTGGCTACAGTGCGCTGGTGGGAGGGGGTGGCCCGCAGGGCGCCAGTGGAGTGTGGGCGTGGGCGGCGGCGGCTGCGTGGCACAGACGCCGTGCCGGCGCGCGGCATGCAGCTCCCGTGGGACCAGTACCTGACATGCGCTGGGCGAGCGTTTGGCTGGGCAGCACTGCGCCACGGGGGCAGTGTGGAGCGGCCGCGGCGGACGCAAAGCTTCTGGTGCCCACCGCCTCTGCAGGCTGCTGTGCGCCGCCGGCGCACCACCCGACGGGCAGCTGTACTCAGTACTCAGTACTCGTCCTCCCTCGCCTTGACTCAGTCCAGCTCCTCCACGCGCCCCCCGCCCCCACCGCCGCTGCCTGCCCCCGACACGCCCTCGCGCCTCCGCCGCCATGCCCCCGCCCCCCGCGCCCGCGCCCGCCCTCGCCCCCTCCCCCTCGCCCTCGCCCACCCCCAGGCGCCGCAGCCTCCTCGCCAACATCGTCCCCTCCACCCACCGCCCCCACCCAGCCCCCTCGCCCGCGCCCGACGCCACCTCCTCCACGCCCCGGCCCACCCGCCCTCGGCCCCCCACAGCCCCCACTCCCTCAACCCCTTCAGGTCCGCCTCCAAGCTGCCCCTCGACCCCGCTCCCCTCGCCCCGCTGCCCCCTGCCTCCACCGCCTCTGCCTCCACCGACGCGCTCCCCCCATCAGTACCCCGCCGAGGCCCACACCCCCACCGTCGGCGCTACACCGACACGCGCCAGATCGACCAGCTGGCCAGCGAGTTGGCCGCCGAGCAGTCCTGGGAGGCCCAGAACCTCCAGCGCCGCATGCTTTCCCCCGGCGCCTACGCCTCGCCCCCGGGTGCCTCGCCCGCCGCAAGCCAGAGTAGCCTGCTCGCGCCATCCCTTCGCCCCTCCTCCTCCCTCGCCCGGGCTCCTCCCGTCTGTCCCCGCTAGCACCCTACCACGCGTCTCCCCAGGCCGTCTTTACGCGCCCCCTCGGCTCTCCCGAAACACGCAGCTTGGACGCCCTCTCCTACCGAAGTGGCAGCTCTATCCCCCGCACCACCCGCTCTTCCCCTGCCCGCACGGGGTACGGGATGAGCCCCGACTTGATGGCCGGCCTCAGTGATGGGCCCTATCCCTCCCTTGGGCGGCGCTTGCCCCCGACCCCATCTTCCCGGACGGCCTCGAGTTTGGTCTGCCAGTGGTACAGGAGAACGAGCCACAGGGCAAGGGCAAGGGCAAGGGCAAAGCCCGCACCAGCTCTGTCGGCCAATCCTCCCCGCTCCGTCCGAACGAATCGCGTCGCTCCTCGACCGACACGCGACATATTCGGCGGGCAGTGATGAGCATGTCGCTCCATGACCCCGTTCAAGAAGCGGCAGTGGCTGTGCCGCCCAAAAAATCCGGCTGGTCTTCCCCGTTTGGTGGGTCTCGCTCCGCCTCCCGCGCCGGCTCGCGGGCTGGATCGCGTGCAGGAACGCCTTCGGCGAGCCAGGCCAATTTGCGCGACACACTGTCCATGTCGCCTGCTGCGTCGTCAGCCTCCGTTGCCGGGACCTGGTCTACCACGCTGCCCAATCGGTCCACCACCTCGGTTGCGACGTCTGGCCGACGGCGTGGGTCGTTATTTGGTCTGCGGAGGCATAAGGATCAACTCTCGCCACTTCCCTCGCCCGTCCCCTCCAAGCCACCCTCACCTCAAGAGACGACCAAGGCGCCTTCCACAGCAGGTCCGGCCTCGGCACCCCCCAGTGCCACTTTGTCCGGCTCAGCAGCCAATCGGCCGTCCCGCAAATCTTCTACGCCAACGCAGCCGCCTACGCAAGCTGCATCCCATGGTGGAGACTCGGCCACCTCTCGTCCTGATGATCCCTCCAGCCCGCCATCAACGGAGACCAAAAGGGCCTCCGTGTGCCCAAGCTCGCCGCTGTGCTCTCTCCGCCCAGCAAGTCGCCCAGCAAGCCGCCCGCTCCGGAAGCCCAGGGCACCCCTCTGCCCCCGTTGCGCCCCGCTTGCCCCCGACAGCCGCGCAAGGCTCCAAAGTGCCCATGCCAGCGACATCGCCGGCCTTACCAAGTCCCACGCCTACTCCTAACCGTGCTCCTCAGCATGCTCAGTTATCCCCGCCGCGCAGCCAGCCCGCTGCTACTGCTTCGGGCCGCGATGCTCCACGAGGCCGGACCCACTCAACACCCAACCCAGTTTCGGGCACCAAGACGCCCGAACCCCCCGCAGCCCCAAGGGTCCACCAAACCGCCCCCTGCCCCGGCTTCCCAAGGGGGGTTGAGTAAGTTGTTCAAGCGTTTTGGCCGCTCGTCGTCCCATTCCCATTCTCAACCCAAAACCAAACCGGCCGGCGGGGTGCAAGTAGGAGGCATTTAAACCACGTGTACACCTGCTCTGGTGATAACCCCTACCCACACACTGCTCCCCCTACCCTGGTCTCCCTATCCGCTCATTCCGACTGCCCCATGCGAAAGCTCACTTGGCTTTGCTTGATATACTTCGCCTTCGTTTCCCCGCTGCTGCGTTCCCGCTCGCTTCAATGGACAAACTGGTCTTGTGTTCCCTCCCCTATTCACGTCAGAGTCTGAGTCTGATTTGCGCCCCCTGGTCCCCCCAGGACACGCCCCGGACCGCTGACTGTAGGATGGTCGATCGACAAGGTGCCGGCGGTTGGGGCGGAGGAGAGGTTAGTATGCTAGGCGAGCGCTTGTAATTGGGTAGCCTTCTCTCCACCGTTCCAACAGTGGCTACGACGTTCATGTAGGGGAGAATTGAAGGCACAACAAAGTATGTGCAAAAAGACGTATACAAGGGTGCTAGGGCCGGGGGGGTGGGCAAGCCAACGATTCTATCGCAACATCGGGACGATCTGACTGCTACGTCGCTATCTCGTCCTCCCGCTGTACTCGTTCTAATCCGCCGGTTGGGAGAAACGTGGAATCAAAAGAGAGAACAGAGGGGAAGAAGAGAAGCGGAGACCAACCAATTGGCACCATGTACTGCATCTGACCGATAGGTTTCGCATCAACATCGCTCCACTGGGAGGCCGTCTAACGAATGAAAAGAGCGTATTGGGACGGTACACAAAGGGGGAATTGAAGGGGTCATAGCCCTAATGAGCGTGGGGACGAAACAACAGAAGTTAAACCAGCATGTCTCATTGGACCGATTGGAACCAGCGACTGATCCGACGGGCCATGTGGGCTGCTGAATCTAAGGAAAGCACGGAGAGTGAGGGGAAGGAGGGAGGCCTGTGCGACTCGTGAAGATAGGGAGAGCGAGACCGAGTGCGTCGGTGCGCTGACCCCACCGTCACTCGATCCTCCCAGTCAGGCACGGCGAGCAGGCACGCCGGGTCCCTGGGCAAGGAAAGAAGATCAGACGTCCGTGCTGACCCGTCGTTGGCGAGGACGCCTACGGTGGAAGAGGAGCGGATGGGAAGGTCGGGTGGGGTTACATTTTCGGCACCTTCAACGGCGGCAACTACCAAGCGCGAAATCTGCGTCTCGGTCGGATCGTTACTTACATCCTCCTTGCCAATGGTTGGCAGAGCCGTGCGTTCAACAACCGTACTAGTTGCATAGGGAAGGGTATGGTCCGCCCCCCCTATTTCAACTGCGCCCCGTATCGAGCCTTGCCTGGAATTCGGATCCAGGGCAGATGGCACGAGAAGCGTGCTTCTAACCCGAGGACCGCATGTGGCCAAAACGTCGGTCAACGACGTTGAAAATGAAGAGGAACGTTGGGGCGCAAGAGTGAGGGCAGATCCCGTACATGACGGACCCGGTGGGCTCCAACCATTGATATCCGACGGCTCCATCACCCTTTCGGGCAGCCTCATGACTCCCGTTGCGCGTCTGGGTCTCAACGAGGACCGCCGAGCTGGCTTGTTTGCCACGAGTGCAGGGTCCAAACCATCACGAGACTCGTCGTCTCTTCTTTTGGCGCGCTGAAATGATAGTGAAGTCCCCTCACATTCCTGCGCACCCAAAAACGATGACGCAACAGGAAATGGCACCTCTGTTCGATGCTGAGAGCGAGGGGGTGAGATGGCTGCGATGGAAGCCCATCGTACCGTGTGAGGAAGGCCAGAGAGTACGATGGCTGGGGATGGAATAGGTACCACAGGTTCGGCGTTCAGGTCCTTCGTGGCTTTCTGTATATTGGGTTCTTGCTTGGTCCTCACAGCCCCTGTTGGGTCATGGTCGCCGTCGCGAAGGCCCTGATGGCCAGCACTGCTTCCTTTGGGGGAGGGAGCAACAATGTCAGAATTGGATCGAAGCATACTGGGTTTTGCTACGTCTTGAATAGGGACGGTAGTGTTTGCAGGAGCAAACGGAAGAAGGGAAGGCATCGACGCAGCTGTGGTGAGGGGCACAGTTACTGCCTTTGCCTTGGTGAACAATCGTGAGAAGGGTCTGTTGAAGGACTGCGAGACGAGAGGTGTAAGCGAGGTTTCCTTCTTACTACTACTCACCTGGTCGTCGGGGAACCGCGTTGTCATCGTGACCGAGCCAGCATGCATGTCTGCGCGTGCGGCAGTCGCGTCAGTGATGATCTTAGCCTGACGCAGCGCTTCGACAGTACGCTTCCCGTTGGGAAATGTGGTGCCGTGTGCACGCTCGATCATGTTGGCCAGCATGAGTGAGTACTGCACCACGCGCTGATGCGGTCGTGCCAAGTAATCGTCCAACCGCAACTTTTTGCGTCGGCTTAGCGCCATCATGTTGTCTGCCTGTGATGGAGACATGGCCAAAGTTGGAGAGCAGGCTGGAGCAAAGGAGTCCCTTATTGTCGACGATGTCGGGCAAGGCGAGGGATCTTGGCTGGTAAAGGTTATGAGGACACGGGGAAGAAAGGGGGGGCACCAGGGCATCTTTCTTCAGTTGTGGATTCACAGCTAAACTCCAACGATGAGAGCGATCGGTTGGCGAGGGGCAATCGGCGTCCTTGATTATCAATTGCGGCAAGCGCAGGAAGGAGCGCGGCCGTCCCACTGTCCGCTGCTTTCGGTTAGGCAAGAAGGCCAGAATGTCAGAAGTGACCGAACCGCGCTTAGAACTGCCAAATATGGGTTCCTCGGAGGCGACGGCGTTGAATGGAGCGCCCACAGGATTGGGGGGGGATTGGACCATCGCAAAGGCATCGTGCTCTTTCGGTGTTTGGCCCGGCCGAGACAAGCAGCAAAATCGTGCTGGTTTCCCTGACGACCGGACCCATCATCTTCTTCTGTATCCCCCTCCACCCCCGAAGAAGATGAAGCAGACGAAGATAAGTTGATACCAGTGAAAGTTGATGCAGTAACCACTGCTCGAGCGCACTGCCGCTCGTACCCCCACCACAAGTTTGGATCCCGTTCCCTTTCCACCTTGATAATGGACACAAGTGCCGGTTTGTACTGGCAAAATACGTCGTACACCGTCAAGTGGGGGCACTGAAGAAAGTGGCAATAACGTCAGTATTTCTTGCGAGTGCTGTTTTGTTGGTGTAATGCAGGTAGTAGAGGTAGAAAGAAACATACCAAAATGTCCGCAAAAAGAGAGGCAATGTCCACAGCAGCGGCTTCCAACTGAGCCATTACGGATGAACCGTGGGCGATTGAACCCCTTTTTTGTGTCGTAGCAATGTCTTCTCGTTGGAAAGAAGATGAAAATACTGGCGTAGAGGACATTGAGGATGACCGGGACGATAAGGGGCCGTCATGTTCTTCACATTGTACACCAAACGAACATGAGGGTGAGCTCGGGGGGCATGTGAACGGGGGATGAAGCCGATCAGTGGACGACGGGACGTCCAACCGCTCAAGAACTGTATCCAGTCGATGAAAATGCCACAGGTCATTCAGGTGCCTCGCAGCCGTCTTGTGGGTAATGAGCAGGTCTTCCAGTGCCCATTGAACCATATCCAACACGCGATGGTTCTCATTGGTTAGCCTGGAATCGATTCTTTCGGTCATAGTTTCAGCGTTACTGGCAAGACTGCTGTCGACAGGCCAATTGGCATGCATCTTGTGCTGTGATGGAGGTAGAGGGAAGGAACTCGCCCGGGTTGCAGTTCTTGTCCACCGACTCGCCCTTCGAAGAGTCCAACACCTTGTCCATCTCATTTGTTGGAGCTCCAAGGCCCCCCTCGCTCCATTTGAATGGGTTATTCGGGACAGAGAGTCCAAATCTTAGAAAGGATGAAGGAGATGGAACATATTCTTCTGGGCTGGGAGTGGGAACCGAAAGCGGCGTAATGCCGAGGTTAGGATATGAAGTTTGAGTGGTGTTGGAAGTGAACAAAGTCTGATTAGCCAGACCCGGAAGGTAGATATGACCCAAAGCAATCAGGTCCCCCACATATGTATGCTCCGTTTGGACCAACTCCCGAATCTGATACCATAGGTTAAGTGCCGCTGCCCGCGATTCATCATTTAGATGAGGTGGTGTAAACAATGGTTCGTCTTGGATGCAGCTGTTGGGATTCATGATTTCCCCCTGTTGTGAGCCATGTGGATTTCGCGGGGAGGGATGCGACATGCTAGATACCTCGGGTATGGAATCATGTTGGGAAGGTGACGGAGGTTCTAATGAGGAGGGTAACGGTGGAGTTTTCTCTTCCAACCATTGAGTGTTAATGGCTGATGGCGGTGTCACAGTGGGGGCAGCTTTTTGCACGCGAGAGGGAACAGGTGGTGCCAAAGTGGAATCAAGACTTGTACCAGCAGTTGAACCGCTGGGACTAATGGATGCCATACTAGGAGACAACGGTGGGAGTGGTATTCGACGAAGCGATCTCATCTTGGAGGGTTATCGCGGCAAGGAAGGACAGCGGGTAAAACAGAGAGGAGCGCAAGTAGGAGAGGCTTCAATGATTGGTCACAAGGTGCCCTCCGCAAACCATTCCCAGGGGTCTCATCTTCCTGCACTGATTGAGAAGACCCCTTTCTTGGCTCATACAGGTCACCAGGCTCGTACTGTGAAATTGAAGGGGACGCTTCAGGGATGTTGGCTATTTTTTTGTCCCGGAGCTGATGGTCAGAAGAGTTGGGTCGGCTTGTTGTCTCCTGGCTGCCATCAAGTGAGGTGTGGCAGGTGATGCTGGAGCTGGGACTAGTGAAAGTAGAATGGGATGAAGAGGAGCAGGTGCTAGCCTTCGAAGCGGACCTGTTTGCAGGGCACGACGGAGGCATGGCCTTGGTGATTACGGTTGGGATGGGCACGGGCAAAAGCATAGGTACTTCAAACCCCAGGATGGCCCCTCCATAGTAAGCGAGGAGGGTAAAGGTGGACAACAGCCACAAGCCGAAGGGAGGGGCGGTGGTGGGGGCGATGGACGCAGGTAGCAAGATTGGCCAAAGAAAAGCGGGAAAGAAGGCTGCGGAAGAATGGAGAACGGAGGTAGAGAGAAAGCCGAGGCAGGTACAATGACACACTGGGCTTCTGCCCTCTCCCACAAAAGCCCTATATATATGGTGCGCTCTCTGTGTGTGGCTTGGCAACATTATAGTAGACTCCTAGTTTCACCGGCTGCGGTCTTTCGGCTCTGTGGGCGGTGGAGGCATGAGGCCTGAGGCTTGTGAAGATGCCTGAACAATAAGGGCGTTGGGGGTTGCTGGCCAAGGAAGGGGGATGTTGCCCTCTACCGAGGATGCCCGAGGCCTTTGACCTCTTGTTATTGTCCAAATATATGGCTTCTCCACTTTTTTGCTCCGCGCGCCGATCGGAGGAAACATCGGCCACGTGGACCATGGAGAAGACAGGAAAGGAATCGTTTGACCATGCGTGGGCGGATCGGGGAGATGCGCACAGCATCATCAGTGCTGTTCAACAGGACGTTGTCGGCGGGGTGAGGTTACCATGGACCAGGTCTTGGTCATGGATCCAAGCGAGAAAGATGAGGATTTGTTTCATGATGGACTGAATGTGTTCCGGGGTCAAGCGACGGCCTTGGAGGTGACACTTGAGAAAGTAGTAGTCCACAGAGCTGGCTTGGCGGTCAAACCCAATGCACAGTCGGGTGCGCTTGTAGAAAACAAGTCGCGCACGCGCGTCCGCCCAATCACGTCATCCGTATTCATGGCGCCGACTGCATGCAGGCCCCTGGCGTGACGCAACGTTTCTGTGCGCCCGGCCCTGTCGGAGCCACTGATACTGCTCTCCACGTGTTGGTTGGTGACCATGATACGGCCTCCCGTACTTGGTCTTGCCTCAGATTTTCGTAACCATGCAGCGGTAAGCCAGAATACTGTCGCGCATAACCATGCTTGCGGCACCAAGAACTTGCATGTCACCAATGAGGGTGAGAATGTCCAACTCCACTGCTCCTCCTGTTCATTGTTTCGCCGAGCGAAGGGGCTGCACATGCACACGGTCAAAAGGTTAGCGTACGTTACAGTGGTTTAATGGCACTGATGGGGATGGATTATTACTTTGGCATTTTGAACGGGAGGAGGAGTTGCATCTTTGAACGGTGGGAGAGGGGCCGGTGACGCCTTAGGCTTCTGAGCGACCATCGCGGGCACTGGGAGGTGCTGTCACTGCGAACGGAACATGGTTCAACTTGGCCTTTTTGAGCGAGCGTCTGCCCATATCTTTGGTATCCGTCGCGACCGCGTCCTCATCCTCATCCTGGTAGGTGCGGAAACGCTGCACGCCGGATCAGCTGGCGGTTTCTTGCTGATATAGTGGAGAGGGGAGCAGGCCCAGCTCAGGAGAAGGGCGGCGAAGGGCCGGTGCTGATGAAGACGAGACGAACGACTCGACGAGAGCTGAAGACGCTGTCGCCGTCGATGACGAGGTGGCAGCCTTTGCCGTGCAGGAGGGAGGAAATGCGTCGGCCCAGCTGCTGGCATAATGATGCTTGTTTCTACTTTGGGAGCATCGTCAAGGCTGTCGGGAGGGTTACATAACAGCTGTGGCCCAGCGGGTCTTGTTTACATCCTTCCAGTTTCGTGGATGGACATGCAGGTTTTTGGGAACCACACTCCCTTCGGCGTCCGGTGCGGCAGCGGTTTCGTCAACAGATAGCTTGAGCGTCGGTTGCAGCGAGGCCCGGGCGGACCCATGCAGAGAAGCAGACAAGGCGCAGGGAGGCGAGCAGCAGCAAAGGAGGCGCGCAGGGTGGGCGCACCCAATGCACGTCACACGCGGAGCAGCGGCAAAAGGACGAGCAACCCAAAGAGTTGAGTGAGATAACACGGTGAGAGGAGAAAGAACCATGCTTGTTAGTTGCCACCGAGGAGAGAAGCAGAGCCACAGGAGGGTAAATATATAGTATCTTCAGCTGATGGTGATGCATGATGCCATTGCGAGTTTGAGGGGGGGTCGACAGCCAGAATCGATCATTCAATATGCTCAACCGTTCCCAAGGGCAGAAGATGGCGCCAACCTGACTGGCCGGACTACCGCCACGCCTTTCCATTTTCAGCTACATCCGTTCTCGGCAGCGCGGCGGACGTTGAACGGCGCCGGACGATGCTAACGGGTGACCAGACGGGCTGTTCGATGGACTACGCAGGGGATTAATGGGGTGCAAGTTGAATGCAGTACTACAAATGCTGGGTAGGGAGAGGGAGGGAAACAGAGGACAATGTGAGGGGAGTGTGACGTGCGTGCGTGGGTAAAGCGGTTGAAGCGAGAGCAATGCGAAGATGACTAGGGAACAAGGTCCGGGGTGAGCCGACATGGGTGATGAGACGTGGGACACGCAGGTGCAGAACTGTCGTTGAGACGGGCATCGAGCGGGAGGGTAGAGTGAAGAGAGAGACTGGGTGGCAGAATGGTTGGATTGTGCCTACTCAGGGACTTGGAGAAGCACCTGAGTTTTCATCCAGGGAAGAGGGTCGAAGTACAACCGCCTGTCAGCAGATCCTACCTTAAAATTCGAGCTTCTTGGGCTGCTCCCAGGTGAACTCGGGCCGGCCAAAGTGACCGTAGGCTGCCGTGGAGCGGTAGATGGGCTTTTGGAGCTCCAATGATGCACAATCACACCCGGCTTGAGGTTGAAGTTCTTGCGCACAATGTCGACCAGCTCCGCGTCAGTCTTGGACGAGGTGCCATACGAATCGAAAACCCGAGAGTGGCTCGGCCACGCCAATCGCGTACGACAACTGCACGAGAGCGCGCCGCGCCAGGCCAGCTGCGACCAACGACTTGGCCACCCAACGAGCGGTGTAGGCTGCCGAACGGTCCACCTTGGAAAAGTCCTTGCCCGAGAACGCACCGCCGCCGTGCGCGCCCCAACCACCGTAGGTATCGACAATGATCTTGCGCCCAGTCAGACCCGCGTCGCCCTGGGGCCCACCAATCACAAAGCGGCCAGAGGGCTGGATGTGGTAAATGGTGCTCGTCAATCAGCTTGGTGGGGATCACCTCCTTGATGACCTTCTCAAGAAGTTCGGAGCGAAGGTGCTCGGTGGTGATGTCATCGGAATGTGGGTGGAGACGACAACCGTGTCAACGCGGATGGGCACCAGGGCACCACCATCCTTCTTGTACTCCACCGTGACCTGGGTCTTAGTGTCCGGACGGAGCCAAGGCAGAGATCCCGTCTTGCGAGCCACCGTCAAGGCACGGTTCAGCTTGTGAGCAAGGGTGAGAGTAAGCGGCATGAGCTCGGGGGTCTCGTCGGTGGCGTATCCAAACATGATCCCCTGGTCACCGGCACCATGGTCCTCGAGGGAGCCGTGGTCAAGGCCCTGAGCAATGTCGGGACTCTGCTGCTCGATAGCAACAAGGACGTTGCACGTCTTGTAGTCAAATCCCTTGGCACTGTCGTCGTAGCCAATCTCCTTGATCGTGTCGCGAATGACCTTCTGGTAGTCAATCACCGCCTTGGTGGTGATCTCACCAAAGACCATCACCATGCCCGTCTTGGTCGCCGTCTCACAAGCGACCTTGGAGTTGGGGTCCTGGGCCAGGCAGCATCGAGAATAGCATCCGACACTTGGTCGCAGATCTTGTCAGGGTGGCCCTCACCGACAGACTCGCTGACGAAGCAAACGCAAACGCAGGCTCAGAAGGTCAGCACGATACGCCAGAGAAGCAATAGAGGGACGGGTACGCACGAGGTGAAGAGGAAGTGGCCCTCGGGCAGCTGTGGTTATGGAAGGAAACTCCGGTGGCGGCCATAGCGGATGCAGGGGGTGGGGACGAGTGGGGTAGAAGAAGAGGTGTGGTGGGAAAAAGAAGCATTCGACTTCCGGGTGAGGGCATTACCGCGTTCCGGGAGTTGACCGTGACGCGTGACGGGTGACACTCTTCGGCTCCTGGAACATTTTTCGCCCACGTGCACCGAAGTTTCAAATCACCTCGAAGCACTGCCCCAGTGGCCGGGGGATGAAGGTGGGGCTTACCGCTGCCTCTCGCCGATCTCGTTTATCGATTTCAACGATCGTTCACCGTTCTCACAGCCCTGACAGCATGGTACCAGTCACGAAGTCACTAGCTAGACACTTCAAGTGAAGCTTCAAGCTCTTCAAGCTTCAAGCTGCTTCCTGGGGGCACGTGTTGCTGATCATCGACAAACTCAGAATTCAGTATACTCGGTCGTGCGCGGCCCCGGCCAGCCGCGGCTACCTGTTCAGCTTAGCCCGTGGACCTGCTTTGGTTTGGAGGGAGGACGGGAGAATCATGTGGGTCTGGGCAGAGAACAGCGCCAGTAGCTGGATCGTGTAAGGGGCATATAGACAGTGATGCTGATGAGGTCCCATCCTGCTGCTCACCAAGTGGCAGACGAGGCCGATGAGGAGGAGGATCCAGATTGAGACGCTAACAGGTGGGGGGCATGGCGACACCCGCTGCGTCTACTATAGGATCAGTCTCACAACACGTGGAAAGGGTGTGTGGGCGGCCTATTGCATGATGCCTGTTGTTGGGATAATTGCGACACTGCCAGATGGAAGTCGCTTATCCACATGGGCATACATCCATCGGAGAAAACGTCTCTCATTCTTTGTTAAAAAGGCAGCATGGGTGGGAACGTACCCTAAGCAAGCATGGCGTATAACCGCCGGAGAGGATGGTGCGAAGTAGAGCAAATCAGATGAAGGCAGCAACAGCAATGATAACTGTTCATCTCACAGCTTCGTATATATGAAGACCAGGGTAATACTGCTGCAGGTCCATGTGAGAATGGCTGGGGACCACCATCCTGACGCCTAAGCAGTTCTCCCTGGGGAGGGAATGGCGAACCAAAAGAAGAGAAACCGTTCAATGCCATGAAACGAATCAAGAAGTGAAGTACGCATTCTGAGTTATAGTACGGGACTTGCCTAACAACCTAAGACCTAGATGAATCCAAGGCATTATATAATAAGATGTCAGCGCCGCGATATAAAGGGGGTTCTTCAGTGGGCTCCATAGCAGTGTGAGTGCACTTCCAATCGTAGGGAAGAGGTCATGACCAAAGATGGCGAAGGCAAGGTGACAACACTTGTGGAAGGCACAGTTCTAGGAAGTAGTAGAGCGAAGGGAGACTGCGTCCTTCTGAGATGGACTATCAATGGACTACTACGGTGCGAATTCGCTGAGCCCGCTGGGAAAGCATCTGTTGAACTGGCACGGTCCGCACTTCCGCAATGATTGCAGGATCCTGAATAGAGAGACTAGTGAACACTGGATAAAGGCTGGCAGTTTAGAGAATATTGCAACTAGTGACACTCTCCCAGCGAGAATTGGTTCGAACGACCACTGAAGAGCTCGGATACATCATACACAATGCATGATGAGGCGATTAGAACGGTCCACAATGCGGAGACTCCCCCCAGGCAAAAAATTGTCCACCCTTGCTGCCGTCAGGAATAAGGGAGACAGTTGACGATCTGGAATAATGGGCATATAGGCACCCGATCCCAGCAACTTGCACCCTTCGTGGCTCTTTAGAAAAGCAGGAGTATCAGTCGAATCCCTAGGTAATATAGCCATGGGCACGCGCTACCTAGGGTACGGGATCGGATGGCGCGATCCGGAGGGTCCTGATATCCTGGCGATCCCCTGGTTCCTTGACCCTGGTGGTGCCCCCAAGTAACCCCGCAAGATGAACGGTTAGGATTAGACGTAGCGTTCCCCCTGTCCCAGCCTTAAGCTCTGCCAATGACATGGAATCAGCCATGGGAAACGCCTGTGCACTTTTTACATAAGCCTCACGTCAGCCCGGGTGGCGCAGCCACCCGTCCCAGCCACCAGCAACAATCGGTGATATTATTTCGTCTTTCCAGCGTGGAAGGGTTCCAGCGTGGAACGTGGCCGGTGGAACGGTGGCTAAGGTGGCGAAGGGGGACCAGGAGAACGGTGGCTAAGGTGGCGACGGTGGACGGGAGAACGGTGGCTAAGGTGGCGACACAGCAGACCGGGCCGTAGGCCCGGTGGTCTCCTCGTATAGTATACGGCACAGTACAATATATACAGTTGTGTCTGCGCCTTATTTCAAACGGTGAATGTGGGATCATCGATCATGCATCATGCATCATGCATGTATCGATTATCCTTCTGCCCACACGACCAAGCCTATTTCCGCACGAGGAGACCACCGGGCCTACGGCCCGGTCTGCTGTGTCGCCACCTTAGCCACCGTTCCCCAGTCCACCATCGCCACCGTAGCCACCGTTCCTCCTTCGCCACCTTAGCCACCGTTCCCCCGGTCCACCGTTCCACGCTGGGAGGGCAAATAATATCACCGATATACTCTGGCTGCGGGTGGCTGGGAACGTGTCACGGGGCAGCTGAGGTAAAAAGTGCAGCCATTTCAGCCGATTTTATTCAATTGAGATTCCAGCAGCGTGGGCTCTAGTGAAGTGAGCGTTAGAAAAAGCAGGAGGGGCTCAGCGCGTTCATTAACATCGTGTTATCTAGCCCACACCAATTCACACCAGTCATCCCGAGAGGACATCGTTTTACGTGCACAACTCAGACAGATGCGCTGAGGAAGATGGGGCTCGGTTAGAGCTTGGCCTTCTGGGCCTTGAGCACAGTGTCCAGCTTGGTTGCCAGCATAATGTTCTGTCCAGAGAAAAGTGTCAGCACTACTCGAGGGAAGAGAAACGGGATGAGGGAAGCAAGTACGTACACCCTTGACCTTCAACTTTCCGCTCATGAATGCTTTCTGGCCATTGACCTTGCCGTCCGCCATGTCGACAAAGGCTGAGTGGGTCGAGCAAGCGCACACGCATGGGTTAGTCGTCGCATAAGCATACAACAGGGCAGGGTCCACATACTCTCGTCCGACGTGTTGATCGTCACGTCAGCCTTGCCCTTCGCCTTGCCCTCGTAGGCCTCGCCGACCTTCTTGAGGTCAATGGTGTAGACCAGCTCCTTGGAGCCTTTCTTGATGTGCAGCTCAAAGACGCCATTGGTCTTCTTGATGATGTCCTTCTTGTCTTTCTCGCTGGCAGTCTTGAGACCCTCCTGGATCTGGGTGAAGAGTGCTTGGGCTTTGAACTCTGACATGGCGGGCAGCGAACACAAGGATGGAGGTGGTGAAAGTAGACAAGGCGAGCCGCAGTCGCGGGCCGTGCGTGGCCCGTCAGCATTTTTTCAATGTTAACCTTCCATGACGAAATTTCAGGGGGCACTCGGTCACTTTCCAGCTGCGATCAATCGCCGCTCGCAGAAGGGGCGTCAGCGCGTCAGTAGCTCAGTGAAGCGGCCCAGAGCGGCCCAGAGCAGTCCGAGGCTTGTGGGGCCGTGGGGGCTGAGCACACCAAGGACAAGCACCCCATGGCGGCAGTGTCCCGCAGCCGCGCGCGATTCACATGTCGCAACAGCGCTGGGGTTACCGGCCTTACCGGTTACCTAACCGGTTACCATTATTGCCAACGCGCAAATGCCGCGCCTCCGGTTGACTGAGTACTAGCTAGCTACTGGTTGGCTCGCTCTGCGGAACGGTGCAAGCCCTGCACTGTCTCGGCAGAGCCCCACGGTATCATCACCGGTCGCTGGTCACCGGCCCAGCGCAAGTTCAAAGGGAAACTGCTGGATGAAACATTTCAGGACAAATGACGTGTGGATCTGCTAAAACGTACGCCGCGCCGCTCACCTCACCACCAGCAGCGCTTATATACGCCCCCCCTTGTTGAGCCTCGCACTGTCAAGAGGCAACTCTCTGTTATAGGGAGCGTACCGCCCAAGGGCCGCCTACTATAGTGCAACTAAAGAGATAAGGAAATGGATCATTCTTCGAGAGTAGAGCCAAAAGCAGTAGCAGCTGACAACAAGACGGAGGGTTCGAGGACGGGAGTAGATCACAGTTCGTACGTTCATTCATGGAAAAGGGCAACGCAGACTACTCTTATACTATATCGATTCGGATCATAGAGATCATCTTAGTTGCCACTTCATATTTTGGTGATCGCCATTACAATGAAAAAGCGGACGGCATGATGCAACTGTGCATGCCTTTGACAGGTTCATTGCACCATACTTTGAGGACATTTTTGTCAAGCCAGCCACGGAAACAGCAGGGACAGAAAGAGGCAGCATGGAGGAAGAGTCAACATCGAGTTTCTCTTCGTGGATTGAAACGCCCAGAGATGAAGAACATGAAGCGAAACCCGCGGGTACTACGCTCTCTTTGTATACTACAATAGTATCTGCAGAGAACAGGAGCCGCAAAAAAAGGATGTGGGGGGGGATGGTATATGTGTTTGCTTTCGAGCATATATGTGCAAGTATGGGCGGTTATTGAGGGAGAAGAGAGGAGAAAAAATATAGCGGTTCATATAGGTGATGTGTTGCAGGGCACAAGCACCTCAGTAGGTGCATCGCAGATGCGCATATAAAGAGAGATTGTTCATGTGTAAAAAGCCGAAAAATGTGGATGAGCGAGATAGGGGCAAAGCAAACGTCGACAGCCAAGAGGTGCCCAATTTCCTATAGGCCACTCTTGCTCACCCTCGCTGCTTCATGATGATAGTCCTGAAGGAGAAACAGGTGGCAGTGTATCATGGCTTGGGGTTGAAGGTAGGGTGAGTACGGGTGACCATTGGAGCTGCTGTTCGGACAGGCCCTCGCGGGCATGCAGCTTGCGAATGTGCCGATGTGCATCATTCTTCCGGCTGAAGGCCTCGTGCACAACGGACACTTGAATGGTGTGGGCGGTTGGGATTGTGCACGTCCAAGTGTTGACGTAGATTAGATTTGCGCTCAAACCCGCGCCCGCATGTGGGACACACCCACGGCCTGCCGTATGGATTGGCACGTTCCCCCCCCGAAAATGAACCCGTTGACCGAGCGCGGCAGATAGGTGGGAGGGCACAAGAGAGGGTCGGGTTGGCCAAGCGTTTCCATGCTACTCCGCCTCCGGATCAGATGCTCTGGCGGCGCAACCACCTCATACGAATTGGAGGGAGGGTAGTGGAAGTACACGCCATCCCATCGATCCATCTTGCAAGCCATTGTCCAACTCGCGTCCTGCATTCAGGGCGGACGTAAAGCCAGACACCCCGTCTTCCCACTTGTTCACCCGGCCCAGGCCCAGAGAGGAAGAACAGGTGGGCACCGACAAGTTTCCTTGTTCTTCCAAGGGCGAATGGCCTCTTCCAGTGTGTTGCTGTCATGAGTGGGAGAGACAAGACGGTATATGCGACGCGCATGGAGCGGGGTGTGCGGTGAGGAAGCAGAGATGTAGAAGGATGGTGATCCAACAACAGCGCAGGACGCCCATGGGGTTGCCATCGAGTGGCAACATAGACCGGTGCGGGCATGCCAGTTGGATCAGACCCGATCTGACCGAAGAGGGTCCCGCGTCGGAGGAGAGGGTACCCAGAGTAGTGGGCGAAAGCAAGTCCCCAAGTCGTAGGTGCTAAGCGGGGATGCGGAAGTGGGTGCCAAAGCGGGCCGAAGATATCTGATTCGCCCCCAGCTCTTCATTGTGCCCGAGGAAGATTGGTCGCAATGGGGTGCTCGGACGATCCATGCGGAAATCCACTTGATCCATAGTGCCAGTAACGCTTGGCTCTCCAAAGGCCGAAATATGATGCTCTAACTCGCCCACCACCGGGGTTAGATGCAGTTGCACAGAGGAGGTATCTAAAGAGCTTGGGCTTCGGTCGGGTATGGTTGATGAAAGAGGCGGGGGGAGGGGTGGGAGGCTGGATACAAGTGACGTGCTGGGCCGGTCCATTCGATGAGGGGAGGAGAAAAGGTGGTTCATGCGCAAGGAAGCAGACGATGAAGCTTGAAGATCAGGTGCGGGAGCGGGAGATTCGTCGTGGTGGGGCACAGCGGTAACGTGCTGGAAGTTGTAAGGCGGCCAGCCGGTCGTCATACGAACAGTTGGTGGCGTCTGCAGCGGGTTGCGGTACTGGTCATCGGCATGGCGGGCCAGGCGCGGACCGACATGGAGAGTCGTCGAGGGAGTAGCACGTACGCCAAAGATGGCAGAAGGAGTAGAAGTGGGGAAAAAATTGGGTTCTTGGCTGGGGGCGGCACAGACTGCTCCCGAGGCGAATAGCGTGCTTTGTTGAGACGGACTCGGAAGGTCCTCCGACTGAGCAATAGGCAGGAAGGATGAAGAGGAGGAGGAAGTCGTAGTAAGAGCTCCCAAGCTGGCCAACTCGACCCCACCGTCAATCGGCCCGGTTGAGAAGTGATGGGCGTAGGAGGAGTGGCAATGGCGCTGGCCAACAGCAAGTCGACTAGGAGGTTGTCTTCCTCTACCCCGGGAAGACTTGCTCCGGCATGAATTGTAGGGGCGGCGAAATGGAGATGCGAGGCCTGGAAGGAGGCGAATGATGATGAAAAGGGCGGGGTAGCGCCAGCAACTGGAGCAACAGCAACAGTCGTAGCAGCAGTAGAAAAGAAGACGTGTTGTACATGGTGGTGTTGGCTGGAGAAGGGGCCAGGCGAGGCCCAGGAATAGGGGGCGATGGGCAAGGGGTAAGAAGGGTGTAGGCCGTTGGTGGATGTTCGGTCGTTGGCTGCGCTGATTGTGTGGTCACGTCCGAGAAGTGTGTGTCGGGGTGAGAGAGAGAAGGGGGGCTGGATATATATTTGAGGTGGCAGCCCCCCACCACCAGCGCAGCCCGGCAGTAGCAATAGCTGGGCTGGCAAGCGGCCCTGGCTGGATGACTAGCTGGAAGCTGAGGAGCGTATTGCGGGGGCACACCAGCTCTCGTATCAGCCACATCTTCTGATCCCTGCGATCCATCGCATCCATGTGCTGTCTACCCAGTCCTGATGCCGGACACCTTCGGCCTCATCGCACACAGCCCTACGCAGTGTCTGCCCTCTGGCGCCCCGGTACCCGGAACGGGAACGGGGGCGCAATGTGGAAAGCCCAGATGCAGTATGGGAGAACAGAGGGAGCGCATACGTACAGACATGTTCTTGGGCACTTGGATCTTAGAGCTTTCTGGGAGGGTCCCTTGGGGTGTTTTGCAGTGGTCAGACAGAGCTGCTCAGGGCCCACTGTCGGAAGTGCTTGTCCTCTGGTGCCGCGGGGCGCCAGTGTCGCCAGTCCGTAGCATGCTGCGTGCGTCACCGTCCAACTGGCTCCACCTGATGCCTGAAGCCTAGTGCCTATTCTGCGTTGTATTCTGTGCTGTGCCTGGCTGTCTACGACAAGTGACTCGATGCCCACGAATCACTGGTTCACCGTTTCACCGGCCACCAGGGTAATAGGCATTACATACTCGGCGTACAGGAGGCGCCGGCGCCGTCACATGATGTCACACACCGTGTCACCGGACATCCGGCACAAGATCTGACATGTGAGACAACACCCCAGAGACTGTGGGGCCTACCCCAGCCACCACCTGGTCGCGCTCAGCCGGGTTCAGCGCTCAGGCTCTCTCTGAACATCCGAGGCGGCAGAGAGGCTGACCATTGCCCACACTGGCGCGTTGAGAATACAATCGCAGTACATACTTTGTGCACGCCTGGATTTCGCAAGAAAGACCCGCGTGTCCAGCGCGAGCGTAACTAGAAGACCCCTTTCCAGGTCCCTTGAAGCTTCAAAGCGTTAAGATTCAAGCTTCAAGCTTCATCGTTGGATGCGTGGAACGTGAAGCTTGAAGCTTGAGTACTGAAAAACTGAGTGCGAATCCCAGCGCGATCTCAGACCTCTGATGTGGGATTGAGCTTGGGCTCGGGGGTTATCGAGTTCTATAGTTATCGATTATCGATTATCGACCGGTTAGCCGAGCACCTGTGATCGATGATCAGCATCTCGGAGTGTGAATATGCATGCACAGGAGCCGAGCGGCTGCCCCTACTCATAGGCCTGCTGTCATGATCATCATGTCCATATGCGATAGTCCTCCGGAGGGTGAGAGGAAGGCGCCTGAATGGGTTGACGCGTGACGGTAACATCTGTGACATTCATATGTGGGTTGTTGTTTTGGGAGTGCCAGCCAGCGTTGTTTGTGTACCGAACAAACCGCATCTCTGGATACAAAGACATCGTACATACTCCCCTGTACTTTGTTACGCAATGCGCAATACCAGAGATGCGTTATCATATTCTGCACAATCAAACGCCTCCATTCCCTCTATGCAAAGCAGCTCTTTTTGGTCCACACACAGCCTCTCTCTAGCAGCGGCCCTATCCCCTATGGCGTGGACGTTGAGCCGAAGCTGTGAACGGCAAACAAGTAGCCTTTACTATGCCAAGCGTATTGGAAACGAGATGTCTCAAGCGGGCAGAAGCAATATTCGAGTCTCTACGTCATAACAAAAAAAGACGTCACCTATTAGCTTTGGCCGCCAAAAGGCTCTCCAAATGCGATTCACCATGGGAGTCATAAGGGCTGTGTTTTTGAAATGTAGAACATCTTGGCTGGCTGCATAGCCTTTTGCCATTGGACAATTACCACGACGCCAATCTCCGGCTTACTCCGGCTCCCCCACACACTCGACGTCATGACGTCGTTAGTACTCCGCATCCCCCGAACGATTCGCGGTGTTTTGGTGTCGTTGCTGCGGGTCTCGGCGAATGACTCGATGACGCAGATTGCGCTTGGCGAGCCCGCCCCGCCCCGCCACACGCACACACCCATAACACACACCCACACACCTTTTCTTTTTTTTTCGCCCCCCCGTATTCAGCGCAAAAGAGTATAGGCAGCAACCCTGTTTTGCTGCACAATAACTCGTTACAGTTGATGCTGCAGCAGCCCTGGCCAAGAACAGTCGATCGCCATGTGTTTTAGGTATCGAGTCATTGCAACCCATACGTTCAGAGGCATGCTGCTATGATTGAGAAACACAGGGGAAACGTGCCCCGGCCTCGCTAGTTTGTGGAGATTTGAAGCAAATCGACTTGAGCAAGTACATTACAACCTACCCTCGCAGGCCCCTGGGAAGAAGAGAGGTCTGAAATGTCGGAATACTGATAACATAACCAATTTGCGCACGAGGCCCAAACCTCGATCGATAGGTCCTCGTGGAGACTCAAAAAGCTGACGATATATATAGCCTTCCAAACCCACCCCGCGGATACTAGAATTGTAATAGGTACTCGTCTCCTCTCACACTTTTTGCAACTTCTACTTCTCTTTTTCCCGCCACCAACTGTCTTTCCGTTCCACACTCTCACTTTTATATGGCTTCCCCACATTGGCCCTGAAGGGACGCTTACGTCTGTACTCTAGCCCTTTTTCGGTCTTTTTCTCTTCGAACCCCATCAGCCATTGTTTGGGACGAGTGCGAGAGAGGCATGGGCACTGCACTAAGGAGAGTTATTTTCATGTCAGAGGATTGTTGCTCGCGCGTTTGGACAGGGTCTCTTCAGTCCCTCATCAGGACTGGGAGAGCTCCTGTTTTCTCGCTTATATGTCTTCACTGTTCGATAGTGGCAATGCCCCGATGTAGCGAATGGCACAGAGGGGGGGGGGGGCACACACGTTAATATAGTTATGGCCTCAGCCCTAGCCTCGCGTGGTTTTGTTTTGTTGATGACGACGATATGGCCAATACATTTCCCCTTTCAACATATGCTTTTACTCTTCAAGCTTATCCCCGTTAACCATTACAGGATCTCGCTGCATCATAGTTTTGGACTTTTTGGTAGAAGAAACCAGCCGGATTAGATATCTGTGTGTGCTGGTGACGCTATATATTGACCTCTATCTGCTCTCTTCAGTGGGGGTGAGAGGCCGGCCGCGATGAGGATTCTTGTTCGCTATTTACAATAGTAAACGACGTTGAACGTTCAGTTGAACACTGTACTCTGCCCGTTTCTACACTCCCGGCGGCGTATCCGGCGCGCCCCCCTGAGTCTATGCAGGTCCAAGTTTTGAAAAGCTTCAACTCGCAGGCTCGGCGAAACACAACGCTTTTGTCGACATGTGACGCGTGACGTAGCCACTATAGTAGTGACCTGCAGCGAGTGGCACTGAGTATACAGCCAATGGTTGTGCTGTGCACTCACACTGCTGCTGCGAAGTACCAAGTACTTCCTGAGTGCTGTGGCCAAGAGTGCTCCGCAGGCTCAGCCTGAGCCGCTGACTTGGACAGCTGACATGTGACAAGTGACATGTGACATGTGACATGTGACATGTGACATGCAGCTTGATGCATGTGCATGAATTGACAAGGTGTCAGGTAATCGATGATGTCTGAGATCTGATGCATCTGATGCATGATGCGTGATGATCGATGACATCGATGACATGTGACATGCATGACATGTGACATGTGACATCAATATCATCAATGACGTGATGACATGTGCCATGCGACATGCGATATCTGCAAGCTGTCAGCGCTCAGGCGCTCAGCGGCGCTCAGGGCGCTCAGTTTCGGCGCCGCGCTCAGCACGCTCAGCCTGAGCACCTCGTTGCCCCTCCAACCGGAGACAGCACGTCGGAATCGAGAAAAAGCAGCAAGTATGTATATGACAGGTGTCGAATGTCGTCTACGTCATGCATCTACATCATGCATATCCATCGTGCCATGTATGTACACAAAGTGGGTGTTCAAACGTTCCACTACGTTCACGTACGTTACACGTAACTGCAGCCCAGAATTGATGCAGCAGGATGCTGGATGTGGAGCATGGTGTTTCTTCTCTCACACCAACAAATAATAAGATGCAGTCCCAAACTATTGCGCAACAAAAAAGCCATCGCACCTCGCTAATGCTGATGCACTGATGGTCTTCAAAACCACATCCGGCGGCGGAGAGACGTACACACACAGGGCTTAACAATACTTGGTACGTAGTGCGCTTGTTACTCTCCGCGTGGGCTTGCGCGACCCCCATCCGAGCCCCTCCACCTTAGATCGCTCAGTCACTCAGGGGCCTCTTTCTTCTAAGGCCTCTTTGGTTTCATATGGCCTGTGGCCTCCATCCTGAGGTCAGGCCTGAGGGCCTGAGGGCCTGACGCGTTTTATGCGTTACGCGTTACGCACCATGCACGCCTAATGTATCACGTATCACGCGCCACATATCACGGCCCTTCCTTGCGGCGTGTGTGGTAGCGTCAGCACAAAAAGCTATTCAAAAGCTTCATTGATCATCATTCTTTTTTCCTTCATTAATGTTGATTCGCTCTGAATCTGACTGATATATTTTGATGACAGATATAGGCGAACCCTTAGCTGTTATACAGCATCATGTGATTATGGGAAACCAGTAGGATAATCCGACCACTGTCTGATATAGTTATTGGCTCTAGAATTAGGCGTATACTGTATGGATCTTGTACGCATAGGCCCTCATTTTAACTTTGGAGACCTGCTGCATTCTCTTCTGCTCTGCGTCCAGATCAATCGTTTGTTGCATAATGTATACTTGGCTGTGGTGCACTTTATTAACAATACACAACAAAAGCAGTCGGAAAAGGTCCCACATACTGCTGCATACACCCCGCGGGGGCTATACCGAAAACTCCAGGGCATTATATCCTGAGGGCTTGGGCTCCGGATCATCGATCCCGATCAAGTCTGAGATTCTCAGCCGCGTCCGGTCTGCCGGGCCACAGGCCCTTAGTAATTAGTACTGAGACTCAGTACATACTCAGTACTCAGTACCGAGTCTGAATACCCTCAGTCTGAGATCTGAGCCTTTAAAGCTTAAGGGCTTAGGCCTTATAGAATCTCTCAGCCCCTCAGGCTGGGTGTCAGGCTGAGGACTCCGCCTCCATGCGCCACAGCTGAGATATGAAATGAGTTTCAGAATAGATCTATTCCATAAATGAGTCGATACCGAGGTGGCTTTCTTGGCTTTTGAGATTTGAGAATACTACAGGTACGTACTTGAAGCTTGAAGCGTAATAAAGCTCGGATGTACGCTCCTAATAATAAGCGGTGACTAGTGACTAGTGACTAGTGAAGCTAGTGACTTCGTATTTTGTTGACATGGATGTTGAACGTTGACTAGCGCGGATAGTGGCTAGTGTGTACTGACTAGGACATGACGCATGAACGTCACGAACGTTGAACTCAACCGCTGATCGTACAAAAACAGGCCATACTGAAAAATACACATGCCGAATATACTTAACGGGGGGGGGGGCGTGGTACACACGTCTTCATTCCTCACACCTTCATCCCACAATGAGTTTTTGCCATATGTTTTCCTTGTTTGAACGTTATTTTGCTTGGGAAGATCCTTCTCTCTCCGTTTCCTCAATTCAACATCAACCCAATATTCCATGGGAACTAACGGAGGCATCGCCAGCACCGCAGGTATCTCCTGACTCTCTCATATGAAATCGAAAAGCTTCCAAAAAAGCTGCCGATCACCGGAGAGGAGCGCGAAGCTACAGCCTGTGACATGTGAAGCTTGAAGCATAGGGTGTGGTACCGGGTACTCACATGTACCCTACAACCGTGAACTTTTTCTGCGAGACATCTTGTTCTTGCTCAATCTGAAAAAAAAAACTAGGTACACATATCTTGAGAGGGGGAGCACTAACATGCTTCAGAACCACGCACCATGCACCGTGCCTACTCGTGCTGTCCTGATGGGTTGTGGGCGCGGAGGGAACGAAAGTTTTCACAGGTGAACGAACGCCCAGCGCTCACGCGCTCACGACAGATGTTCAAAGAAGTACGTTCAGATCTCAGAGAAGCGCCGAGAAAAGGAATGGTTTCCTACTGACGCGTGACGCGCCTCTCTATCTGAGACGTCAAAGAGAAAAGGAGTATATGTTATTAACAGGGGAGTAAACGTTAAACACTCCAGCTAAAGACTAAGCGCAGGCACTCCGTTACAATGCAAGAGCACAGTTGTTCAATGTGGCGCAACCTTTGCCGCTTTGGCAGTTTCAATATTAAGCAGTTCTTGGCGTGTGAGACAAACGTGAGACAACCGAGACCCTGTGGATCCCTTCCATCCGTGTCCAAGGAACCCGATTGGAATAGGATCGGTTGCACCCCACTCCACCCCTCCCTTCCATTTTTCTCGGCCGTGTGGAGGACACGACACGATGCATTATCCCGTGCATGTTTTACCGAGACGCGTGACGCGTGAAATTTGGTGGCGGGGAAGGGAAAAGAAGAAAGCCCAAATTCACAGTCGGGGCTAAGGCGAGGGTGACCAGGGTGGATACTATGGGCCAAGGGGTGCAGCAATCGTTCGTGGGGAAGAAGCAAGTGCAAAGCGGAAGAAATAGAGGGAAAGAACGAGACGCTCGCCGAACGAAGAGACTGGAAATGGGAGCGAGATCAGCGCTCAGCCAAACTATGACACTGCGGGTCTGTTGCCTACAATCGAGATGTGAATCTCACGCGTCGCGTCTCAACGACCTATCACCCTCCTCCTCAACGGATGTGAGGCTAACCTTTTAAAATACTTCTTGCCCTTGACAACACCGAACGGAGGAGATCCATCTTCTGTTCCCATCAGTACTCAGTGTGGTGAACGAGTCACATACGTAGAGTCAACAAATGTAGGAACGAGAGAGGATAGCTTTTTTGGGAGAGGAGAGGGTGTCTCCTCTCGCATCCCCTTTCGTTTGGTCTTGCCTCGAGCTTGCCTCGAGCTCGCCTCGAGATGCGGATGTTCGTTCTCTCACGTGTTTCGATCTCGGGCGTAATGCTCTTCTGAGATCTGAATCCTATGACATGTGACCCTACTGTGACAAGGCGTGGGACCCTGAGGCCCTGAGACCTGGTCGATGATCAGAGGGCCTTAGCAGCCTTATTTAGAGCATGCTTCACTGAACCTATAGCTAGAGTGTACCGTCTAGAATTGAGTGCGCGCGGGCTGCGGTATACCCGATACAGCCGGTACTATATATCGTCCATCCCAATACTTGTATCATGATCGATGACTTCGATGACAGGAACAAACGATCCGTGACCGGCGTGACCGCGTATTCAGACCCCCGAGACCGATTGAGCCGGGACCAGCGCAATGTATGTACCAACACTCGTATAGGTATCCCCTTCTGTATGCATCTCCGGCGAAAGTATCGCATCCGCCACAATACATTTGTTGTTACATGTTATCCATGTTATCCACCGTGCACCGCTGGCCACTTTGTATACACATGGTACAGCCATGCTTGATACATGATGCAAGACACGGCGCGAGGTCGGTGTGAGCCGCAGGCTGTCTATCGATTCTTGAAGGAGATCCACATCATGCTCATGCATCATGCAACTCTCGTAGGCGTCTGCCAACGACTCTCCTCCCGCGTAGCTTGGCAAAGGTTGGCTGAGTGCCACAAGGTCATCCATCCATCTCTTTGCAATCGGAATTACGGTTGAGGGTTAGTGCCCAATTCGCACCATACCATACGAGGGGCGTCTGATACCTGATCCGCGCCGACATAGTGGGGCATATAGTGCACGGTGCATTACAAACTGCGTAGTGACAGAGGTTCCAGAAGCATCTCCTACCGGTATTGTGAGGATTGTGAGGAATTGGTAGCCATACTTAGAGGACGCCCAGAGGGTCAGAGTTGGCTTTGGAGCGAGAGGAGAAAGTAGGATGGTGGTCATCAGCCAAGGGAGGCTGTACAGCCTCTTGGTCTCCCCAAGAACTCGACGAGTGGGACGCAACCATTTGTGTCGGAAGCGTCGCAGTCGAGCCGAGTGAATCCGGTGCAAGGGGATTTCTACTGGCGCTCGTTGCAATAGACTCAAGGGCTCCATCACCCTTGCCTGATGACCAAGAGGCACCCAAGGGATCATCTGCGAGAGGCCGGTCGAGAGGGTGAACAGGAGGAGGGTGCAAGGAAAGCGAGGGGGCCTGGGGATTCGACGAGTTTCCCAAGGGGTGCATTGGTGAGTAGGGCGCAGCAGGTGCTTGCTTTTGCGATCCCATCGATGAGGTAGAAGCAGTCATCTGGAGGGGGGACGAGGCTGACACGGAGAGGCGCTTGAAGCTGGTGCCTAATGGGTCACTCGGTACCTCCGCCCACGCGTTCGCTTCCCACGAGGAGACGCTGTCATCAAGCTGACGGGGAGCCGAAGAGGAGGGAACGGGTGCGGACACGTTGGGAGCGGCCTCCAAATGACTTGACGACGTATCCCACGGGTTCGCTTCCTCACTATCGCCAACTTGATCCCCAAAGAGCCATCCTTTGCCTGCAGACCACAGAGCACGAACTTGGCGTTTGCCGACCGCTGCAGGGTCCCAGATTGGGTCGTCCGAAGAAGAGGAGGGAACAGCCAGAGGTCCTGCGTCGTTGTCGTGACGCCTTTCAGAAAGGGTAGGGGCTCGATTGGCGACTTTATGAACGCCAGTCTTGGCCTTAGGCTGGTACGGGCGATATGCCAGTCCAGCATAGTCATCACGGCCAGATGAGCCAGTAAGAGAGATGGCCTCTTCCCCATCGATCGGTGGAGGCAGTGATTTACCCTGCGCCACAGCTTCGAGCCTCTGCTCGAGCCTCTTGCGCCGTGCATCCCGTTGGGCAGCCACTTGGACCTGTGCAGCACGTTCCAGATCGATAAATGCGTTCAAGTCTTGATCTGAGCGCCGGAACAGGGCCGGCCACAATCGCACATCCTTGCCGTTGGGCATAAGCACACTCGCGTCCGTCCGCCTTTGGGTGGCCTCCAATTCGGGGTCGTACTTGGGGTTCCTAAAAACCTTCTTGGTTGCGGGTGATAATAGTTCCCCCCACACGCTTGTGAGTGCAGGGAATCGGCGGCGGAACTGGATTCGTTCGGCCTCCGTATTGAAGAGGAAACTGCCTGTCGTGCACTCATGAAGGGCACATTGCAACTCAACCAGCCAACCCGTCTCAAACTCGAAGCGGGAGGGGAATTGGCGATGGATCTGATAGACACAGTCAAGGAACTGATGAAAGACAGGTGAAATCTCCTTGAGATGGGTTACCGACTCTTGGTCCTGAGGTCCCCGCAGATTGGCCGCAACCGACTTGGTGAACCCCACAAGGCCGAGGCAGCATTGGTGGGCTCGAATCCTCCGTTCCGAGAGTCGGTGTCCGACTCGGACTCGGAGAGGCTTGGTATTTGTCGTCGAAAAAGCTCGTGTGCGAAAGGTGGCCAGTCCGGTGAAGAAACCGATGGCCAAAAGACGCAAAGTCCTTTTCGATCAGAACAGCAAAGCCCTGGAATGTGCGATAAAAGGGATCCAAGCAGACCTGGGCCACTGCTGAGAGCTGAGAGGTGCGATCCCATCCATCAGAGCAGTGAATCAAAACGTGAGCACGATCCACATGGACTGAACGCACGATCTTGCTTGCACCCTAAGGAGGGTGGGATGTCGTAACCAGCCCGACCGCTTAACCTGATTCGGGTCGAGATTGGGCAGGGTGTCTTGCCCCTCAGCCCCGAAGCCTGGGGCAACGTCAGCGTCGGTTAAAGCTCGGTAATAGCCTTTAGGGAGTCCCGCATGACGTGAATTTGTCAATCCCAAGGATACCTTGTGTACCACCCGGATAGTAGTCCATCGTTTCACTCCCGCACCCTTAGCATGATTGGCGTACGCGTTGGTTGGGGGCCGCGCATCGATAATCACATTGTTGGCCTTAGCGCCATACATGGGTTGGTTGGCCAATATGGTGGGCGCTTCCGACGAATCGTAGTATCAAACGCGCCCAACGACGAGTTCGCTATTTTCCCACCTTCCTCATTTGACCCCGAGCTTGGAGAATGAGTGGGAAGACCACCAGAAAAGAGGTGGGAAGTAAAGATGGCGTCGACTAACTTCTCGTCCTGAAACGCTGCGGCTGTATCGTAGTCCCACCAAAGGCTGGGATGAGCGAGTGATGCTGCCCAAATGAGCCCAGTGGAGGTAGGTCAAGGCAGGCAGACGAGACTTGGATCGAAATTTGGCTCCATGTGAAGTGTCGCGTCACTTATCGCCGAAGGAACAACCAGGAAGGAGGGATAAGTGGAGCAAAACTAGACCCAGGTGTGTCAGAAGGCATGCCGAGAAAGGCTGTGGAGGATAAAGAAGAAAGGAGTAACGTACAGTATGGTGGGAATTGAGCGTAGTGACGCGCCAGGCCTGGGTGCGCGACCACCTCCCTGACGCTCAAACTCCCTCTTGCATCGTACACGTTCCAGCCCGATTCGCTCAACTCGCATCGAGGGAAGCGTCTTGGGTGGCTACCGAGAGACTACGCGGGTGGACGCAGCCAGCTGGTCGACGCTCTGAGAGCACAGTGTGGGTCCGAAGGAATTCGAACACTGCCTGGCTTGTGTCTGCTCGTCGGCAACGTACAGAGTGAGCGACTCGAAATTCTTGAGTTGCACCCAGACAGGAAGGCCCGATAGGAGGGGAAATGCGTCGCGCCTGAGCCCTACCGACGGGACGCTCGCAAGGCGGCTGACAGTCCAATAAGATGGAATGAGAGGGAAATGGTGTCCCGGGCGGGCAGAAAAGATGCTGCGGCGTCGGGCTGGGGCCTGGCTGGGGCTGGGCTCGCTGGCGTTGGCGATGGGCGCTGGATGGACGGAGGCGCGGGGCGAGGGCCAGAATGGCGGAGTGTGTGGTCAGAGTGAGCGCGGCGGGTCGCGTAAGCGTGCCTGCGCTGCACCACAATGCCGGGGACGTCCATGGCAAGGCGGAGGGGGGGCGGCGGAGCGGAGAGGCATCGAGCATCCGCGGCGACCGGCAGGCAGCCGAGCCCAGCCGGCACCAGCGCAACCGCAACCGCATCCGCACCCACGGCCGCAACCACCCAACCACAACCACAGCCACAACCCTGACACTGTCCTTGCGCCCCGCGGCTTGAACATTTCCATCCTGCAGATCGATTGCGTCGCTTCCATCGATGATCACCCATGACATGTGTCGGCCCGTCCAACCCCCTCTTCTGCGCCCTCTCTGTGCCACACACACAACAATAAGGAACGCCCTTGCCAGTGGGCTACGGCCCTTTCGGACCCTTTTGACGTCCCTTTTCGCTCCCTACGCTGCGCTCTGAAAATTTCCCAGCTTCATATCGTCCTGGACTACCTCCATCCACGAAAAAGTAACACTCGCTTCTTTGCCATTGAAGACAGGCTCCTTTCGTCTCGGGTACAGGCAATAGCTTAACATCGACCACTATGGGGGCGAGAGACCTGACTCTCTCTGAACTGCCCAAAACCAAGCCGCTTATAGCCAGAAGAAGTCCCCGCGGAATGCGCACATCCTCTGTTCCGCATCTCTGCCCCACATCCTCCCACGCCCCCTTGTTTGCCTTTTTAGTTCCGTTTAGCTTCATCCTTCATCCATAATCTTACTCCTGTGCACGGATTCCTATCAAGATGTAGCGTTGCTGCCCTGTGTACACGAACCATCCCATTCCTTCACTGGGTACCAACCTTGGCGAATGTAGCAGCCACCAAAAGAGGGAACGCGAGTGTGGCATCGCACGAAACCTTGATGCTCACGCCTCCGCGCTCGGCCGATTTGATCTTGCCCCACGAGATGGCCTCGTCTGGCCGAGCACCCGAATCAGACCCGTCAAATTCTTGGCCCGTTGATGTAAACGGCATAGTCGGCACCATTGCGGAAGAGCATGGCATTGGCAATTTGGTGCTTGCACACACCGCCACCGAGGATAATGATACCTGCCTTGGGCGATTGAACCGACAAATCGTTGAGCCGACGAATGTCGCGAACCAAGTCAACAACCATGGGGCGCAACGACTTGTACGAATGGAAGTACAACATATCCCCCAGGCTGCCGTCAGTCAGTGCAGGGCAAAAGACTGGCACGCCGTTTTGGCGGCCCAGTAGAGGATGGATGATTCATCATTGATCTCACGGCCCAGGCGCTCGCACACCTTGCTAGGTGTCCAGACCATCAAGTCCCCTCATCCTCCTCATGGGTTTCTTGCCGCTCGACCCAGGAAGACGCTGTTCCGAAGCCATTTTTTCAAGAATAGGCATGATCCAATCCTCGAAAGCAGTGTAGTTGTCGTTGGGAACGACCAGGTTGCCAATGCGGTTCATACCCTTCTTGCGCAACTCGCCACCGTCGAGGTTGAACTTGGCAACATAGGTCGGTGCAAGACATTTGATCAAGTCCTCCTCAACGCCACCGGCCGTGGTTACCAGGACGTCGACATGCCTGTGCTGGACGAGATAGCGAATGACTTCCCTTACACCCGAGGAAACGAGGTTGGACGTGTAGCCTAGGAAAATCTTGCACTTGGTTGCCTTGCGACGAGAATCCCGTTGCTCTGCTGTCTCCTCACGGGCCTCCATGTCTGCTGCAATCTCTTCGGGCGACGCAGGTTCGTCCGACTGACGCCAGGTGAGCATTGAGTTGACAACATCGATGGCGTGACCAAGCTCGGTTGCCTGGAAGCCTGTGGTTCCTAGTGCGCCCAGCAGATCGTCGAGAGTAACCTTGCCCCGGCCAAAGTCGAGCCCCTTGACCTGGGGAGTGTCCTCCGGGACGCTGACAGATGCTGCAAACACGGCAGCTTGAGCGGACTCGGGGGCAGACATGCCGGCACGGGAAGCAGAAGAAGGTGGTGGTGGGGGGGGGGGGCGGCCGACGCTGGCAAAAAAAAAATCACCCCATTGCGGCGCTGGCTGGGCGCGAGACAGGCAGAGCGCAGAGCGCAAACGACGATGAAGTTGAATGTTCAACCTGCGAGAAGAAACGAGGACAGCCGATGAGACTGCTGTGTGATGTGCGACGTGTGATATGCAATGCGTGGTGATGCAGGTGATGGGTATATTGATGGATGAAATTGAAATCAACTGGCTGTGCGGCTGTGCTACGGCATGCGACAGCCTGCGACGAATCACGGCTGGCGGCTGACGTGGCGCCCCGCCCACAAACCAGATGGACATCGCCGGCCGCCGCTTTTTCCTCACCACCTCCAGGCACTTCCTGGCCCCGCTCCCCCTGCTCCCCGCCGCGCCCTGAGGTCTGCTTCGAGATGCGCGCCAACACCGCCCTTCTTGCTGCCACACTTGCAACTCTGGCCACGGCGCGCGACGTGACCGCCTCGGGCGCGGTGCCGCGCGGCGTGGCCCCTTCTGATGCCGCTCGCTACGAACCTCTGGACGAGACGGTTGCTGGCGCGCCAGGCTGGCGCTCTTTCTTCGGGCGAACTTATCCCCTTTGCGGCTGTCAATGACGACTACTGCGACTGTGCCGATGGGTCGGACGAGCCGGGCACAGCTGCCTGTGCTGGCAGCCACTTTACTGTGCCAACGAGGGGCACACCCCCGCCTACATCCCTTCCCCGCGTTGGGGATGGCCTTTGCGAGCCAACTTGCTGCGACGGATCGGATGAGGCTTTGAACCCGCTGGATGATGGTAGCACGAGATGCCCGAACACATGTGCCGAGGTGGGCCGCAAAGCTCGTCTGGCCCAAGCTCAACGCGATGCCCTCCGCCGCTCGGGCGCCAAGATTCGAGCCGGGTACATTGCCAAGGCGGCCAAGGCATTGGCCAACGAGAAGGCCAAAGTGAGCCGATTGACGCTTGAGATTGGCCTGGCTCAAGAGAAGGTGGCCGCGCTGAAAGAGGCGTATGAGGCGGCGTCGGCCCGTCTAAAGGCTGACACGGCGGCCAAGAAGGAACTGCCGGCGTACAAGGCGCTTGTCGCGGCTCAGTACCAGCTGGCGGCCGACGAGGCAGTCAGGAAGGAGCTCCTGGACGAGTTGGTACCTCACTGAGCTGCTCGATGGTTTGGCGGGCGGGTACAACCCCAACTACCAAGATATGGCAGTCAAGGGGGCCGTGATGGAGTACCGCTCCTGGAAGGCTGCGCAAGACCCTTCTGACGAGAGACCGAGGGAACGCTGAACACGCCGACACGGGAGGCAGCGTAAACATTGCTCAGGAGCCGCCTGTGCGGATGGAGCACTGCGGAACCTGGTTGCTCACCCTCCCCTGGTGGGCAAGGAAAGCGGCGCCTCGGTGCCAAATGATGAGCCCATCCCTCCTCCAACGAACGTTTGAGCTGCTTAGTCAGAACCCATTGGACATCGTGACACCTGGATCGTCCCGTCACTCCAAGAGTGGGCTTCTGTTCCGCATCCATGAGTACCTTCCTGACAGTGTGGTGCCTTACTTGAGGCCACCGTCGACACCCTTCTCGATCTCCTGGTCAAGGCCAATGTGGTCAGCCGGAACGGACGAGAGGAAGGTTCGGGAGAGCGCGACGAAGCTCGGAAGGAGCGCGTTGCCCTGGAAGAGGCTGAAGCGCACCTTCGTAAACTCGAAGGCGAACTCAATGATGCCCACATGGCTTCGCAGCTTGAGCCCGCGGGTGTGGGGTCCCGAGGGGGAGTGGAAGGCCCTGGATGGGACCTGCGTCGAGTGGAAATCAGACTCGGGAGAGTATGTGTACGAGATTTGCTTTGGTCCGGGCGCGCAAGCCCTGCAAAAGCCGCAGCGGGGTGGAGCTCAAGTCTCGCTGGGCAGGTTTGACAAGTTCAACGTCCACAACCCCACTGATTTGAGCCCCGAAGAGGACCCAGCGCACTTCTTTGCCTCGGCGCTCTACAACAATGGACAGCGCGCTGGAACGGGCCGGACCGTTCGGCCGTAGTGATGCTACGTGCGGGACGGAGAACGCGCTGACCAACGTGTTTGAGGCGGAGAAGTGCATCTACAACATGGCCGTCACGACGCCAGCGGTGTGCTACCCTCTGGAGGGTCAGAAGAAGACGCCGGTGGCGGACGGACACCCCGACCTGTAACTTTTTTTTCTCATCCGCAGTACTCTGCGCAACGAAGCCACAATCCAGTCAGACCGTGGCGTTGGAGCCCAGATATGTGGAGAGTGTCAAGGATATGCGTAGAAGCAGAGTGGATGCAAGTTGGAGCTTATCTATGCTTCTCTCTGCCGGACGTGCTCCGCTTGTGACGTGCGACTGGAGGTGCCTTTCTAGACATAAGATCTAAAGGATCGTCAACGTTGACAGTCTACGGTCACCACGTCCCACTACTCCACCCGTCTCTACGTGACTCTAGGGGCAACCCATCTGTTTGAAAATTGATCGATCGGTCACGGTAGAGCATGCAATACAACCTTCCATTTTGCAACAGGAAGACGAGGGGAAACATGACAGGCAGCCCGGTCGGGCCAATTTTAGGCATCCGTCGTGGCTGCAATCCGGGCCCCCCACGCGCCGCGAGGCCTGAAAGCAGGCTTCTTGGCGGGGGCAGCCGCAGCGGCAGGCTCCTCAGCATTCTCCTCCTTTGTCTTGGGGGGCGCAATGGGCAGGGGCATGTTGCGCAAGTGTTGGGTCGAGTCCGCCATGCGCGTGCCGTTGCGCAAGAACCAGTCTCCGTACCGCCGCCCGGCGCGGTGCTCCGCCACATGGACCGTGTCGCCGTCGAGAACAAAGTCGAGGTCGGATGTGTTGATCACCGTGCCCTCCAGCAGGTTGCCTGCTTGCCACTTGAATTGCCGTGTCGCCGCCTTGGCCACCATCATGCGCTCAATCACCTCTTCTTCATCGGTGTCGCAGAAGTCGGCGAGTTTGTCGATACCAAGCGACTTGTAAAGCTTGACAAAGCTCCGCACCGTTCCGTTCGAGAGTTGAGGGATAATGTCCGCCATGAAAAGCTTGAGTTGATGCTGCACCGGGTCAGAAAGCTGGGCGTCATCCCACACCCGCATCGCCTCCGGGTCATCGTACGCTGGGCCCGAGGTGGCAATGAATTTGGGCGCCGCGTAAAGGAACAGCTCCTCAAATGCCGAGGACTGGGCCTTGTGCATCCT